>OX155637.1:9603743-10803743 GCA_944567765.1 Carterocephalus palaemon | reverse complement strand
GACGGCTTTACGTGCCCTCCGAAGCACGGTAGCATCCATGAAATTTTGCCACTAGCGGTCACCCATACACAAACCGACGGCGCCCGTCGTTGCTTAACTCTTTCGATCACATTGAATCGACGCGAGCCATTGGGCTATGGACGCTACTGTGTATGGTACGTCACTAGAACACCATATTATGCGCCCTCTAGCTACGATAGCAAAACTAGCAAACGACGATGCATCGCTTTCCATAGCTCGACAAGCGCGCACGAATAGGGTTGTCCACTAACACCTTCACCAATCCACACTGGAGCAGCGTGGTAGACGCTCCAAGCACTTTTTTTTTCATTTCACCTCACAACTAAAGATGAAACCCCTTTGTTACCAAGATGGAAGCGAATGGTTTCATACATGAATCCTGGTCATCATCCATCAATCAGCCTTTAAAGTTCACTGCTGGACATACGACTAAGCCACCCCAATTTTCAGCGGCAATTATCAATGTATCTACTCCATAATAAATATTCTCTGATTCCAACGGTTTACCTATCTTCTTCAGGTCTAACTAACCTTATTTTCCAGCTCTAACAGAGCTCTCAGTTTAGCTCACCTCCAGAGAAGTCCTTAGTAGCCTTCTGTTGCATCTCCTTGGTGAAGCCCAGACCATGCAGGATATTGGCCGCTCGCGCCTCCGCAGTATCTGCGCTGAGGTCTTCCAGTCGATCGTACACGTCCATCAGTTGCTCTTGAGCGTCTGAGAATAATTTTATATGTCACATCCTATTAATATCATGACAATGCTTCGCCACACAAAGAGAACGAGAGAAGCCGTCATTTTTGGCTTCTGAAAAGGTAGAGCTAGTGACCCTGCACATAGTCCAGACCTGGCACCATGCGATTTATTTTCCCATTAAATTAACACACACGCAACACTTTCAGTGTACCACAAGTCTTTTTTTTTCATGCCAATTGTGTGGGTTACCGAATCCATCGTATGTGATCGACCTAATCTGCAACGACGGGCGCGGTCGGTTTGTGGATGGGTAACCGCTCGCAATAGTGGCAAAATTTCATGAGCGCTTTCAAGATTCGGAAGGAACGTTAAACATTAAGCAAAGCCTTATTGAAGATCTTGGGGTGACATGAGAACACCCACTGGGTTGGCCACTAACCCCTCCACCAATCCACATAGGAGCAGCGTGGTGTAGTATGCTCTGCAGAGGCCCTTTGTCTATGGGCGCAGCACGTTCGGTACGAAATACTACGTGACTTGATGTCAGTGTGATTCCCTCGTACTTGACCGAGTTTTAAGTTTTTTTTTCAATACGATTCGAACTCTGTTAAATTTTCATTCCCAAAGTGTACAGTAGGCTATCATTTGCGTGGTTCGTTTTATTTTAAATATTTATGGGCTAGACATGACATTGATGGAGGTAACAGATAATTTTGTATTCATGAACGCAGTATGAAAAATTAGAATAAAGGCAAATACATATTTCAAAACAAACTGAATCAAATAACGGATTCCGAAAGGAAAGTTTCTCTTCTCATATGCCTTTGTTATAATAATAACCCGTGATTACATCACTCAATGGGAAAACTATATTTATTCTCGAGATAATAACATACTCGTAACTTTTTAATTTTATATAAAGGGACTTTGAGATTCGCCAAGCCTAGTAACATATAAGAGTTCTTAATTTTAAGGACCAACCCGTTCCATTGAGCTTGGTGAAGAAACAAGGTGGCTTATTCTAATACAATAAAGCATTGATACCACAGCTAACAAAGCTACTTAAACTAGATACTAATAAAGAAGGAAATATCACAGTTACATCTTACTTGTATAATCAAATTATTTATCCAATGATATTAAATTAAAATTTTCCTTCTTTAACGTAATTTGCAGGTAGTTTTATCTATAACCTGATATTCACCTCATCTACCTACGTATATCCGTCCGCAGAGGATCAAACGTGTTGCAGACACTTGTTGCTTGGCGCAATGTTGAAATCCCTCATAAATCATTAAAAATTGTTGTATAAAAAAAGCTTTTTATAACTTTTTATTTTATTTTCGTGCATTGTCATCGGAACCAAATATGTGTGCCAAATTTCAGCTCGATAGCTTCAGTGGAAGGGGGTGAAATTATTGATTGCAAGATTCCAGGACATACATAGATACATACGAGTGAAGTTAAATAAAAGCTTTTAAAATAGGCAGTATTTCCGAGAGGACAGTCAGCGATTCTGGACAACTCCGTATTGAATTTAACACGAGTCCAATTTGAATATCTATGTTATGTTTTTCTTTTCTTACAATCGAATTGTTTCGAATTTATTCCTCAAGGGAAGCAACGCAACCAACTGAATTAATATCGCCAGTTCCTTTTAAAGTTGTTTTCGAAGTTTGTCACAGAATTAATATAGGTGGCAGCGGAAGGGTAGAGGTACCTACATACATCATCTTATCATATTATAATACCACGCCTGTATTTAGGCATAATAATACACCCACTTTTCATCACTCACGAGTATATTGAGTAGTGATAAACTTACTGCAAGTCAGAATTTGTAGTAGCTTAAGTATAGCATCTTGGACGATTACTGGGAACTTCAAGTTAAAAAAAATATTTGGAACTAGAACTAAATAAATTTGAAACTAGAATAAAACTTCAGTTACCATCGTCTTCGCACTGGGCGAGTTCCTCGGCGAGTTTCTCGAGCTTGACTCGTTCCTCATCCACTTCCATGACGCACTGCAGCGCCGACTTGTCCGAAGCTGGCATCTCGCGCGTCAAATGGAATATGTCGATGTGCTCCTGGATGGTTACTTCGCGTCGACCCAGCACCGCTAGCAGGGACGACTTGCCTGCAACACCAAACGTCACGTAACCTACTCGTACTCCTCAATAACAACTTTGAATGGCCACCCTAAAATTCTACCTCCCAGAGTGGACACAAATCTATGACGAAGTTGTGATTTTAAGCAATTAAATGTCGCTAGCATCATGAGGATGCCTGCATGCCTAATAGTTCTCCATAATGGCATCTGACTCAGGTGGACAATCTCCCATTGGATTGGTGGATTATAAAAAGTCGCCAAATTAGTATCTATACACATAAAAAAATCTTATGACAATTACGATATATGGTAATGTTTATTTTTATTACCTAACTTTCCTTATGATGGATTTTGTCGTTAGTCTTAAGAACTGAACGTAATGAGATTAGTACATTATACATAGGTGAATTATACTTGAAGAAGGCCTATGTCCTGCGGTGGACCTCGAAAGTATGATGAATGGATATAACAAAAAAAATAGAACATTGATAGCATTAAGTGGAAAAATATAACGCGTTTAATAACCCAGCAAAACATTTAAATTCTGCATCGTTCTACCACGCCGTCGGATGTAATTATTCAATGCAATCCATATATAGTTCATATAATTTATATACTTTAAGGTTAAGGTATAATTTAATAGTAATAAATTATAGTAAATTACAAAAAATAAAATTTACGCACATACGCATGGCATACGTTGTTATGTATACTCGTACATCTACAAAGGGAGTTTAATACAAGCATTATAAAAGACGATACAGAATGCATTTGCAGTTTCTAAGCACAAAATGAACATGAAGTATTGTATCAGCGATTGCTATCACATAAACAACCGCAGGCAATAGAAATTCAATTACATGATTCAATGCTTCATTCAATGCCTCACAAGTGTATAACTTAAAATATAATACGGCATCACAAGGTTGAGTTATTTTGCTAGCTGAGTTTTTATTTAAAACACGGATTAAAAATATACTAAAGAAAAACAAAACCGAGGAGGCGTTAGTGGCCAACCCAGTGTCGAATGTTCTCAACCCACCCAAAGGTCTTAATAATAAGGCTAATAAGACCCACTTAAACAAACACCTATAAATGCAATAAGACAATAGTTATTTCGCTCAGCGTGTTATTGCGATCGTTATATCTTTCCATACTTAATACTCGTATGTGTACTTCCTAACAACCTCACAAGGCGCTTTGTCGATGAGATAATTCTACGGCAATTGCTACTTATGTGAATAATATTGACATTGACTGTTCCCTAATGCTACAAAATGCACAGACATATCGTAAATTTTAGCACAATGACTTGTGGTAGCTGTATTGAATAGGAACATTCGATTCAATGGCAAAGTAATGATTTATTGAGAGATGTACGATAACACGATTACACTAATAATTTTGATATTTCGCACAGAAAGCAAGGGTGAAATGAAATATAACTTTTGGGTGTAAGTTTTCGCATTGGAATATATTTGAGTTTCCAAATACAAAATATGTATAAATATAAAAGCGATTGCTAGTTTCTGCCTCCGCTCGCGTACACTTATATAATGCTTTACTGGACGCATATCCTGAGTGTGATCTATTTGCGGATGATTGAAGGGATATATTGTCAGTATGTCAGAAGTTCTGTGAGCGTGAAATGTGAAAATTATATCTTTAATTAATTAATGATTTTGTACCGTTTTAATTAAGGTAAATAAATCTATATAATTTTCTCCAATTACCGAGATTTAGCAATGTCTTAGAGATTGCGCTTCAGCGTGGTACACAGTAATTGCTGATACATAATAAAAACGATGCATTAGCATCGTTTTTATTATGTATTAAACATTGTTACATGTTATTAAACATTGTTAAAAAATCGAAATTCCATTATGACAGCACCGACAGTAATATGTATTACTTACACTTAAACACGTTTTTTGTAGAAATCCAAACTAAAAAGTTGAATTTCTTTTTAAATTTTAAACTATTGCATTGCAATCAGTCCTTGCTAAGTGTGCAAAGTTTCAAATGATTCCGATATTTTGAAGGGGGTGAAAATCATATTCACAGATTCCGTTACATACATACACACGAAGCTACTAAAAGCGTGAAAAAAAATAATAATAAATCGATACGCCCAAGAAAATACACAGCCAGCCTATTTTTAATGATATTATTATTATTACAATATCTAGGTAATATTATATTATATTATTATTACAATAATAGGTCTTATCAGAAGGCTAGATTTTTTTAGGTGGTAGAGCCTATAGGGAACCAAAATAGGACACCTATTTTGTTCCATATAGAGTTCATCCGGGTTAGTACCACCGCCCGCCAAGATACCAAATACCATTTCTCCCATGTAATAATTGCAATTCTGGTCTGGCTAGAATGGTGTGGTTTCCGGGTTCACGTCTTAAGAGGCGACCATCTTAGACCTCAAGGGTAAGAACAAATCTGTGACTGACTTGGAACGAGACTCTTACCTACTAACAATAATACCTCACTTAGGCCTGCCTGGCAAGGCAATTGATGGTCAGAATTTACACTTAGAATTGATGATGAAATAATCTGGGCTCACACTGGAATCATTCAAATTTTGGAAGTCAGGTGTGACTTAGATAAATCTGAGCTCGTTCATATTATATATATTAAGTCTATTTGTGGCCTTCCATCATGATGACAATGACATTTTAGAACAGTGTTACTTGTTTGTCTGCTTTTATAGTGGCGTCCATTTTTGTCTTCAATGGGAGCAACGTATATGAAACCGACTTGAAATGGGACTTTTACTAAATTAATTACTCTCGTGTACTACTGATCTTACTACAAAATTAATGTTCCAATTAACAACCCTCACTTACTGGACTAACTCTACCACTCCCGTTCATTGTCTGTCACAGTTGTCAAGGGCAGTTGGGTGATGCTGCAAACTCGTTTGCTATTTTATATCATTAAAATAGTCTGATCAAAGGAGACCCACAGCCCTGAAGGCAGAATTAATAACCAGCGAGCCACGAAACTGTAAGTATAAATTGTAACTGTAAAAATAAAACATACCACATCCATTCAGTCCAACGAGGCCGTATCTTCGGCCGCAATTCAGCTCCAGCAGCGTGTCTTGCAGCAGCTCGCTGCCATAGAATGTGATGGAGAAGTTGGCAATCTTGATGTCCCTTGAGCGCGGGTGCACCGCCAAAGACCCTGTGCACGAGCGGGCTTCCGAATTCATCTTGGCCTCCGCTTCCAGCTTCAAACACAATGCCTCTGAAACCATAAATACAATTCCAATTACAAGTCAAGATTTTATTACTGAATCGTAAAAAACAGCTCAGAAATAGTGCACATCGAGTGTATAACGAAAAGAAGAAAAAAATATAGGTAGATAGTAATCAGAGATTTTCGTCAGTAGAAATCGAGGTGTAGTTAAGTGAATGGACTCATTTTTGACGGCATGTTTTTACATTGCAACATTATTCTTATTATTCTATTCTATACAAATATACACTACATTATACTCGTATACCTAACACACAATTATTTATATACGATACTTTATTCGCTTTTTGGCAAATTGAATTTACTAAAAATAAATAAGTTGGTTTCATGAGAAAAAATAAAATAAAAATCTTTCTTTGCTTTCTGATAGCATTGGAAAGTGTGACTGTTCATAGTCACACTTCAGTGGCCACCAATCAGTTACGTATTACAATGCAATGGCTTTTTATGTTTTATACCTTTTCAAATACGAAAAATAAAGAGTACACTATCACGCGGCGCGATTCAATTTCTATAGATAACCAGCAGCGCAGGAACTCTATTTTTGAATCGCTCGTTGCGCGTCGAGCGATAGTCATATCACGATAGACGATGCACGTGCTGTATTTTTGAGTCATTCAAATGCAACTAGTGTTATTAAACATTTCACTGGCAGGCCCGGCGATAGTCTAGAATTCTAGATAGTACGGTCTTATGTCTATTTAACGTATTCGATACGATTCCAATGATCAAAAGAGCGACTGCTTTCTTCTTCTCAGTCGTACCGCTCGGGCCGGGTGGTCCAAACGGTGACGTCCAAAAATTTTTTTTGGATTGCTGACATCTGGGGGTATTCGGAAATACCCCATGTATGCTCCGCGATTTTTGGTAGTTTACGAGATTTTTTGTTTTTCATATAAGACATATTTTAAAATTTCCGACCTGACTATTATAAAAAATAATGTGTTAATATAAATAATAATAAAATCAGGAAGGCTTGACAAAAATTGATCAGAAATACTACTTCTGACAATATTTCACTCGACAACAAATGACATGCTTCGCTAAAATTCAAATAAAATCAAAACTAATAAAATGATACACCTGACAACAGAAACCAAAGCAAGTGTTAACGTAAGTCATATTCATGGTAATTCTATTAATTGTATTCTCCTAAACTCTAAGAACCGATGTTGTACTTACACTATCCGCGAATTCTTAGTCAGTAACTTATTTTTATTTTAAATAAAGTCTCAAATAATCGAGTTGTAGAGGTTGTAAAATAAAACATTGCTATGTTCGAGATACAGGGGTAAAGTATAATTTTTCGAGTTATGAAGGGAAAATATGTACCAAAATGGCTTAGAGGGAGATTTCAAGTAGTTAGTGGAGGTTTTTGTGTTTGATGGGAAGGGAACAAAACATTTTTTTGAAATTTGGAGGTTTTCAACTTATAGAGGTCTGACTTAACAAGGTTCTACTGTATAAATATTACCTATACCCAAAAATAAGTAATTATTAAATTTAACTTACACACGAAATTAAAATTAAAATGAGAATAGAGACTTTGTTCAGGTCCAAACTGCATTTCTCCTTGACAATCCAGAGATACTCAAAATAAGCTAAATACTTAAAATTTACCTAATTGATATGTTTAAATAAATAGGCTTTTAAAATGACCAGATATTATATTCTTTTTCTCACTCAACCAGTTTACCCAGTTTCACACTAGCTATGTACATGTACCTTTGAAGGGCCTCCCACCCACAAAATACTTATGAGTGGACAATTATAAGATACAGAAGAAAGATATAGAAGGAAATGAAAAAATATTACCTTCCGCCGTAAGCTCCCGTTCCTCTTTAGCCAGGCCATTAACGCCGTTTTCATCGGCGTTCGTAACTCTGGCCACTGTCTTCTTATTCCTATTGCTAGCTTGCTCCTTCTTCTTCTGTTGTGCTCGCTTTTTCGCGTCTGACGGCATTGTGCTGATTGAAACCTAAACTGAAAAGTCAAATTTAATAATCCGGCGTACACGTGAACAGTACAGTTATAAAATACTCCTATTCGTCCATTACTTTACAATTCCAAATACTAATACTTCGACACTTCACATTGTGCTAACGCACGATGAAATTTGTATGAGGATATTGACCGCTTATGCATTTGCCAAAGTAATATGCGAAAGTATTCAAAGGAAATCTAGAATATTATACTTTACTTTGTACCTAACTGCGAGTTGACTGCGTCTACACTACACGTGCTGCTTTGAAAAGAAAGACAAGTTAGTCATAAAAAGAAAGAACTTGACAAATTAATGATTGTCTCCGCTCAAGAATGACATCTGTCATGTACATAGACAAAGATTATGTATCTAAAGACCACAGAGTACATTTCACATACTTTATCGATCCAAGATAGAGATAAATGATGAAATTGATACGTGACATCTTTATGTCACGTTAGGGGTTAATAGAGACGAAAAAGGGGGCACGCTGTCAATGTTCATCAATTTATAAGATGCCATGATTCCCGAAATTAATGCTTTGTAATTGATACTGATTAATACGCTAATTTTGCTCTTTAGCCCTCTTTTTTCGTCTCTATTAACCCCTCACTCATTCCTATTCACCCCTTGCTTCGTGTCTATTGACCTTATAGGTGTTTCTAATCACCCCCCACTCGTATCTATTCACCTCGAATCAAGGAAAAATTACCAGTATCTTGATTTTACTAATAATAAGAACAAAATGATTGAATATTGATACTTTCCTAGTCCATAAAAGATGAGAAACTTAACTATCCAATTATAGGAGAGACAGGTTGACAAGGAGATAACACTGAAGAACTATGTCTAAGTTATGAAGAAGTTTTTACACAGTCAAAAATCAGTAGTCAGTAGTCCTCTACCGTATTTACCATGGTGAGTGCTCGGAGGAACTTCATGACTTAATTCCACCAACCTCATTTAACTATCGCACTACACGCCGAGGTCTGAAGTTTCATCCACACAGAATTGACTCATGGCCTACTACCACCGTGCGTTTCTCGCTGTCATTTTTACGGCGAACTGGTCTTCTGTGGAATTAGCTTCCGACTGAGGCTTTCCCTTCGAGCTACGACATGGAGCGCTTCAAAAAGAGTGTGAAACGTTTCCTTCAAGGCAGGCAACGCACCTGTGATGCCCCTGGTGTTGCACCTGTCCATAGACGACGGTGACCACTTACCATCAGGTGGCCCGTATGTCTGTTTGTCCGTCTATACTATTAAAAAAAAAAAAAGGTACGTGGACGTCCTCTTTCCGCTTTTTTCTTGATGTCCTTCAACTTGACGTAAATCTTAGGTTTGCCAGAGGAAAAATGAAAAATGTCTAATTAAAGTTTTGTAATTTAAAGTAGTAAACTTTTAGACGTTTTTTTTTAAACTTTTTAAATTCATTACTTTAAATTATAATAAAAATAAGACAGGAAATGGGTACTTAATTTAAAGTAATAAATTTTAAAAAGTTTATTACTTTAAAATAGCCATTCCCTCTCTTTATTAATAATTTTCTTTCAACATGATAACAAAAGAATTTTTCATTGAAGAATTCAAATTATTTGAATCAAAGAAGTATGTACCTACGTGTGTATTACTTTCTATAAATATGTTAAAATGTAATTTTTTTTCGATGGTTCGATGGGAAAGTGGTTCCCAGAAGGTAGGGTTGAGGGTTAAAATAAAACAAGAAATGAATTTGAAGAAGAATGTTTTTATATTAGGAAGTTATCAACAAACAATAATTTATTGGTTATATAACAAAACATTTTACTTACATACCCACTTTCAATATTGAACTTGATATTTATCACCTAACTGTTACAATAAGATACAAAATTATTCACTTTGATTATGTCTTCAATAACACAGGGAAATTGTTCGTAGTAGTCTCTGATTTTTTTTTATGGATACAAGATAGCAAACGACCTTGCAGCACCACCCATCTGCTGCCGCCCATGACAACTGTGACTGACTTTGAACAAGACTTAATTAACAAAGGACTGGGATGGTTAGTCCAATTAGTTGAGAGAGTTAATTAGAACTTTAGTTGGTCAGTTCGTTAGTAAGTATGAGGACTGGGGACTGTTAGTGATAGTTAGTCCTGTTAGTTGGTTTTAGTTTTAGTCCAGTTAGTACTTGTTAGTATGAGTCTCGTTCTAAGTCAGTCACAGATGTGTTGCTACCCTTGAGGACTAAGATGGTCGCCTCTAAAGAAGTGTAACCGGAAACCACACCTTTCCATCCGGACCATAATTGCTTTAAAAACAATTATTACACGGCAGAAATGATACTAGGTACCGTGGCGGGCGGTGGTACTGTTCCGGGCGAACTCTTTAGAACCAATTAGGTTTCATATAAAACCTATTTGCTATAGGCTCTACCACCTACTTACAACCACAATATTTTCTTTGACTGCTACGATGCGCAAAATTGCTAACACAAAATAAAAAAGTAGTGAGAATGAAATATTAACTTCTAAGTTAAAAAATAAATACTGCCAGGCATAGCTTACCTCACTTTATTGTTTTAATACTTATCAGAAAATACTTATGATTGTTTTTTGTAGTAATAGTTTCTTGTTCTTGTTTAAAATTTTAGTCACATTCATTAAGAATACAGACATATGTATATCGATAATATAATTCGCCCAGTAGGACCATGTGTACATACTGGTATACTGTGGGCCACCAGTAAAGAAAATAGGTTGTGCTGTAAGCCAAGGGAACCTATTTACTTTTCGGGATTAATCGTGTGCTAGATCCGTCTGAGTGCATGTTTGTACCAAGTTCTGTTAAAATCGGTAATTTTCGAGTCCATCGCACACGGACGGACATATAGAATGAGAATATATTATTTGAAAAAACACTCAACACCAATCTACTAACGATGGCGGACCACGCTCGCGGCGTGGTAGGATGAGTATGATGAGTGATGACAATGACTGAAGAAATGATAAAAAGATATAAAATTGTTCATTCAGTTCATTGTTCAGATCGTCATTCGTTTATAGCTGATGAACTAAAGATTTCAATTCGGGAGTGTACATAATACTGTTTGGGAATGAAAGGTGGTGATGATTTAATGCCTCCGAGTCACTATTACAAGGAATAGGTATGTACCCCGAACAAATAGTATTAACAACATCGTTAAAAAAAACACTCTTTTGCAGATGACCAAACTAAAAATTATTTTAATTTTTTTTTAAATTAAATATTGCATTGTCATTGGTCGTTGATAAGTGTGCACAGTTTCAAATTAATCCAATGTTTTGAAGTAAGCGAAAATCACGTATGAAAATTTGCGTTATCTACAAAACAGGCAAATAAAAACGTGTTAAATAAATTGGGCAACGAAATACGCGAAAAACGGGGTGACAAACATAAAAGTTGAGTTGTTTCATCAAGACATACAGAATAGGAGGAGTACTGTACCTAATCCGCGATCAAGATAATGCCCCAGCGCACAAATTAGAGACACGGCTGCTATGAATCATATGTACTGGTTTCGCATTGGTGGAGCATCCTCCATATTCTTCACACCTTTCTTCTAGCGACTTTTATCTATTTCCGCGATACTTCTATCATAGTCACAAATTATGATGTATGAAAGCTTTTTTTAAAGAATTTTTGTTAAAGTCACGATTTGTTAGCTGTAATATAAAATAACAACTATTGAAAGTTAATTGCGCCTTACTCATTCTCACTACTTTTTGAATTCCCCCGGATATTATATCTATCTCCATAATATCCATAGTATTATTGAACTTATAATTGAATTTCGCACTTAAAGCTAAAACAGTCGAAAATACAATAAAGGACGGGATATTGGAAGGTAGGTATGTAGGTAACATGTAATATTTACGCTATGAAAAATAGTTAACAATTCAGTAAATACATAGCTTAGAATAATTGCAAATATTAATGAATGCTCAAGATTTCATAGCCAGACAACCTAAGCAATATCTAGTGTTGTCGATAGTTACCTATTATCGATTAACTTATCTTCCTCTATGGCTAAACTTATACGGCAATTTGTTATATAGCTATCTAACGGTATCTAATAAAAATGAATTTTCAAATGTAACTACCTACCTAATTTTAATGCACCTAGATATTGTATTTCATTTTCAAATGTCTAGTTATAATGAGAATATATCCTTAATTTATAAATGTAAGCTTATTATTTAACAATTACAACATTGAGATGTGTAAATTTTTAAAAATAATTGTATCAGATTCTCAGCATACATTTTAATAAATATTGCGCATATTATTTTGATGTATTAAGTATTTAGTCAATACCTACTTACATACTAATGCTAATATTATCAACAGTTTTTATGTATTGAACTAAGAGGCACGTATTTATGTTAGCTCGACCGGTACAAATGGTACCGTCACGATTACTGGCTTCTTTCACTTTTAAATTCAGGTACATAGTTCGGTTCAGTAAGACCAAATTTTAGTATAAAATTTTCTAGAGCATTTATTATCTAACTAACATTCAGTAAGGCTTTCTTGCAATCGTTAAGAGATGACTTTGATAATGAATTTTATCTAAAAGAGAAATGTAATACCTAATTTAAGTTCGATATTATTTCATAAGGTATGAGAATAATGATAAGGTATCTAGATAAGAATATGTCTGTAGGTATATCTGGATATTGTAAGTTTTAGATATTTAATGGTTTTGTATATTGATACTCACTACATTAGGTAATATCAATAATTAACGAACGCCTAGGAATTCAATAACTGTAACGACAAACTTCGATCTAGCGGTAGTTTAAATCCTAGCTAGATGTTAATTCGATCGATCCTAGGCTGTGGTAATGAATAACATTTAAAATTAATTAGCAGAAGACAGTCTACTATGAGTAACCAGGTAAAGCAGTATTGTGCGATATAAAATGGTATAGAACTTATATGAATATTTTTTAAAGAATTAGGTGCTTTTCTCTTTTGCTACGTACAACTTGGAAATTGTAACTACCTGTAAATATTGCTGAAATATTGCGTACGTTAAGTAGATTACGAATATTTAAGGCTATAGGTAAGGGCTTGTGATGATCGTCGAATCAATTCGTTTATTATTAGACAGAAGAATACCCCGTATACACGGCGATCATGATCTGAATAGCTCAATAGCTGCTCATGGTTAAGATTAGGTACCTGTACCTACACCTACCTTATTGCCGCATTGAACCATTCTCTTGCAAAGAAATCATGCACTGTGAGTGAATTTTGTAGTGATATTCTTTTGTCCATAATATGTATTTGATCAACACGACTATAGTATAACACTTGTTAAGCTAAAATACTAACATATTATATATATATATAGATAGGCACTCTAATCTCGATTGAATATTTTATAAAACTAGCTTTTTTGGATAATGGCCACGGTGGTTATGCAGTTATGCAACGCACTCATTTCTAATGTTGTAAAACATTGCTATATTAATTTTATCTCTTTCATCTATCATGTAATTGATTCTCTCTTTTATCTTGGCAAGTTAGTCAAGGTATATATTTTTACATTGCTTTTTTAATTTACTATATTGTATAGCGCCATCTATGAGTGTTTGAGATGACTAATATCATAGTGGAAAAAATACATTCAAAGATTATTTCCACTATATGCATAGGAAACACAAATTCACTCATGATAATATATTTCTGTGTGATCGTATCTAGAGGAACTCATACTTGAATTTAATTATTTATAGAATTACGGTCGTATTCCGATCAGTCGGCGACCATTAGTATCAAGTAGATCGTCATATTAAAGATAGCAACATGGAACGCGGTTATTAGCTATAGAAGAGTTCAATAAATAGGTGTAGGTATCGTCTATACTTTTCGTGCAAAAGAGCACTTAAATAAATATCCAGTTTACAATGTGCGTTCCGGATGTTAACTTAACTGGCTGGATCCATCGCGTCAATTCAGTTTATGATATCAGCAACCAATTCAGCTATTGCAAGCAAAATAATGCATTCAGTGATTCAAAGAAATTTCAAATATCTCTTGTTAATTTCAATATTGATTGTAATTTCTGAGTAGTTACTCGTACAGCGAATCATATCAGATTTGCAGGATTAAATCCACATTTTCAAAATGTAGGAAAATACAGCAGGAAAATTTTTTCTGTTACAATGTTATTGCCCAACAATATTATAGGATTTTAGCTATTTTTGAATATTATACCTATAATCCAGACTTAGCATTGCTTCTTGGTGTTTGCCCTACTCACAACTCACTTCAGACCTACCCGCACCCCTAGCCGTACCTCTGGTGGTATTTTAAAATGTATGCACTATATGAAGGACTGCTGTGCTGACATAGCTGGCGGACTTGAAATTATAAAGAGTTATCATTCGTAAGCTAATGACTCATTAATTAGTTATGTACTTATAAAATGTATTACATTAAGTATCGATGCGACAATTAAGTACTAAACTACGCAATTCAAACTCTTAATGAACGCCATTTCGAAAGTATTCCCAAACATTACATTACGTGGTTGCTATCACCACGTAATGTAGTTGGACTCGCAACATGCGGAGAAACGGGGTCTTTTGGATGTACAAAAAATAAACCTGGACGAGGAATGGTTGGTTGCACAGGCGTGGCCTTGCCACTTGTTCCGAATGCGAAATTTAACATGGTGTTGAATATGTGATATCTGAATCTGATGGCATAGTACAAATGAAAAAGTTTATAATACTACTTGTACTACTAAGTACTTAGTGATAATACTTAGAAACATTAGGTTACACCGCATTCATCTACTGTGATGCGTATTTGGACAAGAATACTAAAGACTGCAACTGATTAATAACTGACATTGATGCGATTACTCAAAGTATTGGATCATATTCATATGTTGGAAATGATTCCAAAGGAAATAAGACAGGACCAAATTATCAATGATGACTTCATTACTGACGGACGTGAAATGTTGATGTTTGAAGTGGTTGAACTAGTGGTTGAACTACATTTAAATTTAAAATACCCATCCTACCACCAGAGGTACGGCCAAGGGTGGGGCCGAGGCGCTCACAACTTAGCTTAGATAATATTCTTACAGATTCAGTTAAAAATAACTACGAACATAACTCCAATAATCATAACAATCTATGATAATATGAAACAAATATGTCACAGTTATAAAAATCAGGTAAACAAACTGATTTTTATAACTGTGACATATTTAAAGTAAAGTAAAAAAAGTAATGGAAATAAATAAAAATAAAATAAAAATTGCATCATTTATTAAAATCACAGATGTTCATACTTATTTTGCCGGCGTTTAACACGAATTATATACCAGACGATTTACTAACAAACAAAATGCATCCACCGTTCTAAGAGTACGTTCTAGGATCTGTCCTAGATACGTAGTCTACATCGCGGGAATCAAAATTGGAATAGTTCAAATCACATGTAAATAAATAAATATTACACAAAATAACTTAAAAATCACGAGAGCTATGTACAACATAACAAATGCAAAATTAGCTAGTAGTATTCTTAAAGTAGAATGTAGTGTGAGTGTGTTTAGCGAGGGGTGTTCTCGGGTGTGGGTAGTTCACGTCATGTTGACGCCGAGGGAGCGGCTGGCGTACTCGTAGACCACGTAGGAGATAGAGACGGCGGGGATCACCTTGATGAAGTTGGGCGTGATGCCGCGGTAAAGGCCGCGCACGCCCTCGCGCTGCACGATCTCTCGGAATGCGCCTCGCATCGTGCCCTCTGCCACCTTCGCTGCCTTTTCTGAAACGTGTTCCTTCATCATTATGGCTCTGCGCAAACGGGCCACCGACCACAGCCACCGGTGGCCAGCGACAGCCACTTAACATAAACTTTTTCATATTTTGTTTAGACGCGCCGCACACGTGTAGCCGGTGGCGGCCACTCGCTATAGTAGTGTCGTAGCGCGCGACAGCCACCGGTGGCTGTGGTCGGTGGCCCGTTTGCGCAGAGCCTATATCAACCCTCCACTCCCTTTATGTGTGTAATGGTGCAGTAAGTGAAACATCATCATTAATCGCATCATGTAGCTCACACGGCCCAATGGCTCACTTCGATTCAATGTGATCGACAGAGGTAAGCAACGAACGGCGCAGTCGGTTTGTGGACGGGTGACCCTAGATAAGTTTTAGCCCTCGGTCCCGGTTATTTTAAGGTAAAAACAATTGTTAAGCCTTGGCGAAGACTTACGGGAGACTTGAGAAAATTAGACACAGGCTTGGTCACTAACCCATCAACCAATCCGCATTGGGGCAGCGTGGCTGAAACACGCGGCGTATGCTCTAGAACACCCGCAGCTGTGTCTGTAGGGGAGACCCTTTCCTATAGTAAATATCATCCATATATGTATTGCTCAGCTTCATTCGATGTTATAGGTACACGATAAAGTTTATACGGGCATGAAGCGCTAAAACGCATTTTACTGTAGGTACATACTTGCTTCATCTATTAGTGTATTAGGGTACACTAATAGATGAAGCACTTTAAATGATACGGATGCATGAAGTTAAGCGACGGCGTCCGACTATTAGACACGGGTCTCCCACCATTTTTTATCCATTCATCAGGCTTTCGCAATCCACTGCTGGAATAAGCATCTCATAATCAGTGTTACTCCTACACGTAATTATGAACAACTTTCTGTAAATGTAGCTGGTAGGTGAAAGTGAGAAGTTATTACCTTGCGCCTGCAAGCGAGTGCGCACGAGGGCCAGCGGGTAGGAGCACACCTGGCCGAGGGTGCACGAAGTGCTGCCGCAAGCCAGTAGCAAAAGCATCCCCGGTTGCTCGTTATTAGCTTGATACCGATTTATATATTTTTTCTTCAGGGTCTCATACACCGCCAGGTCTATCCCCGCGTACGGCACGATCCCCAGGATATTTGGAATGTAACCCTTGTAGAAGCATTTCAGTCCCTCTCTCGCATATATCTTCTTTGCGGCGTCTACGATACCGTTATATTGACCTGTTTTTCTTAAAGCTAATCTTGTCTTTAGCACCTCTAATGGGTAGATCACAGTTTGACTGATCGCTCCGGCGGTGGCCCCAGCTATGAACCGCTCGTGTATTTCTAACGGATGGTTTTTCTTCTCGCCCTTTATGAGACGTTTCACTTGTTCATAGGCGGCGAATTTGAGGGCCGATTCCGGTGCTATTTTGATTACATTGATTCCGTTTCCTCGCCATAACCCGGTTATACCACCTTCACTGATCATTCTTGCTAAGCATTTCGCCATATTTTCTCTGGTAGGATTGACCTGAAGTTAACAAAAAATTGTATGTTATCATGAACTAGGTGCTCGATTTTGCTTATCTAACGCAAAACTTGCACATTAACTTACAAATTTTTGCTTCGTAAATTACTGTATTTACAAGAGAATCAATCGAGGTGATCTTATTAATAAAACAACTGACCTGCAAGAATACTTTAAGCCTATCGAGAGGCGCAGTGCACGTTCGGCTTACGGCGCCTGCAATGCCGCCCGCCAGTAGATGGCGCCACCACTTCCCAGTCTGCAGTTCAGTCGGCGTGAAATCATCGGGTACGTTCATATCCTCCCCGATGTCCAGATACTGGAAAGACAATGTAATTGAATAAAAAGTTTTCATAAAGTAACGTAATGACTACAGGATAGTTCTAATTATATTAATACGATATAATTTCATTAAAAATTGTATGTTACTGTGAATATAGACAACTGCATACTGCGCTTCATTTTAATTTGGTCGCCAGATTCATATTGGCAGCTATTCATGTGCAAAATTAAGTGACGATATTACACTGTCCCGCAAAAGTGTCCGTCTTCATCTTCGCAAGTCTTCTTTACCTCTCCAGCCCATACTCTAGCTTGCAATCGCAAATGCTCAGTCTGCAGTAAAATGTGGGAATTATGAAGCTATTATTTACAATCATATGTAACTACTAATGAAAAATTTACAATAAGCAATTTAAGTAGTTTGTAATCCCTAAATTGTAAAGCAAAGAAATGCGTATTACGTTGAGGAATTGACGTTGTATCTTATTATCCCAATTCATTGTGAAAAAGTTAAAGATGTAATACCAGTACTTCATGTCTGCAGCAAACAAATAATGTGAACAAAAAATTTTATAAGGAACTGTGCCAGGCTCATCTTTATAACATTTGTTACTTTGGTATTCCAAACAAGAAAACGGCACAGAACACTTCCGATGACATCTTTTCACATTATTTTATTCACTGACACATTTTGAAAGATTATGTATCCAAACGTCAAATATTTGTTAGCGTTGATTATGTAACTTTATTTTCCGCCAGGACATACATATACTGAAATCATAGATTTATTACTCTATTCTATTAATAAATCTATTACTGAAATCCAATTCTCTGGACTCTGGACATTAATAAGTCTAGTGAAGGGACATACTTCGTTGTTTTATTTCGGGTATGATTATACCCGAAGCAGATCATACTTACTTTTATTTTGGGTTATCAGAAAACAGAACAAACATGGGTATACTACGCTAAATTATATACTCAGTTTACGGATCCATCGATCATACCTAGTTCACAGCTATTAGACAAAACGCCCTTTTATCGACAGTAAATTAATAAAAAATGGTATTTAATTATTGATCAATTACAACACACTCAAAGCGGAGTAGAACTAATAGGTTAAGGCATCTAATTCCTTGTAATCGAAGTCCTTGTAATCTAAGTCCTTGTAATCGACATTTATTCACGCAGTAACGGTCCCCGGGAAGCGGCGTTTTGTCGACATCTGTGACAGAGTCACACTTGTACAAAACACAAAATTGTTATGTTACGTTAGGTTCAAATTGGCTTTTTTCATTCACACGGACAAAAGACATTTGTGATTGAATTCTGGTTGTCTAAAAAAAATAACGTGTACGTAATTGATATACCAAAAAGTAAAACTATAAGGCGATATAATTACTTATTTGGTGTCACATATATATTTTTTTCTGCTTATAATAGCGGATATTTGTATCATATATTGAAGCAGATAAAAATAACTACCATGCTAAGTAGTATTTACAGTAGTTTACATCGGACATATATCATCATGGCTAAGATAGTATTTTTAGTCGCGCATTGATGGTGGCTAACTTAGTAATTCTGAAGACAATGTAGATTTATACATGAAAATAATGATATATGATATTATTTAGTTAGCATTTAGGTTTAATTAGCACCCGTTTATAAAGGACGATGTTTGATTATGAAGTCAGCACACACGCGGCCAAGTAGAACCGGAACAGCTGTACTGACAGGTGACAGACGGTCGAGAATAAAAAATAGATTATGCGAAATACACACAGTGCTCGCGAACAGTGAATAGCCGCAGAAATGAGAAAGTATGTTAATGTAATGTATGTATTGTATGTAATATATGTATGTGTGTAATTTAAAATTTATTTATGATACTTCCATGTACATAGTTCAGATAAGAAACTATGTACCTACATTAAAAACACAGTTTAACAGTAAATGATGTTATGAACACATACGTTTCATCATCGTAATTTAG
Organism: Carterocephalus palaemon; assembly: GCA_944567765.1. Classification (NCBI taxonomy): domain Eukaryota; kingdom Metazoa; phylum Arthropoda; class Insecta; order Lepidoptera; family Hesperiidae; genus Carterocephalus; species Carterocephalus palaemon. The sequence goes on along the minus strand of OX155637.1, from coordinate 10,784,055 downwards.
TTATCTAACTGGCGTATGTATGTACCTACAAGTGCCTACAACGCTTGATGTTTTGACCTTCAGTAGGTATACTGACTGAAGTATTTTAAGAGTATAATAAAACCGGTTACTTATTTTACTTACTTTTACATTCATTCCATTTTTAACACACCCAACATCCGCTACCATATCTATAATGGATGATCATCAAATATTATATGGATGTCAAGGATATTTAAGCGCGCCTAATATTTGGCTGAATGAGCATTAGAAATGTTAGAATGCTCATAGAATGCTCAAGGTCGGCAAATAACCTTTTACGAACCACTTCGCTGTAAATCGGGTTTCTGCTATCGGGGTAAAGTCGATGATACACTTTGGTATGAATGTCAAATGTAATTTTCACAAAATAACCTATTCATTTTTGGCTCCTGGTAAACTCCTGAGTACATTTTGGTAAACCCATTATAATTTATGAGATTGAACTGTTGATTGGCTACCGTGCGTCTGTTGTTCTTTAAGTGGTTTTTTGTTGATTGGATTGATTTCGTAATCACGACCTTCTGTACATTGCGACGAGGGATTTTGAGTAATGCGGTCAATGTCAGTCTCTTAGATAACGACAGAAAAAAGTGCATTGTGTATTGGACGAATTGAATTAATAAAGTAAGTATGAGGTAGATAATAACGTAATTTGGGCACCTAGTACTCTCTCAGTTTGGGACACATATAAGTAACACTACCAAGAACTTTATATTACTGATTGACTCTCATAATCCCCGTTCATTTTACTGTCCCAACGTAGATGTCAAGGTCAAGGCCTCACATAGCGACCAACGCATGATTGATGCACCACCTGCAGTACAAATCTCATTCGTCTCAAGCTCCTTTACACCGCATGCTTACTAACCATAATGCCACAGTTAATCACACTCCAACCAATTGAGTAATGTTAAAATTATTAATACATCAAAAACCACCGTGTCTTCGGGTTACAAGCGTGGCTATAATTTCACAACACTCATACCTATCATTAAGTATTTGGCAAAATTAAGAATTCTTAGTACCTAGAAAATCTCCCGGAAGTACGTACATTTAAACGCTATCCGTAAGATAACATTCTCTCTTGACATCTGTGCATCATTTGAATTTTTACTTTTACAATGAGTCATCGTCACATATATACGTATATAATTCAACGAATTATTGTTTTAACCAACAGGATTTCCCCACCCACACGTCACCGCACTTATACGTAAGCGAGGATGCCACCTCACGACCCCACTAGGCAAAACTGATAAAATCCAGCCAAATCTCGCAGCAGCACCGCGCTGCGCCGACGCGCTTTTATATACTCTAGGCGGGCTAGTATCTACACTAGTACACTTTATGTTCTTATTATGAATATCCCACATAAGATTTCTAGATAAACATTACAGTTGAATTAAATATTTCTTTAAATTTCACCATAGTAACGTGAACTACTAAAATATTATTGGTATAGGTAAAATATTAATGGTATGTAGTACATACAGATATTCATCATTTTAAAACATCTTAATTAACTCTGCACAGCAGCATACAAATAAAATTGCATTGCAACAATTTTGGGAGTATGAATACATCCGAAATTGTAGTACTACTTTGTGATTTTTTTATTTCATTTTGTGAAGGAGCTGCCAAGCCAGAAAGCGCTCACCTTTATTAGGGATCGAATATGTTAGCATTTTATTTTTTTAAAATAACTCTCAAATAAAGGAAATAACGTATTACATTTATTTAATTCGTGATTGATTACAAACAAAATTTCTTAAACTCTGCAAGATAACTAACAGGAAGTAATTCAAATTTAGTTTTAAATATTTTACTCAAACCAAAACTAACAAGATTGTAAGTTAAATTAAAGCTTGGGAAAATTGCAGGGAACATTAAAATATTATTTTTAAGTCATTATGGGTTATGAAAGGTAACTCTGTATTAAAATTAATATTATTTACTAATATGCTTTAATTTGAAATCCCGCAATGTACTCTAATTCTAAAACATTAAACACTTCGCATGATAGTATAGTGACGAATCATGTGAATGAATGGGCGCATACTAACAATCAGACAGTTTGTTTAGCCTACATACTCCAGCTCAATATGTAAAATTCCATACACAGGGTGTACGGAATGTTACAACAATGTTACAAACATAATTGGAATAAGTAAGTTACTAACATTTATTTAGGCCATAGAAGGCATATTAAGCCACAAAAAAATTTATAAGGTTTAACAGTTAACCTTGCACAACTGAATGATATCCTTATTATAAGCAATAATAAGAACTAAATTATAAAACCATGTTATCCCGTAATATAAGAATCGATTTTTTAATATAAGTTAAAAAATTAAGTAGGTATAAATTCGCAAAGCTCAAGTTGATCGAATATTATTCGCAATTAATTAATAAAATTTAATATAAGTCAATTTATATACAAAATTGTAATTAATGAATGAAATGAAAATTATTTATGAATAAACTATTATATAAAATCATTCTTATTATATCTGATTAGTGACATTTATATATCACAAGTATATAGCCATATACATTTTTAAACTTACTAAACGAAGTCAGAACGAAGTCTGTTTGATTGAATTCGATCATTGTTTCGTTATCGATTACATATTATTCAGGTGATAACTCCACTCCACAGACTCAAGTCACTAACAAATTGACTTGTACTTTCACTACCTACATGCCCAGTAACAGAGAGTAAAGTAAAACACTCATACGAGTAGGTAACAGCTTGGGTTAAGTTTGTCAAATCGCATTGCAAAATTTTAAACAAGGGTATTGTTTGCTTTATTTTATAAAGGTCTCATTGCTCTATGTTTTTAGTGTTCCTCAGCCATCTTGTACCCTTATAAGTTATTCTTAGTTCTAAAATGTACGTAAATACGAAAATTAAAAAAAATTTGATGTGAAAATGATTTTTCACACATATAATTTATTTATTTTTTTAATATTTTTCTTTTAAGTTTAAGTCCTCATATTATGATAGGCCGGTTAATTCCATGATAATCCTAGAATCATATATCATTAACGACTTATTTCCTATGTGGATATTTATTTATCATGTTCCCTTAAATTGCTTTTAGTGGGCAGAGTTTACTCTTATTATTTATTGATACGAGTTTAACTAATGAAACTACCTTAGAAACCAAAAGTGACCAAGTAAATATAAAAATACATTTGAGTACGGGAGATTTTAAAGAGATGCACTACTTGTTTTAAACAGTCAAGCTTATGTAATTACCGAGCAGACGAAACTCATTCAAGCATTTCGTATAAATCTATTAAAAGCGGTTCCCTTGGCAACAACGTAAGATACCACGTGGAAAGACAACTTTACCGCCACAACCGCACCCGTATGAATTCAAACGAAGTTAAAGAAAATATTAATTTTAAAGTAGTAAAACGGCTAGAGGTTGGTGAAAAATAACGGTCATGCAAATAGTGAATTATAAATCTATTTAATTGAACTTTATGATGTTCCAAAAAACGGTTTACGTATGCAAAAATACGAAACTGAAGGTTGACCTACAGAAAAGTAAATGTATGAAAGTAGTGCTAGAAAAAACGACTAATATCAAATCTACTTCACTACCTTCAGTATCCATGCCCAAATGTCGCCATATGATTCCATATCCATTTTGAAGGTATGACTTTTGTGGGACCGATTCTTATGAAGATCGTATGTACACTAACAGCGAACAAGAATGTTGTTCACGGCTGCCCTGGCTAACCCGGAATTAGATTGCAGTTACCTTTGCCAAACAACGACGGAACACGATGAGAAAATCCTCGAAGACATCACCGGTTCCTCCTGTCAATTCTTCTAATTCCAGAGACATATTGACTATATAAATTAAAATATTATACTTAATTAATATCACAGTCGTTTTATTTTTGGAACTATGCTATCAGATCAAAGGTAATACTTTAACTAAATCGAGCGTGCAAGTGGCTAAACGCGACATGAGCCCGCGACTAGCTTCGCCAACGAGCATTCTCACACTGAGTTCTATCTAACTGTGTGTGCGGCACGCACGGTGAGTAATCGTGTCGTAAGCGGGCTAGTAGAAGCGAGCGACAGCTGACTGCGAGGTGCGCTCGCGCCGATGATCCAGTATGCAGTCGATAATCATGTTGTGTCCGATACCACGTAAAACTTGATTGGCAATGCGAATTACAATGGACTGCCGATAAACGCGTTTTCGGGTCAAAATATAAGTTCACTGGGGGCTCGCCCTCTACGTTAATTAAAGATATGCTGCACGTCTGAACGTACTTGCAATGTCCAATTAACAGGCGAGTGAAATTTACTCACAGTTGATAGAAATCGTTTTAAAAAAAACGAAGGTGAAAGTTACATTGAATCGTGTTCTAAGTCGGCAAATTATAATTGTTATTCTAATTGGGCCCTGAATACTGAAATTATATTCTGTCTGAGTTGTGTAATTTTTTTTATTTACGAACTTAACATGCCGAAAATGTATAGAAATATAGTTGGCATAAAAATAAAATTTTTACCTTTCGCTTGATAGAGCTACAATTAATTTTAAACTAATATTTATTTTTTGTAAGAAACCTAATTTGAAATTTAAGGAGAGTTATAGTTGCTATGACAAACAGGTACCTACATACATATTTATTGTTGTCTTGATAGTTTGTGAACTGTTTGTATTCCAAAGCAAATGTTCGAATACTTTAGTATTGTACTATTAAGTTTTCTGTAGTATTGCTAATCAACTGATTAAAGTGGATACTATCCGGGTATTTGTATGGATTTTTTCCAGTTGTTTAATATGTAAGCATGTTTATTTATTCGTCATCTAGTTCAGCGTGAATGGATAAATGCATACTATTTACGATGCGAAGTTCTTGTTTTAACAAATACATTTAGAATTCTATGTAAAATACATGTAAAGTTTGTCATCATCTGCTATCCTGTAAACAATTAAATTTTGGATAAAAATTGTTTCTTGGAAATCATCAAAAACATTCAAGCTCACGTACCATCAATAACGAAATAGTTACAGTCATTGATGTATATGTATATTTAACTCAGTGGTTACAGTCATAATAACTGTAGAACGTGACAATTGTATTTAAGACGATGGGCAATTTGGCAAGTCTTATTGAATTACCCGTAGATAACCCCGACCAACTTATTCCAACAGACAGGTGACTCGAAACCTGTACCTGACTGTAGAAACAGCGTTTTCCAAGTTGAATTAAGTCAGTTTAGTCTCAGGTTAGTCGCTATGTAATCAGCATAGTGTTATACAGAATGGCATAAAAGTGTAGCTTTGATTTTGAATGCGCAGAAGTCGAAATTTAAGGTCTCGTCATGCACGGGGCGAGTGAGTTGTCAGTCGTAAGCGCCGATTGGTTCGCCAGCCCCTGCACTCCCTCGTGCGCAGCAATCCCGTCCGAATTTTGATTAGAGCTTCACTTCACAGAGCCACTTAATTTTTTTTTATATTATAGTTTTATTGAAAATTTCAAAGATCCCCACTTTATTTTTATTGAAAACCATTTTTTATTGTTCCCCAATTTGCAACTTTCAATAAAACATACACATAATAATATTATACACAGTACAGCACAGCAGTGGGTAGCCTACTGTAACAAAGGTCCAAGATATTATACTCGATGTATTTTGAACTCTAACAAACTGCCGGCATCCATATAAGTAACTACGAAGCCAATTTGTCACGCTTGGAGATATGTTAAGAGAGCGTAAAATACCAAGAAAAATATCAATGTCCACAGTATTAGAAGCGACTTTGCCTAAGGTGGTAGAATTCAATACGGAAACAAAATAAGGCAGATAATACAAAATACAAAAATACATAGTAACAAATGACAGTGGCTTTTATCAAAGAAAATTGCATTGTTTCCGTTAAATTGACAACACTGTAATTATCGTTTTATTTTCAATCAACATCATCGACTAATGACCAACATTTATTATCTCGAAAACTTTATTGGAGTCTGATCGCGAACTACTATCTTAGTTAAGCTACATTTCTAGACCTAGGTTAAGCTATACACAAAATATTTGTGATTTGACAAAACCGGTCCTTATCCAGCAAAATCAACAGAATGGATTTTTACTGGCGCTGCTCTATTAGTATCTATGAAATCTTTTCAAACCCATAAATAGATTTTATTGTTCAACTGTCAGGAATAAAAATTTCCTTGTTTGATGACGTTCATTCCGTGTGAGTAGATAAGACGTAACAAAACGCTATTTTTAGTTACATATTTTAAATACAAACATTTTTACACATAAAATTCAATAGTTTTAATAAATATTTTTTAAATCACATAGGTAATAATTTTCTCCTCCACAAGTAATTCGTCAGCAATGTGGACATTGACGGTATGTAGGCCAAAAAAGGCGTAGCGTACTTTATTCTTTGAATATCTAAAAGGCTTTTCTCTGAATAAACCAACTTCATTCAAACTCTGATAGTGATATTGAAAAGGACGTTAGTTCAATTAAATAATACATAATAGAGATCAATTTCACAGTACGAGGATTCAACGCGTGGCAACGAGTTGAAGGAAGAATGACGTCATAACCTGAGGGGATATTAGAGTAATTAATATCATAATTCCATCTAATCCAAGATGAACAAATACAGCCCTATTCGGTGAAGCTGTGAAGTCCATTCGAGAAAAAAACAAATCATTACAATTCGAAGATTCAGTGAGAAAGTGTTCGTCCGACAATGTTGATGTAAACTTCTGAAATATGCCCTGCGGACGTCATATTATAGTCCCAGGTCAAATTATGTTCCTTTATTTAGGAGATGCTTAATGTCTAAAATGGTAACTAGGTGTCTGTATAATATTTTAATATCGCAAATTTAGCCAAGATTTGTATTTATTCAATCACATGATTTATTTTTTATGAATACTAAATATTAATTATTGCGTTAAAATGTGTGCCAAATTTCAGCTCGATAGCTTCAGTGTAAGTTAGTGAAATATTGATTGCAAGATTGACATACATACATACATACATACATACATACATACATACGAGTGAAGTTAAATAAAAGCTTTTAATAAAAAAACACAACACATCCTAATTAGTATAGGCAATGTCTCGCAAACGTATCGTAATGAACTTAAATCAACGCATTTACGTCATCTCATCAGCCAGTTAGCAAGTCGAGCAATATCTGTTGGAAACTGGTTAGCACCAGTTCACCAAAATTATTTATTAGTATAAGTCGCGACTCATGAATGTTACCGAGATAATTATATAGTAACTAGTGGACGCCCGCAGCTTCGCTCGCGTGGAATTAGATATGACAATAGTTTCGTTTACATCTAGCGTTAAAAGTACATATCTATTTTCATTTAGGAATCAATTTATTACTACCAAATGTGCATTTGAAATAAATTATCAATTTTTATTGTAGTTATGGTTCAATAATGCTTACACATAAGATATAGATATATACTGTGGCGGGCTTTTTTGTAAGAATATTTAAGATAAACATTTCCATCACACATTATATATGTGTAGGTAACTCTAGCGGTTTTCGCAGCGCACGCCAGAATAGCTGGCAGATGGTAGATTTTTTCCTACTTATTTGACACTTATCGTCATATTTTGGACAATTCACACAATATCTTTATAAATTGTAGCCTATGTGTTATAATTATATTTAAGCTATATTATTGTAAAGTTTCATTAAAATCCATTCAGTAATTTTTACGTGAAAGAGTAACAAACATTCATCCATCCATACTTACAAACTTTCCCGTTTATAATATTAGTAGGATAGACATACTTTATAGTAAAGTAAGTTTACCACTTATCAAAATCAAGCTTCACCTACATACCTGTATGGCTGATCAAAATCTGAGAATCTTAAACAGATCAACAGGTACGATTTTTTTTTTATTTAAGAACAATAGCAGTCATTAATGAAAAACATAAATTCCATACTAACTTTATAATGCTGAAGTATTTTTTCTTCGTTTTTTTCGATTGTATTTCTCTGAAGGGGCAGATAGAGGGTAAACCGATTTTTCAGCAGTAACAGTTTAGTTTCCATGTAATAAATAGTTTCAAAACCACAAAAAAATGAATCCAAGCTGATTGTTGCCCGACCTGGGGACGAACCATGGACCTCCAGCTTACCTAGCAGTGTTTGACTTATGGATGGATTGCTACTATTAAGAATGGATAGGTAGGCTACAAGCTATATAGTCAGCGAGTATCATAGGCTATTTTAAACGCGGGCGAACTCGTGGGAAACAGGTAGTTATATTTATTTTCAATACTCTTAGTAAAGGTTTGCATAGTGATAGGAGTTCAATGAAGAAACACTTGAATAAACACAACGACATGAGACTACCAATATGCCTCCGCTGTATGTCTGTCTGTCTGTGTCTGTCATTCTATCTTTTGACAGGCCCGTTGGCGCAATCGGTAGTGACCCTGTCTGTTGCGCCAAAGGTCGTGGGTTCGAATCCCACTCAGGACAAATATTAGTGTGACGAACACTTGTATTTGTTCTGTGTCTGGATGTAAATATTATCTATTTAAGTATGTATTTAAAAATATCTATGTATGTATATCAGTCTCTGACACCCATAACACAGGCTCGCGCCTACTTTGGGGTCAGATGGCCGTGTGTGAGAATGTCCAAGATATTTAAGATATCTCCCGTCGAAAGTTTGACCCTGCAATTTATTAATGGTCATTGCTACCTCTCGGCCGGTACCCCCGATTAAGATTGGATAAGGATTAATGCTGTATTTTTTAAAATAGCTTCGTAAATAAGCCATTAATTCTCGTAAAAAGTAAAGAATAAAAATTTTTTATTGTGGATTTTATCTCTCTCGTAGGGTTCAGTACGTCTGCAATGTAAGCGCAAAAAAGTGTTTATTAACATCACATTAGTAATAAAATATCAGTGTTTCTATATAATATAGTACCTATATTATGCATGTTATATACGTAGGTATAAACCTTCCTCTTGAATCACTCTGTCTATTTTAAAAAAAAACGATCCTACGATGCTTGATACTTGCGATCCTAGTTTCTAAGATATACATACATAGGGACAGACAGCGGAGAGCGACTTTGCTATATAATATAGTAGTGATGGTGTAATTGTCATCATCAAAAAAATATATATATGAGCTTGGTTTAGTTCCAAAAGAACTTATTTGATTTATTTTTGGATGAAAGACTTTTTAGAAAGATGAGTTACCAGAACAAGGAGGACAGTTTCCACTCGTGTGCCGCCTGTGGATGTTTTGCGTTCGCGGCACCCTATTAAACGTAGTTACATCATGTAAATAAATAAAAGCTTTTAAAATGAGGTTTAAGAATATTTATTTCTCAAAAAGAATTACAAAATTCACTTAGGTACATGAGAAACATAACATCGTTATCGTTTACATATTGGGGCATTACGTACAATAGTTAAAAAATATAAAGGAAAAACATATATAAATATATATTCTTTATACTATATATTATATGTTGGAATAATATTGCAAACGTTTGCTGTGGAAAATTCCATACCAAACATATCCGTGCCGTCTTATCTAAACATACTTCACAAGTATCTAAAGATCCAATTATTGTCATATTATTGATGTAATTCAATCCGCCTGTACTTCCATGGAACTAGAATGCTGTTTATGAACCTAAGGGAACGTCTGTTTTTAGAAATTTTAGACTACCTACTCCTGAAATCACGCGTATATTTCTAAGTAGGTACATATTTTTAAAATTTTCGGAATATTATGTTCAAATGTATTTATATTCTAATTTAACTGTGGAATGGAAAGCACCGTGATGAAAATAACCAGGCAGACTTTAAGGTTGCAGATTGTTTCTGACTTAATTATAAAAAGCATGCGAGTACATAGGCACATTCAGTCGCATGTGACACGTTAAATGTAAATGTACGCATCAGGCATCACCAATAATCACCATTCTCACTCCACCTGTGACGACGTAATGCAAATGTAAACATTTCGAATCTATGACGATAGAGACTCGTGATCAAGCAGTAATCTATTACTTTAATTAATTTATTGTCTCGTTACATTGCCAAATCCATTGTTATAGACGATGATGTAATACATACACACATACACATCATTATAACTTCAAGCTTTTTGTGTTGAACGAAAAAATAGTAAAAAGTACATAATCTAGGAATTGCTCAGTCGGCGTGTCATTGCACTGCAGCCGTTAGCCACATTTCCCCCCTGATTGATCAATACGAGCATTATATAAATCTACACGTGTAAGGCTCTTTACATAGTCTTACCGTCCACGATGACGCAGGACCAGACCCTAAGCGATTGCTTGTTAAAGCCGTGCCCACCGAGAAGTTTTGATTGATAGCCCAATTATTGAGTTAGGTAGGAATGATGCAGGGTTGTCAGTTCAAACATAATATGAAAACATGTTTATACAAAATATACATATTAAATTAATCACCGAACAAATGCAAATTCTTCATTACTAACATTCGCAAATTGATGTAAAACGCTTTAATTGACAGGAAAACAACTTTTGCTTGGGCACTTATTTGATGTTATAACTATAATAAATTAATAGTTCAAAAAAATCTAGAAAAACACGCTTTTATAAATGCACGTAAAAACCAAAAATAAATTATGGATCGTTCAAGTTGTCTCTATTTCTATACTGAAGTGTAAACTATGTGCTTTGTTTTTAATTATAATATTTGGTTGTAAAAGCGTGGGGCGCTGAAGAAAAAAAAAAGAAAGAAAGAAATTCGAATCCCCTAAGTGGAATCTGAATTAAGATTATGGAAAAAAATATAAGCCTACAACTGGGAGAGTAGTAAAAATTTAAAGTGAGAAATTGGCTTGGTTGTGCTGTTACAATTTGGACACGGAACCCATAAAATGAACAATCCTGAAACAATACACATCAACAAGTACATTAGCGATACGAGTTAATCCGACATGATTTGTACTTATGAAAACTTACATTATACGTATTGGTTAATAGTCTGACATGTTAAAGGCAGACGTCATCATACAGTACCAATGTTTGTAAAAGTAGTGCCTTGTAAAAATAGTAAATAATTTTCAACAAAATCATAAGAATATGGTCAGTGCGGTGATTAGGTAAAATTTAAAGCCCGACGAAAGAAAAGAATACGACATGTTTCTTATTCAATGGGATTATATTTTTAATTTATACGTCGCCAATCTCATCATGTATGTGCGTTATTTAATTACTAGTTGATTAATTATTTTACTTTTTCATGAATTCTTTTGTTTTCAGATTTAATTACACTTTTATGTGCATGAACTTTTTGTGGTAAGAAACAAAATATCTTCTATATTATATAAGACAAAGTCGGATTACGACACTTGTAACCCAAGTAGGTACGGCTAGACGGATTCACTTTTTCATACATTTTGTATGGGACGGCTGTTTTGTTGATATGTCGAGAATGGATTTACCGATTATTGTGATTTTTTAGGTTTGTTGAATTTGTCTGCCCGCTATGTAGTAAAACCAGTAAAACATCGAAAGAATAACCATATTATGAAACATTTTCGCAAAAAGAATTTCGGGACTGACACTGACTTTCTGAATTTTACTATGGTTGACGTTTGGCAATAATTGCAAGCTATACATTACTTTCATGTTGCAAGCCTATTTGACATGCATTAAGGTAACTGCTTCGCTATGTGGCGGGAAATTTATAAAATCAGTAATAATAATTAATTTAATCAGCTAGTTACATCCAATAACAAGTCAAAAATGAAACAATCACAAATATTGATGTTACAAAACAATTATAAATTAACAATAATAATTCTATAGTTGTCAATCCTAACCAACGCAGACGTCTCTTGCGTTTGAGGTCGTGCGATAATGCGAGGCCACTGTTGTCAATTCATTTATCTTTATTGTGATACGTAGGTCGTAATTGGAGACACACCCATGACAAACAGGACACTACGTCCAATGTCCATTGTTGGGCCCGAGTCGCGTGCAATCAAATCAAACTAAAGGCACATCTACTGTAATAACAACCTTAAGATTATCGCTTATAAACATGTAATGCTCCGCGGCTTTGCACGACTTTCTATGGGGAGAAATTACTAATAATTTATAGTAAATAAATATCGACTACTATACGCTTAAAATATATGAATGTTTTATGTCTTTCAATTTAATTCGACCCGAAGGAATATTATAACAGGTGATTAAAAAATTTGAATAAGTATGTTGTTTTTATATCTCACCTTCTTATAAAAATTCAGCTATCCTACACGCCACCGTTGAGATCGATAAGATAACTCGCAGGCATAGGTTTCCTAACGACGCTTTCCTGCACTGTTAAGACATTATAATTGTAGAAAAATTAAAATACACCTACCATACCATAACTTTATAAAACGTAAATTAGGCAATCTAATTGTATAGGGAGAAACTAAGGCTGCAGATCCACTACCTAGCACAAATAATGTCAGTACTGTGGATAGCGGACTGGGAGTTGCAAACTATATGCAAACTGAAAATCTTGTGCAGAGAATCTTTTGCCTGTCTTGATCAAAATGTTCACTGAAAATCGATAGCTGACAATGAATTGGCGAGCGAAATCACACAAACCACCTTTAGTGTAGTACGCCTTTTAAGGAAACATCATCTTAAATATGAACAGTCAGCCACTAACCATTTCGCCTAGCGGGTTCGCAGGCAAATTTCAATAGCATCACACAAACAATTAATGTGAAAACATTAATTACTCACAGTTGAATGTCTCCAAAAATGTATGAGAGCGTGTATGTCGGTCGCGGGCGCCAGCAACAGGTAGTCCCTCCACTCGTCATAGCTGATGTTCAGACTGCCATCCTGGTCCATCCTGAGAACAAATTTGGAGTAAAACAGTTGAACGGCCAACTGTAATCAACTGTTTACCAACTTAACGTGCCCTTACGGCACGTAGAGCGTAACGTGCCGTACGCATGATAGAACCTATGAATTTTTTTGCCGCTAACATCAGCCGACCGACGATCGACCAACGATCGACCGACCGCGCCCGGCAATGCTTAACTCTGTCGATCACATCGACGCGAGCCATAGGGCTATGGACACTACACTACACAACAACTATAATGACCAAAACAGGAAATTTCAAGCAGACTGGTATCGCTTATACTCGTAGCTTAAGCGACGCTGACCACAAACCATGTTTAAAAAGTAATTTTATTATGGATGGACACTTTCTTTCACATCTTCGCTCGCGTGGAATAAGACAAAACAATAGTTACGCCTATTACCTAGTAATATTATATAGCATATGTCACTCAGTGAAGATACAGCTTTCTAATGGTGAAAGCAGTTTTAAAATCGGTCCAGTAGTTTTTGTGTCAAAACATTACAAACAAATGTTTCCTCTTTATAATATTAGTATAGAAGTATAGAGAAGATAGTAAACGAGCATTTAGCATTACCCATCCGCTGTCTATGACAACTGTGACCGGACAAAACTCAAATAGGGATGGTTAGTCCATTTAACAGAGGGTGTTAATAAGAACATTAATTGGTAATTTCATTGGGCTTTTAAGCGATAGTCAGTCACGTCAGTGTCAGTCAGTTAGTAATATTCCCGTTAGTAATTGATCTTTTTTTATATAAAAGTTAGGACAAACCTAACATAACGGCCACCTGGTAGTAAGTGGTCACCGTCGCCTACGTGCAACCAAGTCGGTCACAAATGTGTAACTTTGACGACTAATATAGTCGCCACTAGGCTAGAGCCTAGATTGCTAACCACCGACGTATAGGTTCCATATAGGTTCAGTATGGATATATACTAGAACAAAAACACAATTACACTCGGGAAGTGAGATTAAGACTACCGTAAGCGACCGCAGGTCGCAAACCGCAAAATACGAAGTAGAGACGGACCGTTCAAGACAACAGTATATGCATGTACTAGCTCCTAGTTTAGTATTGAAGACATTCGGATCTAATGTGCTCTTGGCAGGAGCAAGGCCTGGATTGTAAGACTTCTGTAGTACCTATAAGTAGTCCTATTAGTGACCAACGTACGAATCCTAGTGTCTGCTGTCGCTCAGGCCAAAATCATCCGATTGCAGTCTGCGGTCATTTATCGGCACGCTTACAAAGGTGATAAAAGCGTGTTAATAAAAAATTATATAGGAAGAAGCTAGAAAGGAGCTGTTAATATGCACTAAGCATATTTTGGTAATATAGGTACCATTACCAAAATAGACTTGTTGCCAAGTAACAGCTTCATTGTTTCATTGTCAATAAAAACAATTCTGTTGTATTGTCGTTTTCGCCGTGTAGCAAATTATGACTGAGGCTAAAACATAATTATGTATATTAATATCATTATTTATCAATTCAATGCAAGAAATAAAAAAAAAAAAAAATTAATCAAAAAAAATGCTGACATAATATACCTATTTATAAGATTAATTAAGTTTTATTGTTTAGATATTTAACAATTAATTGGTTTACGCTTCATCAAAATTATTAAATGAATGATAAACATAAAATATGTATATATGTATATTGAACTCAACAACATTCGAATAAATTATTACAGGATGCATGACATGATTAACACAGTTAATTTTAACTGACATAAATTATAAGCTAGCGCCAGCTAACTCGCTAGCTAGGCATGGTAACGCGGTTACTATTATTAGCTAAGCCTAATAGTGACTCTAATAATACTAATATTATTTCTTTTGTATTGTAAAAAAAAAACAATTTACGCGATTATGTAAACACTAAACGGATTGCGGATTCAAAACAACGATAGCATCAGACTTTATTAGGAGAAATACCACAGAATAATAGTACAAGTAGAAATACTGAGAATTCTGGACTAGTGCAAGACGCTAATGAATATATGGGGAAAATGGAATCAATTCTAGCGAAGTCAGCAAAATACGATAGAAAGTTGAATTGTAAAAATGAAATGAAATGGTTTAAGTCGAATTTGTTTATGACCTACAACCAATCCAGAGGTTTCCCCACCGTACCGTTACAGTTCTCGCTTGGCGCTTTTGCATGATACAGAACCTATAGCTTAGCAGTCGCGCTTACGACTATTTCAAAAATACCTATACTCAAATTATTTCCGATTTGTATGTTAGTGGCATGTGCAATTTAATTTATTGCAAGGCTAATTTTGAGTACAGCTATGTACCTACACTACTTCGATCACAGAAGAAAAAAAATAGTACCTACACTAGCGTTGCGCTTTAATTGGCGCAAACATTGTATCGTTTCCTGCATTCATTTCTGAATATTCGGTATGAAAGTAGTAAAATGCTTTATACTAGTGGACGCCCGCAGGTTCGCTCGCGTGGAATTAAACGTACCTAACAATAGTTTCGTTTACACCTAATAATATTATATAGCCTATGTCACTCAGTTAAGATGCAGCTATCACCGTTAGGTGAAAGAATATTTATTTATATAAATCGGTTCAGTAGTATTTGTGTGAAAACATTACAAACAAAATGTTTCCTCTTTATAATATTAGTATATTTTCCTCTTTATAATATTAGACTTGGTGTAGTAAGTATTTAGGTATTAATAGACAGTCGACGACAGTTGGTACGGCCCTACCAACGCACCGTGCAGTGATTTCGTCACGCCACACCACCGCAACTCACCACAGGCCAACCAGTGCTTTCCGTGCTAGCAGTGCGTGATCATGTCCACTGACATGCCTCAAAATCTATCGAAACAGGCTAAAATCGCATTAGTTACGGCAACCTTCGTAGCTACGTAACGTCTTTAAAAGAATAGGAAAGAAATAAAAGAATGGGCAAAATTCTATTTAAAAACCATTAACAGTACAATCTTAAAAGACCTTAATGATGAAGATTTTCGTATCTATCATCGTTTCAAACAGGCATACAGGTTTCCTCACGATGCGGAACGATCAAATATAGCCTGTAGCGCACCAACGTCGGGGTGCAAAGCGCACCAAATTCGATCGTCTCTTTAAGCTTTTAGAATTGTTGATTATTATACTTGAGATTCATGAAGAAGGTCTTTTATGTAGCTCGGCTTGGTTACTGCAATGTTCAAGCGTTCGTGTCGTGTTGTAAGCGAATTGCTATTGATGTTGAATAAGACTGGCGAGTAAACATGAATAAGCAAACATACAAAAATACCGATTGATGACTGAGAAGCCTTTTTGAAAACGGAACTAACATAGTTAGATCAGAAGAAACAATTAGGGATAAGCTTGTCCTTGGAACTAAATTGTTTAGTCGAATGACAACACTGATTTTATTTCTGAACACAATCAACATTAACAAAGAATTTCATGTAGTTGCATTTTTCTAGCGAAGCCAGCCACTACGTGATTCTCTCTTGACTTACCACCAGAATATTGGCCAAATGGTTTTTCTGAAACATTTCAGTATTCTTATTTATAGTAATGCACGGTATGCGATATCATTTAAATTATTGGAATCAAAACGCTGATCCATAATCACAACAAAAGAGTATGATCGGTAACCTGAATCGTAACTGAAAACACATTTCTTATATTACATCCTTGAACTCAAATCTACAGTGTTTGCTACAATCATGAATTCATCTTGTGGCAGTATTGATTGATACAAATAATCTTCATTCCGTATTCAGACCTATCACACAAAGTTCCTTCCGTTACAATAAAACATTGCTAGCTACAAGTCTATAAAAGGTTATTTAACAATTCTATCGACACAGAACTTAATATCTATAAAGTCACGCGTACGTTTATAGGTTCGCAGGTAAATAAACAATTTTTAAAATAATTATAAATATTAAAAACACAGCTCAACGCAAAATAAAGTGATTATTTATAAATTAAACAGTAATTCGCCAATCAAAATAAACAAATTATTATACATGCATACCTTTTTAATAAGTTTGTGGCCTCATTCCGTCCAATCGCTATACCCAAGTCAGCAAAAGCCGATATAAGCTCCTCCAGATCTACTTTACCTGAAATTGGTTGAATCATTTGTTGTTAATATATTGGACAGTACAATGAGTATAAGTTCAAAAATAATAAAATCATACCTATTATACTATATATTATAGACTATAGTAGTCATTACTATTTCTGTATTTATACTGCTGGTAGGCTGGTATGATCAGTGAATATTTAAGTACTTAATTCTGGTTATACTTTGCACCACGTATTCTATTACTAATATAAACTCACTGTACTTCACTGTTCTAGAGATCTACTCTAGATCTAGAGTAAAAATAACATGGGCATTAGGTCCAATTTGTTACTATAGAATAAAATACAAGGTATTATTATAGTTATTGATTTATTATTGCTGAATTTATGCCGATGAAAGAAGAAGAATTTATACAACTTTAGAATTTTTAAATATGTATGTATGTACAAACTTATGAATTATAAAAACATACCATCTTGATTCTTATCGATGTGCGAGAACTGCAATTTAAGGTTCTTTTCATGCTCGCGGACGTAATGAATGAATTCAGACAGAGTGACGTCCCCAGCATCTTTACCGCCGGATTTTGCCAAAAATTTCTGAAATAAATAATTGCATAAACAATACAAATACACTTTTTTTATTCACATGAATTTGTAACATTTTATACACACGCCAGTATTTTGCCATGCAGTGTGCAAATGTGTACACATTTACTATTTGTACAAATAGACTCACTTTTATTTAGTTATGTATAAGGTCCCATATAATACAAACGCACAGCTGCAATTGGGAAGTTCTTGATAGAAAAACATAGAAAATTCTCCAGGCAACCAAGACTTTAAGAGATGATATAAATACATTTAAGAAAGCTGTGAATGTTTTTAAAAGCATGTTTAGAATAGCCTTTCGATCTCAAGACTTGAAATTTTCAAGAAAACCAAACCTGGCACCCTGTTTCCAGAATCAGATTTATGTCAATATGTACTTTTGTAATAAATTTAATATTTCCTTGCTAGGTATCATTTTAACTGATGAACAATGTATGTTTTTATATATTTACATTGACATTTGTTATTAATTATTGACATCTAAAGAATTTAATATTGAATGATGTTAATTTTACTTATTTTTAGAAATTGTTGAAATAATTATAAATGACCTAATCATATAAATAATTTAGAATGTAAGTAATTTACACGTATGATGATGTTAATTGATGTGTGAAATTTAAATGTACTTAATCAAATCTTGTAATTGGACCATGCATCTTAATGCTACACCCTTTTAAGGGTATACATATAAACTGTCTAAGTAATGTGCATTTTAACAAATAAATTAATTTAAAAAAATATGTAATTCATGAGATAAAATTTAACCTTTTTGCATTGAATAGGTTGCAGAGACATCACTGTCTAAATAAAACGAAAAATGTAACCAAAAATTAGCTTGGCAAACTAATTTCAACTTTTGAAAATAAGACAGAATTTTTTACAGCTTTGTGTCTTTTCGTGGTTAAACTGCTACCTCCCAGAAAGATTTTCAAGTACTTACTTTCCCATTTAGACAGTGAATATATCTGAACAGAACAAAAGAAAAGATTTATTTTATGTAATTTGAATAACCAACATAAGCTTCCCTACTAATTTTTGACTGGTAGAAAATATCATGAAGCATTAAGTCCGCTCATTGTATTTGTCTCTTTAGAAAGGTGACAGTAAAATTAATAATTAAAGGGACTACACATATTGACTAACTATCAGTATGTGCAGAAACTGACAGTTCAATTTGAGATTTGTTCAAGTTCGTATAAGCAGGCAGATCTGCAGCATTCGAGTTACTCATTTACTGTCAGAAATAATGTAAAACCATTAGATAAATCATGTAAAATCAATGGTGGTAATGGTTAAGAATAAAGTAATAAGGTGAGTAAATCATCTATTTTTTTGCCTTGATTATAAGATCACTCTATCCTCAGAGGTGGCAGCACAGTGGCTATCAAACTTGTCTCTCACTCGAGAGTACAGGGTTTAAATCCAAGCAGCTCACTCCAATGACTTTAAGTTATGTGCAATTAAATTATATAAAATTCACCTGCTGTAATGGTAAAGGAAACATCATGTTCTCCATAATGTTCTCAGAGGCATGTGAAATCTGCCAATGCACACTTTGCCAGAGTGGTAGACTAAGGCCTAAATCCCTCCCATTCCGAGAGGAGACCTGAGTGCATCAGTGGGACATTGAAAAGGGTTGTGGTGGATATTATAACATAACTCAACAAATTACGATATTCATACAATTATAGAAGGAAATAAAAAAATCTTATATCTTGTTTGAATTAGCATTGAATTCACTAAGTCTATGGACGATTTAGTGAATTCAATACTAATACATTGAAAGTAGATGACTCTTGTCTAAATCAAGACAATATGAATGAATTAATTTAAGCATGTATCATGAGATTTTTGGTAAGAAAATTCTTGCCTTGAAAAAAGATATATGATAAGAAGCAGATTTATCTTTCAATAATCAATCAATGTACTAATGTATATATATAAATATACATTCATAGTATACATACATCTCATAATAGAAATCTCTTTGTGTAAGGGTTTTTGAGATCCAATATATTCATACTTTCAAAATCTATGTATGAATAATTTTTGGACAGTTCATTGATCAAAGCAGAGCTAGATTTTTACAAAATCAAATTAAACCACTTTCATTGTAATTTGTACAAGTATTAACTTGTCAAAATAATCTAATGAATTCCAGGAACTATGCAGTGAAATTTACTTCTACTATTGATGTTAAATTTAAACTCAACTGCAGGTGGGATTTGAGCACACAAATTTCTTGTAAGTACTAGGAATGCTCTGCCCATTATATTTCTTAACACAATATTTAATTTCCTAACACTAGCAGGCATAATTTTGTAAATATAGTACACACTAATTTACTTAGTTAAATTGCTTTTGTTTGTGGGGTCAATGACTGCTTCATCCATTCATCTGTCTTTTAGGTCTACTGTAATGGAAAGGTCTCTATTTAGGGGAGAATATGCTCCCCCGTCCTCCTCCATTCCTCACTATTCTGTGCCCTCACAATCTAACAGCTTCCAACAGTCTTCTTCAGGTCATCAGTCCATCTTGTCAGAGGTTTAGTGATGACTGATGCTCTCGAGTATTTATGCCACTCAGTTGTGATTGAGTAATGTAATCTTTGGATTTTATATTAAAGATATGATGACCTATGATACAATGCAGGAAGGAAGTTTGCATCACTTTTCAGAAATGTTAGTATCATAAGATTTTCAGTATATAAAATGTACTCTGTGCATAAGATCTTAAATGGTATCAAGGTGCTTTATTGACCACTATAGCTTAAAGAAATCAAATTCGCCAGAATGTACAAGCAATTGAGACATTAAAGAATAAATAAATGCCTCATGGCTGTCATCTGCTCTACAGTCAAAATTACAGCTAAGATGGCTACAGTATATAAAATTGCTAAAAGCTGCTGCTAAAAGTAAAGCACATAATCGAATCGATCGATCGAAAGAGAAAAGGAAGTTTTTTTTAAATACTAAGTAAAGACACGGGTAATGTAACTTTCTAAAATCTAATTAAAAAGCGTATGATTCATGCAAGTGACGGCTACTGATAAATAGTTGACTACGAACCGTCAAGCTACCGTTACTCAGGTTTTATTTAATACATAAAAAATGTTTTACATTCTAACCTCTGCATAACTCCGGTTGATGTGAGGGGCCAGCTCCTTGAGGGCGACGGACAGGTCGTGTATGTCAATCTTCCCATTTCCATCATTATCTAATTTAGAAAAGAGCTTTTCTAATCTTTCTTCGTCTTCTTTTGGTAACTCCTCTAGTTCCAAAGGTGGATGACACTGCACCATGGTTTCTTTCGCCAGAGTAAGTACTACTTGTTAAACAACAATCATATAATCTTGTATGGGCATACATAACTTAATTTTAAATAAAATATGTGATAAAAACCATTTTCTTAAGTTCGCCACACGTTTCCCATGAGGAAATTTGGCAGTTACTTAATATAATACTGCACTCACTACTGGCACTAACACTAACAAACACCGTTGTGTGAGAGAAACTGTGAAAGGCGAATTTAATTGAATTCAGACGAACGCACACAAGCTAACACAGCACACCACATCTAAAAGTTTTTACATAATACACGGCACAGTTACGGCAGTGCGCTGTATTTTCTAGGCCAAGAGGCTCTTGGCGCCATCTATGTTGCGTATGCGTATAATCAAGTAACACAGTAGACTGAATTCTAAGGGAAGTAATTTTTTGAGCAGTTAAATAAATATGTATTCGGGATGTTATTAAGATCAGTTGAAAAACATATTGAGCAGTTATTTAATATAATGGCGTTTGATTAATTATTGCGACAGTAAAACATGGACAGTAATAAAATATAAATTAGTCGGTTATTTTATCATACATTGAGCAGTTCAATAACTGAATGGGCGGTAAAAATGATTGAATGGGCGGTTCGATATAATAGTTCGGCAGATCATAGTATATCATAGTAAGCGGGGAGATCGTAAGATCATAAGATCATAGTAATATCATAAGTAAAATAATAATAGATAATAGTTTATGATAATAATAATAATAGAGAATAGTATAAGATAATAATAATAAGCCCGCAGGGCAGCTTGTGGCGAGCTGTTGGGTAGTAGCGACCCCACGGACCTGTGGCGGATTTACCAGCAGGCTGAGTAGGCTGAAGCCTGCTGAAGCCTAGGGCGGCAGATTTTAGGGGGCGGCAAATTTGTTCTAAATTGTTTTGTCTTACATACAAAAAAATATATAATATACATAGAGAAAATGAATCTCGAAAATTTAACAAAAAAACAGAATATTTTGTATATTACCAAGTGAACACTGTAACGTCTAAATATGAAAAGTACTAAACGCTTTGTAAAATATCATTTTAGAGCAATAATTATAAAATTGCAATTTTATTGACACTATAAATGTACGTAACTATTAAATAATATGATAGCGAACTAGGGTATCGAATTTCGGAGGTTAGTAGGGTCGGAAAAAATTGAATAGCCTACTGGGGGAAAATTTGTAAATCCACCACTGCCACGGACCCGAGTTCCCCGGAGACTCCCGCAGGAGTCTTGCCTGTGGCTTGCCATAACCGGCCGTCCGTTGTGGGGCGTAGTGGGGCGTTAGAGCTATATGCTCGCAGGGTGGAAGTGAAACTTGCGTAACTCATTAAAATGTCTCGAAGGGGCCTCTACGTGTTGGACCTGTGTCCCCACGCAAGCCTTCCAAATTACCGGGTCCACATCTGGACCCGTGAAATTTAGAGAGATACATAATAATAATAATAGATCATAAGTAAGATCATAGTAAGGAGATCATAGTAAGCGGGGGGTAGGCGGGGCCGCGGGCCCCCCGAAAAAAGGGGGGCTCGGGGGGCGAAGCCATGAAAAATTTACACAATCAACTCCAAATTTTGTAAGGTTAGGTTCAGGTTGGTCTATGTTTATTTACGAAAATAAATAGTCCAGTCCAGTCGAAGCGCCACGCCGAGGCGAGCGGCCGAATACGTCCAAAATATTTATCAAAATATGGATAACAGTAGTAATAATAGATGGCGTTAGTTGTGTATATTTGAAACAAAGTAAAAAAAAGAAAAAAAGTAGGTAGTACGTAACTCATTAAAATGTCTCGAAGGGGCCTCTACGTGTTGGACCTGTGTCCCCACGCAAGCCTTCCAAATTACCGGGTCCACATCTGGACCCGTGAAATTTAAAGAGATACATAATAATAATAATAGATCATAAGTAAGATCATAGTAAGGAGATCATAGTAAGCGGGGGGTAGGCGGGGCCGCGGGCCCCCCGAAAAAAGGGGGGCTCGGGGGGCGAAGCCATGAAAAATTTACACAATCAACTCCAAATTTTGTAAGGTTAGGTTCAGGTTGGTCTATGTTTATTTACGAAAATAAATAGTCCAGTCCAGTCGAAGCGCCACGCCGAGGCGAGCGGCCGAATACGTCCAAAATATTTATCAAAATATGGATAACAGTAGTAATAATAGATGGCGTTAGTTGTGTATATTTGAAACAAAGTAAAAAAAAGAAAAAAAGTAGGTAGTACGTAACTCATTAAAATGTCTCGAAGGGGCCTCTACGTGTTGGACCTGTGTCCCCACGCAAGCCTTCCAAATTACCGGGTCCACATCTGGACCCGTGAAATTTAAAGAGATACATAATAATAATAATAGATCATAAGTAAGATCATAGTAAGGAGATCATAGTAAGCGGGGGTAGGCGGGGCCGCGGGCCCCCCGAAAAAAGGGGGGCTCGGGGGGCGAAGCCATGAAAAATTTACACAATCAACTCCAAATTTTGTAAGGTTAGGTTCAGGTTGGTCTATGTTCATTTACGAAAATAAATAGTCCAGTCCAGTCGAAACGCCACGCCGAGGCGAGCGGCCGAATACGTCCAAAATATTTATCAAAATATGGATAATAGTAGATAGTAATAATAGATGGCGCTAGTTGTGTATATTTGAAACAATGTAAAAAAAAAAAAAAATAGGTAGTACGGTAGTACCATTTTGAGAAAGTGTTAACATAAATTTATTAAATAAATAAAATTTACTTCACGGAATTGTTTTGATTTTCTATCATCTATTAAATAATCTATGATATACACACATTGACCTATTATAACAATACACATGACAAAGTTACAATGTGGCCAAAATAATAGGGTCAACAAACGAATATTTTCTCTGATATTGCTATTGGTATCATTATTATTCATATGTCATTCGGAAACACAGGCTAAATGAGCCGTTCCCTTGTGGTCATAATATCATTTTTGAACATGCCAAGAGGAAAACAAATGTCAAGACTATTAAAAAAAATATTAGAATTACATATTAGATTAATTATATCATTATATTATATTATATTATAGAATGAATCAGACAGAACTTGGTATTTTTACTAGTGGACACCCGCAGCTTCGCTCGCGTGTAGTTAAAAATACTATACATTAGTTGCCATACTCCTCAAAAACAATACCGATATGATTCTTACATTCAATTTTATTTTGTTACTAAAGTACTAACATAAGAAATGAGTTGACGAATTTCGACCTTGCGAGAAAATGAGCTTAGGGGGAATAATAATCTATATATTTCTTTGATAGTAGGTACCTACATCATCCAATGACAATGAAGTCATATTGAGAAATATTATCACGTCCCGATGTGACACGGACACAAAGGACTGTCGCCCTAATATAGTTCATTAAAATTACTCAATAACCGAGCTATATTTGCTAAGTAGTCCTTTCATTCATCCCCTTGAATAGCACATCTATCTCATTTCACCACTATGATGCGCATGAGCATGACAAGGATGCAAGTAATCCATTTGTCAAAAATCCGAGGTATCTTTCACCAAGTTTCAACCAATAAACCCGTAGGAGCGTAGGGATGGCATCTCTATTATGTCAAAATGACAATACACAAATTGACGTGACCGAAAGACTATAAACTCTAGAAGTTAATACGGGCAGATCCCATTGGTTTAAGCTTATGCCAAAATCAATCTTATTTCAATAAATATAAAGTAAAAACTTGCATATCCTATGTTACTTTTGTTATTTTACCAAAATGGACCTTGGGTAGAATGGCACTATAGTTGTTTTTCGACCAAATTATGCGGAATGCATTGTTAGTAAATCAGGATAGTGCAAAAAATATTTGAAAGGGACTGAACAATAGCTCATAAAAGTTGGAGATTAATCGGGGATTTAGACACAATATAGACTGCGCGCACACATGTCACGTCACAGGAGACGAACCGTCACACTGTGGGTTTGTTTGTCACTGGAATCAGGATCAAGCAGGGGCGCATCAATTTTTTTAAATGTTAACTTTATAGTGTCACCCTCGAGCCCTACCGGAATAATATAAGGTGGCCGGCCCTGCCCTGACTCCATTTATCGCCTTCAATACGACATCAATGAAGTATCTTAAAATAATGTAGCATTTGCAAGCTTCAAGAACGGAAAAAAAAATGGATAGTTATTTATTATAGGTACCTACTGCATGCTAACCCATATCGTGTCACAAGCACGACAAAAAGTTGTACCTACTCTCAAATTAAAACGAGCTACATATTCTGAAGTCAACTTTGTGCCTGAAAGAACTTATTAGGGTTAGTAGGTAGGTATAATTGTGCCACTCAGATCAAACGTGCCATAGATAAGAGATGTTTTATAAAATTACACCCGTGTAAAACTTATAGTAGAAAACAAACAAAATATATGACAAATTATACCGTTAAAAATAAAATAAAATAAATCTTTTTAAAACTTTATTTTTATTTTCATGCATTGTCATCGCAACCAAATATGTTTGCCAAATTTCAGCTCGATAGCTTCAGTGGAAGTGGGTGAAATATTGATTGCAAGATTCCAGGACTTACTACAAGATACATACGAGTGAAGTTAAATAAAAGCTTTTAAAATATTCACGAATATTAATAATTCGATGGGCCGCAAACGGTGGTGACCCTGACTGTTACGCTGGGGGTTGTGGGTTCAAATCCCACTCAGGGTAAACATTCGTGTACGAACACTTGTGTTTATTCTGTGTCTGTTAATATGTTAATAATTATCTATATAGGTATGTATTTAAAAATATCTATGTATGTACTCGTATAGCAGTCTCTGACAGTCTGACTTTAAATGAAAATTATAAAGAAAGCTCAAGTCATCAGATACGACCACTTCTCATTGATTAATTGAGTAAGTAACGAGTAAATAGGCAACCTTCATAGTATCCATAAAAAGCGCAGTAAATCAGTCCGCTATGGTTTTACTTTTACCACACCCAACACTATGGTGAGCTGAGAGGTGTCTTTTTTGGCACAAGGAGATGTACTATGCGCGGTAAATTAAATAGAAAATTATTAGTTTTAAGCACACAGTGTCTTCTTCCTCTATGGTTTTAACGGATTCTAACGTGTACCTACTTTTTTATCTTGTTACCTTTAACTGTTTTCAAATGGCACATTCGTATTAACTTTAGAATTTGTTACAATTCGAATTCACGCTTAACTACTTGTACCTGTACGCGTAAATACAACTAGATTGTACTATTCGAATCGAATCCCGTACTCAACTTTCGAAGTGCGCTTATTATAATCTTGTTATTTGAGTAACTATAAAAAAGGTTATAGTGAGTCCGCCTTAAAATACTTATGTATATTATGCTGTCGCGGGCATTTTTAAATCTTTCAAACGGGTACAATCCCGGCATACATGATTTGTGCGTACCTTTGACCAGCACACAACGGAAGCTCTGAAAAGAAATAATTTTTCCCGTTGTCGCAACCATTTTCATTGATCCTCCACTCCTATTGGCCGAAGCGTGACGTTTATAGAATTTTTCAATTGGAATCAGTAGTTCCTGAGATAAGCGGAATCAAACAAACAAACTTTTCAGTTAAAGTTATAAAACACGCATGCTCAATTAGCATGAATGTAATGAAAAACGTATATTATAATTATTTATTTATTTGTTTTAATTATAGACCTAATAATCTACAAATTGTGTAACTACACAATTTGTTTTCCTAACTGAGATACATATCAAATAGGTATCACGAGATGATCAATATGTATGTCCTTGATTACAATATGACATAATGTATATTTCTCTAACAATCAAGGAAAGGTTTCTTTTTAACTTTCAACGTTTTAAAATAATTGAAGGCACTTAAAATTGTTTTAGTAACAGGTTTCATTAATGTGCAAGATTATAATAGTAATACCTAGTACAATGTTTTATGAAATTTTCACTGTAAGTATTATTCCGATCTCCTACGAAATGACGAATAAACACTATAGTAGTTAAGATACTTAGCAACCTAATTATTTAAATTCTTACTTCATGACTAGATAACAAATTTAATAGATTGTACTTACTAATTTAATACATACAATAAATTTAAGCCAATACAGATACAAACCTCATAACATAGGTAACTTATGAAGTGTAAATTAATTTTAAATAGGCATTAATTTTAAAATACCGAAATTAATAAAGTTTAGATATTACATATTTAATAGCTAGTCACCTTTCTTAACATAATGTTAAATGAAAAAAAAAAACTTTCGACCCCTTTTTACGAATATTTATACCATATTATTATACCACGTAGTATAAAATTTGGTACTTACAGATACAGTTTATATGTAGAATGAGTGTAGAAAGCTAATATTTTAGTATAATAAATGCATTAGGTATGTCTATGATTATAGATAGGTACGAGTAAGTATATATTGATAGTAAAATAAAATAATAAAACCTCAAACTTAAAATTTAGGAAATTAATTAGTATGGTAGAATTCTGACCAACTCGGTGACCAGTAATATTTCCAAATACCGTTCAAGTTAGTAGTTTACACATTGTCCTTTCCGGTGCGATACATATCGCTTATAATTCTTTCAATGGGAATATCGCCTATCGTGGCACGAAAAAAAAGTTCTACAATTGTGATACTAGGAACTCTTCGGATAATATTAAGAACTTGTAGAAGTTGACTTGATCGCGATACATTCAGCGGGTACATTCTTGCGATATACTGAAAAAAAATTACATGATTTCACTTAAGACGGATATACAAAAATGTTTTAAGGTAAGTAACTCGTATGTCTTAATTTATACCTACCTACCATTTTTAGTTTTAGTGAATGCATGGACTCGTGGAATTAGGAAACAGACATTATAAGTATTAACCATTATGTATTTAACAACATGTTTACACGAAGTTTCATTAATTGAGATTGATGGATAATAAAGGCATTGACTTATTATTACTATGGACGTGAAAAAACTGTCCCAGTTACACAAGCACCATAATTATGAAGCTTCGATTACACTACCACCACTACACCATAACTCACCAGCAGCTCATCTATATATATAAAAGAAAGTCGTGTTAGTTACACCACTTATAACTCAAGAACGGCAGAACAGATTTGGCTGAAAATTGGTAGGGAGGTAGCTTAGAGCCAGGAGACGGACATAGGATACTTTTTATCCCGTTCGACAGCGTTCCCGTGTGACTTGACATGAAACGTCAGTCACTATAAAACGTGGTTTATCAAAAAAGAATCAGACTCGGAATAACAAAACGCAAATGACAGCTATGTAATTGACGTATAATGACAGCTATGTAATCTACTATATAAAAATAAGTCGGGTTTTCCTTCCTGACGCTATAACTCCAGAACGCACGAACCGATTTCCACGGTTTTGCATTCGTTGGAAAGGTCTCGGGCTCGGTGAGGTTTATAGCAAAGAAAATTCAGGAAAAATTTCAACAGAAAAGCGGGAAAAATCTTTTTTCACATACAGCGCCATCTCTGATACATAGCATGTACTACAAACCAATATTTTAAGTAGATGGCGCCGGTGCGTGATAGGTAGTGGTAGGGGTAGATGTAGGGGTAGTAGTAGTGGTAGGGGTAGTGTTAGTGGTAGGTGTAGTGGTAGGGGTAGTGGTAGTGGTAGGGGTAGTGGTAGGGGTAGTGGTATTGGTAATGGTAGGGGTAGGGGTAGTGGTAGAGGTAGGGGTAGTGGTAGGGGTAGTGGTAGGTGTAGTGTTAGTGGTAGGGGTAGGGGTAGTGGTATTGGTAATGGTAGGGGTAGGGGTAGTGGTAGAGGTAGGGGTAGTGGTAGGAGTAGTGGTAGGGGTAGGGGTAGTGGTAGGGGTAGTGTTAGTGGTAGGGGTAGTGGTAGTAGTAGGTGTAGTGGTATTGGTAGTGGTAGTTGTAGTCCACACACTTACATTAAGTTCTCCCAAAATATTCAGTAAAAATTATTTATATGGCAAAACAACGTTTGCCGGGTCAGCTAGTAGTGGAATAAAACGCGACAGTAAAGGTATCTTTATTTAAAATAGGTCATTATTTTATATATTTTTTTATTAGGTACATATAAATCGTACATTTTACTTTTTAAAGTGAAACCTTTTTTCTTTTCTTGTTATTCTCATTCTTTTTTCTTTTGAAAAAGAGTAGGTATGTAATGAAATAGAGACAACTTTAAGAGAGGGTCTTTAAATAAATTCTATTTATCGAGAGTTAAATCGCTCGCTTGATGAATATCACCAGGTTGATGTAGGGACTGAATACATTATAATATTTAAATTTCCTTAGTATAAATTTAATTTATTATATAGTTGACGTTTTGTTTTTTTTAAATATAATTGTTTTTATTGGATCTTGAGGAAATCTAGCATAAATAAATTTTATTATACTAAAAATCAAACTCAAACTAAACATATATTAATATACAGGGTTATTGGTAATTCGACGTATTCCCGTTAGGAGGTGATAGGGGTGACTATTTGTGATAATTTTAACCCCCATATGCATTATGCAAAAGTGAACCATTTTCGAGTTATCAAGCTTTTCAGCTTTTTTCAAAATAGGTCAGAAATGCAACATCAAAAATTTATTAAAAAAAAAGTATCAATTAAAATCTATTTTTTTCTTCTGATTTATAAAAACGATTAAACAATGGTTATTTATCAACATTAAAACTACAATTATCGGTCCAACTTTAAAAATGCGAGACGATTAACGATATTACTTCAATATTTTTTGAGATTTTTGTCCACTAAAATGCCTTAAAAACAAAAAAAACTTATATCAAACTTGGCTTGCAGATTATTTTAAAAACATAACCGTTTTCTTAGCTTTCCAACAAGGCATAACAACTATGAACTTATATTTAAAAAAAACTGAGAAAAACCGATCACAAAGGAAGCAGGCGGAAATTTGTATTCGAACTAAACTTAAGGTCGTTCTTTAAAATTTCAAAAAAAGTAATTAAAATCAATGCCCAATGTAAATAAAACAAAAAATATAAATATAAAATTAAATTTAGAACCAGTAAAAGCGGTGACAGCCCAGTGGCTATCGAACTCGCCTCTCACTCGAGCGGTCCGGGTTCAAACCCCAGTGGCACGCACCAATGACTTTTCTAAGTTATGTGCGTTTTAAGAAATTAAATGTCACTTGCTATAACGGTGAAGGACACATGAAACCTGCATGCCTGAGAGTTCCTCACAACGTTCTCGAAGGTATGTGAAGTCTGCCAATCCGCACTTGGCCAGCGTGGTGGACTAAGGCCTAATCCCTCCCATTCTGAGAGGAGACCCGTGCCCAACAGTGGGACGTCTATGGGTCGCAGCGATGTGCAAGAATTTATCGATGAACCAATTTTGGTCGCTTACGAATTTTTTTAACAAATGAAATGCTTGAAGACGTGCCTATGGCTATAAGGCAAAACATGATATACTAGCAAGGCGGATGTCCTGCAAATGTGATTCGGAATAATTTGAACACTTCGGTAGTTAAGTTACACCTCATAAAAAGAATGAGACTGCGTACGCAATAGGCGAAGTCCCTTCGAGCAAGAACCTTAATTAGGCTAAATTAAAAAATGTCTTAATTGTTATTATTACTAAACTTTTCGCTGCGACCCATAGACGTCCCACTGTTGGGCACGGGTCTCCTATCAGAATGGGAGGGATTAGGCCTTAGTCTACCACGCTGGCCAAGTGCGGATTGGCAGACTTCACATACCTTCGAGAACGTTATGATGAACTCTCAGGCATGCAGGTTTCCTCACGATGTGTCCTTCACCGTTATAGGAAGTGACATTTAATTTCTTAAACTAACTAAACTTTTACTGGTTCTAAATTTAATTTTATATTTATATTTTTTTGTTTTATTTACATTGGGCATTGTTTTTAATTACTTTTTTTGAAATTTTGAAGAACGACCTTAAGTTTAGTTCGAATACAAATTTCCGCCTGCTTCCTTTGTGATCGGTTTTTCTCAGTTTTTTTTAAATATAAGTTCATAGTTGTTATGCCTTGTTGGAAAGCTAAGAAAACGGTTATGTTTTTAAAATAATCTGCAAGCCAAGTTTGATATAAGTTTTTTTTGTTTTTAAGGCATTTTAGTGGACAAAAATCTCAAAAAATATTGAAGTAATATCGTTAATCGTCTCGCATTTTTAAAGTTGGACCGATAATTGTAGTTTTAATGTTGATAAATAACCATTGTTTAATAGTTTTTATAAATCAGAAGAAAAAAATAGATTTTAATTGATACTTTTTTTTTAATAAATTTTTGATGTTGCATTTCTGACCTATTTTGAAAAAAGCTGAAAAGCTTGATAACTCGAAAATGGTTCACTTTTGCATAATGCATATGGGGGTTAAAATTATCACAAATAGTCACCCCTATCACCTCCTAACGGGAATACGTCGAATTACCAATAACCCTGTATATAATAAGACTATGAAATGTTTCTTCTTTATGTGTCTTGGTATTGTGACTACGGACTATGACGCGGAATTGTATGACTTTTTGCTTTTTAACATACTTTTATTAGGTCCACTTGTATGTAACTCACAATGTAAGGGAATCTTTGAGAGCTAATTTAACCATCTTCCAAGGATCGTAGCGTAATGAAAATTGGCAGCTGTATGTACTTCTGAAATGTATTCAATAATATGGTACTGTCGAGCTGATCTGATGATGGAGCCGGAAGATATTAGCTACTTTAAAGTGGAATCTTTGAGAGCTAATTTAACCATCTTCCAAGGATCGTAGCGTAATGAAAATTGGCAGCTGTATGTACTTCTGAAATGTATTCAATAATATGGTACTGTCGAGCTGATCTGATGATGGAGCCGGAAGATATTAGCTACTTTAAAGTGGAATCGTTGAGAGCTAATTTAACCATCTTCCAAGGATCGTAGCGTAATGAAAATTGGCAGCTGTATGTACTTCTGAAATGTATTCAATAATATGGTACTGTCGAGCTGATCTGATGATGGAGCCGGAAGATATTAGCTACTTTAAAGTGGAATCTTTGAGAGCTAATTTAACCATCTTCCAAGGATCGTAGCGTAATGAAAATTGGCAGCTGTATGTACTTCTGAAATGTATTCAATAATATGGTACTGTCGAGCTGATCTGATGATGGAGGCGGAAGATATTAACTGGAACTTCATGATGGAATAAGGTATCATAGTCGTGTTTGCACTTGTGGTAAGGTCTTGTAATGAACTTTGACCACGATTAGGTTTCAAGGTCTGATGATGAAGCCGGAAGATATTAACTGGAACTTCATGATGGAATATCGTATCATAGTCATGTTTGCACTTGTGGTAAAGTCTTGTAATGAAATTTGACCACGATTAGGTTTCAAGGTCTGATGATGAAGCCGGAAGATGGGCACTGGAATTCCATGATGGAATATCGTATCATAGTCGTGTTTGCACTTGTGGTAAAGTCTTGTAATGAACTTTAACCACGATTAGGTTTCAAGGTCTCATGATTTCTTTTTTAGTTGGATTTTTTATAAAAGTGTGTTTTTTTAGTTTTTGCTCATTTGGCTCGCCATTTTTAAGCGCGAACCATTCGTCGATAGTATTAATAAGTCAATGATGATAGTTGTCCCTTTTGGAAACATATTTATGCGAGCAATTTCCGTAACGCTCTCGTCAAGCATTCACCAGCTAGTGAAGTGTGTTTAAGAAAGTTTTACTTTGGGAATCTGTATTGTCTACATAACAACCCGTGATAGGTTTTCAAAATTGATTAATTGCACGGACGCGGACTCGTTAGATTAAAATTATAATTTTTATGCATTTGTTTAATGAATAAAAAATGCGTGTATTTCTGATAATAAATTTTGCAAATAACCATTGTTACCTCGTTTAATACCATCTGGGAATGGTCGTGCAGCGCAGCCACGGCCGGAAGGTCTTGCAGTCGTCGTATTTCCAGTGAGGACTGCAGGATGCTTCCTCCACCTGTTTTATCTCCGATAGAAGTTTTGAACAGTACTAAAGCTCTCAAGCAAGCGTATTCATTGCTATCTGGACGTATATTTGCCAATTCCGTTAAGGCAATTTCGAACTGTTCTATGTCTTTTATATTTACGCGAGCATTTTTTCCATCATGAAGTATTTTTAAATCCAAGGGATAGAGAAACTGCGAAGAACCTATGACGAATAAATCCCGCCACGATTCTTCCAGCAGTAAAAGCCTGTCGGGAAGCGATAGGGAGGTGAACGCTGGGACGTTTTTAGCCCATTTAACATTCATGAATAGAAGTCTAGCTGCCGCTTCACACATTGTTTCTGGATTTGTTGGTCTTTGAAGGGCGGCTGTGATCGGTGGAGGAGACGGTGGGTTCAGCTGGCTTTGCGCGAGCGGTGACCCGAGAAGGTTAATTCTACTGAAAGGATAGGGATTATGAAAAGCTGTCACTGGCGGCGGCGTTGGGATCAAGCTGTACTTTGGTAGAACTAAGTCAATCACTGGAGAAATAGTCATGCCTACGTCATTATGGGTCGTAGCAGGGTCTTTTAAAAACAGGGCCATTTGTCGCCGAATGGTGGAATTTCGTGGACCTCTCTCGTGTTGGACAGCTGGAAGGAAATAAGCTTTGTTCAAATAACAATATTTTTAATATGTGGGAATGCTATTTAAAGCTAGATAGGTAGCGATTATAGTTAAAATTACCATCTTTGTTCATGCCTGCGTCTAGGCATTTGGCTAAGCGGCAGGCTCTGCACTGGTTACGATGCGCCTTATCCACGAGACACAAGCCTTGGTTTCTGGCTTTGCACGCGTATCTTCTGTCTCTTCTTACTGATCGCTTGAAAAATCCTGCGCACCCGTCGCAAGCAAAAACTCCATAATGTTTTCCCGACGAATGGTCACGACACACTGCGCAAGGCACATCGTAGAGAATTCGGCCTAGTGAAAGATATTTATGAAATTTTAGAACATAGACACTGAAAAACAAACGAGTACCACTTTATTTCGTCATCATGTACAATCGCTGCGACCCATAGCCGTCCCACTGCTGGGCACGGGTCTCCCCCACAGACACTTCTGCGGGAGGTCTAGAGCATACTCCACCACGCTGCTCCAATGCGGATTGGTGGAGGGGTTAGTGGCCAACCCAGTGTCGAATGTTCTCAAGCCACCCGAAGGTCTTCGACAAGGCTTAACGACTGTTTCCAGCATTGAAAACAACCGGGACCGACGGCTTTACGTGCCCTCCGAAGCACGGTAGCGTCCATGAAACGTCCACTAGCGGTCACCCATCCACAAACCGACCGCGCCCGTCGTTGCTTAACACTTCCGATCACATTGAATCGAAGCGAGCCATTGGGCTGTGGACGCTACTATCATGTACAATACAAATAATTTAATCAAAAAGTACTGGACTCTGTGAAATAATAGGGACATCCTCAGAAAAATGAACAAATCAGTGGCTTTTGACATGCCAATAAATGTATTGCAAGCTATCTATTTTAATTGTTCCTAATACCTACTAAATATATACAATTATTATTTATTTATTTATTTATATTAAAGAGTAAAGTTTCTATTCTTATTTAAATAAGATTAAAAAGTTAAATAATACGTTAAGTAAGATATAAGAGTTCATAATTAAAGATAGAGCCATTATACGATATTATAAAATAATAATATCAAAAAAACGATTTCGGAACTATAAAGTGAGAAATATAAAAAATTGTAGCATTGCCATTTTAAGATAGTACTATCTTGATTTTTAAAGACTGTAGTCCGTGCTAATAGCAAGTATTTTATATGCTAAATGAACGTCGAGGTTCAGCTACACAACTGATAGGAAAAAAGGTTGAATACTTCTGATTTCCTTTAGTTTGTCTTATCACAAATATTTTCTTTCAGAAATCACCATGAAACTACATACTTACACGATTTAGCATTATTATACAACTCAAATTACATTGTATTTGTTACAAAATTTACAATGTTTTTGCTAGAAACACCTTGAAATATTAAAAACGTAAATAAACATACCTATAAGGGTAAGCAATTGGTTCAATCTTTTCAACTATAATGATCTAATGACAACCGATTTTAGCTGTTTGGCAGAAAAATATGTTGGTCTTACAATATACATACTCAATTATGTACCACCTTACTATATACATACTCAATTATTCTCCTGTAACTAAGTGACGTTTGCCTTTATAAGAAAAGGATTCTTAAACCATTATTTTGTGAGATGTAGGTATTAGGTAGATACCTAATATAGATACCTATATCTCACAATATTTAGTTGAACCCTTATAAAAACTGACAATTTGATTTAAATTGCACCCTAGCTACGTAGGTACCTAATAAGAAATTAATTTTCAATGAAATTGTTTAAAAAGAGCAACTTCGTAAAAGCACGTTAAAGACTCCTCGCAGGGTGCTATAAGTTAAGCCACGCCCTTTGTAGCCCGACTCCACCCGTCA
Organism: Carterocephalus palaemon; assembly: GCA_944567765.1. NCBI lineage: Eukaryota > Metazoa > Arthropoda > Insecta > Lepidoptera > Hesperiidae > Carterocephalus > Carterocephalus palaemon. Next base: position 10,748,601 of record OX155637.1, on the reverse strand, counting down.
AATTAATGGTCTTTCGATACATCCGTTCCCATTGTGATGTTTTCATATTAATTTTACCTAATTACTTTTTTTTACTACTTATTATTGATTTAGTATTTGACGCGGATATGTCATATTATATTTTATTATTTCAAATAAAACAACAAAATATGACGAACTTAATGTACTTATACCCAGTGCTTTATATAGGTACCAGCTCATCACTGTGACAAACAGAAAAACAATGATTATATTATACAAGCAGCGAGACTTAAAATAATTATTATCCTATTCAATTTCGAATTCGTGCATCTACATAAATAAACTACTGGAAAATAATAATTAACGTAATAGTTAATAAAAGTACCTAAATAATTTTGCTTAGCAAAGCATAATAAAACTGCTTTCTTCAAAAAGTCAACTTAAGTGCGCAATCCTCTCACTAATGATCGTAAAAATCCCACGGCTTATACGGCACACCGTTTAGCGACAGCAGATGAAGAAGATAATACGCCTTTATTAATACACCTCCAAACACAGCCGTAGTCAAAAAGGTACAAAGGCACTCCCGTTCAATAAAACTTCAGTACGAATAAAACTGTGCACGTGAATACGTACGCTGGCGGGCAGGAAACGCGGTGTCGAATAAAAGAGGATAAAAAAATTATTTACAAAACTGCCGACGATAGACAATGCCACGTATAAAAGCCAAGAAGTGGAGCTTGGGAACAATTTAGATCGTCTTATTAAAACGACCATTGATAGATAATGACAAGTTTAGTAGGTACAGACGTCCGCGTAAATAAAGATATAAAATACGTCCACTTCCAGCCACTTGAAAACCGTATTGTGCTAATACTTTTGAGCATGCTCACTCATTTCACAGCGAGTTCAAATTAATTTTCTTGATCAACACAGCCAGCAGCGTGAAATAATGTTTCTTCCTTTATAGATAAAATTTTATTTATTTTATAACACATTTGCTCGTAAAGGGTCTCTTATTTCACCAATTTCAATATCGTAATGTATCTCATTACGCACTTGTGCGGTAATGTAATGTAAAACGCACGGGCTTTTTTTTTAATAAGGTAAAACGCACAGTTTATTTATATGCTCCGTCTAATGCCCTGAAGGCATTGGCTACCAGTCAAAGCTTGTTATGGTGATCATAATCAAAAAGATAATTATGTGCACACATAAACAAAATCGATTCCATTTCTAACTATGCATTTTATTGGATTAGGTATAATGGTTATATCACGGAATACCAACCATAGATCACACTCTTAGAGTAGATGGAAAGATAATCTTTCAATTTATCTCTTACTTAATACTATTATGAATGTAGTACAAAACTAGGTTCTTACTCACACAACAGGTTACGATCGGGACAAAAAAGGGTCAGTTATTGTTACGTTACATTCCCTTTGTTTAAAATTACTATAAATTGATGAGTACTTTCCCGTGATCCTTAACTACCCCGATGAGTAACCGTGCGAACGCTCACCTGCACCCGGTAAGGCTCGCGTGACGAGTGCAGGGTTAAATCGAAAACGAGCATCTATTTATTGCCACTGATAGGGTGCATGGAAATGGAATGTCTTTTGAAGTGTAATTTATTTGTTGCTATTTGGCCGATTAATGTTTTACTGGACCATAGTCCGCTAGCATAAATTTAGTATACATCTAGGTCTTTTTTTTATGGATAAAAGATAGCAAACGAGCTTGCAGCACCACCCATCCGCTGCCGCCCATGACAACTGTAACTGACTTTGAACAAGACTCAGGGACTGGGATGGTTAGTCCAATTAGTTGAGAGAGTTAATTAGAACATTAGTTGGTCAGTTCGTTAGTAGTATACTTATAAGGACTGGGGACTGTTAGTGAAAGTTAGTCCTGTTAGTTGGTGTTAGTAATAATCCAGTTAGTACTTGTTAGTAGGAGTCTCGTTCTAAGTCGGTCACAGATGTGTTGCTACCCTTGAGGACTAAGATGGTCGCCTCTAAAGAAGTGTAACCGGAAACCACACCTTTCCAACCGGACCATAATTGCTTTAAAAACAATTATTACACGGCAGAAATGGTACTAGGTACCGTGGCGGGCGGTGGTACTGCCCCGGGCGAACTCTATATGGAACCTCTATATGGAACCTCTCTCGGCCTACACTAGGGCATAGGATAAGAATATTGTAAGTTCTTCCTTAAGCCGATGACCAGGTAGATAGTCGATCGTGACTTAGAGCTTAGCTTAGTGGTAGGTAATTATTGTAAATTAGCCATAAGGCAGGTTAGGCACCTGTGTAGGATTAGCTATTCATTCAAGGATAAATAGCTCATCCTTTGCTTTATATTAATCAGTTTAGAATAGCATTAAGTAGTTTGTAGTTACCTAGACTTTCGTTAAGCGTGTGTAATCACCTCATAGCGAAATAAATTATTTGAATTTTGAATTTTTGAATTTTGAACCAATTAGCTTTCATATAAAACCTATTTGGTTCCCTATAGGCTCTACCACCTACAAATTTATATTTATGATGGGGATTTTCTAGGCAATGTTCCGCGGTACTGTATTCAATACATTTGCAATATTGTGATGTCGTAATTTATAGAATAAATAAAAAAATAATTTCCACTTTAATTTTACGAACCACGAAAAGCTATATATAATTAATATTCACTAAGTATTACATAAAAACAATGGAAAACTATTCGTTATCGGTGATTCCCTGTTCATGCTTGTGGGACTGAGAGCGGACAGATGCGCTACGTGGGAATGTTGTCAGCAAATTAACCGTGTCACGTCATCTCGTTCATTATTAATTTGAAAATAGAATATTCCCCTAATGTCGTATTTATTGTTCGCTAAGTGCAACCCGACAAGGGTAATTATTTGTCAGTTGTCTTTCGCAAGTTTGTATGTGAATAATAGCTTGATCTACCAGCTACTTACTGGATGACGCTGCCATTGATTGTAACTCCATCTTCGATTTCTCATGGAATCATTACTCTGTAACAAAAAATTCACAAAATTATGAGAATATTTTTGTCGTATCAAGACTGTCCAGGGACATGTTTTAATTTTCAATTGCTATTTCCGACTCGACGATGCTAGGATAAGAAAAATACTACGGCAAATGAATTTCATCATCATTCATTCATCACAACCCTTTCTTTGTCCCACTGTTGGGCACGGGTCTCCTCTCAGAATGGAGGTATGATGCCTTAGTCCACCACGCTGGCCAAGTGCGGATTGGCAGACTTCACATGCCTTCGAGAACATTGTGAAGAACTTTCAGACATGCAGGTTTCCACACGATGTGTGTGCAAAGTCATTGGTGCGTATCCATGGGGTTTGAACCCGGACTGCTCGAGTGAGAGGCGAATTCGATAGCCACTGGACTGTCACCGCTTTTGTTGCAAATGAATTATATCTTAGGTACTTTTTAAAGAGCTTTTTGCTCCTTTTTTAATCTTTTGATTTAATTTTTACTAGCTGTTTTACTAGATGTAATTTTTTTACCGCAAACTTTATTCCGCCTCAATTATTGTTGTTGTATCTTAGTCCACATAAATAGGATTTTTTTAAAATAGCGTTTAGCGTGATACTGCGTTATGTCGTAACCTTCCTGAATTCTAATTTAAATTCTAATTAAATTTTTCAAATATGACCAAACGTTAAAACCAAAATCATACATTGAAAAATAGAATGCTATACGGTAGGTTTGTCCGCAAGTTGTAAACGTTAACTTTGTTGTGTTCGCAATAATGTCACTGTATGTTTTAACTGTAGTGTCCATAGCCCAATGACTCACATCAATTCAACGTGATCTAAAGAGGCAACGACGGGCGCGGTCGGTTTGTGGATGGGTGATCGTTATTGGCAAAATTTCATGGAGCGTCCAAGTGCTTCGGAGGGCACGTTAAGCCGTCGGTCTCGGTTGTTTTCAATGGTGGAAACAGTGAACGACCTGTCGAGTATCTTCGGGTGGCTTGAGAACATGCAACACTGGGTTGGCCATTAACCCTGCCACCAATCTGCAATGGAGCAGCGTGGTAGAGTATGCTGTAAAATTCCCGAAGCTTTGTCTGTGGGAGAGTATTATACCATTTTGGAATCTTGATTAGTTGCGTCAACTTTTAAAAAAACTTTATCATACTTTTTTTTTACACCACAATGAGTGAAAGTGGACTGAACGTAAATTTGTTTAAAATTTTTAGAGAAAACAATGATTTTAATTGCTTATTGTGTTAAAACTACAGACATTATAGGAATTTTAAGATTTGTGGTTGATAGCAATACTATTTAGGTCACCGATACAAAAAAAAAACAGAAATATCTTAAAAATTGTGGTCATGGTAGTTAAAAATATCATGAGGGGTGTCAATTTTCTATGAATTTCCAATTTTAATATGTAATTTGAAAAAAAAAACGAGATAACTTTTTTTTCTTTTTTTTTTGAGTAGTCATTAGCAGGCCCATCCTCTGGTTCTCACTTATCGTTGAATTTTGGGACACCTTGTATATTATGTAAATTATATAGTTTATTATAATTAATAAAAAAGAGTAATTTTATACATAAAATATTTTATACCATCTTTTTGTATCTTCTTTTACTCCTTGTAATATGTCACAAGTTAACCTACATACTTGAGCTTTGGCCGGTTACTATACCCGAAGAAAATTTCACATAGGTAGGTAGGTACTTCACGGCGCGCCGTGTGAAAGTAACCCTCAAGTGGCGAATTATTGTCACTCGGGTCGCTTTGTGGTCTTTAAGAGCCCTTATAGTTTAAGACGTAATAAGAAAATAGTCATTCGCTAATAAATTGTTACAATCGAACGGAAAGAGCGCATTATTGTTGCGAACATTGCGAGGCTGACATCTTTTTGGCATACAGCTGAGTGCTACTTGTATTTTTGTTCATTATATTCATTGTTCTATCGGCTACTTTAAACTAAGCGGCTTTTACGTCGAGCACTATAGAGTGGTTAATGCTTTGTTCTTTAAAACACTTGCCAATTTCCCTTTAAACAGTGCAATACTGTGAGAAAATTGTAACCACTTTTTGGAGAGGTTGACATTGGTGTGGTTGTTATTATAATGAAAATATGATTCTTATGTAGATAAGTAATAAAACTGTTTTTTAACACTCGATATCAACGTAAAAAATATTTTCCGATAAATTGAATTACGATTTCACCGAACTTTTTACCGCCCTTTTCACATTTATAGTTTTGTTTAGATTATATTTTGCATCATGGGTGATGATGAATTGTCTTTAAGTCCTAAATATTCTTCATTATTCAGTTCCTGTAAGTGTTAGTAAAAAAAGTGCGTGAAATATTGTTTGCGTCAACAGAGCAAAATAGGTTCGACCAGACAGTAGCAGGATCTCAATCCATTGTTTGTTTGTCGGTCACTTGCACATAAAAGTTTTTATTTTTTTCTGGGCATAATTACGACTTTGCAAAACAGGTAATTATGTGCGGATAATCCATGGAAGTTGTAACGGACAAAGGCGCGGATGATCCGAGCGGTCTCAAACTTGCGCGCTCAATGCATCGGAGGGTTTGTAACAAAAGAATCTTCAATAATAACATCGGAAAGTCGGTAGCTTCTTGCTTTTAGAATAAAATTGAATACCAAAAAAAGTCGCCATAGGTAATATTTTCGTAAAATCTTTAAGGACTCAAATATTTCGTTTGGGTTACAGTTGTGTGCAAAGAGCAGATGTATTTAATCTGATTTGAATACGTTTCGAGAGTCCTAGAACTTATTAAACAAATTGAAGCTGCAAGTAGGGTCATAATTATGGAAATCACATAAGTAGTTACTAAAAATCAGTAAAGAAATATCCAAATAAACATCTCTGCTTTTGTCGGTTCGTTAGTTCGTTAGTTCTGTGACAAAATTCAAACAGAGGCTAGTTATAAGTACTTATAAGTATAGTTACTATCAAAATAAAAATAACATAAACTGTTGCAGAAGGTTCAAACATTTTACATAAACATAGGTATCTTATCTATGTGTCAGAATACAGCTGTCACCTAATAGTAATGTACTTACTCGTAGATATGAATAGTCCTGAATGACAAACATACAAACACCGCCCCATAGAAACTTTTCCGTCTGATTAACTTATAATTCCTAATTATAATAAAAAGCAACCTTTACATATAAATCTGGACGTGTACAATAAATATAAAAATAAACAAAACACATTTGAATACTTACTAACAGTAACAAAGTCTGTAGTTTACACAAATACCTACTACAAAGTATTACCACTTCCACCAGTCGTTTATGGAGGCTTGTTTTGTTGGTAACGACTTGAAATTAACTCGCAATAGGCGTATCCAGAAAACATTAATAGCAAGCACTTTAACGACTTGACAAATAGAAGAAAATTAATTTAGAACATTAACACGATACCGGTTATCGGTTCCAATTGTAAATTAATTTAACGCTAGCAGTCATCTAGAAATTGTAATGGGTACAAACAGACATATAAATATCCTTTTATGTAAGCATTGATGCATTCGCACAGCTTGCAGATTGCGTAATACACAGCAACTTAATAACTAAAAGCAAAAGTAACCGTAAGCATAATAGGTAAATCATGTTTAGTTAAGAATGTGTCTATGTAGCTATGTAGGTATATAGGTAATTAGCGTACCTGTACAGATAACACCTGGTTTTGCTAGGGTAAAAATATAACCTTATTTTGATCGAATAATTACTGATTTTAAACTGAACTACACTCTAAATTCCAATAAATGTACAGATTTAATAATAATTCCATCCACGTTGCGATTTTTTTCCAGCTATAGTACTTTCAGTCTTCTAAGGTTTTGAATCCTGGCCTGAATAAGTAAATGGGTCAATCAACTTTTATTTGTCCTGTAAGTACTATGTTTTGTCCCTGACCAATATTCGCAGTTCTAAAGAAAATTTAGTGGTTTGTTGGCATATGTCGCATAAGCAAACATACGAGTAAATAATTTTAAATATATCACTATTATACTGGAATTTTAATGGTTGTCCGTTACAAAACATCTGATGAAGTGTTTTATTGTTTGTCCCCTAGTAGGTTAGTACAATGAAACATTACTATATATTATTATCTTTCAGATACCTATATCCTGGATTGGCCGGTATTTGTACACAAAATATATGTATATATATATGTATGTGCCTTACCACACGATTAAGAAAAGATAGTAATTTTAAATATATTTCGTTAAGTGCTATTTGGTCGCTGTTGATCAAACTTTAAACACACTTTGCTTTAGAAATTATCTCTTGCCGCCCGCATACTTCTGGGCGGGAAGGTTATCAGATTTCATATGTGCTGTTACTGAAAACGTTGTACGATCGGAAACTATCTGCGACCTACCGCGGAGATCGTCGAATACTTTTTAAGTACCTATGGATCTTAACAAAATCAAAGTCACGTCAGCAATCCAAGTTACGTACCCGTAATGACGTGTTAACTGTCTATAAAGTAGGTTTATTATGTTCATTTCAATATTTTTCATGAACGCTGCTAAATATCAGTTTCGCCTATGTGCTTAATTTAGAAATACTTACCTAGTTGTAGTGTTAGTTAGTTGAGTTTTATTTCTGTAGGATCCATTGTCAGTTGAGACAAATGGACAGAGTCTATCCGGCTATACTGGCATAGGTCGAGATTTTAGAAAAAAAAACGTTACTGTACGTTAGGTACATTTTAATTATCACGCCGCCAAAAGGATAGAATAAAACTGTGAAAGGATTTTTTTTTGTAAACTGGGGATGATCGATATTCTTATCTACTATAATAATATAGCATGATGTGGTTTGTTTTTAGATAGGTCGTAAAATATTAACATATTATATAAGTTTCGACCACTTTTGTAACTAAATGAACCTTATTTGCGATCATCTCAAAAGCTACTGAACGGATTTTCATGCGATTTTCACTAATAGGCAGTGATACATTCAGAAAGGTAGGATATAATTTGTTGAGGTGTTTGAGTGAATTGATAAAATTTCTGAAGAGAGTCAAGCGTCTGATTGATGGATGTATCGTTACTGTCAATGATGGATAGGTATGTACTTGTATAAACTAAAGAATATCGGAGTGCCATAAGCTATTTTTAAGTGGGCAAAATCGCGGGCAACAGCTAGGAGCAATCATCTTCAGGAGTGACGGGTGCCAGCCGCGAGCGCGTTCACTCCTGAAGATGATCATCGTAATAGATCGAAACTAGTCGGACTATTTCCGACTTAAATCACACGAGAGTATAAGCCGGTAACTTCAACTATGAATATAGACACTCACGAATCGTTCAGTAATAAATAAAACAGTAGTATAATAACAAAATCATATCCTAACTTCTTTTTTTCTTACCAAGTTACAGTGTAGGTACTTACTACATGACCTCATTCATCAAACAAAAAACCCATTCTAAGTCCGCATATTAAATATCTACATATACGCGGTAGGCCCTGCGAATTTTTACTGAGAATATTTATTTATATTAGTAACAGTGCTAGCAGTGGAAAAGCTAAAAGGAAAACAAGGCCCTAACAAAACTCTACAGGTCCCCTTGTTAATATCTCTCTTTGACTCTATACTTCCTAACTTCTAGTACTCATCTGATATTACCGCGGCATAAACTTTCTATGTCCCATTTTACATTTAATTTATTCACAGACATTTTAAATTTATTATCGTACTTCAAAAAGGGGATCTTTAAGTTACCTTAATAACAATCAATATTAGCTCACGAATTTCACAACTTTTAATACCTGCGTGCGGCGGATTACTTAGTGAGAACTAACTTTTACAAGTAAGAAATATCTGCTCGTTAGTCCGAGAACTAGGTACCTAAAGAAAATCAGCCTAAAGGAAGAACCCGTGGGTATAACATAAGTATATATCTACAATGCGTTTCGTTTAATTAACTTAATTAATACTTGAATAAATTTAATAGCCTACCTATCATTTAGAAGAGGCCTATATCTAGCAGTCAGAGGTCTGATGGATAGATACATGAACTTTTTTATCTTACACAAATCTTACCAACATAGGTATGTTTAAGTGGCAATGAACAGGCCACGTCTCTCGTAGGATTAACTGGGAAGTCATGCCATCGACTTGAAAAACGAAGTAAACGGAAATACGAAGGAGTTACTCCTCCGATTAGTTGGAGTAGCTCCCGTCAAGACAGTCATACATACCTAAGCCTTCAAAATTACTGTTAACAACATAAGATGGACATAAGCAACAGGAGACTTAGAAATGCGGATAGATGGAGGGGTAGATGATGAATGATGATCAGTTATAATAAATCTATGTAGGTACCTAATGGCAAGCAATTTTCGTATGCTAGAAACTGGAAAAACATAAGAGACAGGAATAGTCTATGGAGTCTTACAACCAGACCGAATAACTAGGACAAGATTTTTATTTATTTATAATATACTCTTTATTGTAGGTACACCAAAATACACAACAGAAAATAGCAAACATTCAGTCGCACAAAAGACGGCCTTTTCGGCAAAATTTCTTCCAGGCAATTTTTATTATGTCCAAAAAAAGTTTTTGGAAATTCATTAGAGAAAGTCGGAAATTTTAATTATATGTATATTTACACTATAAAGATTACATAAGATAGATTCAATTTTAAATAATACTAGCAGTAATAGTGTAGGTATTGAATCGTTACCTACACATTTGTTACAATTAAACCTTTCAATGTTCGTATTAGCTTATTTAAACCGATTTCCATACAGTCATCACCAGTAGATCACGATGTTATTCTAAAGGTTTAACCGCTATGATTTTTAAAAATTATGAAAATAAACAATACATTGGAGTTTTTAAACTTTAAATAGTTTGTTATAGTTCCTTTTAATTCAAACCCTTATTATGTTTATTTATAAACACTCATGCGCAGCTTAAAAGCAGTTATCAATACTTACGTGTTTGCTATTATTTATTAGGTACACTTCACTTCACTTCAAGCCTGCGTAATCACAATTAAGAACTTCCAGTGAAAATGGCAGTGTCGTCACTGAGGTGTTGACGTCAGCAGTGGTTGATGACAGAGTGACGCGCGCGCACCCGGTTAGGGATGAACGACGCGGGGCGCGCCGGCTCGTCTGCGTCTCGTATGGGGCAAATGATAAGCCTATTGAGTAATTTATGAGTGGGGGCCTATGTTTTCAGGATTTCCAAAGGCCTTCGGAAATAAAAAAGAAATATGTTACGTGCACGTTAAGCCGTTGTTCTTAGTTCTCCTGGTGGTTATCATTTATTTACAGTAAATCAGACTTTGAGATGAACACTAACCCTGCCGCTGAGAGTTGATCCGTCTCTGATGAACAGCATGGTAGAGCAAGCTTTAGGTATTTTCTGTTGTTGGAAAATACCGTCTGATATGACATCTTGTTAGGTATTTACTTTCCTGTGCTTATTATTTTTCATAAAGAGAACAACAAAAGAACAACTTACCTTACCAACTCTACCAAAAAAGGAGTATCCCGGTTTGTGTGTTAGTCCAGTAAATCTTAGAAACTATAGTAGGTACCTAGGTATTATTTGAAGCTAGTCACAGAGGCGTTGATCCGTAAAAAAACTAAAGTCGCCTGCTTCCCTAAGAACTTTTGAACTGGGTACTTTGCTCTCTTATTAGAAACCGTCTAAAGACTCTACTAATGTACTCGTAGAAAAATTATCGCTTCGCGGGTCTACAAATCAAACAAAATCTTCACTTTCTATGGCCCATAATCATTTAGTTGGTTATCCAATAATTCGATTTACTAAAATGATATTTAAATTAGTTTACCATTTATAATTATAATGATCCACACACACGTACTCGTACGTACACGTACGTGTGTGTGGATCATATAATTATAGATATACACGTACATCTCATTTTTTCAATTATACGAATTTTTTACCTTCTAAGTATTTAATTTTTTTGATAAAGTGCTACCACTGCTATTGTCAGTTTATTGCATCGAATCGTTCGGACTAAAAACATGCATTTTATTGAAACGATAACTCTGAGTAATTTAAATATTGATTGAATTAAATAGTTTTGTAGAAGCCAATAGATTACATTACCAATACAGAGCTCCCCTTTCCCAACTGCACTCTACTGTACGGGTCGGGCAAGCGATCACTCAGTAATAATAATGTCACTGGGACACAATAGGATCGCGGTGCCATCTTTAAATCTGATAATAACGGCAAATGATAAGCGTGACGTAGCAACAGAAGTGGGATCCCATTGGGTGGACTCTCGCGGTCCCCTGTGGCGAAGGGCGGCGCCTTTATTTCAATTTGGGGCCACTTTGCACAGATTACCTTTGTACTCATGACACCGGGAGTAGCCCTTGCAATGACTAGTCATTTTAATCGCAGCTCAAGTCTCCGGCGTTTAAGTGACTTTCTTCGCTATGTAAACATCTCAATGTTTTCGCCTCATCAGAATCGTGCCAGGTGACTAAATTTACCTTATTTTACAAGTAAATTTATTTTAAAAGCAGCTAGAACTTACCTATCTACTTGTCTTATAGTTTTGAATTTTGATGTGATCAGTGCAGATTTTAATTAATATAATTTTCCAGTTTTTTGATTCCTCAAAGACACTACCGACTGAATTCTCTCCTTAGAAAAGCATGTTAATTAGGTACTACTTCCCGTTAGCTGAGACATAAAATATGCATCATGTTTAACACTTACAAGTACTACATTATCTACATAAATAAAAGAAGATATTACATTGCAACATTCATATTAATACAAAGTTACCTAGTAAGTTATCTACTACTAAAAAGACAGGTAATCAGCTTTTCAAAAGTTCTAAAGTTACGAAGTTATTTTGTTAATTTCTCTCATTTTGTTAACTAACTGTCGATTACATACATCATTTTGTTAATTAACTGTCGATTACATACTATAACCGACTAATCTGGGATACATGTCATACCTACTCGTGACGCAACATTTTCAAAACGTGTAGTGTAAGTAGTAGATGATGCGTGCGCGCCGCCTTTGCTTAGGTACTTACATTGTTATGTAGTTATATGTATTTTTTCCTTTAATGAACTATATTTAATTACTAACAGCTGATTACTGAAAATCATTTAGGTACAAAACATATTGTTGAAGGAAATATGAATTAGGATAAGAATAAAACAAACGATAGATGTACAAAAGTTTATTGTTAAACATTTGGTCTAAGCCCATTTTCTTTCTATCGTCTAGTAAGTTAAAAAATATTATAAGTAATTTAAGTAAAACTTAAGAAATATAACTTACATAAAAAATAAACATTAATTACATAAAGTGAAGTTATCTAGATAACATATCTGCAAATTTTTCTCAATTTTGCTCTGAAATGGATAGCATCGATGCTTAGTTAATACAAACAACATCTAATCATCATTATGACTTGATAATAGGTATGCAAATAAACAACAATAAATAATAAATAATTGCGTTTAAATATATATTATATACACATGTATTACTTATGTCGCTACGAGTACCTTCACTGTTTTATGTTCAACTACACGTGACATGAAGTTGCAGGGTTGTAGTTGTAGTCATGAGTTAAACTTAATTTTCGCCTGAAAAGTGCCTGATATGTCGTGGATTAAATTATTTCTGCACACACTTCAGTTCTACAGCAGGTACGAGTAAAAATCTTAGCTTGACGACGATCATAGTTAACATCACGATGTCCTAAGTGTTATCTTCTCAATATACTAAAGTTACGGCAAATTGTTAGACCTGTCATCCAATAATTCGATGTTTAATATTATTTCGCATATGCTCTAGACAATCAGTGATTTGTGATACAGCAAATTGTTCAAGAACCATGCAGCTGACACTTATCTACACCTGCTAATGAAATGCGTGTAGATATTACGTATATATTTACAAAAACAATCACTTTACATAAAAATATGTTACAAATAAGAAACAATACAATACATAAGAGTACATACAAACAATTATTGGGTGGCACAGCGATTCATCAACGCTTCTAGGAAGACTTTAAAGTTTCTTCAACTTTCTTTTTTGGACTTAAATGTTCTATGACATTTTTCAGATAGTAACGTAACCGATACGAAAATGCTAACGACCTTATAATTATACTGATGGGAATTCTTAATATTACATACCACATCGATTCATATATAGGTATTTAACACGTAAGTACGAAGATATTTTATATTTTAGGCACCACAAATCATAAATTGCGATAGATGTTCCCGTAACGATGATTGCGTCAAAAGATTCGTCTTATCCGATTCGAGTGTCACTAAAGACATGACAGTAACCTAGTTTCACCACAGCGTAAGCCAGAAGCCATATAGTCAATAATTATACACAAAAAAATTTTTTTTTTAAAAAGCTTTTATAACTTTTTTTTATTTTCATGCATTGTCATCGGAACCTAATATGTGTGCCAAATTTCAGCTCGATAGCTTCAGTGGAAGTGGGTGAAATATTGATTGCAAGATTCCAGGACATACATGAATGAATACATACGAGTGAAGTTAAATAAAAGCTTTTAAAATGAAAATAAAAAAATCGACCCCAGTTTTATAAAAATAATTAAAATTATAAAACTACTTAACTTGTTTTATTTCCCTTCATGCTACATACTTAAAACGTAACTGGTGAAAAGTGGATGTTCTACACCGCTGCCTATCGGCGAAATACAGACGTGATGTTTTTAAGTGGGGTAAGATATTATCAAACTTATTCTAGATGGATTAATTATATATAAATATTAATTAATGGACTAATTCTATGTGGATCAAGCCAAGTTCGAAAGGGTAACACCGACCGAATTTTTATATCATCATGATAAATATGATGATAAAGATTTAAGTGTTAACTGTGTGTGGAACTTGGTATCCGTTTAGTTAATAAGTCTATTTTAGGTACCGGCCGCCGGCGAATTCCTTTTTATCGAACTTGGCTCCGATTTTCACATTTATTTAGGATTATATTAGCTACATACGAGTACGTTGCTGTGAGACTTTTTGAACGTACAGATACATCTTTAATTAATTAAATTTTGAGATAGCTACTAGGTTGGCGGCTTAGGTCGATCGTCTGGATGAAAAGGGAATCTTACGAGTATTTGGCGAAGTCATTATTTTATTTATGTTATAATTTTATTTTATAGGAACATATTATTTTTATTAGAAAGCTGTAACGGTGAAGGACACATCGCGAGGAAACCTGCATGCCTGAGAGTTCTTCATAATGTTCTCGAAGGCATGTGAAGTCTTCCAATCCGCACTTGGCCAGCGTAGTGGACCAAGGCCTAATCCCTCCCATTCTGAGAGGAGAGACCCGTGCCCAACAGTGGGACAAAAAAGGGTTGTGGTGTGTGTGTGTGTGTGTGTGTGTGTGTGTGTGTGTGTGCTTTTCAACTGTGTTTTCAGTAACCACTTCAAAGAACTTTGGAAATATACTTATATTATGCAACCACGTTCATAATTATTTATTTAGTACACAATTTACTAAGGGATATACATTATACATGAGGGTATATATCTGAGGGATATACATTATACATATGGATATGTAAATAACTGTAACGGAACGACTAACTAAATGCATAGGTCTAATCTTAGTCTTTGGGTAAAGCGCTATCACTCTTGCCTCTACAATAGACCCTGTAAGCCGTCTTGGAGCCGAGCATTCTGTCGAGAAGGCTGTGTTTTGCTCGCCTCCGGATCGTGAGGACCTCCCGGCAGAGGTCGTGGAACACTTCGCCCACTTGGTTCACTTGCTCGGCGGCAGCCACTTCAGCGAAGCTGCATTCGAAGTCCTTCGCCAATATCTCGCCTTCCTCCGGACTTACCTGCAAGTCAAATAACATTAATGGTTTTGTTTAATTTTATTAAAGTGAAACTTTTATTACATCGTTCTGAAAAGTTTGGCTTGTCTGTCGCATGTCGCGTGACGCACGTCGCATTACGTTTTAAAATTGAATCCAAAATTTTATTGTTGAGACACTGGGGAGCGAACCGGGACTCGCGGCGTAGAAGGCGCGGTGTCGTTCCGTTCGACCATAGAATTTGTTGAAATTTAGATACTTACATAATATATTTTGAATGGCTAATAGTGTAGTGACGCTTGTTATTTTATTTCCCAGTATCATTCTAATTTTCCAAGTGTAAAATTAAGATTGATAAAGCGATTTTTATACCCTTAATGAAAAATTATTTCAAAAATTTTAAGTTAAATGTCTATAATGTGAAAAAAAGTTTCACTTTTACCGTGGTTTCATAAAAACACACAATTTAATTTTTTTTTTACTTTTTAGTATTTTTAATATAATCCACATTCATAACAAACGGAACAAACTCTTTTTCCCAAAATTGGAGTTTCATATTCACGCCGACTAAGATACTCGTCAAGACGAATTAAACGAGCCCAAACTCGATGGGATTGCTTCGTTTAATTACGGAGTTCCTATGGCCACCTTCCAGCTCCATCATCAGACTCTGGTTACCATATAGTATTACAGTACTCGTCAAGACGAATTAAACTTACTTACAACCCAAATACCTTAAATTTCGATTTCGTTTGAAAAGGTCAGAGTTACACTTTCGTGCCGGTTCGTGTACCTGTCGCAGATGCACCATGTCAGCCTTATTCCCGACGAGTGTGAGCGGCACGTCGGGCTGCAGGCTCTGCTTGGCGCGACGCACATAGTTGAACGACTCGCGGTCCGTGATTGAGTACACCAGGAACAGTCCGTCCGCCCATTGCGCGATCTCGGCTCCCGGCACCTCATCTAAACTCTAGAAATATATTCAATCATAGTTTTAGGATGAAATGCTGTAGAGCCCTTTATTGGCCGACCTAGGGTGTGTCCATTAGCTAGGACGTTATACACGCGGGTCGCCCTTATTTCGAGCTGTGATTTCCATTCGGAAAATTTTCTGTTCTTTGTTACCTACTTCTAAAAGCGTGGTTAGTCTTGATCCAGTAGTCAAAAACTTCGGGGTCGAGGAAGAGGTAAGTTTGGTAAAAAATTTGGTAAGGCGTTGTTAGAGACGGTGTGTTAATAGAAGTAGATATAGTTGTATAACGGCTATGAAGCTTGTATATTCACAGAAAAGGAGGAAATAATTGGTTTGAAATTATGTGAACAGAGAAAAATTGTATGGAACATTCTGAGTACGACTCAATCTGAATTTTTCAATAAAGGGATACAAAGGTTTCTACTTCACTTATTTATTATTATGTATATAATAGGTAAGTACGTGGGTATACCTACTTTGGGACAGGTATCTAAAATCTCGAAAAGTATAGGTTCACCGTCCAGTAGAGCTTCGTGCTTGTATTTGCTATCTGGAAATAAACACAAAATTTTTATTATGGCCACTTACTTGTTTTTTATTTAGCTGGATGGTAAAAATTAGAACAGTTAGGTAAATAAGGTTAGTATATTTTGTGTCGAAAATGCAAATTTAATTAATGGTGACCTGCATGAAATGATAAAAAGGCAAATAATGAAAAGATTTCTAGACGCGATACTAAACGAAATATTTATGCTATTAATCTCAAATTGGGAGTTACAGCAATGTGATCTCCAATGTAAATTCAATGTTTTTGTGTTTTAAAACACCAAAAGGTTGAAATGGAGAGGAATGTTTAGTCAAAACTTATATCCCCTTTTATTCTACTATAACATTGCACGCATAGTCAAGTAAGTTTGCTATTACGCCGCCATAGTTAGGTACCTAGTTGTTAAAACGAACTAGGTACTTAGTCTGCAATCTCACATACCTAATGATTTTAATACTGACCTTGCTGATGATCGTATTCTCCAATGTACCGCTTGGTGAGGAAACGAACAGTCAGAGCTGAAAGGAAACACGTGTTGTTAATCAAAAATACATAAATTATCTCAAGATTAGGTACCCACTAACATTACCAACGTCGATCAGTTAAATCAACATTGGCAAGAAATAACCCCACACTGAAATAATATAAGGTGACGCCCACAGTATAACGTAAATGGTTTTTCCCGATGCCTCCAGGAAGAAATATTTCGTCTTTTAGTAGTTTAATATATTACACAACTGAATTGCAAATCCGGATGAAACTATGGACTTAACATGCTGCGTAAACAGTGTTAATAATATGCTTAAAACAAAACGGTCTTCTCTTTATCCATCCAGATTGTAGTTATACTGTCTATTGGTGTTTTGCTTAGATTATTTATATGTGTTTTGATTGAATTTTTTGAGACTAACTTTATTGCTACTTCTTATTTATTTCGTCCTTCTTAGTTCATCATTTTGCTACTGACAGTAACATAATAACTTTTTTGGGTTGATTTAATTTTTATGCACAGCAAGCAAAGTTAATGCTATAAGCAATCTCCACAAAACAATGTATATAATAACAACATATTATAATCTACATACTACCTACCTACTTATGTATTTTAATGATAGTTTCATTTATACATATACTAGTAAAACTCTTACGAGTCCGCTGTGCGTTCTTCAATGCTGCATTTTTGTTTATTCAATCCACAAAGGATTAAAAAATGGGAAGGAAAGTTCTAACTATAGTGAAGTTAAGTACCTAATTATTTATTTACTTTACATGAAAACCTGTTGACCGAATATCTAGATTTTGACAGGCGGTACAACTTTGTAGGCGTTCCTGGAATATAATGAGGAACCCATGGGATGAAAGCGTGTTTGAAAATTTCTAAAATTTCAATAGAATTGCTTGCTATTTACAACAAATATTAACAGTTGAATGATATAGGTAGTAGGTACATCCTGGTGATTTCCCTAGGAATGAAGTTCAAGGAAAATATCCGATTGGTTGTGTCCTTGAGTAGAGTGGGTGGGGCGGGTAAGATTTCGGGTGTCGATACTTCAAAATTTTTTTTTACTATTTTGCCAAATTTCAAATTCCATTTTTTAAATTCCGCCCTTAAAATAATAGATAGGTATTTTTTTTAAACATAAACTCAAATATTTTGAATGGAACCACATATACAATGTAGGTACATAGACATAGCTCTAGAGAACTGAGGCATGAGCGATTGGTCACAGTTGTCATGGGCGGCAGCAGATGGGTTGTGCTGCAAGCACGTTTGCTATCTTGTATCCATAAAAAATAAACTCTATATTCATTCTTACATACATTGCTGAAGGATTACTGCCAAAGACTTATGATCAAAATACACTCTGTTGCCTGTTAAAATCTAAAATGATACGTCGGATTCTGTAAATCGATTAATCGTCAAATGCGTTCAAGTTATTTTTAAGTGCTTGCTGATTCTGATATATTCAATTTACATATTATCGTCTGAGAGGCCAATAAAGCCATACTTTTGTTGTAGTATAATTTAATAACTGGTTTGGTATGTAGATGTTAGAGATTTATTAAAACTGATATAAAAATATAATACTAATATTTAAATACAAAAAAAACCGACAACAGAACTAAAAACAAAGAAATAATACATTAATTTTCTAGCTTGAAACACTAAAAGCAATTTGCTATATTAAATCCATAAGACTTGCTCTACCCAATGAAATCCAAGAAAACCTTAGGTAAGTAATTAAATGCATAAAATAGTAAGTTTAATTTGGGTTCATCATGCACATATACATATAGTCAGACATTAGATTAAAGTCAGACAGACAGTTAACAAATTATATTTTTGGGATCACTTTTTAACTTTGATAATTTTATTAAGATTTACTAATTTTTAAGTTCAATATTCAGAAAATATGTAAATACATATTCCTATCATTATATTCTATTCTCAAGGTGTTGAGATCAAGGCCTATGTTTATAGTGAGTTATTTTTATTTTTAGTGTCAGATTGAGTAGGTACTATCGGTCAATGTGCGTAGAAATGTAAAGAAAACACCGTAACATAACATGCAGCATTGGTATGTCGATTGCTCGGCTTCGTAAACATTGTAAAGCCTAAATGGCTATTCGAACCATCAAAACTGCGAGGTGGGAGTTAGCACATTTTGAATAAAAATTTGTAATGTTCCTTTGTATCGACTTCAGCATAACTACTTATATCTTCTTCTTCTTTGCTCATTCCCACTTTAGGTAGGGTCGGCTCTCCTAATTAGTTTGCGCCACTACGCCATGACATTCTGTCGTGGGTTGGCGGGTCGGTCTTTTTGGTTTAAAAGTATGGCCATACTGGTCATCTAGTGGGTCGGCTAGTAGGACGCCGAAGCCATATTTTCAAAGTGACTTTTTACACACGACCCATCGATAAGTTGCTAAGAGATTCACATCTCTAAAACAAGTAAGTCAACTTCGCCGAAAAAGACGATGAAATAGTTTTATTATTATTATTTATTACTTTTATTTTAAACTCGGTCATTTTTCAAATTAAATGTACAAACACCCTTGCCCACTCAATAGCAGACGCTCGCAGCTCGTCTAGCAGTCTAATAAAGGCGTCACCAAGTTTGACGGAACATCACAAGATCGCGCGATCCTTGTCATGGCCATCTCACGCGCCTAGTGGACGTGTGGAAGCAGGGTTGGGGCCATTGACATCCCCTGTCTGCGGTTGCTGTCGGTGCCCGTAGCGCGCCGGTCCTTGGATACCGCCTTGGAAGACGCCACACGACTACAATTGCGAGAGGAAACCCGCGCCCAACAGCTCCTATGTTGGGCGCGGGAAAAGAAAGGGTATCTTCGGAAGGGAAATCAAGGAAATATTTTTAGCCGTTCGAAGCGTGAGCTCTTTTCTCCTAGTTGGTCCTATTAATTATGATTATGTAGGTAGGTACTTAGTTAAAATAATACATTTGCCGTAGTTGTTTTTATTGAAGCGTCGTTGTTAGGATAAAGTAACATTCTTTATTTAGTTCGACGCTACGAAGACGCTTTGTTTTTTTAAGAGAGTTAGTTTAGATAAGTTAATGTTTTGTCAAATTAGTTTACAAATTGATTTATTATAACCAAGTAGGTACGTTAATGAGGGGCGCAGATTATTATATCATATAATATTTTGCATATATGTAATACATTGCTTACCATCAGGTGAACCGCATGTCTGTCTGTTTGTCTGTCATTTCTTTAAAAAAATTGAAAAAAATGAAATACTTGTGTGGTTCTGCTATATCCACTAAGTGGAGTTTTATTTATTTGTATGAAAAATCATTCTTATTATTAAATTACTATCAAAAATAGTAGGTAAGTAGCTAACCTAAGTATTTCTGTTACACTAGCTAGTGCATTGGAATTTATTCTCATTGACCCATATCCATATTAAAGTTTACGCACCAATAACAATGTTAGCGCCAAAATTAGATTTCAATCGAAGCAAAACCGATTGAGTTAAAGCATTGAAAATATCGGTTGCTCACATCGACTACCGATACTACAGTGCTGCAGCTAATTTTCCCTACAATATTTGACGCAAAGAAAAATAAGGTTCAAATTTAAAATCAAATGTAGATAAATATTTAAACTATATTATCTATGCTAACATATTATTATAAAGAGGAATGATTTGTTTGTAATGTTTTCACACAAAAACTACTGGACGGATTTCAAAAATCTTTCACCATAGAAATTAATAAAGAAATTTAGAAAGCTGCATCTTCACTGAGTTGCATAGGCTATATTATAATACTAGCTGTAGGTACACGAAACTATTGTTATGTATAATTCCACGCGAGCGAACCTGCGGGCGTCCACTAGTTATATTATAGTACTTAAGTATTTATTTATTTAATACAAACAAGTATACAAACTTACAGCGACAACTTGTATTTTTAAAACTAATCTTTTGTACTAGATAGCATATTCAGAAATATACCACACTCGTGAGGAACATATAGCTTGTTCATAGGTTATTACAATGTATTATTATAAGTATGTACCTACTACAAAAATATAGATATTGACTCAATCGCACCTATTCATACTCAGACAGGCAGAGGTGTATTGCAATAAACCCACTTTTCATCAGTTATGTTTAAGTCCCATCTAATAGTTGGTGAGCCTATTGTCATACACCGGGCACAAATTCCGAGCAGCCACTGGGCATTTCAAGTTATTAGGAATAGTTGTTGCCCGATCCGGGGATCGAATCCTAACCTTTTAGCTTACCAATCGCCCTGGTGACCACTAGATCACAAGAACAACAAGGCAGTAATTTATTTTATTAATTTGTTTGTCTCTCATAGGTTTACAAAATAGATTTAGGGTAGGCAGGTTTATTTCTAACACGCTTTTATTAGCTTGGTATGTATATAACGGAATCTTTATACGTCATTTTCATCCAAATGAAAATCGAATAAATTTGAAACTTTGCACACTTATCAAGGACCGATGACAACATAATAATTTAATAAAAATTACATTTTAGTTCGATTATACATAAAAGCGTGTGTCATAAATGTCTTATTAGAGAATGTAATGCACCTACATGTACCTATGTATATTATAAGCTTGGATTAGATGGACGGATGGATGGACTTTTATCCCGTTTTATCTGAACTTTAGTTGGTAGAGATTTTCAGGAACTGTAAACAAAATATTTAAATAATGAACTTATTTTTACATTTTGAATTACAATATCATTATTGAATTGGTAGGATGAAGTTAGGTAGGGTTAAGTTAGCAATCCACAAGAATATTCAATAAATTGAGTTTTGCTTCCTAACGTTATGCGTAACTTTCGTGATGATACAAATATAACCACCACTTGCGTGGCTTACTCAGTCCCTTTCAAAGTCGCATAGCCAAGACACTGGGAGAACGCGCCCACTGATTTGGAAAACCACTCACAAATTCCAGCACACCCGGAGTCAGGACGCGGCGAGTCATGGCACACGTACCGCTTTTGCCGACCGACGGAGCGCCGATCACGGCCACTTTCACTTCGGAGAGCGACGACTTTTTTCGCCGTATACCTCGAGTTGTCATTGTTGCGCGGACATGCTGCGTCCGTGCGCGCCCCGATCCCGTCGAATGGTTTGCGCTTCGCGTGCGCGCTCCCCGCTCGCTCCACGGACACCCGCCCGCCGGCTAAAAATACATAAAGCGACACAGCTCTGACATCGCATCCCGTGTTAATGGGTCAAGATCTGGCCAAGATCAGTCGTACAAATAGGCATGTTTACGTCGCCACGAGCTTCCTGACGTTGTGCGCCACGTGGCCGTGGCCACAGGCCAACGCTGCCGACAACGGTTTATTCCCCCAACGCGTGGACAAGTAGTCTGACATTGTTGTCCCAAAGTTGTTTCATAGTGCCTCTACCTCGACTAATCGTAAATTCCAGCCAAATTTTCGTCAAAGCTGGCATGAGCCGACTTGATTACGAGTAATCGAATCGAATCTATCGATCCAGCTCAGCATTGTCTACCATGTGTAGTGTAGTAGATACCTACTATTATTAAATGTATTTCCCTCTCTCAATAACATCTGTTTCATTTCTGAAAACAAATGTCATCACGGTTCGCTTCCAGCCAGCTAGTCGTCACTAAAAAAGTTTCGGTTCACAGCGGAGATTTGCGAGTTGAGTAAAAGTTACGAAAAATTTACTTCACGGAGTGTGGAATCCAAGATGGAATGCCTGGCCTGGCGCCAGCGCTTGTCTCTACAGGTACAATTAAAGAGCCGTGTTTGCAGTAAATTAATGGTGTTATTGTTCAATATCGTACTCGGCATTTAGCCCAGGGTGGAAGGGGTCATGTATGTCTTAGATGTTTTACCATATGTACCAAGGTAGGTACTTAAGTAGTTAGCTAACAATAATACAACTACACTAAACCTATATTATAATTCACGGATCCGCAAAACATTAAGCTTAAAAAGCCCCCCAAAATTCCCTGCATTGATTTTTAATTAATTGTTAATTAAATATTTTAATTATAAACAATCGTTTGACGACTCCGTGGCGCGGTAGTGGGGAACCTGACAGACCGAACCGCGCGTCCCAGGTGCAAATGCCGGTCGGGGTATTTATTTCACAGATAAATATTTTTTGTGTTTCCGCCTCCAGAACCACTAGGCTTCCCCCGCGGTAGGCCTAGTACGATGTTACCTAGTGTTTTGCGTGTATTTATTTTTATCTGATGATATTGTCAGGTGCACTCGTAGGTGTGGTTGGTACGTGGTAGAGCCAATATGTAGCGTCCATAGCCCAAAGGCTCGCGTCGTTTCAATGTGATCGAAATATTTAAGCAACGACGGGCGCGGTCGGTTTGTGGATGGGTGACCGCTAGTGGCAAAATTTCATGGACGCTACCGTGCTTCGGAGGGCACGTAAAGTCGTCGGTCCCGGTTGTTTTTAATGTTGGAGACAGTCGTTAAGCCTTGTCGAAGACCTTCGGGTGGCTTGAGAACATTCGACACTGGGTTGGCCACTAACCCCTCCACCAATCCGCATTGGAACAGCGTGGTGGAGTATGCTCTAGGCCTTCCGCAGCTGCGTCTGTGGGGGAGACCCGTGCCCAGCAGTTGGATGTCTATGGGTCGCAGCGAGAGCCTATAGGGAACCAAATAGGTTTTATGAAACCATACAGAGTTCGCCCGGGGCAGTACCACTGCCCGCCACGGTACCTAGTACCATTTCTGCCGTGTAATAATAGTTTTTAAAGCAATTATGGTCCGGTTGGAAAGGTGTGGTTTCCGGTTACACTTCTTTAGAGGCGACCATCTTAGTCCTCAAGGGTAGCAACACATCTGTGACTGACTTAGAACGAGACTCGTACTAACAAGTACTAACTGGACTATTACTAACACCAACTAACAGGACTAACTATCACTAACAGTCCCCAGTCCTCATACCTACTAACGAACTGACCAACTAATGTTCTAATTAACTCTCTCAACTAATTGGACTAACCATCCCAGTCCCTAATTGAGTCTTGTTCAAAGTCAGTCACAGTTGTCATGGGCGGCAGCGGATGGGTGGTGCTGCAAGCTCGTTTGCTATCTTTTATCCATAAAAAAAAGGTATGGCCATAGACTCATCAACCAATCTATTACATGGGACCTAAACATAACTGGTGAATGTGCCAAGTCATTCGTAACGTGATGATACCAATGATAAGTTATCATTATTTATTGTATTCTCCAGCCAAAGGATTTCATCGTATGAGTTCAAGGGGCTACTCGAACACTATGGACTAAAATATATACTAATTTTAAATTATTTTTTTATTAAAGAGACCTCGAAAATGGATATTAAAAAAAATGCTCCTGTTATTGTTGATTTATTTTGTACAATTTGATATGGATACATCTAAAACAACACAACTAAGAATTTTATTTATACAGAGACAAAAATGTTTCATGTGACATTTAAAAGTTCGGTACCTACTACTAAAGAATTAATACTAATAATAACTTTTTATTTCAGACAGTATTTCACAATAATATATAGCATGTACTTACTCGTTTTCATATAGATAGTAGCGTTTTTAGATTTCGGATCTTTACATCTTGAATATTACAATATAAACAAGAACAACATTTGGTCAATTTAGGAGAAAATGTTACATTCATACAGACTAGATACACTACAAAATACAAATATTATTAATTTGAAACGTAGGTAGTCTTTGATAAATACAGTAATTCAATATACCTACGTGTATGTATATTGAATTACTCCAGTATTTACGTTAATTATTTACATAAGATAAAATACCTAAAGTAAACTTTTAATAAGGTAAATATGTGGTATTCTTATAGCGGTAGGTAAATATCATTATGCGTGACGCTATAAGCCCAACATGATATAAGCTTATATGATTGGCTTGATTTTTCTAGTTATACAAACGCAGTTCGCAATAATTTATTATTATTTTTACATTACGTTACACGGGCTACGAAAAGTGAATAATGTCTGAAAACGCCTTCACAACCAGATATAATGCAGTTTGGTTTTTAAGTCTTAGAATCAGACAAGGCAGGCTATGCGAATAAAATATTGGAATGGCATTATATGCATAAACCTGTCCAAGACAAACCTAGTAGGTACTTATTAGAACGAAATGACGTATAAGTAATGCAAAGCCTCTGATATAGACGGAATGATTAAGTTTCAAAGCCTAGATATCCGGAGTGATTGGTAATGGAATGAATGAACCAAACGAGCATTTATCAATAAATTACAGAGCTACATATTAGTTTCTCCAACGCATTCACAAGAATGACAATCAAGTGTCACCTGCCTACTTACTAATTGCAACCATTGAGTTAAATAATGATTGCAACTTTAATCAATAACGTTTGCTAATTCCATTTAAAGTGACAGATTCAGATAAAATGTTCAAGGCATATAAGACGCTAACACTAACGCTCTCATAGCGACTTTAATAAATAGCCTTGTCCATCTCAGAATACAGAAAGGTCCAGAAACAATACATGGCACGCTCACAATACATAGTTTTTTTTTAAATGAGTTTGCAGTGCGAGTACAATATTTAAATAGGTAGGTACGAGTACATATGTATAGGTGTATTGATATATTCTTGCATACTGGAGATTTGAATATATTATAGGTGCGCGTTAAGTTTCAATAACTTTACTCCCGAAGAATATAATTAATACACGTTTTTATCCATATTTATTGAAAACCGTTTACTGTTATAATGAAAAGTTTATTCTTCATTACTCATTTACATTATCATGACTAATATAGCCGAAAAAATATTGCATATCAATATCAATATATGATTTTAAATAGTATTGAGCTGAAAATTATGATTAATTAATTTAATATTTCAATTTTAATAAAATATTCGGGTAGGTACGTATACGTACGTAGCATATACCTTAAAATCATTTACCTAAATTAAGTATATTACTTTGCAATTTACATTAAGAACATTAAACTAACCAAATAATATAACATATGAAACTTTAATATTGTCTACACCTTATTTGTTTGCAAATCATCCAAAAACTGTGCCTTAAACAATCCATATTACCTAGTGAGCGTAAAATAATTCGTAACACAAGTAATTAAATAAATCCGAACAGAAAAGTATTGTATTTGTACAAATCTCACCATTTGTATACACCAGTTGTATTGTGTTGCTGATTCAATAAAGATAAATAAATAAATAAGTATTGACTGACGCGAAAGCGAAGCGATCCTGCTGTCCTCATGCTTACAGCCTGATTTACCTATAATCCTGTTGATTAAAATTTATATTTGATGTAACATTAGTTAATTAAGTTAAAATAAATATTGATATTATAATAAGAGCTTCATAACGACGACATAAACGACGCCATTGTCAGCATAAATTACTGTTTTCATCAAGCGCACTGCTCGACCGAGACTGTTGTTTACTTTATTATATTAATACTAATATATATACTTAATAGTCCTTAATTCATGTGTATCGAGAATAACTTATTTAATACTTTGATATGGAATATATTTATTATTGATATATATTTTAATTAGTTTTTTTTCTTCTTATCTCCTCTATTATATTAGTATGTAAGCTTTTCTCATTAAATTTGGGTCAACAATTAGTTCGCACAAGTATACAAATATAAATAAGATACGGAAAAATATTTTAACTCCGTGTTCCAAATTCATGTTGTCATTGTAAACGTAACGTTTTTATGTAGCTTAAAGATTTGAAATAAAACATTATTATTACATGAGATTCAACATTATGGAAATAAAAGAAACTCCGTTTAAATATTGGCTATCACTTTTTGGATACGCTTTTGCGTTTACAAGTTTCATACAGACACTCTAACTTTTTAATAGATTTCGCGATCACACTAGCAAAGAAAATAGTTCACAAATGAGAAATAATCGTATGCAAATCAGTGTTATTCATCGTTTATCTATAAATTTCAAATAATCTTCTTTCGTAAATTAAACCCATGGTATATACATATCAAGAAATAGTTTATCGAATATAATATTTACGCGATACTTGCATTATTACAAATAATAGAAAAATATCTTAAAAATCGCAATATTCAACACAATCTGTGCTTTCATACTTGTAAATTAGTAGATAATTAGAATTTTTTCCAGTCCAAATATTTTGATTTGGTTTAAAAGATAACTTATTAATTAGTATTCCAACTCCACTTATAGTTTAAGCCGTAGGATGAAATGGCAAAATTGTAATCTGCTTCTTAGGATCTCACAATCTTAAAATATTTAAATTAAGTACCTAAATGATGAATTAAAGAAACACGAGTAAGTAACGTTAGAAACACGATTATATACAAAAGTATTAATAAAACGGGCGAATTACGTGTCACATCAGATTTTATTTAGCAATAGCATAGCTCAATTTGTTTTTAGATAAACAGTAATTTATTACAGATTACACGGAAATTTAAATTTTAATGAAGAGACTGAGAAGAATAAAGCATTCACATTCACTGGATCGATTTTAGTTGTTAATGCAAATTTATAGAGCCAAGAATTCCATAACATACAGTGCAAACATTTTTATTCTACGACAAAAAAAGTAACGAAGAGCACTGACCGGCGGCCGTTGCCATGACGTCACAAGGACCACTCGCGATCGGTATTGTTTGTACATTTAGGTACAAAACAAAATATATACATACATCATTATTTTTAATCAATCTCACAACATAAACAAGATTCCATCTGCGTAGAACGCTCTGTAGTGAATATGGCTTCGAGCTGGTGACGTCACACGCGCCGGTCGCACATCCCGCTAATAGCTCTATTGATAAGAATGCTATTATATCCACAACAATGTTGGATTTGTGTCGTGGTTGATCTCTAAATAAATACTCATAGTCGGTCCAGTGGCATCTCCTCCTTTAACTACTTAGTCCTAGTTCCCGTGTAACAAGACAATATATTCGTGTCTATCTTAAGACGTACGTACGTAAGCGGCATTCAATTTTGTCGCATTAATAATTAGTTAGGGTCGCCGTCATCGAAACCGATGAGGAGGACTATATATATATATATATATATATATATATATATATATATATATATATATATATATATATATATATATATATATATATATAAGACGTACGCTACCTAATCCGAGTTGGTCTCTTGCATCAGGGGTTGCATGTCATCTCGCTTCATTTCTCTCTTTGTTACGCCCTCGAGTACCCCGATTTCTGATAAACTGAAACCAAATTCATTCCTCTTAATCAGGTACATACGTTAGCTTTTATAAAATACATAATATACAAACAGTCGAACATAGAACCTCCTTTTTAGGGTTCCGTAGCCAAATGGCAAAAAACGGAACCCTTATGGATTCGTCATGTCTGTCTGTCCGTCCGTATGTCACAGCCACTTTTGTTTTCGAAGTCGAATAAATAAAATAACCGTTATAAATATTTGTTGTCGGTTTACGGACGTTAATTTTACGTGATAACGTCATAAGAAAACATATTTTCACTTCACTTTATAAACAGTTGACAAAACAGTTCACGTGTAGGTTGTGTGCTTCCGCTGTCTCTATTCTACTCGGACGCATTGGCCGATGGATTGGAAGAGAGATGGATGCGTAACAAGCAGAACGTTTAGGCTGATCGTGCCTCTCTATCGCTTGTGCTCTCGCTTGCACACTCAGCTTAAGCGCAAGTGACAATGAGTCACGCTTTTTCGTGCGTTCGGACGGCGTTCATCGATTTATAAGACGTTATAACGTCCTAAAGCAAACCATATCTAGAACATTCTCACACACGGCCATCTGACCCCAAAGTAGGCGCGAGCCTGTGTTATGGGTGTCAGAGACTGATATATATACATAGCTATTTTTAAATACATACATAAATAGATAATATTAACATCCATACTTTGAATACTTGTATCAAATTTTCTTCTACACTGTAAATAAGGCCACTGTTTCCTTAAGCTCCGATTGACTTACACTTTGGGCTCGTGATCGTCTAGGTGGGCGGGCGCGAAGTAGGGGTTTGCGGCCGCCGGTCGAAACTTGTAGCCCGTGGTGACGAAGAACACGAACGTCGCCATCTCACGAAACATCTCGTCGATCCACGAATACTGGAACGGCACCGTGTTCTGCGGACACACACATTTCCATACACTACTCGCTATCTATATGAAGACGTATGACCACTACCTGTAGTTGAGGAAATTCATTGTCCATCCATCCATCAGCCTTTTGAGGTCGTTTAGGCCGAAAGTCGAAAGGCTACCTTTTTCCGTGTTCTCTATACGAGGACTTTTAAACCCTACCAGTCCTTCGAACGACGTGGTCTGCCCATTGCCACTTCAACTTACTAACTCTGCGAAATATATCGGTGAGCTTTGTTCGTCTACGGATTTCATAATTCCTGATTTGGTCACGTAGCGAAATAAATACATAAGAAAAAATCTTTAGATCCTAGATACATATTGCACGCTCAATACTTTTCAAATAAACACATGCACTTCACACTCGTATTATATTTCTTCAATAAGTTAAACATAAGTTTGAATTCTGAATAAACAAGCAGTATGCCGATATATAATTATAAAGAAATATGTACAGATAATAATGTTGTTCCCTCCAAAGCTAAGCTACGACCCATTAGCATTCCACTGCTAGGTGGGGGAGTAGTCTTTACTGACAACATCACATCACAAGCCTTTATTTGTCCCATGTTGGGTTATGTAAGAATAGGTAAGTACGATTTAAGAAATTAAATGATGCTATAACGGTAAAGGACACATCATGAGGAAACCTGCATGGCTGAGGGTTCTTCATAATGTTCTCGAATGCATGTGAAGTCTGCCAATCCGCACTTGGCTAGCGTGATGGACTAAGGCCTAATCCCTCCCAGTTTGTGAGGAGACCCGTGCTCAGCAGTGGGACAAAGAAAGGGTTGTTAGCATTCCACTGCTAGGTAGTCTTTACTGACAACATCACATCACAAGCCTTTATTTGTCCCACTGTTGGGTTATGTAAGAATAGGTAAGTACGATTTAAGGAATTAAATGATGCTATAACGGTAAAGGACACATCATGAGGAAACCTGCATGGCTGAGGGTTCTTCATAATGTTCTCGAATGCACGTGAAGTCTGCCAATCCGCACTTGGTTAGCATGATGGACTAAGGCCTAATCCGTCCCACTTTGAGAGGAGTCCCGTGCCCAGCAGTGGGACAAAGAAAGGGTTGTGGCGGTGGTGATATAATTCAGCAGGACACCTTGTGAACACCATCAATCTGTTGCTAACGTCTAGGCGCGCTAAATCAGTTAAAAATCCTTACTTCCAAGATAGTGATGATCATCCGGGTGAAGTATATATAGCAGAGGATCATGAGGTAGAAATGGCGGAAGAGCTTCAGTTTGCGCAAGCTCACTGCCGCTTTGCCGTCCGTTGTCGATGAGTCCTCCAGGTGGTGAATCGACCTGATGAAAGTAAGAATAAATATTAAATTACAACCCACAGATCTCCACAGGTGTTCGGATGTTCTCGAGTCAACCTAATCGGGTTTTTCCAAAACGTTCACTTCGCAAAATTACAGATCAGGGGGCCTAGACAAGTGGCAAAAACGCTAATAGAATAGATTAACAAATGTATGGGATTGACATTCGCTCACGACTAACAAATGTAATAGTATGGGATTGACATTCGCTACCATACAAAAGCGGTGACAGCCCAGCGGCTATCGAACTCGCCTCTCAATCGAGCGATCCGGGTTCAAACCCCAGTGGCACGCACCAATGACTTTTCTAAGTTATGTGCGTTTTAAGAAATTTAATGTCACTTGCTATAACGGTGAAGGACACATCGTGAGGAAACCTGCATGCCTGAGAGTTCATCATAACGTTCTCGAAGGTATGTGAAGTCTGCCAATCCGCACTTGGCCAGCGTGGTGTACTAAGGCCTAATCCCTCCCATTCTGAGAGGAGACCCGTGCCCAACAGTGAGACGTCTATGGGTCGCAGCGACGACGACGACATTCGCTAACGACTAATTAGTCGTGAGCGAATGTCAATCCCATACATTTGTTAATCTATTCTACTTATATTCTACTAGCGTTTTGTCACTTGTCTAGGCCAGCAGTTGAATTTTAGAGGATGTTTTTTGTTATGCCTCTATCTCTGCTAGGCACTCACCAGACCACGGGGAACATGATCGCGCCGCAGCAGATCATGTCGACGAAGCAGAAGAACCTGCGCCACGCGGCGTGCTCGGCGGCGCCCTCCTCGCTCTCCGCTATTATTATCTCGGCAACGTTCGCCACTACCTGACGACACATTGTGTACACTATAGGTACCTAGTTCTTTTATCGATGACTAGTGGACGCCCGCAGCTTCGCTCGCGTATAATTAAACCCATTAACGACGTCTGCCCGCGTCAAACGGGCAAAGCGGCTGCGGGCGTCCACTAGTATGAAATTGGTGTAATAAAGTAGCTGGCCTGACTGAAAGAAAACATTTTAAGCGTTCGGATACAGGATAGAAGTTTGTTTGAATATTTCTTAAATTTTTACAACAAATGTTTACAGTTGAATGAATAAAAATATAGTACATATTGGGGGACTTTTTATCCCAGTGATTTCCCCAGGAATGGAGTTCAATGGACAGAATTCGATCGGTAGTGTCTTTGAGGATAGGGTGCAATGGCAACTAGGTGTAACTTGATTGTTATGTCTAATTCCATGCGAGTGAAGCTGCGGGCAACCACTAGTATTAAGTATTGGCCAACGAGCTTGATGTAGTAATGTGTATGGAAACTCGAGCACTTGTATGTTTAGAACCAATAGAATATTTAAGGTACATTTTAATCGGAGCAGGCTTTATTATACATAAACAGCGGAACATGTCGAAAACAACTTTTCGCTCCACATATCTGCATCAATCAAGAGATACCCATAAATATTGCACGCAGAGACAAAACGTACGTGCATTAACTTATATATAATGATATATTTATTGCTTGGCGAGCACACCTACCTGCAACGGTATTACAATCATAAAGATCTTCTTATCCCTATCAGCTAAGATATGTTTGATGAAATTCCATCCGGTGCCAACTAGCACGATGGTGACGAACAACACAGCGCCTTTGAGCCTGCACAACAAACAGAAAAAACAATGTTATAAATAGTCTAACAAAATACAATGCATTTTAGAAAACATTCGAAGCCGCGTCTCGTATGCTCTTATTACTTTCATGGTATCCAGAGTTTACAAATGGCACATTTCGTTGACATTTCAATATTTTCGAGTACGTACGTCATGTAACACGACTCTAAGCGAAAGGTGCACGAATTTGATAAAGTTTAGTGTGCCACTTCATGTATCGACTAATAGTATTTAAAAAAAACAACAGTTCACTCACAGATGCGTGATGTAGTACAATATAGCCCAAGCGGTGACGTGCTCGCCCCGGGTCTGTATGAAGTGGAAATTGATTCCATGAAAGGCGAGCGACATGGCCTTTAGATACACCAGGATGCACATGATAACGTGGATCCGGTAGACCTTGTGTCTACTGGTCTTGAGGATGAATGTCCAGAAGCCAGCGCTCAGGAGAAACACAATAGACATCATACTGTACAACGCCGGCAATGGCATCTCGCCCGCCGATAGGAAATTGCCATCATTGCTTTCGTATATCTCAATCTGAAATTAAGAGTATTATTGAGCTATGCATCGTTGATCTAGTTAGTAACAAGCGCGACTGCTTAGCCAGAGGATCGGGCAACAAATATTGGATTTTTATATCTTGAAATGCCCGGCAGCAGCTCGGAGTCTGGATTTGTATCCGGTGTATGGCTATAGGCTGGGATCTAAACATAGCTGATAAAAATTGAGTGTACTAGACACCTCCACCTACCCCTTCGCGGAACAGGCGTGATGTTGTTACGTTATGTTTAGCAGAGTGTGTTGTAACATCTTTCAATTACCTATTAAGATCTAACTATTCAAGAACACATTTTTTATAGCTGACAGATATAAGAGGTGAGGCAACCGTGTTGCGGAATTTTATAAAATTTAGGATATAGATAGGTACTTAGTTAAATTGAGAGTTATAAAGAGATAGATAGACCTTCAAAGTATTCAGTGCTCTTCAAATGGCACATTTTGTTAGAATATAATGGAATATTTCACACAGCACTGACAAGAAACAAAAGAAAAGGTGCACAAATTTAATCAGATTTCGTGTGCCACTTTCCTCGTTCACATTCAACCTTTTTTACACTTAATTTATCGAGACACAGTTAAAGTTTATATGGACAAGAAGTGCAGAAAGCTAAAATTCATATTCGCGCGCAACGCCATGTTTACTAGTTCATGTGCCAATTATTTAGCACTGAATTCTATGGAGATGACATCATCTTTGGTTTAAAAGCATCAAAACTGGATGCTATCATAATTTCCATTTATGTGTTGCTATATTTATTTCGAAAACATTGCCTTCATGGCTCACCTTATATATTTCTCGCTTACCTAACTATAAACAGATGGCAGCGTCAAGGTCGTGACACAAATGTGAAAAGCAGGTGTTTCGTATTTGCTCTCTGTGTATTTGGGTTGACGAGTAATTTGTATAGGCGTGAGTTGTTAGATTTATTTATAAAAACTGTAGGGAGAGCAAAGCAGTATAATATTTACCATAACATTGATAGCAGGATCGGAGTCCTTGTATGGACAGTTGTGAAAGTATAAATTGTATAGCCCCTCCTCTTTTTCCGACGCTACATACATTGCGAACTGAAAGAAACATTTATTCTATTACTTATTCTGAATATCCAATGCAACCCTTTCTTTATCGCACTGTTGCGCACGGGTCTTATCTCGAAATGGAAAGGGTTGGAACTTAGTCCTCCTAGCTGGCGAGTGCGGATTGATATACTTCATATTTTTATTTAGGACCATTAGGGAGTACAGGCAGGCAGGTTTAATCACGATGTTTCCTTCACCGTTACAGCAAGTGACTTTTAATTTCTTCAATGGCACATAACTTAAAAAAGTCATTGGTGCGTGCAGCTTGGATTTGAAGCTGAACCTTAAGTCTTCTTATAAGACCGTTAGAGTTAGTAACAAGGGGATATTTATCGTTAGTCAATCTTGACACAGTCAGCGGTCACGTTAACTCGTGTAAACTAGCCTATTCATTGCCAGGTTTGTGGTATCTTCAGAAACTCTTGTTCCTCTCTTGATGTCATTTAGAACGGGGACTCATGCCAAAGAAACAATATCTACATTCAGTGTCAAACAGTAGTCAGATCTATTCTGATACGACCATCATAGTATAGTTGCATTTTTTTAAATCTAACCAATTAAAAAAAATGCAACTATGGCTTTTACAATAAGCTGTTAACTGATGATTAACAATAAAGTAATTATATTTACACTGGTATTGTAGTAGTCAAATCCGTCTCGCGTCTCTTTGACAATTGGCAATACAGCGTATGAACACTGGGGCCCAGTTCTCTGAACATTACTGTCATTTTCTGTAAAATAAAATGAATGAGGTTTTAGTTAATGCAGGACTGTATCAAGAAGCAGTTATTAACAGTAAAACATTTGAAGAATCTCATGAAAGACATGGAGCGCTTCAAAAAGAGTGTGAAACGTTTCCTTCTAGGCAGGCAACGCACCTGTTATACCCCTGGTGTCGCACGTGTCCATAGACGACGGTGACCACTTACCATCAGGTGGCCCGTATGTCTGATTGTCCGTCTATATAAAAAAATCAAAGTACCTACTGGCTGAAATAATTTATACATTTTTTTTTATTTTGAGGGCAGTTTGTTGAAATCTACTGTATTGTAAGTGCCACGACGAGACCGCAGGCAATGAAGTTAACGAAAGTAGAAATCTGTTGTATTACGAGGTCGGGTGAGTAAGTTTTGTGAGTAAGTTTGCACATGTAACTTTGTAGCTTTGCGATGGTCTGTAAAGTGTGAGCTCGCTCATTGTCGTGGAGAAGCAATGGGGAAGAGCGATTGACCAGTCTTGGTTATTGAATTGCGAGCATCTCCATCATTGCTTGCAATTCTTGGTAATAGACATCTGACGTCTATGTTGTGCCATTTGGTAAGAAGCCGTGATGTACAAGTCCGGCACTGGTCCACCAGACAGACCGTCATCTTCCTGTAATCTTTTTTTTTGGCACTCATTAGGTGCTTTACTCCGGTACGGTGAATCCGCTTTCACTATCGCCTTCAATTCATCGTTGTCTACAATGGTTACGGGAGGACCGCGAGGCTCGTTCTTCAAACAAACAATTTTCCAGATTTAAAACGCTTGAACCAATAAAGAACCGTGTTTATGCAAGCAGTGTTAGTCCCGTATACGTCGTTAATGTTTCGTGTTGTTTGCGCAGCAGTATTTCCACATAGGTACTCATATTCGAAAATGTACGTAGGTACGTACGAGTATTTTGAGTTTATCCATGGCGCTAAAAAACTACATATACACATAATTTCATAAAAACAAAACACTTACTAAAAAACCGCCCAATTGCGAGTTGGACTCACGCACGAAGGGTTCCGTACCATTTTCTGTACTAACGGCAAAAAAATCAAATAAAAATATGTTACCTGCAGCAGATCTCCGTCGTCTATTCACAAACATGTATTGAGACTGTCGTTTGCTTCTGTCGATTGGGATCGACGATCGGTTCTGGTACAGATGCAACGCCGCTACCTCACCTTCACAGCTTATGTTTAATCTGCAAGTATCAAATTAATTCAGTCAGGGAAATACAGTGGATGCATAGTTTGCACAGTTACACAGTTAGGTACTCTTTGTGCAGTTTCAATGCAGAACCCAAGCGACTTTAACCCTTCGCTGCCATAAAAAAAAAACATGGTCCAAATGACCATGTTTTGAAGTATGAAACGCTCGCGATCCGGCAGCTTCCGACATTATTAACCAATCGATTAATCGGTTTCGGCTGGCTAGTGGGTAGATTATTGCTAGATAAGAGCTCGTGAAGTCGTTGGTTTCAGTCGTAATTAGTGGTCTAAAAACTTCTGTAATTCTTGTTGGTCACTAACCTCTCCTCCAATCAGCACTATACCAGTGAGGTGGAGTATGGTTCAGTTAGAGTATTGAGCAATGAGATCATTGTAAGAAGAGGCCGGGGTGCAGTGGGCCTCTTATAGGCTGTAGATTACTATATGTTTAATTGCTTATATTAATTTAATTCAACATCAGAATTGTAATTTTGTTATTGTATGTTGAACATTATTCAAGTTTTCCAATGTTAACTTCCTTATTGATTTAGTTTTAATCAAACTTTCACTGGGCCTGCAGCTTAATCTATACTGGTAAATAAATACACAATGGTGGCTAAATCTTCCAAACCTTGGTTATATTATATCTATATAATAAAAATGAATCGCAAAATGTGTTGGTAAGCGCATAACTCAACAACGCCTGGACCAATTTGGCCAATTCTTTTTTTTAAATGTTCGTTGAAGTTCAAGGATGGTTGATCGTTTACGGCGAGAAAAATTTGAAAATTCATCCCCTAAGGGGGTAAAACGGGGATGCAAAGTTAGTATGAAGCTTTGCCGTTTTTGAAGTTAGTGAATGTGTAACGCGAGCGAAGCTGCGGGCGTCCACTAGTTATATATGAAATAGTATATTTCATTACAAATGCGGAAAGCCTGTCATTGCAAAGAGTTCCGACAAATCTATTTTTTAATACAGTTGCTCAAAAAGTGGCGTATTACAGGGACGTATAGCGTTCGGGAAGTGAGCTATTACACACTCGTGCTTTTTCTTTACCTTTTCCGAACTCGTGCGTTCTCTTTCCCAACTGTCAAAATAATGTCTATTAAAAAGAAAAAACCAACCGTTTGTCGGAACTCTTTGCAATGACAAGATTTCCGCACTTGTAATGAAATATACTAAAGCATTGAAATCAAGATGGGATTAATTTTTTGCTATTTTTGCTTGAATTGAAAATAAAAGCAACATGTTATATTCAATTATTCCTGACGTAGAGCAATAAGGACATGGGACCTAAACATAACTGGTGAAGGACGCACACACATCTCTGCCTACCCCTTTGGAGTAGCACAGGCATGATATATGTTATGTTGTGTCATTGTTGTTTTAAGAATTCAGCTACTTTGTATTTTCTAGTTAAGTCAGGTTTGGTTTGGTTTGTCTTGTGTGGGACAATACTAAAGAATGTTACGAAAAATTACAAGGTATTTTAGCAGGAGTGATATTCATCAAAATATTACCTTAAATTAAGAAAATCCATCTTCAGAAAGACAATTGCCGGATGGTGTGGAGATAGAAGTGGGCTACTTTTTTCAACGCCTTTCAATATGCAGGTTTCAGAATGAACTTCTAAATATGGATTAACTGCATCATTAACAGTCCTATCCAAAGTAAAACCATACTGGAAAATTATAAAATCATACAAATATGTCAAACATAATTTGAGGAGGAGATATTATCGACTTAATAATAATATTACAAGTCTAGTTCTGTTATAATCTAATTCAATATATCAAATATATAATATCAAATTGATGATTGAGTGAAATTAAAATTTCATCAGTAATTGTGTGTTTTAACCCAATCACATATCACCTATTTATTAGTATTGTATTCATATGAGTAAACAGAATCCCTCACAATTCTACATAATATTCTCAGCGCTATGAAATCTGCATTTCTACACATTAAATATTATATTTCAGAGAAGACACCCGTGCCCTGAGCGCTATGTGCCAGTAATAAGTTTTGATTCCTCACTTCAAAAAATATTTAAAAATATAGCAAACAAGTGACATTCAATTTCTTAAATCACACTTAACTGAGGAAAGTCATTAGTGCGTTCCACTTGGATTTTAGCCCAGGTCCTTCCAGTGACAGATGAGTAAATTTTTATAGCCATGTGGCTGTCACCGCTGCTGTAATGCTCATATTGATTAAATGCAGCAGTCACCTTTATGGATGGAGACTTAACAGTGTTCATGAGAAAAAGTCTGGCAATGACAAATAATAAACAAACATACTTCTCCATAAACAGGACCTGAAGGGAGCTTGAAGTTAACCATGTGCACATCAAGGATTCCACCTTGAAAGAAGCCAAATGTAGTTAAGTCTACATAATGACGTTCATCATCCTAAAAAAGAGTGCCATTAATGAGAAAGGCATTTAGTAAATATATACACAGATTTATAAACAACATATTTGAACAATAGTCAAATAGCTGCTGCTTCTGAAACAGAATTTATCTTACCACAAGTGGCAATTTATGTATTCTACATTCAACACACCCTAATATAAAAATTGTAGAGAACAATGCCTTGCTCATGGCTGCAATCATGTTTCATGACTTGAATGAAGTGCCTTTACAAATTGGATTTGTAGAGTTCGTGAAATTAAAATCAAATATTTCAGGAAACAGCACAGTTGAGACAGCCAGTATCTGATTTTTTTGGTTAACGTATAAAAAGTATATTTATATCAATACGTGAACAACATTTATTTTTTACAACATTTGCTTTCTTTTTATTAATTTTTCTGTCACAGTCACAGAATTTATGAAAATCGGCTTGATTCGATTATTATGTATGACAGTGACAGCCTCAGCTCCACAGAATAGATATGCTCAGCTCAGAACATTGATAACAGAACTTTAATTCTGTTATCAAAGGCTCAGAACAATATATGTGACAGCACATACACAATGCAAGAAGAGTATACAATGCAAGAGCACAGAATACTCAAAGAGTATATAATATTATATTATTAAAATCGATAGTGAATTTTATTTAAACATATATAAATAATATAAATATTATATTATTTAAACATATATAATAATCATTTAACTGAAGTAAAAGAAATTTTACTTCAGTCGTGTGGTCTAAAGCATACTCATTTTTTTTATTTTACCAATTGAGTTTACTGTTTGGTCATACCAACCTTTACAATGTCACCGAACGGGGTAGTGAGCTTCAATGAGCTCAAACCAAAAAGGTAAAGGATTCCTTCAAAAGTACGATTGACAAGGGTTCACCCCTGGAGTTCGGTCCTTAACTTAGATCAACGTTATATTTATAGCTATAGAAGGGGATCGATCACTAATCACTCGGGGATACCTCGTGTTGGCCGTTCTAAAGTTGTCTTCGTCATCACCATCTCCGGAACGTAATGTACTACCAAAGGATTTGGATGGCCGTCAGCCATAATTAAAGTAAGACTTTGAATGCTGCTTCATGAACTGAACTATTGTACATTGCGTACATAACGCGGACAGCCCGTGTCGTGCGTATGAAACGATTTTGTATCCATTAGGGTTATATAAAACCGTATTTGGAATAACCCGAATAACCAAATATGGCAATTGCATGAGCAAAAACCACACTGGCGTAGGTCAAGCGGCTTTGTTACGCACCTCTTGGATTTGTTCAATGAACGATCATTTTCTATTTATGGTATCTCCAAGGTATTTGGTCCATATAGATGTGTTAAAGATCGTTGATTTGGTCTGAATGCGAATGAATTTTGGAATTGGTTGGTCAAACATGAAAATGGGCTTTATCCTCTTGAAATATACGGAGTTTGCGGTTGAAAAATAGGTACTGCTGCACTTTTGTCTGGATTGACTTATATTGTCCATTTCTAAAACCATTCACATAGTGAGTGACCGGCCCGAAACCCAAATTATTCTTCCTTCAATGGGGGGAATAGCATAATGCGAACCATTGCCAGCCTCTCTTAGCAGGTGTGGTCAGTTACCTAATGGGGCAGTCGTTTACCGGTAACTTGGTAACTTTACCCGATCAATCGCCTTCTCCTCCTTCCAGGAAATGTCCCGTGCGCAGGAAGCAGTTAAAGAGCATAATCAGGCTGAAAATGGCCCTTTCGGGGAGCATATTCGGTATTCCATCAGCACCTGGATTTTGAGATTATGTAAACGACTAGCGGCAACTGCTCGGATAGAAGGATCATTCTTACATCCAAACGCCGCGAAAGAGGAGGAAAGGTTTCGTATTCCTAGCGGCCTTTCGAGCTTCCGAGGGCGAGAACTCAAATCCCTCGAAAATAAATTGCTAATTTATTCAAGCTTTTATTGCTACTTCAATTTTTTTGCAGATAGAAAAGAATAAGAATATATTGTTTGATTGAGTGGAGAATGAATTGGAATTGGAAATATTGGAATAGACGAAATGTTAAGTCAAGTCAACCGACCACAGAATACATAATAACATCGCAGTCATCACAGACAACAGACCATACATTTGAAATTGCAGTGGTGCGATTGCAAATTGCACTGTGCAGTCAAGTTCGTTCGTTCATAGTACATAATCTATGGATTACTCATACATATTCTACATCCATATTATTGTTCGCATCGCACAGTGTAGTGTACTTTCGTCTACCCTGAACTCATTTAAAAACTAGAGTGATCTCATGGAGGAACATCATCGCTCACCATTAAGTCCCATGAGGGGTTTTCAATCATTTCAAGGTACTTATACAGTGATTTTATTATTAATTAATATGACCCGCGTCTTTGTCCACGTGGAAAACGGATAGCACAATTTAATAATTTAGACAAGAGATAGGATTGACCAAAACTTAAAACGGGATGTTGTTTTTGTATGTACGTAAAACCTATAGCACTAGTATCGATCAATACTCTAAAATCTGCGAAGTGTGAATCAGTGAAGTGCGAAAAGTGAATCTCGACGTGCAGTGTGTCTTTGAGGTCTAACTTATTAGGTAAATACATAAGTTAGAGCATGTTTTCATAGTTACCTAAAGCATTTTCATGCAGAAATTAAAATGCAATTGAGATGACGTAGGTAGTGTAATAATAAATAAAATAATTGACTATTTCTAGTGGGCCTGCTCTAGTGCTCTAGCTATCCCACTCCATGTTCTTTTCACTTAAATACATTAAAAATTAATAAATGAATGTTTTAAAGTCCTATTTCTAAATAATAATAAATGCCTCTAACATTTGTTTGGCTAAATAATTTTGGTTAAATCAGTAATACCTAAAGATTCACAAAAATAGGCATTAGGTACCTATATGTAACTCCATAATTTAGCTTGGAGTAAAGTTTATGTTTTTTAACTTTACTTTCGTGATGCATTTACTCTTTACATTAAGTAATCTATTCCAAACAAATAAAAATCATATTCCATAGTAATATTAAACCACTTGGATATCAGTGCTGGCATTGATAGGACCAGTCTAAAAGCTGTAATCAGTTGGGAGATTATTATTATTATTGCATGCTGATCCAGATCAGATTTTTTTTAAATTAAATTATATTTTCTATGTACATATATGCATAATGAACATCATTAAATTTTTTTCTGAGTGTTGCTCTTTAAGTTCTTAGTTCATCCATCCTTTTGAGATCTTCTGCTGGACATAGGCCCTCTCCTAAATTACTAAGATCCAACCAGTCCTGTTCATAATTCCTAATTTGGTGTCATAGAGAAATACCAAGCATAGAGACTTTGACTTGAGCTAGTGCAAGAGGTCAATGGTAAAGGACCATGTCTTGAATCCAATCCATATGTCTTCACTGGCAACACACATTGTACGACTTAGGACTGAGGTAACTTAGATGTGAAGATATGTCCGAATTTCTCAAACACTACCCAACTGAGTTGGACTCTACGAGTGACCTCTTTCTTGTAGTCAAATTAACTCATTTGGACCACATGTCCTAGTGGATGTCCAGATTGACAACTTCTACAGTAGTGCCATTAACAACCACCAGTATAGGTAAGACATGTACTATGAACATGACTTTGTTCATGTTAATTTTTATACCCACCTGTTGCACTGTTCTGGTCCCCAAGCATAGTGCTGAGGTCATCCAGTGCCAAGATTATAGTTTTATCTTGGTGGATCATTGACAATAGGAAGTAAGTGAGGTGTTTGCCATTAATGTTGATGCAGCAACCTTTTCAATCCATTAGATCGAATACATCTTCCAATGCAGCAGTGAAAAGCTTTGTTAAAATGACATCCCTAACCTTGCCTGACACTTCTCTGCAGCTGGTTTGTGCTTCTATTGTGTAATCAGACTGACAAGGTGGCAGCTTCGTATATACACTTCAAATGCCCTGATATACCTATAGTCGATCTGGCATTCCCGCACAGGTCTCAACAATATCAAAGGCTACACAACAATGGCTTGTTATACTCCTCCGTCTTGTCTATAACCTGCTGCAGCGTATGTATGTGGTCTATGGCACTGGCGCCTCTTCGGAATAGATTATTATTATCCCCCAATAGTTCAATACTGGTCCCAAAAGCTTGTCCCTTGATCTGAATAGATACATAGATATACACCTATGTATATCAATACATATAGTGTTTAAAATATCTACCTTTTTTTGCACTCTGAAATTGGCAATCTAAGTCTAATCTATCCACCTTTAGCTTAGTTTTATGTCAGAGCATGACATATTCTTAATGATTTTAATTACAATGTAATCAGCCGTTTGCAATTACTGAATACTAAGAAGGTAGCACATCTACCTCTTTTTTTATTTAATAAATCAAAGTATAAAAGTTGACTTACCCTGGGTCTCAGGCCAAAAAAATGCTGGCCACTTTTCTGATAATGTGTGCTTAAGTATGTGATTAAGGCAGCAATTAAATAGAATGGATTACATATTTAGAAATGATGCAAGAGGCCTAAGCCACTGTAGTACTAATAACTCTGTCTCATGTCCATGCCACTATGAAAATATGTAATTTAACTAATGTTCAATAAAACATATTATGACCATGATTGTGTTCCAAATGCAATAATTTAAATTTAGTAGGTAGGTAGTTATATGTAATGCAACTGCCTAGCCCTAAATGCAAATCGTTTTGATTTTGCTCCGTACAAATTACTCTATTTATAATCTAATATCACGATAATATTATGCAGGTCTGGACGGGATTCAATTGGAGATAGATCAAAACCCAAGTCTTTCGGAATACCACGACTACGAACCCAGCTTAGAGTTTGATGACTCAGAGCTTGCACAAGCTAATGGTTTAGGTAAGTGCTTATATAGTTATGTTTGGTATTATACCGATCACGAATATAACATTTATTTCGGGGTCCAAGAAGGTGGACTCGACTTTAACAAAATATCAATATAGTAGGTACCTACTTAGAGATTGTTGGAGGAAAATAAGTCTGACATCAGGGCATTTTATTCAGCTTAACTTAAACTAGTTTTATGTTGATTTAGAATCAGATTCATTTATTTTTCCCTATACATATGGTATTTGTATACTCTTATAATGAAAGCCATTAAACTTTTTATCTACTGTCTGTTCTCAATGGTAATTTTACCGAGAAGAAGCATGGCAAGAAACTCGTAAGTTGTTGATAAGTTGTAAAGTTATGTCACACATGTTTGGCACTTACAATAATCGCATCCCATGGTTAGTTAGTTTTAAAATAAATAATCTTAATGGCAGTTTAATATATTTGCAGTGCAGCCACCTTCAATTTTGCCGGACAATTCTGAAGACCTTCTAAATCGTCCTTCTAGTGACGGTACAATAGAAGAAAACTTTGAAGAGGAGCTAGCCACAGCACCAGAGGTATACACAGAGGTGAGTTTGTTCATGTTAACCATTAGACCCAGGGCCTTGTCCTTTGTCAAGTTAAAAAAAATATGGGATTAACTAACGCCTTTTTTCCATGTCCTAATTTAGTAGGTAGTAAGTAGGTAGCGCCCCTAAGCGGCCTTCCATTATGTTGACCGACTTGAAGAAGACTACAGGAAGCAGAGTATAGTCTGGGTGTAGCTACTAATGGAAACCTTTGTCCAGCTGTAAATGACTGATGGATTGCTAAGCACGGATAGATAGACTACGTAAAAAAAATGTGAGCCGTCACGGGACGCCTGGCACATGTGAAACATCGAAATTATCTTGTACAAGTAATATGCACAAAAGTACAGATTATGGCAGGAACTGAAAAATTTAAGAAAAAAATAATAATAAAAAAGAACAACAAAAAAAAAAAATTAATTATTATATTTTATTAATAAAATAATTTCCGACCGTCATTTGTCGGAACTGTATAGTATATATATTCCATATTCGCCACGCTCGCCACGCCAATAATTTGGTTTGCCCTCCGCCTAAAGATGTTTCACATCAATAACGGCGAAGTCGCGGGCTAGAGCTAGTTGTCTATATAATTCATGCTCGCTTTTTAAAATATTATGAAGTTATAAATAAAGCGTTATAACTTCATCAAGTTTCACCACTATGCCTCCTTAGAAACTTATCTTCTTTGTTCACAGATCGCTTCGGGGTCTTTTGGCGACGAGTTCACAGATCTAAGTGGAACGGGCCTGATAGAAGTAGTAGGTGACGACGATATAGGTCGTCGCATCATAACAGTGTTTGCGTGTCGCTTGCCCCCAACTAAGGACATACATCCCGATAGATTGTTAAGGTATGTCTTACTGTGCTG
Source organism: Carterocephalus palaemon (assembly GCA_944567765.1). Taxonomy (NCBI): domain Eukaryota; kingdom Metazoa; phylum Arthropoda; class Insecta; order Lepidoptera; family Hesperiidae; genus Carterocephalus; species Carterocephalus palaemon. Next base: position 10,704,167 of record OX155637.1, on the reverse strand, counting down.
TAATACCCTGTATGTACGAATCAAGTATATGAACGAAGCCACAACAATGCGACAAATATCCAGCCCAAACTAAACTACACCATAATATTAACCCATGTACCACCATTTTAAAAGCTTTTATTTAACTTCACTCGTATGCATGTATGTATGTATGTATGTATGTCTGTCCTGGAATCTTGCAATCAATATTTCACCCACTTCCACTGAAGCTATCGAGCTGAAATTTGGCACATTTATTTGGTTCCGATACAATCGCGAAAATAAAATAAAAAGTTATAAAAAGCTTTTTTTGAAAAAAAAAATTTGAACTGTATAATCAGCCATAACTTTATAATAGTGTGCCATTACTTAGTTTTTAACCAACTAAAAAATGGAGAAGTTTCTTCGCATATCAATTACCTCCCATTGAAAACATCTAACACAGACGGCTCAACGTGCCCTCCGAAGCACGATAGCGCCCATTAAATTTTGCCACTCGCTGTCAACCATCTAAAAACCGACCGCCCGTTGTTGCTTAACGGCTATGGGATCAACACATAACTGGTGACAAGTGGATTTACTACAACAAACCTCTGCCTGCCCCTTTGGAGTAAGTCAATCGTGATATTATGTTATGATTAAATTGAATTAAAAACCAGTATCATTTACTACTACCACTATATATCCTTGGCCCAAACAACAAATACTAAATAAATAAGCACTATGATGATTTGCGGTGACAGCCCAGCGGCTATCGAACACGCCTCTCACTCGAGCGGTCCGGGTTCAAACCACAACGGCACGCACCAATGATTTTCTAAGTTATGGGTGATTTAAGAAATTACATGTCACTTGTTATAACGATGAAGGACACGTCTTGAGGAAACCTACATGCCTGAGAGTTCTTCATAATGTTCTCGAAGGCATGTGAAGTCTGCCAATGCGCACTAATCCCTCCCATTCTCAGAGGAGACCCGTGGCCAACAGTGGGACGTCTATGGGATGTAGCTATACAATTTCCATGGACACAAAACAGTCAAATGACTCTACTATGTCATTAATTGTTATGTTCTTAGTAGAAAATGTTAACCTGTGGTGGCTGCTATAAGGTTGCCTATCTATAATTCTGGCTACTATTGAAACTATAAGTCGACTCGGCTTCCTAATATTACGTGAATAAATGTTATATTATTAGTACCCATTTTTTTTATTTAACATTTTTAAATTTTGTATGATAAACGAAGTTTGTATGGGAGATAAGTCACTTTTAATGTTTAAACGATGAATTTTAATGTTGACCTTTATGTAACAAGAAAGGGACGACCTAATTTAATATTTTTAAAAGATCACAGACCAATGTGGTAGGTAGAATCGTTTACCGAAATTTATATGGAATATCAATCTATAATATGAAAATAAGTTTGTGTATATGAAAACCATTGTGTCATCATGACCACCCCGTGACGCGGCGATGAAAGGCTCTCTCTGCCGAAATTTGCAAATAAATATTTTTACTCCAGTCGTGAATGTAAAATTGCGTTGTTTTCTGTGTGCCTTGCACCGGTAAATTATGGCATGAGCTTGCTTCTAAGGTTTTCACAGTAAGCTATACCAAAGGGCTCTTCAAAACATATCGTCACGCATTATTTCCCCGAGACGGTAGGCGAATGTGTATGTAATGATTGTGGCGCTATTTCCATTACACAACGACAACTTTTTTTTGTCCTACTGTTGGTATCCACTCGGAATGGTAATGTATTGACCATAGTCCGCTACACTGGCCAAGTTTGGATTGGCAGACTTCACAAGTTGCCGAGAACATAATATGCTAGAGATGGCATTCAAGTTTACTCATTATAATTTTCTAATCTGCTACAATTAATTTCTTGAAACGCTCATTGCTTAGGAATGAGCCCGGACCTCATTAAGTTAATAAGGCTGAATTTCATATCCACTAACCTATCCCCTATCCCCCTATCTAATATTATTTCCAAGCATATCCTTGTAAGTCACGTCACAAAAAACGTCCTACTGTCTTAATCTATTTTAAAAGTCAAAGTGTTACTTTCACTGCACTTAATCAATCTGTTGACCCTAGCTATAGTTAATTTTATTTTTCACTTCGTTAAATGCACTGTATAATATGATAACTAGTTTTTTTTAATTGATACGAGATAGCAAACGAGCTTGCAGCACCACCCATTCACTTACGCCCATGACAACGCCTGTGACTGACATTGAACAAGACTCAATTAGGGACGTGGATATTTAGTCCAGTTAGAAAAAAAAATTTAGTTAGAACATTAGTTGGTCAGTTCGTTAGTGGGTATGAGGACTGAGGACTATTCGTGATAGTTATCTTGTTAGTTGGTGTTAGTAACAGTGCAGTTAGTACGTGTTAGTAAGATTCTCGTTACAAGTCCGTCACAGATGTGTTGCTACCCTTCAGGACTAAGATGATCGCCTCTAAAGAAGTGTAAACGGAAACCACACCTTTCCAACCGGACCATAATTGTATTAAAAACAATTATTACGCGGCAGAAATGGTACTAGATACCGTGGCGGGCGATGTTTCTGCTCCGGGCAAACTCTATATGGAACAAAGTAGGTTTCATATAAAACCTATTTGGTTCCCAATAGGCTCCACCTACAATAATGTTTAATCCTTACTAATATGTAAATGGGAAAGTGTGTTTGTTGGTTTGTCCTTCTTCTCCGCCTCAACGGAATGATAGATTGACGTGATTTTTTTTGCATAGATGAGTGTAGGCCTGGAGAGTGTAGTAGTAGCCTATGTATTTTTTATAACGGAAAATTGAACGCTTGAAATTGACAAAAAAATTGTAATAATCATTCGATTTATAATAATTTTTTTTGGTCTGTTGGTTTCTCCTCAACATAATGATGTATCGAAGTGATTTTTGCATAGATGTAGTATGCGGCTAAAAAGACCGTGCAATTTGCGGGTATGTCAAGTATATAGGATACTTTACGTACCGGAAAATTGCACGGGTCCCGTAAAATTGACAAAAACTGAAATAATCGTTTGATTTTTTATCAATAATTAATTTATTACCTATTTTAACGCAAGCTAAGATTTAAGGGGGTGAGGTGTATATTTTTATTTTCTGAAACTCATCTGAACTCATATAAACGGATATTTTATCATATTTAGACCTAACTCTGCGATATTTTTAAAGCAGTGAAGTGAATGTTAACCTGTATCTAGTAAGTTAAAAGAGCGTAAAATAAAATGTTTTTTTCAGAATTCTATTATCTAACTAAAGTTTTTGAATAAAACATTCAAGAACACCAGTTATGCCTGAAACCTCACCTCAATGGCTATCTCGGATTGTGATCGGCTGAACTGCGGGTAAAGCTAGATTTTGATTAGTGGTAAATTTTTAGTGTTGCTTTCCGTTATAAAGGTGTATCGAAATGGTGTATCGATCGATTTTTATTCGATTATCGCTATCTTAGATTATGATCGGCCGTTGGGTGAAGATAGATTTTGATTAGTGGTAGGCTTTGGTGTAGCTTGCCGTTGATAAAGGCTATACTTATATTTTTAAGAATAGCTGGATGGTAGAGGTAATTTTGCTCGTAAATCGATTTGAAGCGGGCGGAGCCGCGGGGAAAGCTAGTATTACATAACCAAAATATTGAAAACAACAAAGATTTTTTCATTTCTCTTTAATACTTTAAGATTAAAATTACAGCTTTCAAGATGGGAGATTCACCAACCATGTTTACACAAAGATATCGTCTCCGAATGCCATTAATAAATTGTAGATAAGATGTTTAATATATTTCTTGATTGTTGTGAATTTTTTTTTAATTTCATGTACATTATTTTTAGTGGAATTCCCTTGGAATAAGTATAATTACATGAAGATAACAGATTCATGGACGTTATAGAACGTCCATAGAAAAGTACCTAGAGTAATTTTTATACTTAAATCAAATCAAAGATCCAAAAAGTATTTTTAACTCTGAATTATGATTCCTTGCAATAAAAAACGATCAAAAATGAAATCTTTTTGTATGACCTTGTTAAATATAAATAATAATCACAATTCATATTTTTGTTCAACTTTAACTAACTCGAAATCTTTAAGTTTTCTGTAAATTAATTATTGTTCAAATATTTACCATAGATAAGCATAACATAAGCCATCATTCATCCTCATCTTTTACTGCTTACTGGTAATTTAATTTTAATGCTTCCCCTTCCCTTTTTATTTTTATTTTTGTTATTACATTCTAATACCTGTGCATGATTATTTTTATTTTGTATGTCAATTTTGTTTCAGGTTTTTTATGTTTACATTGGACAAATATGTAGAACAGGACTACAGCCTTGTATACTTTCCCTTTGGACTAACGAAGAATCAGCAGCCTCCACTTTCATGGTTTTGGAATGCATATCATACCTTTGACAGGAAATATAAGAAAAATCTAAAAGCCTTATACATTGTACATCCCACTAAACTTATACGACTATTATGTATATTCCTTAAACCAGTTATAAGTGCAAAGTTTAGCACAAAGATGATATATGTTAATTACGTACATGAGTTATCACAATATTTGAATCTGGACAAACTTTGCATCCCTCAGCGAGTACTGGAGTGAGTAAGGAGTATAAAAATATATAAACTAACTTTTGCCTAGGAAGAAATAAGTGTATGGCAATACAATCAGCTTCGCTTGTAAATACAGTCAATCACCCAGAAAATGTCGCTTACTAGACTTGCACATCAATTTAAAATAAGCTCCAGGGTTTAGATTTCTCCTCACAACTGCAAAATCCTGGAATAATTCAATCAGCTGCTTCGATTCTGGGCCCCTTGTTCACCAGAGTTTGCAATGATATGCAAAATAAAGCAGTGGCGGATCCAGAGGCCTTATTTTAGGGATTGACCTATATGATATTCATATATACATATATACAGGTGGAGAAATTAACGATATATAAAGAAAAGTATAAAACTACCTATAACGTAATTTTTCAATTTTAGTGGGACTAAATTAATCTCGGGTTATGTATTTCGTATATAAAATAATATGTATATCCTTTTAGTTAAATTTCATGGGTATCTTCAATGTAATTTTCCATAACATCTATCTATGTCTTTCTCCATCCTGTTTAAAGAGTAAAATTATAGTATTCTGGTTTGTCCCGTAGGACGACTTTAAAGCGTTTCACACATACGCAGATGCGGTAAGATATCTGTATCTGAGCGCATATCTGTCCATATCGGTCTCTATACTAAACTCAAGGAGCAACACACACTACGCAGATAACTTATATTTTACCGTCAAGCATCTATAGGCACCGACATATTATTATATCAAAAGATGGGCAGATAACATCTGTGTACAAATACAATACAAATATATCGGCAGATGTTATGCTATCTTGTCTATATAGTTGGATCGTATCGTGCCATTGACTTATTATAACTATGGACATCGGGTCTCATACGAAAATCGCAAAACAATGTCCCAGTTACAAATCACAAGAATAGAAGGATGTCAGAAGGTATTATTTTTTATATTACCTTCTGAAATATATCTGAAAAATAAATAAATTACATCACGGTTTAATTCGAACAAATAAACACCTTATGTAGCTTGGATTACACTACACACCATATGCTGCAGTGGAATAAAACGTTATAATAAAAATGTTAGAGTAGGAGTAGCAAAATAATAATTTAAAAGATAAATCAATACCTAGTCTACTTACCGAAAATATGATATACCATTACCATCGTCTATCTATTATCACTTAACTTGCGTAGTTTTTACACGATTTCAAAATACAATACGGCAGCGTTAATATGTAATCGTGAACGCGGTCGTACAGTGACTAATGCTAATAATAAAAAATAGTATATTTCATTACAAGTGCGGAAAGCCTGTCATTGCAAAGAGTTCCGACAAATGTCTACCCGAGCCGAAGGCGAGGGTCGACAGTCGGAACAAGTTGCAATGACGGTTCCGCACGTGTACTGAACAACTTTTTTTAATACAGTTGTGAAAAAATGAAGCAATTTAATAAAATAATAAAAACACAAACTAAACTCGCAAAGAACATATTTGGAAAATGGCGCCAACCTTAAAAGAATACAGAGTATTGCAGAGATTTTTGTTTGTTTTCTTCACCCATTCTGGGTAGGCAAAGGGAACTATGCCCATACAGCCAAGTCTTCAGTAGAATTTTTTTATTGACATGAAATTTAATGAGATGAAATGAAGTGAAACCTAACCTAACTCATTGAATCAAATCATTAAATCTGATATTGAAACAAATTAGTAGCTTCTTTTTATAAATATTTGCATGAATCATAAAAACTTCTATGAATTTTATTTTAGTAAATACTTCGTGGTTGGTTTTTCTTTTTAATATACATTATTTTGACAGTTGGGAAAGAGAACGCACGAGTTCGGAAAAGGTAAAGAAAAAGCACGAGTGTGTAATAGCTCACTTCCCGAACGCTATACGTCCCTGTAATACGCCACTTTTTGAGCAACTGTAATAAAAACAATTTTTTAATACAGTTGCTCAAAAAGTGGCGTATTACAGGGACGTATAGCGTTCGGGACGAGCTATTACACACTCGTGCTTTTTCTTTACCTTTTCCGAACTCGTGCGTTCTCTTTCCCAACTGTCAAAATAATGTCTAATAAAAAGAAAAAACCAACCACGAAGTTTTTACTAAAAAAAATTCATAGAAGTTTTTATGATTCATGCAAATATTTCTAAAAAGAAGCTACTAATTTGTTTCAATATCAGATTTAATGATTTGATTCAATGAGTTAGGTTAGGTTTCACTTCATTTCATCTCATTAAATTTCATGTCAATAAAAAAATTCTACTGAAGACTTGGCTGTATGGGCATAGTTCCCTTTGCCTACCCAGAATGGGTGAAGAAAACAAAAAAAAATCTCTGCAATACTCTGTATTCTTTTACGGTTGGCGCCATTTTCCAAAAATGTTCTATGCGAGTTTAGTTCGTGTTTTTATTATTTTATTAAATTGCTTCATTTTTTCGCAACTGTATTAAAAATAGTTGTTCAGTACACGTGCGGAACCGTCATTGCAACTTGTTCCGACTGTCAACCCTCGCCTTCGGCTCGGGTAGACATTTGTCGGAACTCTTTGCAATGACAGGCTTTCCGCATTTGTAGCGAAATATACTATTTTTAGCGCGGATACGACGTCCATAGTAGGTAATAATAATTCAATGTATCGTGCAAAGATATAAATCAAAATACCACACGTTTCATTGGAAATTAATATGGCAGAAAATATATATCAGAATGTATAGTGGACCAATTTCTTACGTATTTTTCAGATGCCTGTCCATTTATATCTACTAATTTTGCGTATTAAAATAATAAGCTTTATATTACCCACATACTGAAGAATAAAGCCTTAAGAAAAATAAAACAATTTTACATAAAATATCGGTCAATATAGGTCAAACTGACGGTCTCACCGAAAAATTTTAAAAGCCTTCAAAAATTCTAGATTAATGCGACTTAATTGCGGTTTTCCATATCATTCGACAATTATTTTGTATACTTATTAATTTATTCAACTTTTTTCAGCTTTGATAGGCTCCTTCTTGCGAAAAACCCAAAAGCCTGTAAAATGGCGCGGCAGTTGCTTGAAAAAGCGGGGTTATCGTATCCAACCCAGACGGCAATGGGATGGCCCTGGCCAATACCAGGGCCATCCCATAGCCTATCGCCGCCGCCTACGCAGCAGTTTGGGGTCTCCTTACAATTTATTAAGGCGAATAACCCTAAGATGGTAAACAGCATCCCCCCTGTGGTACGAACATGCGTTGAATTTCTCTCCAAACCGGATGGTAAGATCTTATGTATTTTATGATTTTATGAATTTTAATGACACCAAAATAAATTACGCAAGTAGGTACATTATGTTTAGAAACGGTGTGGGAACTAGTTTTCTAGAGTTTACATAATGTGTTTCTGAGAAATTGTTAAAAGTAAGCCATTATTCACTGAAGGGAAATATATTATTTAATAATTTTACAAAGATTTACATTAAAGGCGAACTTAATGCCTCAAGGCATTCTCTAACAGTCAAACTATTGTGATGGCTACAGCTTTTGGAAGGTGGCAATAAAATAAGTAGCCAGCTATACCCATTTGACTCCAAACAAAAAGGGGTGATCCGATAGCCAACCGCCCCAAGATCATTAGCAGATTAAAATCGTTTTGTTTACTGAGAGAAATAAGTTGAATAATAATTTCGATCTTCCACCAACTTTCAAATAGTCAGTGACCTCTGAAACTTATATCCTATATCATCCTAATTCACCATTATTCCATCTTCGCATGCTACAGAAGAACGAAGTTCCACCACAAAACGGTTTCAGTAAACATTATTGTTGCGCACGTTTGAACATTGGTATGAACGCTGCTGAGGATTTTTCGTTAGGATTTGACCAGGGGTTCTTAAAAAAAGAGGCAATCATCGCAGGATTTGAATTGTTGGCGATTTCGCTAGCTTTGAACTTGTCCAAAGACAATGGTGACAATCATCAAATGGTCCGTCTGCATGTCCTGTAGATAGTGGTATTATGTAGAAAAATATTAAAAACTAGTGGACGCCCGCAGCTTCGCTCGCGTGGAATTAGAAATAACATTAGTTTCGTTTACACCTAGTAATATTATATAGCCTATATTACTTAATGAAGATGCAGCTTTCTAATGACGAAAGAATTTTTTAAATAGGTCAAGTTTTTGTGTGAAAACATATTAGTATAGATTTATACTTTAGACTTATGGTGATAAAAATTTGCTTGCTGTACTTTTGTATTCTCACAACAAAACTTTGTTTTTTTTTTAGCGATAGAGACCGAGGGAATTTTCCGCAGATCCGCGAAAATATCGGTGATCAAAGAACTGCAAACGGCTTGCAACAGAGGCCAACCGATAGATTTCCGCAATGACCCGCACAACGCAGCAGTTCTCTTGAAGACATTCCTGAAAGACTTGGAAGAACCTTTAATGACATTTGAATTGCAAGATGAGATAGTTAAATTTCCGAGTATGTTACTTATAATCAGTGTGAATTACAGAAATTTTGTTTATGTATATTTATTATATACTTTGTCTGAAAACGACACTAACATTAAATTCCACTTGTAGCCTGGTCAGCGCATCATAGAGCTCGTCTGGTGAAAATACTGGTACTTGAAAAACTTCCGCTCGACAATTATAAACTACTGAAATACATTTTTAAGTTTTTATGGCAGGTGCGTATTCGCTTTAAATATCAAATAAATAATTGAACATCTAAAATCCAAGAATACAACCACAACAAGGTAACCAAAGTGAAGGAAAAAAAAGTGACAATTATCAGGGTAATGGAATTTTGTAGAAAATGATGGTGACCAGTCTATTACCATATTGAATTCATGCATATTAAAAGAAATTTTGTGTGTGCTTGCTGTGCACGTGCAAGGCTAAAAAATATATTTGCTTAGCTTGGCTTACGCTTGTGTAGTAAATAATTAAAACTCTTGATGGCTACTCTAACGGTATATATTTTCAGGTTCAGGACAGAAGCTGCATGAATAAAATGACCAGCAGTAATCTTTCTGTGGTTTTCGGCCCGAATTTGTCCTGGCCTACCAACGGCCACGTGTCGCTATTTTCAATTTCTCATATCAACGCTTTCACTAATTTCCTAATAGAAAATCAAGAGTCTATATTTATTATTTAAACTGGCTGGTCAAAGTAACCGAGTCATTCCCTTAGTAAGATAAAAAAGTAAAATGTAATACAACATGCCATGTGAACATATTTAAAATAATATCAAGTGTCGTTTACTTATAGATAAAAATATGTGTCCTTTACTTATTATATGTGATTATTACGAAAGTATCGCAAGTGTCATTGTTTAAAGTTGTTGATGTAAATGGCAATGCGTCTCTGTCGTCGGGTCAATCCACCGAAGTTCCCGCCAACGGGCCCATGGCGGTTTATCTGACGTTCAATACTAATAATAATTTTATGCCCACATCTGTAGTGGAAGTGAATGTGTAGATTAATGTAATAACGTTACTCTCTACATGTAAACAGTTCTTCAGAATTAGTCATCAAATTAGTAGACCTAGCATCCGATCTTTTGATGTGAAGAATTAAGGCGAGGTTTTTTTTTTTTTAAATGATCCTATCTTGATTTTTTTAAATTATTAGCCTCACATTTTTCGTAACTGACTAATAGGTTAGTCACGTTTTTAATTCAATAGATGCTTATGCACATTGATGTTGAATGCCAAATATAATTACATAATACTGAATGCCAAATCATAGCGTGAGTTCTAAAAAATATAATATATTTATTCTATGTAGAAAAAACTTTACTGTCACGGCTTTATTATAGTAGTAGGATATAAGAGATTTATCACTTGAATATGTATAAAATAAGAATGTAGAAACTTCTTGACGACAACTTCAGTCGGTATTTTTGTAAGTGTTTAGTAGAAAACTGGGTGAAATTGACCACCAATAGTCTTTTGGGAATTCACATGACAAATATGTATCTCAATTCTTAATAATTCTCAGCCATATCTCCTCTAATTTATAGCAAAATTCAGTTACATATATAAACCCTAGTAAGGGTTAAATGAGTGTCTAAAAACTAATAATGGAATATTTTGTACATTGTTAAACATTATGTCGAATTATTTAACTTTGACTTAAGGAAGGAAAATTTTTAATGAACCGAGCTATGAGAGTATAACTATATTTTAACCTGGACAGTAAACAATTGCAGTCTTTGTGTTTATGTAGTTTTAATTTTTTTAACATTATTATTAGTTTTAAAATAGCGTACCCAGCGACTAAAAGAAGTTGTAATACCCATAGATTTAATAAACTAGAGATAGATTGGCAATAGAAACATCAAAGCGAGACCAAAACTTAATTACACGAGTATGCGTGTAGTGTGCAATGTGTGCATGTGTGCTGTAAGCGGTTGTCGATATTACGTCGATCTCTATAGAATTGAGGTGAGAAGTACTGGAAATTCACGTATTTGATAATATGTATTTTATATTCAATTCCTATGCATTCAAAGTATATGACATATTAATATATTAATATAATGTCATATTATTACCCATCCATTTGTTAATAAAAAATTATAACGTCTCAAACAATGCAGTTGGAGAATTAAATCTTTCCATCGTACTTACATATGAAATGTATAATTCTGTGGGTTTTCTTTCATAGATGAGTTACATTCTGGTAACACACGTAGCCAAAATTATTTACGTCAAATTCACACCAAATGTACGCTTTATAATTGAATTAAAAAAAATTAAAAATTTAAAATAATATGCAAAATTTGTTTCGTTCACAATTTACGTTGAGCCAATACAAGCCGTGTACGCAAATAATCTCGCCTATCTCACTCTAACATAATGAGTATCTATGTTCTTTCTCTTTCGCATTGCCAATTTATCTAGTATATTGTTTTTTTTTTTTTGATTTTTGATTTTTGATAATAAATCTATGGTAATACCTATTAACAAACTCACCGCCTATAAAGATTCTCAAATGACATTTTATGTAGGAATGTAAGGACAATGAGTTTATCCATAACGATTGTATGAAGATTTTGTTTTATATGTGCGCAATAATGGTCTGGTAAAAACTATATGTTACTTATTTATAAAGCACAGTGCTGCAATTCAATATAATTGACTAAATTGTAGCCCTTGGCTTGACTTAACTTCTTGATAAGTGTCATATGCGTAATAAAAGTTATCATTTCAAATAAATTATAGTTAATAAAAGGTTAAGTAAGTTTGAAAAGGCTATTAAAATGAATATAACAAATGCTTGTAGGAAGACAAACTCATTTAAATGCAATTTTAAGATTCTTAGACCAATTGTTGAGGAGGTTATTATAACTTTTGTACCAAATGATCAAAACTGGCGCATTGAATAGGCAAATGATGAACCTATTGAAATGAATATAACATAATATAAATGCTTGTAGGAAGTCAAACCCATTTAAATGTAATTTTAAGATTCTTACTCCAATGGTTGAGGAGGATATTATAACTTGTGTACCAAATGGTCAAAACTGGCGAATTTAAAAGGCAATCGCTTAACCTATTATAATGATTATAGAAAATACTTGTAGGAAGACAAACCCATGTAAATGTAATTTTAAGAATGAAGAAAGTGGTAGAATTCAGAAGCAAAATGTGTGCTACAAATAAAAATATAAAACAACCAACACTGTAATTCTACTAAGCCTTGAAACGCAGACCGCGATCAATGTCCGTGCACAACCGAAACGGTAATCGCTAGCTTAATATTGGTTTCTAGTAATTGTTATCAATCTAATTTGGACCCGCACAGTGTGTCCAGTAGAACCTTGAGTTATGAACTCGCATTCAGGACCAAAATTTTTACTTGAAAGAAAAAGAAATGCCTAAATTGTTTTACCCACGCAAAACTTACTATTTCTTACAAGTTTTTTCTTATATATTAGCTATAAAACGTGGTGAAAGTGCGAGTATATATCCATACATACTTAATTAATAACAGTAGGTAACATAATCCTGTCATGAATTTCTATTGAATTATATAATCAGCACTTAATCATTGATTAATCGAATCAAGGATTTCGTCGAAATAAAACTAAATTTAAGTAAGTATTATAAAGTACCTAACTTTCTTAACAGATTAACTGTCTTTCGTCCTTTGGATTATAAATAGATAAAAATCCGTCATATATGTACTTAGAGCTTAAGTAAAACAATTTAAGTAGGTACCTTTTGAAGCTGTTTCCTTTCGATATGATATCCTACAATGGTTTAGAAATAAATTTAAATATTGGTGTATACAATCAAATCTTTACTAACTTTAGGATTAGGCGATTAGGGTTCTACTGTTTTTCTAAATGTCTATAGACTGGTTTTCAATGTGTAAATCTTTTCATTAATAAATAAACTATTGGGCGGTGTTGGCGTCTCTATAGCGGTGCCATATCGGCTATTGGTACATCGAAGTGTCGGAAGTAGATACTTGAATCTACCACAATTTCAGTCACGAACGAACTCCATTCAATTGCAGAAAGGAATTAGACAAGAAGATGTAATCTCCGTACAGTGAAAATGGATGCGCGGTATTAACATTAGGTACTGGCGAAAGCCATTTGCTGCTCATTGCAATGCTATACCTGTCCCGCTGCCAGGGACAAGTGTTACAGATTGGTTATTTAAGAAATCGAACTGCTGGGTAGCGTACCTAATGTTCAAAAACCTTGACGTCAAAACCTCAGTGTCTGAAATCAACAGTTATTCGTCGTGCCACACGCGGACGCATTAGGAGTCGTCAGTTTTAGTAGAACGAATATTTCGCGAATGCACCTCAAAAATACACGACGCACAACTCACATTAAATTCGTTTGACTGAACCCATATTATCTGAACAAATGGATAGCTAGTTCCAGAATCATTCCACACGTCATACTTTATACCCTATGGTTTTGTAATCTAAACAGAATAATTTGTTAAGTTTTTTGATATAGGGTAATCGACTTCGCAAGTTTTTTCGAAAGATTTTGGTGACTGACGACGTAGGTATGTTATTCAAAGATCATCCTCGTTCTAAACGCTGTTAATTCTGCAAAAATCTTTTTTGAAAAGTTATCTATGTATACCTACTTACCTATTTTGACTTTGGTGACCTCTGTATCATTTACCTACTATCGAAGAAAATGTATTGTTAATACCTTGTTCAATTGCTTTTTAAATTTCATATATTTGTTAGAAAGTTTCATTTAAAAATATACTTCATTGTCACTTATGCCTGTTTTTTTTATCTAACTACCTACTTGTACCTAGTACTGGCAATCCATTTATCAGTCAGGCACTGCTGGATATAGGCTCCAAGCAAATTCCACGGCTTCCCGCAGTTTTAATTTTACTATCTTTAGACTAGTGGACGCCCGCAGCTTCGCTCGCGTGGAATTAGACATTCACTAACTTCAAAAACGGCAAAGTTTCACACTAACTTTGCACCCCCGTTTTACCTTAGGGGGTGAATTTTCAAAAATCCTTTCTTAGGGGGAGCACTAAGAAAGGATTTTTGAAAATTACTTAAAATTAATTAAAATACGTTATAAAAGGAACCCCTGTACAAAATTTCAAGTTTCTAACCCTTATAGTTTAGGCCCTGCGTTGATATGTCAGTCAGTCAATCAGTCAGCTTCTCCTTATATAGATAGGTATACAAAATCAGAGCTACGTAAGCTTGCCATTTATTTTTTCTAGATATCATAGGTGCAGACTAAATTAAGTCTTGGTATCAACGACGATGAAATCTTATATATAGGTAGGTAGGTACCTAAATTGCCACTAGCTCCCTAGCTATCAGTCCACATAATCGAAGGGAGCTTAGTATAGTAAGTATCAACCATTCCCGTGACTAAGTTCAGACCATTCACCCGAATGCTTAATATACTGTGCTGCAAATAGGCTTTCTCGACATCTTCCCAAGTTTATCAGCCCATTTTGAATTAGGCACAACAAAGGTGTAAAAGGAGCTCGAATTGCACAGCAACTGATGAGCCTTCTCAAGTTGCCCGTGTCCATAGACGAAGGGAACGTAACATCTCAGGTATTACTTAGTCTACATCTATAAAAAAATACTCCATCATCCAATTTGGTCCTGCAGCGGTTGCGGCCCAAGGCTACTTCTACTACCACCATCACAACCCTTTATTTGTCCCACTGCTGAGCACGCGGATTAGCAGACTTCACATAAGCCTGTAATGATTTACAAAAGTGTCAATAAATGCTAATGGCAAAACACCTGTGTTACTGGGTACCCCGCTCATCCGACAAGAAACAGAGCCTACAGAGAAAAGTGTGTATTTAACCCCTCACAGTACACTACCTTGGGATGGGGTTGGTACAATAGACTGACTGACTGATGTGTTCTCCGAGACTCCGAGTTTAAGTTGTTATTGACGATCAGTGAGATAATCTGAAAAATGCGTGAGGTTGACCTCATATGCCATACATAAAAAGCTTGTAGAATATAAATATAGAGCATCTGTCCATACGGTATCAAAGGCTTTGGCAAGATCTAAAAATACCCCGAGGCACTTGTCACCTGAGTACGTCCCTACTCTATTTCCTCATATAAAAAGACAGTAGTTTCAATGGAGGTACCACATTACTTGCTCAGTGGTACCACTTCTAAAGGCAAATTCATTGTTCGAATTTACGTAATCGGTTGTCAGTTAATTTTTCTAAAATTTTCAAAAAGACATTAAACGGAAATGGCGTGTACCAAGTTATCTATACTGTCTCTTTTTCCTTTCTATAAATCTAGAGGGAATTATAGATTTCTTAAATGTTGGGAAACGGCCGGTTTCGTAGCAGAGGTTGTATATATATGGCATAATATTGGGATAAGCTCGTGTCTTGCCATTTTGAGACAGTAGAGATGTTATCCTATCCAGAGCAGAATCATTGGACGGTGGTGACGGCGATTAATCTTCACTGGATCTGTGTCTATGAGAACGAATGAATCGAGGGGGTTGGGTTATTTCATCGAGTTCGGTTATGAAAGGTGTATTCAATTATTATTTTTAAGTTTTTCAGCGATATATCACACTCCATTCTCGCTTCGTACAATCTGAACGAAACAATAATACGATACGACAAAGAAGAAGAAGAAGGAAGTGATTTTCTAGAATATTGCGATGACTGACGGTGAACGTATAGGGATCGAAATATTCTGTGCCACAAACTATAATATATATACGTAGGTACAGTAAATTATCTAAGAAGTACTTAAAGATGATGTTCTGTGTGTTTTTTTTTACATTACATTACAAAATATAGAGAGTAATAAGTTTACATTATATTGTTAATTCAAAAATGTATTATGTGGCCGAATAAGATTTGAAAACGCGGAATAATTTGCATTCTCAATTAGGAATTCCTTGTTTGTTTGACACGAATAAAATATACAAGAGAATAGATATAAAATATTAAATAATATTATTAATGACTAGTGGACGCCCGCAGCTTCGCTCGCGTGGAAACATTCATTAACTTCCAAAACTGCAAAGTTTCATACTAACTTTGCACCCCCATTGTACCCCCTTAGGGGGTGAATTTTCAAAAATCCTTTCTTAGTGCTCCCCTACGTTATATAAGGAACCCCTGTGCAAAATTTCAAGTTTCTAACCCAGTTTAGGGCCTGGATTGATATGTCAGTCAGTCAGTCACCTTCTCCTTTTATATATCTAGATAGATTTACTTATGTTTATTTGGCTAGAGTGGATTCCATACTGATCACTCTCTCTCTCTCTCTCTGTTTTCCGTGTTCGTGATAATGATCTTTCCAGTTGTACGTTCAAAAAAATTCCTTGGTCTTATAGTGCGATAACAGCAGATTCACAGAACTAAATAAATTGTCTATGATTTGGATGTGATTGAATTCGGGATTGTGAATTGTGAGTGATGTTGGGCTTGGGCAGTTATTGATTTTGTGACTATTGCGAAGATATTTAATTATCAGTCTTGTAATTTACGAATAAATATGTTTCGGCTAGTTTGGCAATGTCTCCGTGCTCCAAAGTTGCTGAAGATCTATGGAGAGGAACCGAGAGAGGTAAGTTTTGTAAATTTTCCAGCTGCATCCTGACTGCATCTAAGGTAATTTTTTTTTGCTGAACTTAATAATATGACTGACTGGTTTTGCGTTTCTGCAGAGTGTATATCAACCACATATTTTGGAGCGATGGGGTGATAAAATAATATCAGCGGTATGTTTTTGGGATTTCGAATCTTATTACATATTTGTTTAAATAAAAACCTCATCTAAATAAATCAAATTTCAGGCTAATACAGTAACTAACCTTGGTTTCTACACTTCACCATTTATATGTATGTTCATATACAAAAGGGGTTTCTTTTCTTGGCAAGAGACTTTTGTTCTGGCTCATCTATTGGGAGGTGTGGGATGCATAATAGCATTTGCCTTTTTGATGCGAAGTGTCGGCAGAGCAGTAAACCCAAACTATATAGAGTTCCTGAATGCTCACACTGATCCTATAACTGACCGCAGAATGTATATTGATGGATTAAGACGTTATGACTTTGACTTTAAGTTTTGGCCAGCCTCCTATGTCATGCCCCTAAAATACAGGTGAGTTCTAAAACCGTAAATAATTCGCACAGTAACCATTTCGTATGTCCCACTGTGCTCTGACTAAAAAACAGCTCTTTGCAACTAGCAAAACTCTTCCCATTGTACAAATTGTGCAGCATTGTTTTGTCAATGTTCATTTCTTTAGAGAAGTCAGCAAAATAACATTCATTGTATGTTTTGAATTCTTATTTATCATTTTCCTGATTAAACAATCTCAATATTGTTGCACATAGCACCTAGTGAGAGTACTCATGACATACAAAATGCTTTCTGTGTACATGAATTGGAATGATCCACTAGTACATAAATCAATGTAATCAGTTTAAACAACATAGATTAGACAATGAAATTCATGAGAACACGGGATTTAAGCAATTAGTGTCTATCTTGGAAACTCAACTCATTTTAAATCATGTTATGAACTGATTATGTTAAAAAAAATCACTATAGTAATCATTTGTCACATGAGTTTTGTTGTAAATGTATACAACAAAACTCCTATATATATAAACATACATGTACAACAAAACTACTAATAACTTATGTATTAACTATCCTAAATACATATTTCCAACTTAGTTGCAATATTACTTAATGACTTTACATAGGTCTAATATACTCATACCTACAAGAAAATCACAAGATTTTATAATTAGAGTATACTATTATAGAGTTATTATTACTATGGACGTAGGGTCTCATACTATAATCGCAAAAAAAAATTTCCCAGGTACACATCACAAGAATATAAATGTTAACAAAGTAATTTAAACACAAAATTAATTACATCATGGTTTAATTTCAACTAAATAAACACCTTATGAAGCATCGATTATACTACACTTTGATTCTTTTGACTGATTCTAAGATTTGTGTTTGAAATTAATTCGATTTAAAATAAGATAACTAGTGTGTTTTCGAATCAAAACAGTAATTTAAAAGATAAAACAATAGTCTACTTACCGATTGTTGATTGATATACTATTGTCTTTTTACACTTTACTTGCATAGTTTTTACACATATGAATTATGAAATTTATTGATTTATAATAATTTTAGCACTCCGTGGTTTGAACAACTTCCATTCAGCAAATGTGCCAATCCTGAGCTGCCATTGTACCAGAAAACTACTTTGCAAGTGCTTGCTTATTTGGCCACCCAGACCTTCGCAATTCGACTCATCTATCCAGGATCTCTAGGTGTTGTTCAAAATCTTTTATGTAAGTTTTTTTAATTTGGATCCCATTTTGTTTAATTATTTTTTGTACCTACCTATTTTATTTCATTTTGAATTTTACGCTTTGTTTACTTTTTTGCTGAAATTATTTTATTATGTTCCGGCCCTTGAATGCTGTGTGAATGTTTGCTATAATAACTACCAAGGACTGGGCTGACATCAGTCATCCTAATCTTGTTATTAAGCCATCATTTCAGGGTATCCATTATTTCAAGGCCGAACGGTCTTAGTGGAAAATTATGGAGGATTGCGTGCAAAACTTATTACAGCTGAAGGAAATAGCATTGATACCATGTTTATTGACCACCGCCCAAAATCTCTCAAAGGCAATATTCTTGTAATATGTTGCGAAGGTAACAGTGGTTTCTATGAGATTGGTATTATGTCTACACCAATTAAAGCAAAATTCTCTGTACTTGGATGGAATCATCCTGGATTCGCAAATAGCTCTGTAAGTACAACTTTTAACCATAGTGATCTAGCATTAAATATAACTTATTAACCGTCGTCATTGTCCTGTGGTGGACCATAAAGTCAATAAAGATTTTATTTACACAACAGCTGATTTTGTTTTCTACAGTAGTTACAAACACTGTACATTGTCTGGCTATAAATCCTGTTATTATTATGATTAAACAAAATTATATTGATACATTTGAATTTGGAATCTGTAATTTTTGATTGTTTTTTCATTTTCGCGCCAATACTTTGTAAAATATTTATTTTATGGTATTAAAATGGAGTGGGTGTGACTGGATAAAGAGAACCGAATCGCTGTGATTGCATTAAATCGGCGGGCTTGCTGCATTGTTAGCTAATCTTTTAGTAGACTAGTAACCAATATTAGTTTAACTTTACTTTAAATATTATGTTCCCCAAGTACTCAAACTCAGCTTAAAAAAATATTACATACTTAATATTTTGATATTTTTTGGTATAAATCTAAAGAAGCATATTTTATTTTTTAACGCAGGGCATACCTTTACCTTCTCAAGAACGAAATGCAATTGATGTTGTTATGCAATATGCAATAAACGAACTAGGCTTTAACGTCGAAGATATTGTGTTGTTCGGCTGGAGCATTGGAGGGTACACAGCAGCGTGGGCTGCCGTCAACTATCCTGACGTCCGCGGATTGGTTCGTACTCATTAAATCAATACAATGTTGGCTTACGAATATACATTAGTCTATAATTCAAGATTATAATTGGTACTAAGTATCAAACTCATTGGTTATAATGACTACAGATATTGGACGCGTCTTTCGATGACATCTTACCATTGGCTGCCAATCAAATGCCCAAGTCATGGTATTTACTGGTAAAAGAAGTGATTCGTTCATATGCTGACTTGAACATTGGTGAATTGGTGTTGCAATATGCTGGCCCTTTGCAATTAGTGCGACGCACTGATGATGAAATCATCTGCATCAGGTACAAATATATCAGTTTTTTTAATTTTATTGAATATATAGGACGCCCGCAGCTTCGCTCGCGTGGAATTAGACATAATAATAGATCCTTCTTAACGCGTTAACTTCAGCTTCACAAATATGTAATGATCAGTAAATGTGTTATCCCGTATATTTATTTTACGCCCTTAAGGGTAACATTTTTACAAACTTTGAATGCCATATTTATTTATATCTAATCAACAGCCTAAAATATAAATTTTATACTCTGAAAATTACAATACTTCATACAAGCTATAATCCCCCTTTTCAACCCTTTACGACAGTTTTTCCAATTAAAAAGTAGCCTAGGTCCTTTCTCAGGCTCTAGCTAGACTATCTGTATACCAAATTTCATTTAAATCGGTTCAGTTGTTTTGGCGTGAAAGCGAAACACTCAGAGTTACATTCGCATTTATAATATTAGTATGGAAGTATGGATTACTAAAGCTCTTTCGTTTATAGACCCGGGTTGATATCGACAAACCGCGGGAACAATCTGCTGCTCAAGGTCCTTGAAATGCGACATCCGGATGTACCAGAAGTAACTGAAATGACTGCTCAACTGAAGAAATTGATCGCCATGACTGACACGCAGCGTATCGTGATGGCACGCAATGAATTGAATGAAAGCGAGGAACGGATGCTAAAGCTTGTAAGTGCTCCCGATTTTTGCTGTTCAAACTTGATTTACCACCATTATACATTTGATTCATAAAGATATAATTATGATGAAATTTAGTAGAAAATAAAATAAGTTGCATATTTTTATTTACTGAAATTTTCTCAAAATTTAGTAGCACTTTTAAACATCTGACCTCCACGACAAGCATACAAGGGAAGCCTTGTTCGCTATAATAATTATCGCTCTTAATCATTTGTCCGAAAATGGTCGGATTCTCATTTATTGAATACTAGTGGACGCCCGCAGCTTCGCTCGCGTGGAATTAGATATAACAATAGTGTCGCTTACACCTAGCGATAAAAGTATCTATTTTTATTTAGAATCAATTTATTACTACCAAATGTGCATTTAAAGTAGCTTCCATAGCCCAATGGCTCGCGTCGATTCAATGTGATCGAAAGAGTTAAGCAACGACGGGCGCGGTCGGTTTGTGGATGGGTGACCGCTAGTGGCAAAATTTCATGGACGCTACCGTGCTTCGGAGGGCACATAAAGCCGTCGGTCCCGGTTGTTTTCAATGCTGGAAACAGTCGTTAAGCCTTGTCGAAGACCTCCGGGTGGCTTGAGAACATTCGACACTGGGCTGGCCACTAACCCCTCCACCAATACGCATTGTAGCAGCGTGGTGGAGTATGCTCTAGACCCCCCACAGACACTGCTGCGGGATAAAAAATAATAGAGCAATAAATAGAGCTGAATATGCTGTAGGCGGAAAAACATGACGCGTCGCGTCGCTTCGACTCTGCGCCAATGTGAGTCGACCCTTTGATTCCATCGCATCGCGCACATGGGGAGAGACAGACAGACAATACATTTGTAAAATATTTTTTCGTAATGTGATTCTTATGATCCCTGATAGTATTTTTCAATATTTATTAAATGTACAGATGCGGACTTGTTTAAATGTTAGTGTTAGATATGCCTACTGAAAATATTAATTTTTATTTTGAAAATTTAGTTTTCGAAAAAACAACTAAAGAAACAGTTTTTATTCTTCGACGAAATGATAATCCGACCAACAATTCACAACATTTCAAAATGTGTACGTAACACGTGCAGTAGTAACAGACAGACAGACCTTTCCTCCTCTCACGCGGCGCTATAGGTTAGTTAGTTTTAGTCTTAGTTTTTCATTTGCTTTATAATAACATTATCTTATAAGAGTATGTTAAAAATATGAAATGTCAATTGGTAATATTAAAATTTTGTTTATAGATTTCGAATTACATGCGCGACTTTCGCTCTACTCACTGCAGCCCCTTGCCTGAGGAACAATTCAACGCTATCATCAATAACCTCACCGAAACCTGGCAGAAAAACCACCAACATGAATAGGGCGATACAATACATCTTAATTAAAACTTTACGAAATAGCAACTTCATAAACACTGATGTATTTTACAATTGATGATATAAGCTACAATTCTTTGTCTCCGTCATTCTTATTAGAAAAATAGAAAAAATACTGTAATGATACAAAATTCCATCTATCAATTCATGCTGTATAAGTCCATAGCTGCACACAAATCACATCCACTCCTTCCAAATTACCCTCCTTAACTTTTTCTTATTCGTTATTTTGATTCCAAATAATAGAAAGATGGCAAAGCGAATGGGAGCATAAAATAATAGGCTAACTAGAATTTTTATAAATATTTATAGTTATTTTAAGTAAATACTTACCTAATAATATGTTAAAGGAAAAATATATAGAGTACTCAGGGTACCACAGCAAAACCTACTATGATCGATCTGTTCCAGATCACTAAGGATACGAAGGACATTCCTTATTGTTTGATGATAATATTATCATATTATTGGCTTTCTACAACTTGCCTGAAAGTACAGCCAGGATAAAAAAATCATCCCCATCGTTTTTTTTCTCATATAACTTTCTAATTTGTATTTAACTCTTAAGGCTGATTCGGCATACGAAGGTATTTAATATTTTAAAAAAACCTTAATTTACACAAGAACAATGTTTTTTTATTTTTGTTGTACCTATTCTATTTCCTTTTTGAATACCCAAGTGGAACAAATTGTTGAATTTGAATAGCAGGCTAATATTTTTTGTGTACGTTGTATTAAATATAATAAGTAGCTATTGATGTATAATAAATGGAGTATCTTCATAGTTGGTGTACTGTTTTTACTTCGTAACTGGAATGATTCGATTACCTGATATTGTAAACATACTCCAGATAATGTTTGAAAAGTCGAAAATCTTAATACTTATCTCTTAACAATCAAAATTTAGAATAAGTAAGGGTTATTTATTAAAATATGTATGTATGTACCTAAGTAGTAAAAATATTTTTTTTAGCAGTGCAAGTTTAAAGATTTCTCTCTGTGCATTTTAAGGTATTATAATTATCATATTATATTTCAATAAATATAAATGGCAGGAGTAATGGACTATATTGTTTTATTAAATATCTGCCACACTTCATTACAGACACGCTAACTGTAACATGAACGACGCGGTGTGGAATTACGAGCGTTCTGGAACAGGGAATATTCCATTGTAATGTAGAATTAGTAGGTACATATGTATTTTTATTTATATACCTAGGTAATAATGGACGTCCGCAGCTTCTCTTACGTGGAATTAGACAACATTACATTACACATAATGCAAAGTATAAAATTTTTGACAGTAAGTTCGTAGTGTCTTATGACTCTTAAAATAAAACCTAGATTTTTGTATGCTTTGTCAACTATAATATGTTCAATGTCTTTTGAAAAACGAAAGTTTGCTATATATGAACACTCCCAAATCATAAGCATTGTCCACTTTGTTTAATGGCATGTTCTATAAGCTGTAATTAATGTTTATTCTATTTTTTTTACGATAAGGTTAAAATGCATATTCAGTTATTAACATCAATGCGATTCAATTTGTAGTAGGCCGTTAATCTATCCAAATCTTGTTTTAGTTTTTGAGGATCATCCAGATTAAATAAACTTTTTTATCATCAGCGGATAATAAGAAGTTAGCCTATTGGAAACAAGAATGAATATCAAAAAGGCCCGCCGAGTAAAATAGTGGACCTAAAATAGATCCCTGTGGAAAACCAGAAAATATAGGTTTGAAATGTGAGCCACTGTGAGCCACAGAGTACATTTTTCAGCGAGCTCTACCACCAGTCGACAGTTCCACAAATATGACATACGACTCTACCCATCTCAATAAAACTCCATGTCTTAACCTGTAAAGTCGGTTTACGGACGATAGATTTACGTGTTAACGTCAATCATTATTTTATACAATACAAAAAAGGAGAATTGAAAATACAAAGATAACAGACAAGTCTATATATTTATTTTGACAGTTCCCTATTTCGGAGCTATGGAACCGCCTATGTATAAAAAAAATGTGTAAAATTAATTTAATAAAATTAAAAATTAATTTAATAAAAACAGGCGGAACGGGACACTTTTTCATATGCGCTGTTCATCAATATATAAGACGTTATCACGTCAAAAAAATTTACAGAGTCTGAGACACAGAGACAGATATCAATAAACAAAAGATCGTTGCACAGACATACATGTCAGAGAGACTCATGTCAGTTACGTCGTAAATGTCGTAAGTAATGTCTAATGTCTGCTGTCTAGTTTTAGTCACAGAGTGAGTACATGTTTTAGTTTAATTTATTGGCGATGCACGATAGTGTTAATAATCATTGTGTTTTCGGTGGAGGTAATTTATTATTTATTTTAACATGTTAGTTGGAAATTACTATCTGAGTAGATGAATGCTATAAGGTGAATTAAGAGGACTCACAAGGGAGCCAAAGATTGTGTAAAATCTCCGAACACTTGGCTGATACTTGTGATAATTATGTTCATATTTCTTAAATCTTATTTGCTCTGAATAAGTTTTATGTTTACAATGATGTTGTATTGTACATTAGGCCACAAATTATAGCTTATTACAAATAATTTCTTTAAAATTTATCATACTTAGGTATCTGTCTTGTAAAAATAGGAAAAAATTAGTTTACTTCATTTAAAAATGACTGTTTCAAATACGTGAAATGGCTATACAACAGTTGTCGATTGATTTCACATTTCAAAATATAAATCAAACATATTTTTGGAAATTCCATACATTCACCACTATGGTAAATTGTTATGCAATATTGCTAAATAAGGTCCTGAATATAAATAATTTCGCTGAAAACTAATATCTGCTGCTGAAAGGCCTTTGGTCAGCAATGGGACACATTACATGGGCCCTAATAATAATCTATAAACTAAAATAGATCTTTACCTTTAATTTGTTATTATAATCTGTAAAAATAATTAGTGGGCTACAATTTATAATGAGTTAAACCCTGATTACTTTTTTTTATCTACTCTCTTTGAACAGAGTAATCATTTTTTTTATAGTGAATATTATTACTTATTACTTAATCAATCCATCAGGCTATTGACATTAACTACTGGACATAGACATCTCTTAATCAACTCCATACTTCCTGATCCTATGCCCCCTATTAGTTCAAGCATCTCGAATATTTTAATATAATTTTTAATAATATAAATACATATTAAACATATTACTGGTCACACTTAACCAAAATACCAATTGCTAAAATATTTCATAATAATAGGGTGGTTGGTGTCATTATTGCTTGAAGTTATTTTCTGCTTAGGTTAATAAAAAATAGGTTGCCTTTTAACTGAGTTAAAAAATAATATTTTTATACTAATAATGCAATAATACTTATTTCAGGCTATGGCTCACATTAATGACTTAATTGGTGTAGTGAAAGGCATAAGGTATGTGGTTGAGGCAGGTGTAAAGCTACAGCAGGAGAGCTCAAGGGCATTATGGAATAACTCAAGTATCAGACCCCTTATACAAAGCTGTCCCATTAACTTTCCATCTTTAAAACCGACACCTGATCTATCAAAAGATGTCCTTGAAAGAGCTCTCGTAGTTGCTCATGGATTTAGGCAGTATGCAATTTTATACATTCCCAATCTTAATGGTAATGTTAATAAGGACACAGACATGGATCAGCAGATGCAAGATGAGATTGATCAGTTGAATAAGGAATTTGACAAGACTTTCGAATCGTTGAAAAGGTCCCAGGTAAGTAGAGCTGCGCCCAGCAGCGTACAGGGTCCATCCAGAGACAATATTGTTGTGCCACTCGAAAAGTTAAAGTTGCAAGCTGAAAAGTTCAAAACTCCTCAACTAGCTGAGAGTGTTGCAAGAGAAAATGTACAAACAGTAGTAACACAAGTACAGGATAGAGGGAAAGATGAAGCAATAAAAGTTGAAGCAAATCCTATGAAACCTCATGTTTCTGTAAGACAGGAAAATACAGCAGTTCCCAAACCAGTTGCCAAGAAAAAAATTAGAGTTTCAGTGAGTATTTTGAACCAAATTAGAATAAAATAATAAAAATTAAGACATTATGTAACTATAGCAGTTGCATATAATTTTATTTATATTGTTATTTTTTTGCACTAGCATTGTGATTTATGACAGTTACGCTTTTTAAATTGTTTGATGACTTAATGTGACAAATTTCAGCTAAGTGCTAACTCCAAGGCTCGCGTAGTGCCGTCATCCCGCATTGGCCGAATGATATCATTTGGGTCCCTGGCTGCTGGCCTGGGGGTGGGCACGGTAGCGCAGTACGCAAGAAACACGATACAATCAGTAACAGGTCGTGTCGACGACACAGCCAATTCATTTTTATCGCCTGCCAATGCTGAAAGGATTGTTGATACACTTTGTAAAGTTAGAGGTATGGAAATTATGTTATGAACTTTATATTATCGTAGCTTTTATCGAAACCTCATCTAACATAATATATGGGATGTTTTAAAATTGAATCAGTAGCAGTAAACCTGTTCCACTTAATTTAAGTACAACATAAAGTCACCTCCACGTTTTAAAATTAGTGTCAGCGCCTTTATTTATCACTTTGCTATACAAATTTCCAATAAAAGTGTGAAGTATTCGAAGACAACATATTATCCAATGTTCTAATCTACGACTACGTTTAAAAATAATCCTAGTGACTAGTATAGCTTTTCTATTACAAGTTCCTGGGCGTTTCTGGGCACAATATAGCGAATTTGAGCTCGATAGCAATCTTTGCCAAGTAATATAAAATATACATTAATAATTTAATAGTTATAACAACTAAATAACTTAAATATTGATGCTTTTTGCAGGGGCAGCATTGAAACTTGGTCAGCTCCTGAGTATTCAGGATGATTCAATTATTTCTCCAGAGCTACAGCGTATATTTGAAAGAGTTCGCCAGTCGGCAGATTTCATGCCTGACTGGCAGGTGGAAAAAGTGATGAGCTCGCAACTAGGGCCTGGATGGCGTAGCCTTGTACAACACTTTGAGGAAAAGCCGTTTGCGGCAGCTTCTATCGGTGAGCTTGACTATCACATCTTTTAAATACAAAGGTTCCATAGCAGCTTGGCCTGCTCGTCGAGCTCTTAGTTCTCTTAGCTTTTAGCTTTTTGCTTAGTTTCGCGTCAATACTTAATTATCTTTATAGATTCTAAATTCTTAATTAATTTAAACATCAGTGGAGCCACCGCGTTCTTCGAGGACTATATGATGTATTTAATGTTGCGTTTCCAATAGGTCAAGTGCATCTAGCGGTTTTGCACAGCGGTCAAGAGGTAGCCATGAAGGTGCAGTATCCGGGTGTGGCAAAGGGAATCGACAGTGACATTGACAATCTTGTAGGCGTGCTCAAGGCAAGTGCCTTTTTTTTCTTCATAGTATTTTGTTTTTAAATTATAAAATTATATATTTATAGTACATACATTGGTCAATTAAGACTTGCAACCAAAAATTCTTTTGCACTTTAGTATTTTGGATGAATTAAGAAATGTGTTTTATGTAGTTACTCTTTACTGCATACCTGACACATCGTTAAATTATACTACAGATGAGTACTGAAACTGTAATTTTTAGGTGTGGAATGTGTTTCCCAAGGGCATGTTTATAGACAACATTGTAGAAGTGGCAAAGAAGGAACTAGCGTGGGAAGTTGACTACGTCCGCGAGGCCCAGTGCACAAGGAAGTTCAAACAACTGTTGGCGCCGTACCCTGAGTACTTTGTTCCAGACGTCGTTGGTAAGGAGATTTAATGAAGCTTACATCTATCAGATAGTTATAGTGACTGTCTAGCTTTGTGAACAGACCAACGAGGCAATTTGGTCAATAAATAAATCAATAAATAACAATGATAAAATATCATGGACATCCACACAGACGGTCATCTGACCGTCTGTCCCAAACTAAGCAGAACCTGTAGTATGGGTGTCAGAGAATGATACATACATCCATACTTCCATACTAATATTATAAATGCGAAAGTAACTCTGTCTGTCTGTCTGTCTGTCTGTGTTGCTTTCACGCCAAAACTACGGAACCGATTTAAATGAAATTTGGTATACAGATAGTCTAGAGCCTGACAAAGGACATAGGCTACTTTTTATTTGGAAAAAAGTGTTGTAAGGGGTTGAAAAGGGGGTTGAAAGTTTCTATGAAAGTTTTGTCATTTTCAGAACTAGAAGCATAAAATTTATATTACAGGCTGTTGATTAGATATAAATAAATATGGCATTCAAAGTTTGTAAACATTTTGTAAGGGTGTAAAATAAACATATATTATTATGTCTAATTCCACGCGAGCGAAGCTGCGGGCGTCCACTAGTTTTTTAAATACATACCTACTTATCACTTTATTACTCGTCACACGAATGTTTGTCCTGAGTGGGATTTGAAACTTTATGAAAAAGGCAGATTTTCACTACAAATATATATAATGTTTGAATGGTTCAGACGAGCTGTGCGCCCAAGAAGTGATCACAACGGAGTTAATAGATGGCACGCCGCTGGACAAACTGGTGGAGGCGGATTACGCGACGCGCAAGGACATCGCGTCCAAGATCATGCAGCTGTGCCTCCGCGAGATGTTCGTGCTTCGCTGCATGCAGACCGACCCCAACTGGGCTAACTTCTTCTACAACACCGCCACTAAGCAGGTGACACAGTTATCTAGAGTGGTCGGTGGTAAGACGGTCGTCTTAGTCCCCAGACACAGTTATCTAGAGTGGACCGTCTTAGTCCCCAAGGGTAGGGCAATCAGTGAACCAATCAACTTGACCGGGACTGACGAGTTTTATTCAATGCTTGTTGTAATGGGAGGCTAACGATGGGTGTAAATGCATGTTTATTTTATCTTATATCCATACGACCGCGCGGACACTAACTGACATTAACCGATAGGAAGTGTAAGCCACATCGGTGTCGGTCGGTAGTTGATTTCAATTGACAATATTTGTCAAGTGCTAATGGAGCTTAATATCAGTCATTAAGCAGAGTTGCCTCCACAAATCCGCATTGGAGAAGCGTGGTGGAGTATGCTCTAGACCTCCCGCAGCTGTATCTGTGGGGGAGATCCGTGCCCAGCAGTGAGACGTCTATGGATTTCAGCGAAGCAGAGTTGCTTCAAACTGTCGAACAACTTCAGATTATCTTATTGGATATTAAATATCAACTAGCAGGACTAACTATCACTTGCAGCCTTTGCAGTTTATATTAGAGTCTTGTTCAAAGTCAGTCACAGTTGCAATAAGCAGCAGAGGGTGGTGCTGCAAGCTCGTTTGCTATCTCATATCCATATACAAGAAAAGTAAAAACCTCGCCGCCATTGTGCAAAGGAGCAGTGTGGTGGAGTGGGCGAAGATGTCAAATGGGTTAAAAATCGAATTATTACCACACTTTATTTTATTTGAATGTAATATTTCTCTTGAATCTTGCAGTGCGATTAAAAGTAGGCTATGTCACTCTCCAGTCTTGTACAGACTTCATCACTTCGACCCATCAATCCGATGAAGAGAAGGAGAAAATAACAAACACACTTTCCCATTTCCATATGTATATTCATTTCAAAAAATTAAATTATGTTGTGTTTATTTCTGTTTTTAGGTGATTCTACTGGACTTTGGCGCTACTAGGGAATACTCGAAGGAATTCATGGATCAGTACATCGAAATCATAAAGGCCGCGTCAGATGGCGATCGCGAGGCTATATTGCGGATGTCGCGCGAAATGAAATTCCTCACAGGATACGAATCCAAGGTGAGGTTTTTTGATATTGCATTATTATTTACATTTGTTTTTCTATTAAACTTTTGTTAATATTATATCTGACAGAGTTAAGCAAGGACAGGCGTGGTCGGTTTGTGGATGAATGTCGCTAGTAGTAGTAAATTTTATGGGCGCTATAGTGCTTTGGAGGGCGTGTTGAGCCTTCGGTCCCGATTGTTTTCAATGGTGAAAACAGTCGTCAAACCTTGTCGAAGACTTTCGGTTGGCCTGAGAACATTCGACACTGGGTTGTCCACTAACCCTATTGATAACTAAAATAATAGCAAAATAACAGGATTTCGGAAATCCGAAAAATCTTCATTAATCTCATATCATCAATATTAGTCCAGCCTTTCCAGAGTTATAAATAATCATCATCAAAAATATATTATTTTTTGCCCCAATGGAAACTGACTTATTTAGACAGACTCATAATCATAATCCCAACTCGAAATAGTCGTATTGTGACATTTAATTTATAACATTGATTAATAAGAACGGATCACCCAATTACACTTATAAATAAAATACATAAAAATATAATTACTTTAAAATTAACCTAAAACTAAAAATTAAGACATTGATTGTCTCTTCAGGTAATGGAGGAGACTCACGTGGACACGGTAATGATAATGGGGGAAGTGTTCACCAGTGATGGGGAAGGAGAGTTTGACTTCGGGGCGCAGAAAACTACACGCAGGATCCAGACCCTGGTCCCAACAATACTGACGCACAGGCTGTGCCCACCCCCAGAAGAGATATACTCTTTACACCGCAAACTCTCTGGCGTGTTCCTACTCTGCTCCAAGCTCAAGGTTAAGTTGAACTGCCGCGTCATGTTCCAGGATATATACGACCAATACAAGAGCAACAGCTTTAATTGAGAAACAGGTTAGTTTAGGCATGGATCTGCGTAGGAGTTGGAAGCCTTTTAAAACAACAACTGAAGCACCAGTAATAAATCAACTAGCTAATACAAACAAGCTGACACGTATACATTTACAACATAGCAAGTCGAACTGTGTCGAACCACACTCGCAAATAAATAAAAATTGAAGAATTAAAGGGATAAAAAATTAGATATGATACTTCATCTGGCAATCCTCTACACACTATGGTACTTACGCCGCCGTTATTGTGGCGCTTCAGTCAATTCTTAGCAAAACACTGTTAGTCTTTTTTGTACAATGTTTATGTTATCTAAGATTAAGTAAAACCTGTTTTAAAAGACTCGAAAGAATAATATGTTTTTCTTAAAATATGAGTACATTTCACTTCTTACACAGACAAGTGTTGTATTAAAAGTTACAGCTTCGCAAATTAATAATAAAATAGAACTGAAAATAAATTACTGAAACAATGTTATGTTTTGATTAAACTCTCTAATTATATTATTTAATAGAAACAACTGCGTGATTGAAATACAGTAGAACCTCTATAAGTCAAGCTTCTAGGGAGATGCCAAAACATTCGAGTTATAGATTTCGTTTCGACTTTTAGAGGTCAAGGTCAATTCTAAATAAATTTTCTTTATATTATATTTCTTTATAAGTATATAAAATAAAATGTTTCATTAAGTTTTATAAAATTAATGTGCTTCGTTGAGTTCAAATATAATAATAAGGACTACCCAAAATGAAACTTCTGCCACTAAGAAAGTAAGCACGTTTTAACGTCAGTTTTAAATTCCTTATAATTAATTTCGGCTGATAGAGGGTTGAGATTTCGAGTAATGGAGGTTTTGTTACAAGACCTTTTTTCGAGTTTTAGAGGTTTTCGCCTAATCGAGGATCGAGTTAAAGAAGTTCTACTGTATTACGTAGTATACTTTAACTAACAAACTTTGCTTTTCATTTGATATTCTGTTCTCATCTCTAACCTATATTACATTTTTCTGTGTATTTCTGTTGCATTATTGTACCAAGAATTGTGAAACAATGGATTGGTCTGGATTGGTCTAGGAAAGGCCTTAACGTGGATTTTAGGCTAAATAGATTGTTAAATCACAATTACATTATATTTTGAATACGTGGTGTATGAAAAATTTTTAGAAGCTACAAATATTTCTAACAATAAATCTACTTTTAATATAAATTTAAGAGGTTAACTGGCCTGGATCCTCGAACTAAGGGTATTATTTTTATATACAGTATATTTGAATAGTCAACAATATTTTACTATGCGAATTTATAATTAATATGCGGTTTTTAATGGTATTAATTTCTTAATTTGATCTTCTGTGATCGAACGAAAAACTGCTTATCTAGTGGTCCTTGGTTCGATTCTCTGGTCTGCAATTATTGGGTTTTTTATAACTTGAAATGCCCGGTAGCAGCTCGGTATAATATGTGCCCGGTGTATGGCAATAGGTCCGTATCCTCTGTATCCGTTACATGAGACCCAAACATGATTGTTAAAAAGAGGGTGTACTACAAAACACCTCTCTCCACACCTTTGGGGTAATCCCCGATTTTATGATGTTTTATCTCTTTATCTAATTAAAATTTATGACGTAATGAAACGTGCACGTTTAATTTAAGAAAGATTTTCGTTAGATAATGTTTTATTTATTTGATTGAGTATCTGACGAAAGCAGCGTAAAGTGTGGTATATATGGTATACTTATTAACCAATTAATACCTTAACTACCTACCTATTTCATGTAGACCTAAAACGTGGGCGAACTTAAAAAAAAGAGGGCGAACTTAAATTTAGTTGGGTTCCTCTGCCACTAATTTGTTTTCGTTAATAGTTCTTTGCAAAATCAGTATGTCGAAATCGATGTGCTTAACGTGACTCTTTTGTTATCATTTCTATTTGATCTGTGTTTAGAAGTTAGAAGTTAAATAGTAGTAAAGCAAACCCATAAACTAAACATTAATTTATGAACTAACTACTTATTAAATAGTAGTAAGCAAACCCATAAACTAAACAGTAATTCATAAACTAACTACGTATTAAATAGTAGTAAGCAAACTCATTAACTAAACAGTCCCTAATTCATAAAGTAATTAACCAAATTTCATTTAAATCGGTTCAGTAGTTTTGGCGTGAAAGCGACACAGACAGACAGACAGAGTACTTTCGCATTTATAATATTAGTATGGATTTATTTGAAAGCAACTTTTTGTTATTTTTTTTCGAAATGAATTCAAGAATTTAATTAAACAACATGTTAAAAATGTTTACATAATTAATTATAATAGTAATATGTAGTGTAAAGTTCCGCTGTATTCAGAAGGCACAGGATCAGTCGGAGTGGTCTCGTTTATGAGATAGCTATGCCAAGCAGTGGACCACAAAAGACTGATGGATAGATGGGAGTGTAACGTTCAAGAATATAAACTTAGAAAAAAAATTAAAATTCTTGAACTAAAAAAAATAATTTATAAGTCGACTGCGGAATGCAGTTATGCCTAGTATTTAGTCCATGGTCTACTATACATTCATTTTGTAGATTAATCGGACTAATAATACTTTGCTGCTGAAAATGACGCAAGACAATAAATAAAATCATTTTCATCATATTTTAAGTAAGGCTTATAGTATTTAGGGTTAGTAGCTATTGGTAAGGTATAAGCGTGTTGTCATGTACAATTCTAAAATTTAGTTTCGAGCTTAAATTTCGTATGATAGTTAATTTGTATTTCTTTTGTATATGATGTCGAAAGTATTTTAAATAAACAGATCAATTCAATCTAAGATTGAATAAATTATTACCCAGCTGCTAAGAAATATTAAGAATAGTTTAAACTAGATGACGCTCGTGGCTTCGCTCCCGTGATATTGGACAACTGGTTGTTTATTGAGAGAACCTGTCTTATTTTCTTGATATCTCTTCGTTACCCGGAATAATTATTTTTTTGCCATGTAAAAACAGTTCTACTCTCTTCTTCTCTTCAGTTTAGTAAGAACTTTCATCCCCTTTTTCAAACCTTTGTAAGTTAAAATTTAAGAAAATCTTTTTTGTATTGGAGAGAGATGGTGGTATACTTACTAACCATCATACCCAAGTTTAGGATAGTAGCATAAATGTCTGGTCAGGTAGCGCGTCATAAATAATTTAAAAATGTATTACTACTACATTTTACATAACCTTTTTTCCTTTTATTTAAATTGTATTATAAAGTAGTTTACACGTATTATATTAATTTATTAAAGAAACTATTATTGCAAAATACAAATGAATCGGTTGAGAGTTCAAAAAATCTTTACAAACTATCATACTTTATCCTTAGAAACCAAAATAATTTTCGAGAATTAAAGTAGCCTATAACCTAAACCCGGAGTAACAATTTCACCAAGTTACATGCAAGCCCGTCCACGAATTTTTACGTGATGCAGACAGACAAAATTTTCAAAAACATTACAATTCAAGGTATCACAACCTAAGAGTTCTAGGAAAGCAACCCTAGTAGTTAGCACTAGTTCTAGCACTCGTTTATAGCTAAGGCCACTTATATGTAGTCACTTCTAGTGAAGATTAACCGAATATTATTATATTGATGTTTGACACTACATCAATTAGAAATAGTATATTTTATCCCCTTGCTATATGTTATTTATTGTAAGTTCACAATTCATTTGAAGAAACTACCCAGGAATCCGCCCGCTTAACAACCTCATCGGAAAACGAACGAAAAATCTAATGTATAATTAATATTTGGACGAATCGGCTCTGTTTAATTAATGAATTATGTTAACTTTTCTTCCATAACTTATATTACTATGGTTGCGTGTGTTAGGAATAAGAGATCTATAAATTGATAAATTAATTAAATTTTTAGTATTAAATTTCATAAATACCCAATGGATAACTATTTTATATTATGTTATATTAACTGTTCATTATATAACACTTAATTTGTAATTCGAACCTACTATGGGTTATAATTATCGAAATATAATTTAACGTTTAATACTTTTTATTGTATTATTTCAACCAAAAACCAATGTTCCTTCAATGTAGGGAAAAAGTTTCTCTTCAGTTTTATCCTACTAATATTGTAAATGTGGCATTTTGTATGTTTGTAAGTTTCGATGTCTGTTGCTCAATCATGTAAAAACTACTAAATGGATTTGGATTAAACATTACACATTAGCACATAGGATACTTTTCTTCCCGATACTATGTTCCCTGACACACCGTCAACAGTCAGATGGCGCTGACACTAATTCTTACTTGATTACTGCGCGCAAAAGCTAGTTATAATAACAACATAAGATATACTTTAACAGTCTTCTTTAATAATCTAAGACCAAAAAAGAGCTTCAACCAAATGATAAGAAAACTATACTCAATATAATAAATAATAAAAAAATTTTTTTTTTTAAAAACCTTTTAAAACTTGACCTTGAAACCTAATCGTGGTCAAAGTTCATTACAAGACTTTACCACAAGTGCAAACACGACTATGATACGATATTCCATCATGAAGTTCCAGTTAATATCTTCCGGCTCCATCATCAGATCAGTTTGACAGTACCATATTATTGCATTGTCATCGGAACCTAATATGTGTGCCAAATGTCAGCTCGATAGCTTCAGTGGAAGTGGGTGAAATATTGATTGCAAGATTCCAGGACATGAATACATACGAGTGAAGTTAAGTAAAAGCTTTTAAAATATGAACCCAGGATAAATTTTGTTTGCAAAAAACGAAATCAACTAAAGTAACTAACAAGCCTAAGTTCCTATTAATTTATTATAATTCAGACAATATGAAAATAGTTGCTGAAAATAAAACACTGATTGTGAGTGCGTGTTTTAATATTTAAATTCATTCAACATAACTCCAGCACTCAAACTAATGTAATCTATTCCTTTTCTGAATGTACTAGAGAAAAGCAATACATAGTAAGGACTTAGATAACATAACATCTATAGGTATGTACTTGCAGTATATAACATTACGTATCACAAACAACATATATGAGTTTGAACATAAGTACTTAGTATGTCATTGTATAAACAGTCGATATATAGGTGCATCTTTGTTACAGTGCCCGTAAAATAGTTAACAGAGTGCTACAATTCTCTAAAACTAAACGTTTAGGTTTAAAGATATTTATTCTCATAAAGACACATTAGTCACTTACATGAGAACACAAAAAATAATAACAAAATTTTAATTCGTTATGTTCGTCATTGATATGTGTGTACTCAATTAACACATTCGTCTATTTTGTGTAATTTTTTAAAACGTATTCTGCAAATTTTGTTTTGAATGTGTTAAATGAGTGTACATTTTTGATGTGTGCAGGTATGTTATTATAAAGCCGCGCTCCTTCATATGTTAATGTTTTTCTACCATAGGACGTTCTAGTTTTAGGTAGGACAAGAAAGCTGGCTCTTCTTGTTCTTCGTTGACTGAGGTGTTTTGCTTTTGTGAAAGTAATACTGGAATGAATGTTTTTGTCAATAATTTTCCGGATTAAAAGACATGAGTGGTAAATGTATAACTGTTGTATGGTCATAATTTTTGTTTCACTATAGATTTTTGAAGTGGATGTTCGAAAAGGATATTGGAAGAGTATTTTTATGACTTTATTTTGAGCGACTTGTAGGTTAGCTAGTCTAGTTTTGGTAGCACTTCCCCAAAGTTCAATAAGGTACATAAGGTGTGGTTTGACAAGAGTGTTGTAAATGACGTTTAACAAAATTATGTTATTAAAATTATTAATAATATAGGTTATTTATTATTTATCTTCGAAATGTAAACTATTCTGGTCAGAATACTGTAAGGGAGACCAATTCTTCTGAATACTAAAGAATATTGTTTCTAGATATTACTACTAGGTATACAAATAGGTACCTAGTGTTTACAATTACATAAAATTCTAAAAATGCATATGAATCACTGAAATTAAAGAAAATTGTAAACAATCTTTGTTAGGTTTAAAGACGACCAATTCAAATATTGTGTGTGTCTGTGTAAATTATAAAGGGATCGAGAACTTAGTAACACCCTGTATCATTCTAAGCCTACTTCCATCAGTGAATTTCCCGCAGTAATTTTACTTCTTTACCTACTTCAAAGCGTGCGACTTAAAAGTTCACTGAGGAATTTTCAACGCTTTACAAATTATACCACATGTTGGCCAATCTACACAATCTTTCCTAGTAGATGAACTATTGGGATAAAAAATATTCCAAATATAGGTATAAGATTGCCTCTGCGGGTTATCGCTCTTGCATTCGCAGTAAGGGGGTAGCAGGTATACTGCATGGTTAATTTCATACATAGTAGCGTCTGCATGTGTTGGCAGAGGTTAAAAATGCTGTAATATAAAAGACTGCGTTTATGCGAATTTCAGACCTAGTTTTTTACAGAAGTTCGACTTATGTGAAAAAGGAATAATGCCGGATTTTTCTAAATTCAACAAGTTAGCTAACAAAGAGAAATTTAAGGTCCTTAGAGAGGATAACCTATTATTAAAACCTAATTATTGTCAGATATTGTTTTCAAATAAGTACCCAATGAATTCCGAAGAGATACGATTTTTACAGTTATCTGGCATGATTTAACCATTAGGTACTGAAACAAATAAGAGATAATTCACACTGGCGAATGCAAAACAATTTCTCTTTAATAGGTTCGAAAACTTTACATATGATTAGATGATCAGTTACACAATATGTAATTAGGTGAATCATATAGAAGGTTGAGAACCTAGCATTATTTCAAAAAAACAAACTAACAAAACAGCTAATTATATATTTTATACCATACATGTGCTATATATACCACAATGGTATCAAAGAAATCCCTGTTATCCATCTTCCGGGCGCTACCGATTGCGCTCCTAAACTGACCCGACCCCCGACTTTGTTTAGTGTAGATTTAAATCACATCATAATTATATGTATCTTGTAATAAACTATTTAATGGATCAATAGAATAAATCAATAAAATTGGCCAACACGGGTATAGCTCAACATATCTTTCCTGCCAACAAGGCAACAGACCATGACGCAGCATTTAACTACTATAAATAAGTAGATATAGTAATATTTTATTTACTAAGTATATACATTTACTTCTAAATTCAAGTGTTCATTTAATAATATGTAGAACATTCATATTTCCAAATAATTAAGCTTAAAGCTTTGTAAGGGGTTTCCGACTACGAATACAGTTACAAATATCGTTATAGGTATGTTTCTTCCTAACGATACGTATCAATTTAATGAAAACAAAGAACACCGTGAGGGCTGAATTTAAAATAATGTCATTCAATAATATTATCTATATTAAACGCCTACGATTTAAAGATTCAATAATAACTCACATGGTACCTATATAATTTAATGTTTGTTTTATATTAAAGGCAGAACCCCTTGAGACAATTTAGAAGTCTATAACTATGGGTACCTATTTGGTTCCATGTTATTTTCAAAACAAGATTAATAAATAATTAAACTGATTTCAACTCAGTTATCTAACAAAGAAATATTAAGATAGAAGTTAAATAAATTAACTACCTCTAGTTAGTAATCTTAACAACAATAACACTAAATCAACTATCGACAACATATGAGAATGATTTGAACAAGTAGGTACAATGAATTAAATTTTAATTCAATCTAAAATATCGTATTTGTACGTACTTTTTAAAGACAACCATTCAAGACAAATTAGGTACCTACGTAGGTACTATTGTCACAGAGTATTCTCCTTACACTATGTATTTTTGATGTCCTACCTTAGTAGGTAAAATGTATTTATCTAGTGGGTACTGAAGTAACGAAGTTAAAAATTATACAAATCTAATGTAACAAGTTACACAGGAAAATATTTTTCTAATACTTTCATAATCTAAATTTGACTAAGTAGGTATCTACGATACATATAAATAGGTACGATACTTAATAATTCTGAAATTGAAGCTATTTAATTTAACTCGCTACATTACAAACAGTTTGTGTACCTAACTAAAGAAGCAGAAACACATTAATATAAGGATTTAAGTACATAAAGAATATATAGATAGTACACGATTAAGATCGATAGTTGGGAAATACGTACTCGTTTATTAGATAATTTGGTACATAAATACCTATACTATTTTGAAAAAAGGTAGGTACAAATATAGTTAACAATAGCTTCGCAGCAGTTATAGCAATTCCAAACGGACATCCGCTATAGCCGTTCGCTGGACAACAATAAGGTATACAAATGTAGATAGATACTGTCCGAATGTTATAGGTACAAAAGTTGATAGTCCGAATTTGGTAGAAATAAAATTCTACTTGAGATCCTACATGGCTTTCCCGATATTTCGGAAGTGTGGGATAGCCGGCAGGTATCTAAGTAGGTAGGTACTTGGAATGGATAAAGATTATATTTATGTCTAAGCGTTGGACTCCTTGAGGTCGGTGAGTCTCGCAAGCTGCGCGGGCTCGAGTTCGTCGGGGATGGAGGCGCGGCCGGCGCGCGGCGCGGCGGGCGGCGAGTGCGGCGCCGTGGGCGGGCCGGACGCCACCGACGCGCCCGCCGACTCGCCCTCGGAGGCCGTGGAGCTGGAGGCGGGCTGCGGCGCCGCGTCAGCCTCGCCGGCGCCCGCCTCCCGCACGCACACGGCCGTCTGCTCGGACAGCGACGACTCCTCGTCCTCATTCTCCTCCCGCTCCTGCGCCTCCGGCTCCCGCGGAGGGAACGGCTGCTCAGGCTCCTCCACCATCGGCGTGGCGGCCGTGATCACTATTTGCGCCACGCCGAGCCCACAATCGTCAACACTGGGCAATTCAACTTTCGGCGGCGCAGGCTTCGACGGCGGTGGGGCGATGACCTGCTCCTCCTCGTCCTATCGTCAAATTAAAAAGTTTGACGTCAGATGCATCGCAATTTGCAAGCGACTAAGCCACAACTAAGAGCATAATTAAATTAAATCTAATTTCATTAAACAGCTGGTTGGTAAGGTATTTAAGTATATCAGGTCCGTGACCTTACACAGTAAATATAGGTAGATTCATATTATAATTTAGTGAATTCGTATTAGTGAGTTTCTGAATGAAACTTTTATATCGCACAGGTATTCGTAGGTCTGGTTCATGAGGACATCTCATGGATATTTTAAAAATTATTAAAACTTGTCCCTATCGTAATTAAAATATATTAAGTATCATATGGATATGGGATAAGTATCTAAAACGCAAGTAGGTAAATGCAAGTACCACGTTAATACGTGGTTTTAAAATTACTAAGTCTACTTAGATATACTTCTCTACATGGGGTGAATTCTGAAATTGCTATGCCCCAGAAAAGTGTCATGACTTCTTAAAAATAAAAAATATCTCCAGATAACAGAAGGTAACTTAAATTTAATTTTACTTTTAAACTAGCGTATTTAAACAAAATAAAAACTTATTTAAACAAAAATGTGCTACTTCATGAATTTATTCGGCTAAACTACTACGTACCAACCTAAGTATCTATATACCATCTATGATAAATAGTAAAATGAAATTTGCAGATGAAGAATTGCTGCATAAATAGAAACATCAAATGTGTAGAGATATTAAAAGGGAGTTCATTAAATTATTTAAAAAAGAAATCAGCATCTTCATTTGCTAGAAATTTAACATGAATTGATGTGAAAAGTGCTAACGACAGTTGGTATAGTCGACATTTATTTTAAGCATTGTGTAGGTATCCTACGACATCAAGCACACAGGCCTAAGTTAGAGCGTTAAAAGCACAAAATAGTAATTTATAACCAAACCTCATCCGAATAATTATCACCAACAACTTCATCAACTGATGCATGAAAAAAATTCAAAGAAAATTAACACCATGATTAAGCAATGTACCAAACGTACTTGGTATTAAAAATATTTAATTTAGGTAATTCATTTTTATATGACCTAATCATTAGGTATCAATATACAAGTATATGTAAGTAAAACGTAGTTATGCAATGTACCTCATAACCTCAAAATTTTATTTAGTTAATAGTTAGTTTTCGATATCTTCTATTAGGTACAACCTTTAGGTACATAGACGTATATTAGGTAGTTATTAAATGCAGGTGTTCTACTTACATATTCAAAAATAATCAAGTCTCGTGGTTTTGCGACTCTACCTATGTACCTACTTAATTTACAAAATAAGAACGTACATTTATCTATGTATATAATTAAATACCTACACTTTTCTTTCCCTCTTTTTAAAACTGTGCATCGATTTCAGTTATTGAAGTTCAACTTTAACTACTCGGTCATTATCGAATTAAATGCACAGTTTGCTTGAGGTTAAATGCTATAGAGGTCCACGCCAATTGAAGGGTAAATTTTGTTCCATTCTTTGTTTGAGTTAGATAAATCGGTTTTAACGGTCTGTCGGTTGTTAAGTTATTAGTGTTATTACGTTTTCTTTCGAAAGTAAGTAAGTAGTTTTATAGGGATCCATATTAGGTACATAAGTATGATAAATAGGGTAATAATCGGATATTTCGTTAAAAAATCGTAACTTACCCACGATGGTGACAGTGGGCGCAACCGGAGGCGGCGACTGTTCGACAAACTGGGTATCGTACTGCTCTTGTTGGTTCCTACTTAGCTCTAAATTAAAGCTGAAGTCTGGTTCACCGTCCGTGAAGTCTTCCAGGTCAGCAGGTGGCGGCGGGGGTGGGGCGAGTGGGGGGTCCGCGCTCTTACTATTGTTGTTCTCACTCACGATCACTAGCAGCGTCCAAGAGTAATAAAAATTTCAGCCAAGGATACCGGTAACCGGAAATTAACTTATATGCCGCCATTCAGTACATCTGGTTATAGTCCAAATGAACACGAGTCTAGAAATTTCGAAGCAATAAATATGTTTATCTACGTAAATCTTCCAAGTGCACTGAAAAGCGCCATGTTTTTTTTTTAATATGTTTGTAATTACAAATTTTAGTCAATTGTTACAATGTTTGTAAAAATAGCATAGCTTTTCATAATTATGAGGTATTTTTGAATTGAAATCAAAAGAAGATTGCACTCAAAAGTCGGAAGATAGTGCAGAAGTGGTAGGTAGAATTTTAGAAGCCAAGAGCACAGAGTAACATTCAGTCAAATACACTTACGTTGATTAGAAGAACAGTCAAAGAAGATGTAGATTCAAGGTAGGATTATTACGATCGCGCCTCTTGACCTAGCCATTAGAATTTTGTAAAATTTTGAACAAAGACAGTCTCCGCGGATTTCATATCAAAACACAGTACACGATTACTTTCTGTTTTATTTTATTACAATGCTATACTTAGGTAGGTACATTATCGTGCAAAGTTCATGCATTAATGGCGATATGAGATGGACTCATGATTTTGTACGGAAATTAAAATCCTACCGGTTCTCTAATAAAATGTGGAAACGTGCCATTCATGAAATTGAGTAGGTCGTAAGATACCATGCCAATTGAGAACAAAAACCACAACAATTAACCCAACCAGCCAAAGCTATCTAATGCGTTTAACACCGTATCACCTTATGCCCACTATTAATACCTACGATAGTTACATTCAATACAAATAATTATAGGTACTTACAGTTTTTTTTTTGTATTCGAACGAGGACAACTTTAAATTTAGAATTTAATGTAGAATCACTAAAATTTTGAGCGCTTTAGAAACAAAACAAAGTTTGGCGCAGTTTGTTTATACGTTCTATTAGATAACGGACCTAGTTTGCAATATTTTCTTTTAATTTGCTTTATAATGATATTAATTCGTAGAAATATTCAAGAGAGAAAGTTGTCCAGGTGCGACAGGCTAGTGCGCAGGAATTGAAAGAAAAAAAGAGAAGTAAAAAGGAAGACCTATCTTACTTTCTTCTTCGAAACTGGAAGCCGGAGGGGTCGCCGGGGGCGAGGCGAACACGGGCGGAGCTGACCCCAGCGGGGTCCAATCGTCGCCACCACTGAGAGGTTCCCCGTTCTATAATTATAAAACATTTGATTAAAATGATACAGACGACGGTAGCATATGAATATTAATACGGGAATGCTGATTTAATTTCTTACCTCGTCACACTCTTCGATTATAAGCGATGGGAAGTTACCGATAACCCCATTGGCCTCACCACGCCACCATCCATCGTCGACGCCGTGAGCGTCGCGGGACACAATCCGAATAATCTGCATTCAACAAGGTATGTTAGTAACTATTTACTAACACAGTGTTATTAATCTACGAGTATATTAATCTACGAGTATAATAATAACACATCGTTCAATTAATTGTATTAAATATTATTTAACGTTCTAACCTGTCCTTCTTCGAGGTTAAGTTCGTCAGCGGCTTCTGCATCGTAGTCGTACAAAGCAAAGCAATATCCGAGGGTTGGCAGTTGGTCCTGCGTGGCCTGCGGTGCCTCAACCTTTGGTGGCTCCTCAGGTTTCGGTTCGTCTTGTTTGACGGCGGGGGCCGATATAACTGAAATCTGATCAGGAGACTGTACGACTTCGGCGTCCTCACCCTCGATTGTGTAATCCACTGACGAGAAAGATATTTGGGTGACCAGTCCCGGAGCACTCGATGCCTGGAAAGTTTTATGTTATAAGAAGTACCTACAGATTTCAAGTAAAGGGTCAACGTTACCGAGACTAC
This sequence comes from Carterocephalus palaemon, assembly GCA_944567765.1. Classification (NCBI taxonomy): domain Eukaryota; kingdom Metazoa; phylum Arthropoda; class Insecta; order Lepidoptera; family Hesperiidae; genus Carterocephalus; species Carterocephalus palaemon. The sequence goes on along the minus strand of OX155637.1, from coordinate 10,660,841 downwards.
GAATTAAATCAAGGTTTTTATGAAGGTAGGTATTAGGTACCAGGACCACGATATCGTAGTGTGATAAATTTAATGTTAAATTAATAGAAGTTAAATGAAAGTTTCTTCGTCACATGGACTTATTTTTAATTAATTTTTAGTTGATAGAGCCTTTATACGTTATAGGTAAGTATAACAAAGATACTAATATAATAGGGTGGCCGTGGTAGGTTAGTGACACCACTTGTACCAAGCATAATTTCTACGAAAAGCTATTGCGGTTTGCAAGGTATGGTTTCTAGTTAGATTTCACTTTTATAATAAGAATTCTTCAATGATTTGTTGTAGATAGTAGTTATATGTACTACTCCAATGTATGTTAATAATATTATAAACCTGTTCCCTGTCGACATCTAGGTAATTATGCGGCACGTATCCCTCCTCCCCGCGGTAGTTGCGCGCGCGCAGCCACCCGTCGCCGTCCCCTTCGCCGACCACTTCCAGTTGTTCATTTTCGATAATCGACAGTTCGTCAGGGTTTTGAGCCTGTATAAAATTGTCGAATAATTACAAATCTTATAAAAAATAAAAATAAAATTTATTTATGAAACCTTTATTTCATTATCTACAATGAGCGGACTAAATGCCTAAAGGCATTTTCTACCAGCCAAAAAAAAATTACAGATGTTTAATGAATCTTATTAATAAAGTTTGGAGGAATTCTTTATGAACCCACCGTAGATTGTTTAGGGTAAGTACGAGAGCGACTAGAAATAATAATTTCTTTACTTATTCTTCTGATGTCACCACATAATGATTTTATGTTATTGAACAGACGTGGTCAAAAAGAAAAAACACTTATGATCTTCGATGTCGTTACTACGAATATCGTACCTAACCACTACTTGCAAGTAGACGTGTGGTCGAAATTTAATTATAAATATAAACATTTGAATTTAAGTTCAATAAAAAAGAAATCTTCTAAATCAATGACACTAGGTAAAAATAATTAGGTTCAAAATAAACGTAGATACCGTGTATGAATACAGGGCTGTACACTTGTATAAGGGCGCTGCGGGTGGATCAGTTGTTTCGGGGGCTGGCGTCTCAGTTTCGGTTTCTCCCCAGTTAACTTGCGTGGGATCATCCCAACCAACAGTCAGCTGTTCGATACGCATTCGCTCCTCCTCTAAATCAGCTAAAACAGACAATCTTAAATAAGAAAATTTGAACAGTAGATTCCTACAAACTATTCCTACAGTAGGTACTCATTTGTTAAACGGTGGTTAAATGGATCACACACTTAAAATTTAATTGGCTTGAATTGCGAAAAACAATTGATAGCAAATATTCACTTATTACGCTGTATTACTAAGCTATAAGTTAATGGATGAAGGTAGTTCTGTTATAATTTCTAATGCACTCGTTAAGAGTAGGTATACTCGAGTAGTCTCGATAGTTTCTGTACAATATGCAATGGCTGCATAAGCAAGCTTTTTATGCTGTGGTTTCGGCCGGCAAGTGGATGAATATTAGTAGCGAAATTCAACGCCTTCCGACCGTCATTTGTCGGAACTGTATGGTATATTATATATTCCATATTCGTTACGCTCGCCACGCTCGGCACGCTCGGCACGCCAAAAATTTGGTTTGCCCTCCGCCTAAAGATGTTTCACATCAAAAACCCAGGAGCTAACAGCCTATCACCTAAGCCAATAATAATGTCACTAAAGGAAACAGAATGGCATCAGTCATTCATCACCTATGAACCGCGCGCGACCTCAAGTCTATCCACACATAGTGCATAGTTCATTATTTAACTTAGCATCTCTCTCCCGCAAACCCCAAGCTAGCTAGGGTTCGAAGCCTATATTCACAACTTTGTCTAACGTACTCAGAATGACAAAAATCTATATCAAAGTCATATGCTCAACGATTTGATGGCCGATCAAAGGGCCGCTAAATGGGTGTTGCTTACCATAGACATCCCACTGTTGGGCACTGGTCTCCCGCACAGACAAAGCTCCAGGAAGTCTAGCATACTTCACCAGGCTGCTCCAATGCGGGTGGTTAGTGGCCAAACCAGTGTCGAAATTTCTCAAAAACACCCGAAGGTTTTCGACAAGGCTTAGCGATTGTTTTCACCCTTGAAAACAACCGGGAACGACGGCTTAACATGCCCTCTGAAGGACCGTGAAATTTTGCCACTAGCGGTCACCCATTTGTTGTAGCTTAGGTGCTATAACTTGTACCATCAACTTCTTCGTCTTGGTCGTCTTCATGCTGAGAGCCCGATGTGGTCCGCTGGTGTCCAGACGTGGTCACGCCCGAGGGAGCTGCCTCACCCTCGGTGTTGTCGCTGTCGTAGAATGAATCCGAACTTGGTTGATCCTGATACCAAAATAAATTTTATTTAGATATTCTCGATATCACTACCGATCCGGTAGACCTGCCAATAATTTTTTGGCAATGGCCGAAATTCCAGATTTCCAGACCAAATATTCACTGAGCAAGTAATCAAATATTAATAATAATTTAATAAAATAATAATATTATAGTAATTTTTGAATTGTCACTGAATAGAACAGACATAATAATAAAAAACAAAATGTTATCTGACTTACGTTGTAGAATTAGACCACATTGCAGCCAGGCTTATTTTGGGGAAAAAATTGGCAGTGCTCCGGTCATTAGAAACGGAATAACTTAATTGACATATTATTTTTAATTTGTGTTATCACTTGTTGCTGAACATTTAAAGTTCTGATGTTAAGAATTACGAGTAACTATATATTATGAAATGTCTAAATACTTCAGTAAGTTTGATTTGACTCACAGCAGCACCAGAAGCATCGGTGCGCACGCTCAGCAGACTGCTGCTTCGAGGAAGGGTTTCCTGTACAGCCAGCAAATCAATCTCCTTCAGCCACTCATCCACAGGAGCACCGCTGCTCTTCAGGCATTCCAACCGGGCTTCATACTTTGCCTTAGAAGTTTCGGAACGGCGGATACTTGAACGTAGCTCGTCCATCTTTGTCTCGAGATCGGGACCGTTCGCGTCATTTGGATCAACCTTCAAGCCAAGCCATTTGAATGTATATCAGTTAACATACGAGTATTACCAATCTATTTGTATGTAAGTATTATAATCGTACATAATCCGTATATCCGTATATAAAAACCTAATTACAGTTCAAGGAAAGAAATGCATAGAATTAAATAATGATCTACGTTTAAACTTGGGCATGGATCAGCTAATTCTAATCTGGGATTGGAATATTATTGGTGGTGAGAGGCCCTGACTGCTGAAACGCGGGTTCGAATCTCGGTCGGGGCAGATATTTATTTTGCAAAAAATATTTGTACTCCGGTCATGGATGTAAAATTGTGTTGTGTAACCTTTACCTATTAATTATAATTTATTTAAGTGTATCGCTAGCCTAAGTGTACTGTTTTTACATCTTTGTTATATTATATACCACTTAACACCTGTTTTGCTATGTCCTAACTTAATGTAAGTAGTACCCGTGGTACTAAGCGCCTTTCGGACTGTTCACTTAAAAAAACTACAGAAAGCCGTGAGATTCGAAGAGTACAGTCTGGGTGTACTTGCTAATGGAAGCCTTTGTGTAGTTATAACCGAGTGATGGATGGATTGTCACTACTAAGCATGGATAGGTCGACTACAACATAATAACTGAGTGCCATAAGCTATTTTTAACGCGAACAAAGTCGCGGGCAACAGTTAGTGTAAATATGTAAATAAATTTATGTCATTACGAGTACCTTTTGGCCAGCGTCTCGCATCGCCTGATATAGATGTAGTTTCCTGGTAGCGTCTCTGACCTGAGCGGTCTCTCGGACCACTCGCGTGGCCCAGCGGCGGGCCTCTTGGGCCAGTGTCTGCGACACGGACTCGTGTTCGATGGTCACCGAGTCGATTGGATCGTTGTCGCACGGCTCGAACTCGTACTACAAGTATTTTGACAAATTTCTTAGTAAACAAGTTTAGTGTCGACACGAAAGTGTAGCTTTGAACGAATTTCGGAGGGGATAGATGCGCATGGAGTATCAGTGCAGGGGACATAGTATGGCTGGCGAACTAATCGCTCACGACTAACAACCCGCTCGCCCTGCCCAAGGCGATACCATAAATTTAGACATCTGCGCATTCAAGGTCAGAGCGACACTTTCGTGCCGCTAGCTGTACACCGCTTTATAAAGTTGTGTTATTCAGATATTTGTGTGTACAACAACAAACAACATAAAGCTACAAAAATTGTGGATTAATAAGAAAAAAAAAGTGACACAAAATCGTAATATGTATATCTAATCTAAAGTGTTCGTCGGACTGGCTAGATACGGACATATGTGGAAGTGTGACTGGCAGTTTTAATTTAACTGACAGCTCGGCACAAACACACAAATACAACATCCAACCGAATGCATAATGTGTTGCTCTAGGCTGGTTCTCCTTACCAACGTTTTTGTTATCGAGGTATAAGTCAACCGCTCGCCAATACACTCCAAAACTTTTAGTAGGTCCATGATTTCAAAACGGAGGTTGTTAAATACTTTTTTGCACTTGGAATATAGCAAACCTGAATGTGCTGTTTGAGAACGGGGTAGTACAGATAGACACATTGAAGGTTGTATTCGCGTGTGAGCTGTTGGGCCTGGTCCCTTATTTTGCCGAAGGAGTGCTGCGTGGCCGAGCAAGTAAGCAATTCGGTGCGGCCCATCAGCGTGAGAAACTCCGATACTTTCTCATACACCGATGATTCCATACTTTGCATGCATGACTGGAGTTCCACCAAAAAATATCGGTTCTGCAAAAAACAAAAGTTTCCGTCAACAAATATATACCTTTTATCTTTTACGGTATAGTTATACTTAATCTGAGAAACGATGGAATGAATGAGTGAAACGATTTTGACAATTTTAATAAAATGAAGATAAGTATAATGCATTTCCATGAGCCTTTGGAGGAAATATACCTAAGGAGGGGACATCACATAGAAAAGTTATTCGTGCGTGCCGCTTGGATTTGAGCCCTGACCCTCTTGAGTGAGAGGCGAGTTTGATAGCCACTGGGCTGTCACCGCTATTTCACAAACACCTTTAAAATTTAAATAAAAATCAAAAGCTTGATACCTGATGAGCATTAGCGGCTGCGATGCTTAAAATAAAGTCATTTCTAGCGCCAGTTGACTTTTCTTCTAGTTGGTCCCGCCGCGAGGAGACTTTAGCGCTGTTTTTCTGAAGCGACGTGATCGACTGAAAGAATGACCCTTTCTTCTTTTTCAACCTAAAAATACACACAGTGGTATTGTAAACGAGTACATGAGCAAAATATTGCATCAAGTTTGATGTATCAAGATAAACTAAGCTAACTATTTTATACGGAATGACGTATTTATTATTATTATTTCTATTCGTCGTTAATTCTATTGTCGAAATACTGCTGCATTACTATCTAAATGAACGTTATCACTGTAATCCAAGTTCAATTTAAAATGCATACATTAACTATGGGTTTTGACAAAATACATTGATTGTCCTTAGATTAGTAGGAAAAATTAATTACGCGCAGCATAGGCTTGGCGCGTGACTGTGTAGCGGAGCTACGAGCTTATCTACGAGACAGCTACGGAGCTACGAGTACGAGCGTTACCCAAATGAAATTCACTGAGGTGAACTTGACTACTTGAGTAAATATATTTGTTTATTTCACTTGAAAACTTATAACCCATTGGTTTATCAAGTAAAATAGGTAGAGTACCTTCATAGTACTCAGAGTTAGCAAATGGCTCATTTAAAAAAATATTAGAATCTGTAACAATTACTCAAGTACTAATGCGACAGTTGCGAAACTAAGTAAAGGCACGGGATCGATCGAACAGATCAGTAGTGTCTGTTTGAAAGCGCATATACTCGTAACATATTTACTTGTTTTTCACTTCATTTATTGTTTAACGTTTCACCTGGTGTGAAATTCAGTAATTTTGAATTCAAAATGGAAGAGTTAAATTAGAGTATACTTACTTTTCCTCAATATCCTTGGCTTTATCGCGCACATCGTGGGCAGTGTGCTCCTCATCAAAGTACAATTTTTTGGTCTTATCGATGTCAGCAACAGTGAGTTGGAGTTCCTTGTGAGCTTGAGCCAGGGAGTCGGTGCACTACCACAGAGATTGTGCATGGATTATACAATAATTATTAGATTGTTCATCACTAAAATATCGTCACTGCATCAAATAAATAACGTTGTCTTACTCTGTCTGATTGCACTGTAAGAAACAGAACCTAAACCGATGTAACTGACTATTGTAAGATAGAAAAAAGGGTTTCATGACTCTAGTAAAAAGGCACTATATAAAAATCACTCTGTTTTCCGCTTATAGGACTGTCTGTTCGATAAGAATGTTTTTTCGAGAATGCGTGGAGCAATTCTCTGAACTTGATCTTGAACATATTCCTTGGGGTTATGAAAAAGTGTATCGATTTCGATACGTACGCGATCGCATACAGCAATCGCGACGAAATAAAAAAAAAATTAAATTAAATTACTAGTGTTTCTGGAAATCCCTTTTTCTCGAAAGGGGCCATGAAAGGATCATATTTCTGGTGTTGTCGACAGCAAGAGCCAGGTATGATCTTCACGGTGGAGAGCACTTGTGCGTTCAGAGAATGGAAAATATTTGTACAGTAGGTATATTAGCCATGGGAACCTGTATATGAGGCTTGTTGTGGCCTCTCATCACAAGTCAAAGATGAGATGATTAAAATACCGTGGCAAAATCTTGCCACTAAGGGTGATATCATTATTTTCTTCCCAAGTACCTAGATTTTACTCACAGAGTGGCCTGTCAATCTACGCGCTACGCCGTGGGTTGCAGCAAGATTGCAATATATTTTTGTGCATTAAGTGCACGAGTGCCGACAAGCACTCCTGTTAAGTGTATGACAAATTGATACTGGTTGACGGCACTAACGTAAACACAATAAAGTAGATATACATAATGTGGTTTTCGACTCTACTCAAATATTTAAAAAATATCATTGTGGAATGCATTTTTTTTTTCATTATTAATACCCAAGTCCCAGAACTTGTTGTACTTTGAATAGAAAGCATGCAGGGCACGAGAGATTATAAAGTTATCGATGCGAAAATTCTGAATTAACATTTTATTATTTAGTCGTTGTATTCATGAGGTAGTAGCTACAATAACAATAAAATTAGTAAGTAGGTACTGACCTTCTTAGCCACGTTGAGCTTGTGTTGGCGCAAGAACTTGGCTTCGTCGGCGATTTGCTGTTGGAAGACTTCCACGGCGGCGAGGCGGGCTCGCGCCAGTTTCTCGTTCTCCTCCAGTACCGTGCGCCACACGTTCCACATGTTCCTATAGGCAAATCAATTATTGTTAAACATTCTATGTCTTGCGAAGAAACGGGTGAAACAGTAATATTTTTAGTAGTGTCAGGTATTGGATTTGTTGCTGTTTGGATTCCCTGTATGATTTCAGTGGAGCTTATGTTCAGTTGAGGTGCAGAATCTAACAACGCTAGTTTAACGTTGGTTCTGTTGAACGACGTTGCTCTACTCAAAGATGTAGCTTCTGGTGTTCGTAGAGATAGTTGAGGATTTCTATCCATACGACTCTTAAACCAGTCCGGCCCAGCCATATTACTTTAAAGCCAGCTGGGGGGAATATTTTGAAATCGAGTTTTACAGCACATTGGTAAGCTAGTTTTCGGACTTCTGTTGGTAGTAAATATATTTCCGAACTTTTGAGTATATAAGAAGCTAACAATGTTCTGTTTCTTGTGAGAATACCAATCTAAGTGCAATACAAGGTCCATACCAAGGTTGTTAAATGTAACAACTTACCCCAAAAAATTGTATCTACCTGCCCCATGGCACGTTTTTTAATATAAATTGATGTCACCATTAATGGATATCGATAGTAGAAAAAAGCAATATTGCAAATTAAAGTTAGATATATTATGAACGTTCAAGGCTAAAAATTTTGAGAAAATAAACAATATAGACATCAGGAATCAAAAATTTTGTAAAGGATTTTTTTAATTTCTTGGTTGAAATCGAGACACATGCTCACAACCTAGCAGCTTGGCGCTTGAGGGGTCGCTGATCATTTTTATGTAATGCACGATGTTATAAGAAAACAAATGAGTTCAATTATGTCCACCAAAGAGTTTAACATCCCGGTAAAAAAGGCGTGTAACTTCTTACCCCTGTAACAAAGTGCCCCCCGCTCCCCTACTCTATACTAGAGATTTAACGCTCCAACAATAGATGAATTTGGCATCCTGATTGTTGGTGAAAACTTTGAAACATAAGATATTTTGCTTACACGACGCGATACTGGGCAGCAAAGAATTATTAAAATAATTGTTTATTTTTTTAATTTAAGTATATATACTTTCCTAATAAAAATAATTGAAATATTATTTCCTCTAAGGCGGAGCAAAGTTCGCGGGGTCAGCTAGTCCTCTATTTATAAAATATTATGTTTAAGAATGTTACTCCCACGCTTGTTTATACGTAAGTAGGACGCCGCACAGTACTTAAGTAACGACTACGCCAACATTTCGCAAAGCTTCAATATTTTAAACGAGCTCATAAAGTTCCATGATTCTCCATTCGATGAAGAAAAATAATTTTGTGTTGTAATATCGCAAGGTAAGAATTAAATATTATTTTATTAGTCTGGTCTGTGGTATGTGATATCTATCTTCTATGTGTGTAGTGTAGGTAGAGACTACGTAGACATATGCAAAGGCATATGTCTACTACAAGACGTCATCACAGCACTAGCTGGCATGTAAATCAAACTCCCGTGAATTCTATGCATATTGAGAGGATCGGTTGTATAAGCAGATACGTGGAACTGCATAACAAGCATAGTTATGACAACAATATATATAAATATATATATCTTATATATATTATATATAAATGTTATGTTGGTTTGTGTACCTACGCTTCAAAAACCGTACGTTCGTTCGTCCGTTCGTTCTGCACCGATCGAGCTGAAATTTTAGCATGATATACTCGTATAATCCGCATCAAGGATTGTTTTTATCTAATTTTTGCATCAGTCACATATCCGCGAAAAATATTGTATACCCACAAGTATTGCAAAATTAAACTTATATGACATGTATTCTTTGTTTTGTTTCTCATTTCGCAACCATTCAATCACAATGTGCCACAGTGAAGCGTGGCAGGGTACAGCTAGTATATATATATTTTGGCAGCCCTAAGGCCGATATGATGTCGTTAGATTATATAGATAAGCTGCATCCGCTAAACACCTACCTATTAATTATATATGTAATAGTATATTCATTTTTGCAAACATAATTTATTAGATAAATGAAAATGCAAATATCATCTCCGAAATAATATTATACAATACAAATCAGGCTTATGAAATCACAATTATATCATGAATTGAACTAATGGATCGTCATTCACCGTCAGCCGCAATCCGAAAACCAATGATAAGTGATATTTATCGAACATGCGAAGTGAAGGAACAGCGGGAATAATTATACCGTTAAATTTTTTTTTTTTAAAAGCTTTTTAATTTTTATTTTTATTTTCATGCATTGTCATTGGAACCAAATATGTGTGCCAAATTTCAGCTCGATAGCTTCAGTGGAAGTGGGTGAAATATTGATTGTAAGATTCCAGGACATACTTACATCCTTACATACATTAATAATGGATACGAGTGAAGTTAAATAAAAGCTTTTAAAAAGAGAGGATTGTGGGTGTGGTGAATAGGTTTCTAACAAGGTTTTGTAATTAAAGATAGTGGAGGTTGTATATAAAACTAATTTAATCGTAGTCTTATTGTATGAAATTCGTCAGGTGCAGTACCACCGCCAATCCGCCAATCAAGCTATCCAAGCTTCATCACACCGTGTAATTATTGTCTGGTTTAATTGGTGTGGTCTCTTGTTACGCTTTTCTGGAGGCGACGATCTTAATCCTCAACAATTACTAACACCAGCCAACGAGCCTGTCTGTCATTAGCAGCCCCTGCCTTTGTAGTCCTCATACCAACTGATTGTATACTATATGAAATATTTATTTGTTTATGTGTAAAGGGAAATAAATAAATACCTATTTATTTATTTGCCACTATGTTGCAGTTACCTACTTTTTTTTTGGATTATTTATTATATTATTTATGTTGTCGACCTCAACAAAGGCTCTTTTGTAGTTTTACGAGTGAACGAATTGCTACATCAATGTTGAACTTAACTAACAAGGAGCCAGAATTATCGAGTGACCTGGCTCCTCTTAACTATTGCAATTGAATGCCTTCAATGTGACAAGAATGCTAACGCATAAACATATCACGTCGGAACCCTTCCCTGACGTTCGTTGTCTGTCTACCCACGCAATACCCACGCGATTAATAAGTTCATTTCCAAGAACAACGTCATTGTTATCGGAAATGTGCTCACTAGAAAAATAACGAACGGATACTTTGAAAACAAAGCGCCAAGTTATACTAGGAGTATATAAGCATAAAGCAGCTTAGGTTCTTTTTATCTTTATATGAAGCATCATATAAAGATAAAATGTATGTCTTTATAAGAGCAGAGAGAAAAAAAAAAAAAAACTAAAGTTAAATTAATCTAGTTTAAGTTCCATTATAGTAATCCTGCTTATTTATTTATTTACCACCAACTTACTTGCTTTCTATATTGGTCATGATTATAAGTGCATATCTGTGCATGTACAAATTATATAGAAGAATGAAAACTGAAGGCAAATTATTTACCATTTCTCCTCAGCACCGTCGACCTTTATATCGGGAATATTCGGTATTTTCTTGTTCAGATAAGCCGACGAAATTTTCAATAGGGCCTGTGAACAAACAGGTGTGTTATATATAATGTGAACGTACACATGTGTGAAAAATACATTTGTTATTAATAAATTTTTTCAAACGATTTTCTTAATTTTATATTTATATTCAAATAGACAATAAAAAAAGAAAAAATACTTATTACTACCTGATTAAATTAAAATTAAATCTTTGTACCAAACTTCATCAAAATCATTTCAGGCGGTGTAACGCCTAATCAACAAAATATGTAAATATGAAAATAATAAATATGCTATGTTCAGTGATTTAGGCATGAAAATGACCTTCATTTTTATAAATCGTCATATTACTTATTGCTTTTTCTAGAAAGCCTTGATATATGTACAAATTCAGATTACAGAACGAAGAAAAAAGGGTCTATAAAGGAAGGATACGAGATTTATGGATGATAGGTTTTTTTTTAAATAAATTATTGCTACAATAATTTATTTCAAAAGCGTTTATATAATTCTTATATAGCGTTCTTATAATTCCTGAGAATTCCTCCCAATCCCGAGGCTCCGGAATATTACAAAAGCATATAGCTTTCAGTATATCTATATTTCAGGAAGTACCTATATATTTCAGGAAGGTTAGGTCGCTCGCTCGCTGCGACCCATAGACGTCCCACTGCTGGGCACGGGTCTCCCCCACAAACACTTCTGCGGGAGGTCTAGAACATACTCCACCACGCTGCTCCAATGCGGATTGGTGGAGGGGTTAGTGGCCAACCCAGTGTCGAATGTTCTCAAGCCACCCGAAGGTCTTCGACAAGACTTAACGACTGTTCCCAGAATTGAAAACAACCGGGACCGACGGCTTTACGTGCCCTCCGAAGCACGGTAGCGTCCATTAAATTTTGCCACTAGCGGTCACCCATCCACAAACCGACCGCGCCCGTCGTTGCTTAACACTTAGCGTCCATAGCCAAAATGCTCGCTTCGATTCAATGTGATCGAAAGTGTTAAGAAGGTTAGATATGAACGAAAATATCCAGCCACTTTTAAGCCAATTTAATTCTACCATTCGATGATCAAGTGAATATCGACAGACAGATCGGTAAAGTTTTTCTTCAGATTTAAAGAGATTATTCAATATGAATGTTCAATCGTTGATAACAGAGGAGTCAAAGAAAGGTCAAGATATTCAAAGAAGTTTCATATTATATGTGAGAAGTAGGTAGTTTCATATTATGTGAGTAGTAGGAGTATCATCACTACCAATTAATAATCGGATACACGTGTCTATTTCATTTTATCGAGAATACTAGGTTATCATGAAATATCAAATCACAATTCGAAACAAAAAACAGAAAAATTTTGCCCTAAAAATAATCTTAGCCCTAACTAACTACTTACTACTTAGTTCATGATCTAAGTAATTAGAATTATCTGTATATACAAGATGTCCCAAAATTCAACGATAATCGAGAACCAGAGGATGGGCCTGCTAATGACTACTCCAGGAAAAAAAAGAAAAAAATATTATCTCGATTTTTTTTAAATTACATAATAAAAATGGAAATTCTTAGAAAATTGACACCCCTCATGATATTTTTAACTATCATAACCACAATTTTTGAGATATATCTGATTTTTTTTTGTATCCGTGACCTAAGTAGTACTGCTATCTACCACAAATCTTAACTTACTAGTTAAGAGCTACTAAAGCTACTTTAGCTACTAAATATTGTTTAGTTAAATATGAGGGAATGTTTATTTTCCGTTCCGAGTTAAAAAATCACGCGAATAAACAAAAATAATTAAATTGTTTCATACTGTATATAATACATATTTTTTACCGTGCGAACTAAAATTTGGTTTGTTTTCATATGTTGTCCTTTAAATTAAACACCATCCGCGTTATCAAAGTACCTATCTAAGGTCGACGAAGCCGGACGGACGCACCGCTACAAGCGTATGCTGTTTAGTGTTAAGTTATTTCTCAAATTCCATTTCGTTAGTATTAAAAATGCGTGGATAGATACAAATATACGAACACCTATAGGAATCACAGGATATGATATACATTAAAATAATATTACACATATACGTGTAGATTATATGTACGAGTCCAATTGATAATTCTTTTTAATGATTTCTCACGCTAGAAACGCAGCGTCAACGTTTTTCATGAATAGAAAAACAAAATACATTTAAACTTTTTCATTTTGCAAGGCAAATTGGAATTGTACAACACAAAGGTCGCGTGAAGCTTCAACGAGGATAAAAACGTGACAATTTGTCGTACGCTGCAACGAGAAAAAATCTACATCAATATCAACTGACTGGACTTCGTCCGATTTTTCGACATTCGATAAAACCATAGTGTATGTAGTCTACCATAGTTATATATGTTTTATTTAAAAAAAAGACTAGAAAGCATAAAGCTGGAAAAAAATCAAATTTCACGGAGTAATCGCGACTGGTTGATGGAACAAAACTTGCAAAAACCTGGATAAGATAACCGAGATAAGAAAGACGACAGCCAATTGCGTGGAGTAGGAATGTAATAAGTACCAAATACATTTTATTTTAATATTTCGTAAAATCGTCATTAAAATGGCTTGTTTAGTCACTAGATGCCATTACTTAGAATTCTTATAAAATTTAAACTCACTAATTACTTCATTGTGATTTAGTATCTTATAATCATACAAAAATCCAACATTCATCGCAGGAATCTATTCAATTTAGCCTTAAAATATGAATGTGCAATTGAGCGACATAATATAGGTCCTTACATATAAAATTGACGTTTTGTAAGGGAGGAACATAGGTAAAGTTTTTTTTAAATTTAATATATTTATTTAATGAAAGTATGTACCATTGCACTTTGGCCGTCTCATAGGTAGTTCATTGACTCCTTTATTAAAAAACCCATTCGGATGGGAATCAATAAAATCTTTGAAGGCGCTTTGGACTGCCCCAACAGGATTGAATATTTTCCCTTGCAAGAAGTTATCCAAATTGCAAAAAAAAAAAAGGTAATCTGTTGGAGCAAGGTCCGGGGTGTACGGTGGATGTCTTAGACATTCCAATTGAAGCTCCTCTAATTTGGTACGCGTTTGTTGTGCATTGTGTGGTATAGCGTTGTCCTGATTGACCCGCCTCGCTTGTTTAGCAGCTAGCTTTTCCGTCATGGTTTGCAGTTGCTGAAAATAGAAATCCGCCGTAATCGTCTGGCCAGATTTTAGAAAGCTGTAGTGAATGAAACCGGCACTAATAGGTACCAAACGCTCACAAGTAATTTTTTTTTAGTCCAGTTTCGCTTGGGGCAGGATTAGGCTGGTTCTCCAGGGTTCAGCCATTGCGATGAGCGTTTCCGAGTATCGTACAGAATCCACTTTTCATCACAGGTAATGATTCGATTTAAAATCCCTTCATTATTGTGCCGGTTGAGTAATGTAACACAACAGTCGACGCGCGTTTGTCGGTTTGGTGCACTCAATTCACTCAAGTGAATTAAAACAGTTTTAACACTAACACCGCATCCTGCAGCTAGTTCGGACGTGGTTTGCGATGGATTCCACAATAGCCAATTCTTCATTATCACACAATTAACAAAATTAAATTATCAACTTTGGTCTCCGGCCGTCCACGGGGCTTGTTCTGCTGGTCGAAATTTCCAGAACGAAAACGTTGGAACCAAAAACCTACTCTGTTTTCTTTTGCGACACATCATCATTAATCCTTCGAGCCGTTTCTGCGGCACTGGTGCCACGATGGAACTAGTACCTACTCGTAAATAACGCGATATTTCAAGTTATCCATTTTGTAAACTGAGTGACGCAAAGAAACCACGGAGAAAAACCAAAAGAGGAAAAAACAAATGAATAAGAATTAGTCCGAAACCATGAGTTAAGTATACTCCCAATCCAAAATTTTTGGTACTTTATCGTTGCGACCTATAGACGTCCCACTGTTGGCCACGGGTCTCCTCTCAGAATGCTTCAGGATTAGGCCTTAGTCCACCACGCTGGCCAAGTGCGTATTGGCAGACTTCACGTCTGCGTGCGTGCCGCTGGGGTTTGAACCCGGACCGCTCGAGTGAGAGGCGAGTTCGATAGTTCGATTTATATTACTCTCTTTACTTAATCAGTCGATAAAAAATGATTAAAACACCAATGATTATTTCAAGTTATTTGGCTAGTTCCAGGGAAATCATACTATGTCACTTTCACGCCAGTAGGTACGTTGAAAATGCGATGAAAGAAAAATCAACAAACAAACAAACACACACACTTTCACATTAATATATTAGTTAGGATTCTGTAATTATAAATCATGGAAACAATTCCGCGAGGTAGGTACCTACTCATAATGTGGAAACTGCAAATTAATAGAATATGAAAATGAGCAAAAATTAGCAATTTTTGACTTGAGCATATTTAACTCTAGGCACCTCCGTCATAATCGGTTATGTCTGTGGTTTGTGGATGAAGTATTTTGTAATTCACCAAATTGATGGTTCTGTAATATCCACCAAGCGTAGAACGTTGTATTGGGAAGCCTAATCTTATCTTAATCTTAAGATAAGATTAGGCTTAGAGAAGCTTGATCATATCCGCAAAACATATATTACTTTAATTGATTAACTTACCTCTGAATAAGATTTTTCAATGGCAGATCGCTTGATGGTGTAGGTGCGCAAATCCTCCAATAGGTCACACTCATGCTGGTTCTTCGCATGGAGCTTGGCAATCTGCTCCGTATGCAGGTTCTTCAAAAACTTCGTGTAATTACTCTGTAATTAAAACACAGATTTTAGCGATATATTACCAACTTCAAAATAATTACGATCATTCCATCTTCGCACAAAGGTTCTTCCACCCCTCTGACCAAGTGGAGATTGGCAGAAATCACATAAATACGATTCAAAGTAGGTATTAAAATCATTGCAAGTCTTGCAGTGTTAAACCTGCAGCATGTTAAACCTTTCATTCTGAAAACACTGAGTAAATTCACTTCGATAAAGGGAGAATTTAATTTGAATATTTTCAATAATTCCATGTCGGTCTTTCGCAAGGCTCATCGTCTGTCAGTGGAATTATTGGTTTTAAAAGCAATCTTCACTTTTCCTGCGGCGTCGCTTTGATTTCCCGTTTGATGTGACTGCCGGGAAGTCTCACCAAAGCAATTTCCACTTTGCCTGCCTGGTAACGGCTTACATCCCTGACATCGTTCAGTATAGCTTTATATTGAAAAGAATATAAAGCTATACTGAATATATATATGAAATATAAAGGCTACAGGATTTTAATGGTTAAATAATACCTATTCGTTACAAAAATTTTTAACAGAAATTCCTTTGTAACTAAGGTGAGAATATTTAGAAATAAGTATTTTGGTATTAGTATTTTAATTCAGGATTTATAGCTTCATAAATACAGCTCTCTGTCAGCTTTGTCACTTTAATTACGTTATAGTAGGCTAGATAATATTTTTGTCCTTTTGCAGAAATACACGTGGTGGTGGGTCAAAAGTGGTTTTAGGTAACTATGAACAACGACTGATTTTCGCAGTCAAAAGTGGTTGAGACAGGGTTATGTGGTTTGACTGAAACATTTATTTTTATTTTTATAATATAGACGGACAAACAGACATACGGGCCACCTGATGGTAAGTGGTCACCGTCATCTATGGACACGTGCAACACCAGGGGTATCACAGGTGCGTTGCCTGCCTTGAAGGAAACGTTTCACACTCTTTTTGAAGCGCTCCATGTCGTAGCTCGAAGGGAAAACCTCAGTCGGAAGCTCCTTCCACAGAAGACCAGTTCGCCGTAAAAAAGTCCGCGAGAAACGCACGGTGGTAGTAGGCCATTAGTCAATTCTGTGTGGATGAAACTTCAGACCTCGGCGTGTAGTGCGATAGTTGAATGAGGCTGGTGGAATTAGGTCAACATATTTAAACGAACTTCAAATATGGTTCGCTATAATGAAAATGTAGTTGGTTGGTTCGCTATATCTATTTATTTATTTTATTTATTTAATTATTTATTGTAAAATACAAAAAAGTGTTTTACAAAGGGCGGAGTTAATGATGGTGAGAATAAGTGGAAGGTGTAATTAATGCAAAATTAAATATGTTATGTATATTATATATATCTACACACATACCTAAATAAATACATACATAATAATAATATCATAAATATTAATATAATAAAAATACTCAGATACGAGTTTAAGTACAATAATATATTATGACTCCAACCATGAGCATTTTGTGGAGAGATATTTGCGAACTTGCATCATAAAAGATAATTTCGAATTGCCCTAATATCAACGGGCAGGGCGTTCCAGAGTTGAATTGCCTGAACAGTGAACAAATATGTATAGAAACAGGTATGGAAAATTGGAGTATCCAATAAAAGATTTTCCGCGGAGCGTAGTAAGTACTCTATCATGTGTGTTGCAACAGTAAAGAAATTTGCTCTTGAGATAAGAAGGAGTTGCTGCATCTTTTAAAATAGAGTACAGGAGAAGTAGGATCTATCTATCTATCTATCTATACTATAATAAATCTAAAGAGCAACTTTTTCTGTACATTGAATATTTTTTCAAAATTCCAATTCAGGGGCATACAATAACGCTTTAGAACTCAGAAATATGATTTTTGAAAATATTGTCTGTCTGTCGGTCTGTCTGTCCATCACAAGAAAACCCGTGGATGGATTAGGATGTCACATGGTAAAGTTTTTACTCATAGTCCTGGTTAACATATATGCTATTTTATTCTCAGAAAATAAAGAGGTTCCCATGGGTTCGAAATTTTGTATGGAGTTTTTTTAAATCTCAACCAATTCGTTTCAAATTTGCAACATACATTCCTTACAAAAATTAAAAGAATACGTATTTAACAGTTTTTTTTAGATAAATCTCGTTATTATGGTAGTGCCCTAAAGTGAAATTAAAAAAAATATTCAATGTACAGAAAAATTTCCTGAACTGAAACTGAAGTTTTAATATAGTAGTTGTAGTAGTATAAAAAATGTAAAATATAGAAGATAGTTAGTGCCATTCTTTTTAGATTTGTCAATAAATAGGCTTAATTGACAAATATATAAGATCCAAACTAAACCTATTTAAATATAAAATAAACCATAGATACTAATCGTTAAAATTTATCCAAGTATCTACATACCTATCGTTGCACTTTGAAAAATTTAACCTAATTTCGTGTATACAAGTCAGACTCTGTTAAGGGAATCAACATTTATTTGTAACCTGTGAGATTAAGTAAGCTAAACACAGTAGGTAGGTTCCCCGTTATTCTCAAAAACAACCATAAGAAATAGCTGATAATTTTCAAAAACCTGATAAATTTTCATAAACCATAGATAGTTAGAATGACAATCTCGATCAAGTTCACTTTCCTGACAAAAAATACAAAAATACACATATTCCATGAATAAGGAATATTCGTTACCAATTTGAAATAAATCAGTCGCGATTTAACAAAAAGTCCATACAAACTTTCATACCGTATCCGTCAAAATTTTTTGAGGGTTAAAGTAGCCTAAAACCTAACCCGGAATAACAGTAAAAACTTTACCAAGTTATACGTCCAAATCCGTCCATGGGTTTTTACGTGATGCCCGGACAGACACACTGTCAGAAAATGTTCCACTTCAGTTTTGTTTTAATATATGTAGTTGAACAGTACGATCGTTATATACCTATCCGAGAAAATGTACCTTACATGAGAAAAATGGTAAGAGTCTAAGAGCACTTCTTAAAACACAGCGTCTGCTTCTATATGATTGGGATTAATGATCACGATCACTGATATTGATTTAAATAAACCTTGCAGCGTCTATTTAGAACACGGTTTAGTGCATTCGTACGCTCAAGCTTAACGAAACCTTAGATCGAAATACTCGACACTTAAAATAATGTGCATTAAATTTTGTACCTACCGAGGAATTATAAGTATGACCGACAAGTGAGATTCTTATGAATGTAATGTTTGAATTGAATCTGGACTTGGAGATGGATGCTAAGTAGGTACACTACTTATATACTATTTTAAGCAGGTTTTTCGATCGAGTTATATAATATACTGTCAAAAACATGCATCTGGAGCTGAAAGTGACAATTGTTTGTCGCGAGGATGTTGTATGCTTGCACAGCACATAGTCCCGTGGGGCCGGATATGTTACTCGGTCAGTGGCAGCGTGCAGCCGTGACCCTGGCGAGGGTGAACTCACCTTCCTAGGCGGGGGCTGCATGGTGAGGCGGCTCGCCGCAGCGTCGCGGCACTCGGCTTCTGGACGCGAAGTGTGTGGATCGATGCAGACACACGCGAGCGCGATCGTGTTCTGCCGCGTTCCTCTGTCGCACGCCCCAAGCTAACCCCGCGCATGCGTCCACACGCCCTATTATTACCCACTTACTCTGCTACATACAGACTATAAATTAATTCCCGTGTACCTTGCAAGTTGCAACACTCGTACACTTTTACAAAATATTACCTGCACTTCTCATATAATTTGTATATGAGAAGAGAACATGCTTGGCCAGATATATCGTAGAAGTATCAAGGTCGGTGGATTAACAAGTATGTATATATGCAAAAATTAGAAATTCGGATAAATGGTTAAAATGTAGCGAAGCAGATTACACAAAATGTCAACAAAATGCTGGATGAAAGATTTTCTAAATAGGAGGAAAAACACGAAAAATTAAAAGAGCAAATAGAAAATCAAGAGAAAATAATCTACTTATTGGAAAAATAAGCTAGACAAAGGAATATTGTTTTCTTTGGAATCGAAGAGAAGGAAATATCTTAAGACGACCTACAAAATACATCATAGTACCATCATACCTCATGGACCGTTTTCAGTTACGCTGGGATATCCATGATAGAGTACTCCGCTCTTCCTACAAGTTAACTTTGGGTTAAGTTTAACTGTTTTCCATTCAGTACCTGTTTCTATAAATATTCACCCACCGTTCAGGCAACACTACTCTGGAATGCACTGCCTTTAGAGAAAGCACCTACGAAATACGTGTTCAAGAAACTGATTAAACAAACAGCACTACATAAAATCGTTGCAAGTCGAGAATTCCACAAACCAGTAAAGATATCGGATGATTTGTTAGGAAGCATGTTTATGTATGTATGTATATATTTACGATTTAAACATAAACATATATATATATATATATATATATATATAATGTTCATAATACGTTTACCTACATAAATATAATATGAGTATGTTTTAGTTGTGCTTACTCTTTTTTTTTCTGTCCCTAGAATATCGCCGCCTACCAATCACTATCTCACCATCACCCTGGGTTTACTGGCAGAAAATGCCAATAGGCATTAAGTCTGCCCATTGTAACATATTCTTTTGGTGTAACAATAAAGTATTTAAATAAATAAATAAAATAACATTTACAACTTTATAAAACAACGCTTTTCTATTAACATAGAACCCAGGGATTTACAAGTGATAAAAAGAGAAAACCAGGAGATAAACCTCGTCCAATAATCGTAACCTTTTCGACTCTACATACAAAGATTAATATCTTACATCTACCACATCTACAACAAATTGGAGCTGGCACACAAGCCAGTAAAAAGAACAAAACACTGACAACAAACTCTACTGTGCGAAGATCAAATAGCGTCTCGGAAGGTGTCCTGAAACCAAACATGTTAAACTTTCTGGTTAACAAAAATACCTCAATCACATCGCCGACGCAAGTCACTGATAACGGAGACAATCACTTATAATAATTAAGGCCCCCGCACGGATTATATAAACGTACCATTTCAAACAAGCATCAATAAATATCTTCCAATCCGGTTGGTCACCGTGGAAGATAAAGACCAAAACCCTCTAAAGAATACAATAAGAACAAAAAAACTAAACTCTACATCCACAGCAACAAAAAGAAACTCTATATTAACATACAACGTTAGAACCTTGTTATCTTACGGCCGCTTACTAGAACTGACAGAAGCATTAAAAAATATTTATATTTTTGTATATATATAAAATATATATAAAAATATTTATATATAAGTATAATCATCAGAAATACGATGCATGGGTATGAAAACTGAGGAATACGAAAATTATATACTATGTCATATAGGATTCACACAAGGTCAGTATGAAGTCGGTTTTTTAATAAACTCATATCATAAGAAAAAACATAGAAAGCTTCATCGGTATCTCTGATAGAGTCGCACTACTAAATCTTCATATCCAGGGTAATAAATTGTCGCTTATACAAGTGTATGCACCTACAGAATCGGCAGGACAAGATAAGATCGAAAAATTTTATGCCAATTTGTATAAAGCCTTGCACATAATACGTACCAAATTATGGGTGACTTAAACGCCAAAATAGAAAACCAAGAGATGATGAATTCCTGATAATGAAACCAAACGGATATGGTGACAGAAATCCAATAGGCCAAAGAATTAATAGACTTCGCACTGGAAAATAAAATAATAAGTTTAAATACATATTTTCGAAAGAGACAAAACCAAAGATGGACGTGGCGTTCACCTAATGGAGTCTATCAAAACGAAATTGATTTCGTCTTATCAAACAGTCCTCGTATGGTCCAAAACATTGAGGTATTGAAACTCAACTTTTCTTCAGATCATAGACCAGTTAGAGCAACATTAACATTAGCAAAAATGAAAAAGAACCGAAAAAAACATTGTGTGTACCTACTTATGTACACGCGTTAGAAGTTATACTTCTTTGTATAACCTTTGCAAGAACAATCTGCACTGTCGATGTCTTATTTCAATCACCATGACATTGACGTTGTCACAAGAAGAACAACTGAAAATAAATAATTTTCGAGGTGGAAACTAGGCGATACCTAAAAGGTATTTAATATATTGAAAGTTTTATTTATTATAACGCATTATCTAGTTTAATAAAGTTTAATATATATCTATTATATAAATATCACAAAAAATCACCGGAATGAGCCCGCAGACTTTGACAATTGAAAGTGTACACTGTCAAACCATTTTTTGACAATGTTGACTATAGCTAACTTCATCCTGTTGCTTTTTCGTTTCGGTGTGCGCGCGCATCGTAAACATTTACTCTCATCATTTTTCCCTAACGCGCCAAAAGAAGTATAACTTCAAAAAACGACCTATACTCTACATTAAAAAATAAGGAAGAAATATTCAGATACCAAGATTGCACACGAGCTCGTCTATCAAACCTACTTGACCACCAAGAAAATATTTCAGTCCAAACCTACCACGACAAAATATTAAAAACTATAACTTAAGGCCTCCAAAACGCACGAATACCTGATAAAAATACAAATAAAAAACACAAAATTTTATCAAACAACACTAGCGCTAATGGAGAGGAGACAGATACTGCAAAATACTAAAAATAAAACTAGATCCTTGAAAAATGAACTCTCAGCGTTAATTTATGCGCTTGCTTACTAGTTTGTAACTAGAAAGCAAGCGCATAAATGATGACTATACTATAAATAGATCGGACACTGTCGAGAAACATCTAGCCCAGTCAGGCAGTTCGATAAAAGCTTTTAAGTAACTAAGAACTAACAAGACATTGATCGAGGGTTTAAATAGAAAAGGAAAATCTCTAACCAGTCGTTATCATATTATAGCAATTGCAACAAACTTCTACAAAACACTTTATAGCGCTCAAGACTCTGAAAATATCAATCATGACAAAACACATCGGAAGCACGAAATTACAACGAAATGTACACCATTCGTCGTAACTGAGGTTGCTAAGTAATAAATAAACTAAAAAAACAATTATAAGTCCTGGTTCAGACAGCATCATCAACGAAGCTTTAAAATTGACCAATTTATTGTTGGCTCTACCGGTTACTCACCTTTTCAACCATATCTTGGAAACCTATGAAACACCGGTACCTACAATGATCAGAGTCAAATATAATACTGATTTATAAAAAAAGGGTGACCCTTGTGACGTTGCCAATTACAGGCCTATAAGATTACTGCCATCCATACTAATATACTAATATTATAAATGCGAAAGTAACTCTGTCTGTCTGTCTGTGTGGCTTTCACGCCAAAACTACTGAACCGTTTTAAATGAAATTTGGTACACAGATAGTCTTGCGCCTGAGAAGGGACATAGGCTACTTTTATTTGGAAAAAAGTGTTGTAAGGGGTTGAAAGGTTCTATGAAAGTTTTGTCATTTTTAGAACTAGAAGCATAAAATTTATGTTAAAGGCTGTTGATTAGATATAAATAAATATGGCATTCAAAGTTTGTAAAAATTTTGTAAGGGTGTAAAATAAACATATAATTATGTCTAATACCACGCGAGCGAAGCTGCGGGCGTCCACTAGTGTATATATAAAATGTTCTGCTCTCTCATAAATGCAAGAATAAGTACTACACTAGATGCGGAGCAATCTATGGAACAAGCGGGATTTAGGAAGAGTTCTCTACTATTGAATACCTATAATAATTTAATATAATAATTTTTTTTTAAATAGCTTTTTCAACTTTTATTTTTATTTTCGTGCATTGTCATCGGTACCAATTATGTGTGCCGAATTTCAGCTCGATAGCTTCACTGGAAGTGGGTGAAATATTGATTGCAAGATTCCAGGATATACATACATACGAGTGAAGATAAATAAAAGCTTTTAAAAATATCAAGCAAAACAGAGAGCTCTTTACATCGCCTATATTGACTACAAAAAAGCCTTATAAAGAAGAAAAGATACCGTTTCACATTCTAGTATCTGGAAAGCGCTAGTAGAGCAAGGTGTAGAGAAAGAGTGTAATATACAGGTGATATAAAGTATCTACAATGACAAAATTTAAATTGGAAAAAGTTGGCCCAAGCTTTCCTTAAAAGAGGATTAAGACAAGGTGACCCGATCTCTCCGAAGCTATTCATAGCCATAAATAAAATATCAAAAGACCCACTTTAAAAGTATGAAATAAAAATAAATATAATTTGCTACATTACAACCCATAAGCGTATAACGTATAAACCATTTCTACCTTCCAATGCGGATTGCTTCATTTTAAATTCACGTAATATATTTCCGTCATAAATAAAATCATCAAAATTCTTACACAAACACTAACGGCAACCATAAAATTATCCGAGGTAAAAAGTAACCTAGGCCGTATATTTACTACCTACATCTATGCAAAAATCACATCGATCCAATATTCCGTTAGAGGTCATTCCGTCCAGAAGAAGGACAAACCAATAAATCGATAAACATTAGAAGGTGAATTATTTGCCACAAGCAAAAAACAAATAATGTTAAAAAAATGTTACAGACGGTGCTTTGGTACTGCTGAGGGCAGACTATAGTTAGAGCCCTTTCTTCTAGCTATGTACTGTACAGTGTGCTATGCTTCTAGCTATGTGCCTCAGACCGCAATGGTTCAATTTAACAATGTAAGAGACAATAACACCGGCCGCCGCCTCGTCTCGGCGACATCGGCGTCTATTACTGTTCATTAGTATTGTCCGGTTGCGACTACCGGACTTGCGCATTCAATAGCCCATACTATTTGGATGGCATACTAGATATCTATTTATTTTTGAATAAATACTAATAATGTACCCACTAGCAAAAGCAATGAAATTTTTTTTTAAATAAAATTAAATACTCTATACGAAAATGACATTATCTACATTTTTAAACATTGTCGATACTTATCGTAGCCCCTAGTAGGTGGAACAATTGAATGGTAGCTTACAGTCCACCGAGTGAGATGGGGTAAGACCAACTCGTGGGAAAGACTAATACATATTATTAAATGTCTCTTATAATACACATTTTATTCTAATATATATCTGTTTTAACCCAACCAACATACTAAAATGGACATTAAGAGATATTTACCTACATTAAGAGATATTTACCTATGGGGCACCATATAATGTGTTAGTCTTACCCCACCTTACTACTTATATAGGTAAGATTTTATGTCAAATTACGCTTTATATTTTATAAAATATATTAAGTCCACCCATTGTATATCTCTTTAGAAGTGTCAATAAATTTGAATAAATAAATGAATAAATAAAAATAAATTAAATATATATCTTGGACATTCTCGCACATTGACCCCAAAGTAGGCGCGAGCCTGTAATATAGGTGTCAGAGACTGATATACATTGAATAATAACATCCAGACAAAGAACAAATACAAGTGTTCGTCACACGAATATTTATCCAGAGTGGCTGGCGCAACAGACAGGGTCACTACCGATTGCGCCAAACTGCTTTCACTGCTGAACTTCGTAGAAACTCCACTGAAAATCAGTGATACAACGGTTACGTCGAACTTTAGTCGACCAACTACCTAAGACCCTACAGGTTAATGAGCCCTTAACCTCACTGGATACCGAGCATGGCATACTGCGTCTAGTACAATCTGCCATCATCAAAGGAAATGCAGATAGGTTTCGGTTGAGACGAAGAATTAAAAAAGAATGTTACAACTACAGAACAGAAAATTATGTACTTACGTCTTTATTATATAATATTATGTCCTTAGGCTTATTTGCTATTGTTTCAAATGTTTAGGTATTAATTTCTATTATTTATTTGTTAAGTAATAGAGATTAATTTAAAAATTTCTATTAAGTATTTATTCTTAATTAAATTAAATATAATGTAAATTAATAATTTCTATTATTTATTCGATAAATAATAAAAATAAGGCTAATTTAATTACCAATTCAGCTATCATACCTTATTTGGTAGGTACCAACTTGTTAGGGCAAATTTACTCGATCAAACGAATCGAACGCGTAAACGCTAATTTGTAAAGGATTTTAGGTTGACGCCGACATGTAGGTACAATATAAAAGCCACTAGATGGTGCTGCTAAAATCCCATACAAATGTATTTACGCGTCTACAACGCGTATTCGAAAAGCGAAATTTCTGCGATATTGAAGTAAGTATAGATAGATACTGAAGGTAACTACTTAATTTACATGATTGAATGGAGTACATTATCCACTTACCAGGACCCTCGCTGGCTTCCTCGATAAGCCATATTTCCGTTCAGAGTAGCTCATCTTATGTACATCTCACTCACAATAATCACTATTCTTGACTGAAACATTCACAAGCAAATGTAACCAATTTTTTATCCATAATGCTCACACTACACTGCCTACAGCAAGTTACCTAACCCTTTATTACATTACCTACGATGGAGCGAGACACATTATGCTGCGTGACATAATAATTATTTAACCTACCTAGTAAGGAAAACTAACTAACTGCTGTGTTTGTACCATAAGGATTATTATTTCTATTCCCAATCGCCATTCTAGCGTTTTCTTTTCAGCGATATTAACTAAGCGCTTCAGTAGGTACCTAACTAGTAAATGAAATTGATACGATATTCGATAATAATTTGGAACTGAACACGCTTGTTATCGCTATTCGTAGATAATACTGACAAGTAAGACATAACTGTACCTACATCTTAGTCATAATATTACATCAAGAAACCCTGCTAGGGCGTTGCAACTGATTCTATACATTTAGGTGAGAAAATTAAATGATTTAATAAAGTCAAGGCTATATAATTTAAAATGTCATGATTAATAAAATTTAAATGTCAAACTTAATAATTTAAATAACCAGCTGACCCGGCAAACGTTGTTTTGCCATATAAATACTTTTTGGTTGATCGTAGAGGGTTGAAAATTCAGGGTTGTATGTATTTTCTAATGTTGTATCATAAAAAAATACAAAAATAAAAATTTATCTAACAATTAAAAAAAAAAAATTAGGGATGGACTACCCATAACATTTAGGGGGATGAAAAATAGATGTTAGTCGATTCTCAGACCTACTGAATACGCATATAAAATTTGGTAAAAATCGGTAAAGCCGTTTCGGAGGAGTACTGCAACAAACATTGTGACACGGAAATTTTATATATAAGATAAGATAAGGTAAATAATTCAAAATGTCAAGCTTAGTAAAGTACATAAATAATAAAGTAAATAATTTAAAATGTCAACATAAATAATTATACAGATACTGATTATCTGCCAAGTGCGGATTGTGAGATTGCATATGCCTACGAGAACATTATGGAAAACTCACAGGCATGCAGTTGTTTCCTCACGTTTCCTTCACCGCTACAACAGTAGTAAATACTACAAACACAAAAAAAATTGCCTAACTCCAACCACTTCGTTTTTATTAGCTGTATATACATTTATTTTATCCATTGTAGTTTATTTTCTATTATTTATTTTTATAGCAATTAATAGCATATATTAACTTAATATTATAGAGCACACTATTTAGCTACACACAAAACTTATAGTATGTAAAATAAATAAGCATGTAAAAAATGTGCATACGAGTATATGTAAATAGTAAGTAATGAGGTTTGTGACTCAGCAGAGAAAACACCTAACACTTCATATAGTAGTTTAGTCGGATTTCTACACAATAAGTTCAAACAGGATTAGGTACAGAAGTAGGTACAGAGCCTATTTGATTCAAGTTAACATGCAAGTCTACGCGGGTCGCAATCGGAAGGCGGACTAGTGTCGCCGGGCGCTGGACAGACAGACAGACCTTTCCTCCTCTTGCGCGGTGCTGTAGGCGCTCTTGCGCTGAGGGTATTCGGAGTTAGGTTAGATCCCCTCTATTCGGGCAATTGCTCCAGGGGCAAACCCCGTCGGTGACTACCTCGCTGTTGAGCGTGGGAGCCAGTCGATCGTTGCGCACGCGGTACGCGTTTCGGACGTAGCGCCCCGCTCCTGTGATTTCTCGCAGGGCGAGGTTTTGCTGGGCCTGAAGACGCTTGCGCTGCGTTGCCGCCGCCAGAGCATACCATGCTGGCGCCGCGTACGTGAACCTAGATCGGATATAGCACTTGTATGTACCAAGTTTAGTGCGCAGTGGTAATCGGCATATCAACACGGGCGGGAGCGTCGCTCTCGCGGCTCGTGCCTATGCACCAGCATGGCACTCATCGTGAGTTTACGATCCATGTGATATCCCAGATACCGAACGGTCTGCTGCCACGCTAGATCTTCTGCATGAAGACGCAGCAGCGTAGGCATTTTAATGTTCCGGCTAAAAAAGTATTGGGACCGGCTTTGACGGCAATCCTCCACTTATTATTATTATTATTTGGAGGGAGGGGGTGTGGGTTAAACCCATAAGCCACTGCGACCTATAAGATCTATTGTAGCTAATACCACAAAAAACATAATAGTACATAAACATAGTAGTAAGTACCTATTAATACTCCACATATACAGTCAGTCTGACAAGCGGGCGGGCACTGGAAGAGCGTGGTTTTTTTTTGTTTTGCATCCAGACAAGGACGAAAAGGACTACCCTCTGGGCATTACTCTCATTCCCTTCACGGACCGCAATGAAAATCAAGGTCGTGGTTTCTTTCTGATCCATGACAATTTTATTATGCTTTATGCGGACCCATTTTATCCTGTGCCTACTTCAACGTTTTTTTTATGGATACAAGACCACCACCACCACACTTCCGCTGCCGCCCATGACAACTGTGACTGACTTTGAACAATACTCAATTAGGGACTGGGATGGTTAGTCCAATTAGTTGAGAGAGTTAATTAGAACATTAGTTGGTCAGTTCGTTAGTAAGTATGAGAACTGGGGACTGTTAGTGATAGTTAGTCCTGTTAGTTGGTGTTGGTACTTGTTAGTAGGAGTCTCGTTCTAAGTCAGTCACAGATGTGTTGCTACCCTTGAGGACTAAGATGGTCGCCTCTTATGAAGTGTAACCGGAAACCACACCTTTCCAACCGGACCTTAATTGCTTTAAAAACAATTATTACCTACACGGCAGAAATGGTGCTAGGTACCGTGGCGGGCATTGGTACTGCCCCGGGCGAACTCTATAAGGAATCAAATAGGTTTCATCTAAAACCTATTTGGTTCCCTATAGGCTCTAGCACGTACCGTATCATAGTTTCCTTTTTTTAATAGTAATCGTTACGTTATTGTGTACACTTTTTTTAGATATTTCAAGCTGTATAAACGAATATATTGTAGTAGTATTGAGAACAAATAAACTTTCTATTTTTTTCATAGCACATAACTTAAGTGCGTGTTGCTTGGATTTGAAGCCGGACCGCCCGAGTGAGAGGCGAGGATTTGTTTAGTTACTTACTTCAGAACTTACTTCGTTACTTTTGCATAAAAACCAATGATTTTAAATGGGTAGACCGAATGCAAAAAGAAGCTTAAACTAAAATTCTCACATGAATGTATGTAAGTTGATACATACATTCATGTGAATGATTTTTATTGAAAATTTGAATAGGCACCTACATGAAGATTTCTTATTCAATCTACTTACAAAGTTAAAAAAATATTTTTTTGATTATAATCCAATTGACATGCAAAAAGTTAATCAGTTAAATATATCTAATTTGAAGTGTTTTTACCTTCGCAGTCTTCATTCTAGCCGCCAATCAATTCAATACACCACGCGATCCTGCACACTTTTTTCTTTATGTACCTACAGAAGTTTAATATGTAGGTATGTACCTAGAGGTAGCGTCCATAGCGCAATAACTCGTGTCGATTCAATGTGATCGAAAGAGTTACGCAACGACGGGCGCGGTCGGTTTGTGGATGGGTGAGCGCTAGTGGCAAAATTTCATGGACGCTACCGTGCTTCGAAGGGCACGTACAGCCGTCGGTCCTGGTTTTCAATGCTGGAAACAGTCGTTAAGCCTTGTCGAAGACCTTCGGGTGGCTTGAGAACATTAGACACAGGGTTGGCCACTAAGCCCCATCCAATCCGCATTGGAGCAGCGTGGTGGAGTAGGTATGCGCTAGACCTCCCGCAGCAGTGTCTGTGGGGCAGACCCGTTCCCAACCGTGGGATGTCTATGGGTCGCAGCGACCTAGAGGTAGGACACACTTAGCGTGTGTCGATTGAAAGACGTCATTAGGTTTTTCATCTCGAAATTCCTTGTGGTACCTACTAAGATATAGCTCGTATAGTCTGGAATTGTGCATGGCATATGGTAATAGGCATGTTCAAATCTCATTTTAATGTAATTGTGTAGAACTTAACTGGTTAATGGTGGTGCAAAAAGACCTTTGCTTATCACTTCGGGAAATACCATCATCCTCAATTTTATGAAGACCATTTCACTGAGTACAAACTTATTTATATAGGTGTACAAACTTATTTATATAGGTAAATAAAAAAAACCATTTAATTGATCTAAAAAATTTATTCATGAATGAGGCGACTATGTGCATTTGAAAACACCTGATTTTACAAGACCACTTGTACATTATTTACAACACCCGCGTTTTAATTTTTTTCTCGACTCAATTTGACATAATGCATCATTCACTTAGAGACACTGTACATAAGTAGTTTGTACAACATATGAATAAACATAATTTCTAAAAATCTAAGAGCCAAACAATAATGGAAATATTGTTGATCATAATACTTATACGGAAAGTGGTATAAGGTTAATCTCTTAAAGTTTATACCTATCGTCTAAGACATAAATAAAGATAATAATAGAATTAGAACATTTTTCTTAACCTAATGACTGGTGCGGGTCGGTCAGCCATGAGTTTACAACTAACATCAATAACTTTCTGCAGCTGTGGCACGTAAAGTTATGACTAAAATATGATACGTAAGGGAAGTCGGATAGCACAACACAAACCAACATTTACGTCTAGCTACTAGAAACAATTGGTATCCAAGTTGTGACTACTCTTAATGCTAATGCACAAAACATCTTTCAAATTATTATGAATACTCCATACAGTGGGTAGTGAGTAAAACCTCGGGGAGGCGCCTAGCGCGCCCTCTATAGTTACGGACTACTAGACCACTTTTTACGAGTACGTACATTTAACACAAACTTTATATCAACAACACACGTACTTCTTAACTTTGCTTACAATACATAATTTAATACGATTCCGTGCAACACTTATAATATTCAACACTCGGTAAATTACAGAATTCAATATAGTCATGAGCTTAAAGCATATATGACAAAAAGTCCAAAATGAATTTTTGCACACAAACAGAAAAAATACTTACAAAACACAACTGAAAAATAATATGTACTACTTATAAATATTTATTTTATTTCCAACAGTCGGAATATCAAGAACAAAATTTATACATTAATTTAATATTATACTTTTAACATGTGTAGTATAAATTAAAACAAATCACAGTAACAAGGTAATGATCAACCTAATGATAGTAATGTGATGACAATTTTAACTTCTGTAATTATTTTGTGCGTAAAAGAAAGCTCCAACACATTGAAGACGTTCCCAAGAGACACATTCTACATTCTATGTGAATTTGAGGGTATTTGACTATTTTCTTTTAACTCATTTTTTCATTTTAAATATTTGTATATCAAAATTAAATTATTGTATTACGTAAAGCCGTTTAACATAAAAATGTTGAAGGATGGATAAGGTACAATGCCACAATTCTGATACGATTATTTAACAAATGGGATATAGATTCAATTTTTTGTCAATATATAATATAAGCGATCATTTTGAAAGGCGGTATGCGCCGACGCGACCTACTGATAGTTCGCAAATTTATTTTTAATATATAATGCTGAAAATTCGTCTAAATATCCAGCTACATATCTATTAAATACCAAATATTAACAAGGGCAATCCAAATACCTACTTGATTTTTTGAATTTGATAGCTTGCCAGTCATATGACCGACCAGCTAAGCGAGATTCTGATTTCTTGAAATTATGAAACAGCAAAACAATTACTTACAGGTTAATTAATAATAAATCAATAATTTTATTATGCGATTACAATCATATAGCAAAGATCTTGCATGTATCTGAAAGACGCGAGGTAATCGAAGAATTTTTTATCTTTACTCTTTGCAGTAATGAGTATTAAAGAGGACGGTCCAATTATGTTTAATGTATAAACTAAATAATAATTAAGTCATTATAGTCAATTTATTTATTTGATTAATAATATTTCAGGTATTATAAAAAACCGACTTCGTTACTGAACAATAATAATTTCGGTTATTCACATTTAATTAAATAATCATCAAACTCGCTTTATAAAAAGCTAAGCCGTTTGGCGACAAGTAGGTCACAACAAAATCACATATACAGTAACTTTTCTTCTTTTCATGAAATAGTTTTGGCTCTAAATATTTTTCGTGGATAAAATAATTTAAATATTATATCGATATAAAGGTGCAACGATTAATTTTATTCGGACATAGAGAAAATGATTTGAAAAATAGTCAAATACTCCATTCCTATGAAGAGACACAACATCATGTTTGTAACTTTACGTGTAACACACTATTGACACTATTCTATACACTTAAGTTGAATATAATATTCGATATTACATATCAGATTCGAGCGAATTATTTAAATTACATTGACTAAACACATCAATACAATTATATAATAATATACATACATCATTTTTTATAGATATCATTAGATATCTCCATTGTGAATTTCACGCATTGTCGATAGTTATTCCGTACTTCGTATTAGTGTCAGTCAATATTGTGATGTCGAAAGAATTCATAGCTGTACTTGAAAATAAATTTAATAGAAAACAATCTGAAATCATAATTTCAATCACAGTTCTTTATTGTAATTTAAATTCAACAAAAATCAATCGTTTCAACGAAAGTATAAGTCTGTCGTACTGTTCTACTACGTCAAGTCATCTTTATTACGTCATTTTACCCAGCATTTGATATTTCACGACTGCCTGGCCTTAAGATTATACGAATAGTCTTTTCCAGTAGCCCTGGCTCTTGTAATCGAAATAGTTATAAGTAAAACATCAATTGATTTCTTCGAATTTCAATAGCACATTTTCTGTAGTCAGGTATAAGCATATCTCTGCTACCTGTAATTATAGTGTCAGCATCCTTGTGTATAAGCGTCGACGGGCTCAGAGCAAGACTTACATTTAATTGCTACTGCCACCTAATGTTATTTACAATTCTGTAACTGTAACAGTTACTTTTATTTATTATATCTGTAATATTACATGTTAATTAATCCATAGTTTGGGTTTTGTTAAGAGCTTGTCCTGGTTCAGAATATATTATGTATTTATATATGTGATGTCAATACAATATCATCCACACGATTAATGCACTTTTAATGCCACTCAAAGTTCTACGAGAAAGTTGCTTGCAATAACATGATGGTACATAATTAGACTGGACATAGGACTTTCCTAAACGACGCTACTCCGTCCGGTACTTTATTGGACCCCTAAAGGCTGATGATGCTGATAATAATAATTATACTACGAACATTGTCATTAAAACTAATTTATTTACAAAGTTACTTATTCTGAGCCCGTTAGCTAGGTAGTCATCACCAAATATTTTACATGGAGTTTATTACCATAATCAATGTAAAGTATGTAAATATACATGCAGTACTGGTATTCGAACAGAATACGAGGTAAACCACAAAATTTATACAAGATATAATCGTATCGATTTTACAACTAAAACATCAACAGAATACTCGATCACTATACGTTAAAAACAATATTAATTTTCACAAATAATTTATTTTTACAAAATAATTGAGGAGCTGGACCTTCTCACTAAAAATGATAAATAGGTAATTAATATAGAAACTAAATTGAATAGGAATAATTTACACATTACCAGATACATTATATATATACATAAAATGACTTTCATTGTCGATAATGCTATGTTATTATTAAATTATTTATTAAGTATATGTTTATGGTTTATTTGTAGTTTATGGTAACAAATGTTTTTTTTTAATGAGATATATTACAAATGTAGCCTTGTGACTTGTCATGTCAATGAATAAACAAAAAAAGCATGTTACATGAATACGATTATTATAAAGAACGCTAGAATATCTATTATATATTTCTATACACACATTGGGTAATTAATATAAGTTCGGAGTTTGTGTACCTACTTGGTTAAATGATACCCAGGACAGCCTTCAGAGAATATCAAACAAAACATTGCAAAATAGAACAGACTATTGTTTGACGATACTTGATTAAAAATCGCAACATCTGTGATACGGTGGCTACAATCCATACACGTACACGTTCCACAATTGGGCAAGAGTCTCCCCCAAAGCCACAGCTATGGGAAATCTAGAGCACCACGCTGCTCCAATCCGGATTGGTGAAAGTTACGGTTACGGTTACTACTCCGCTCTAATATATGGCCCTAAAGTTTTAATTAAGACGAACGAATATGGTCGTCAACAAACGGTTCAAAATTATTTTTTTTATTATAAATTTCGTTTTTTTATGTCATCTAGTTAAATAAATATATGTATAATAAAAACATGGTCTAATTCCTACAAAGTCACCTAACCAAAGTTCAAGATCATTTAGTAACTTGTAACGTCCCTCAGACCAATTCTTCTTACATGGAATGTTTTACATAAAACTTAAATTTAAGCAAAAGTTATAATGTAGATCCCTACCAAATTAATATAAATAATAAATGCTTCGGCTAAATTTACCTCTACAAACAATTGCAAATAATTTTAATCCAAACAGATTTCAAGGTAATTAAATGCCAAACACTCTCTGCGAATGTCAGACTATATTAATCGCACAAAATTAAATACTTGTGATATTTGCTAGTAGAAAGTTAGGATTTAAAAAATGACAGTTTTTGGAATATCCGCTTGAACATGGATGGAAAGTTGAAAACTGGATGGAATTTTTGTTATGAAAATCTCAAGTAGTAATACTAAATCGCGTTTGAGCAAAACCTCGACATTTCGACTATTTTATTATAATCTTATTTAGCCTGCATAGAAATCTGACTGTAATTCTGCCCGTTCAGTATCCATGGTTAGATCGGTGTGTTGCCGAACAATCTTCTCACAACGTTCTAGTTCGAGGCAGATGATTGGCACACAAAAGGTAATATAAAGTTTTACATAGTTTTGATATGATTCTAGCATGACGGAATTATGAAAACTAAAAAACAATTTACTTTAGTAAGATTATTTAGTGTCTTATAGTTATTAATTTATCCGGTAATAAGAGGTTTATATTTTTAAACTACCGATTAATTTTATTTAATAAACGTAGTATTAAATACTTTTACTAATTGGTATGTATTTATAAGTGAATTTTATACTGATTATTTTGACAAATAAACAAAATCCTTAAACCGCAACACTCATGAAACACAATTTTAATGATTTATAACTGATTTGATGTGTTTTGTTGAGTCTTTATAAAATTTAATTATATTTTACAAAATATATGATCATATTTATTTGGAAAATGTGCAAAGTATTTTATAAAGCATATCCGCAAAACCGTTTGAACTGAGTTAATGTTGTTTTTACTCTGTTTAACCAACTTCCCCTACACAAACACATTAAAATATCCCGCTTAATACAACTTCTCTTCTCCTTATATAACAACTAAAACTACAAACTTCGCCAATGCATCCAACCCGTACTTCTCACAGTCCAGTCAGAAAATATAGTTTACTGCCACATTGCACACATTCCTAGTGTTATTTACTAAATCAGATTGTCACTGTATATGACCTTAATTAGACCTTTTATTATATGGTTATAGTTAAATAAATATTAGCAATATTCAAATCGGTCCATAAATATACTAAGGGTGCAGCAAAATTGTTAGAATAATAGTTTTCCACAGGAAATATATATAATTGAGTAACGCAGTTGCCTCTGTCCAAATCATTCCTCATTTATTCATAATTGTTTTTATAACGTAAGGGCTTTTTGGAACGAACTACATACCAAGTTATATTTAAATCTGATTTTGTGAAAAACTATTAGGCCTATTATAATTACGAACATACAATAATGTTGCATTTTAATTGATGATACTTTAACGAAATCAAGGTAGATTTGATACATCTACGAAATTTGAAAGAAAAGATGGTTTATAAATTAATCATCTACAGATCCTAAAACTATTGGGTCACATTTACAAAAGAGCTATCCCAGTATAATCCTATTTACATTAAGTTATTTGATCTTTTTGACTAAATTTAAAATATCTACAGAAAATTTGCGAAAAATGGACTTATTTTTGATAAAAATTACACTGATTAGATAATGATTGCAACCTGACGCAGTATTATTACAACAAGCAAATTGTATGTACATTTTTATTGACCTTTGAATTTTTCAGTAAACCTATCACTTATTCTCATCATTTAATGTTCTCAATATATTTTATGTACTACTATTATTTTGTTAGTATCAATAGGGACAGTCAATAATAAACTATTTACGCTACTCTTACACTAGCTAGTTTAAACGTATCTTAATTATATACTTATATTTCATTTACTTAATTCGGTAGTATTCAATTTTGTTCTACTTTACAAAGACTTATGTTTGTTTTACGTAGACGTTCTACTCCTGATACACTTTAATAACTTATTAAAATTTAAATATTTACAGACAGATATTATAATGTGTGTATGTTCTTAAACTTGATTTTGGACAGTTAAGGTATGGTGATACACTACAAAATAAAAACTATATATAAATATACACACATTTTAGGTAAGTTTAAATTTCTCCAAAAAATAAATAGCACCATTAAATAAAAATTGTGATATTAATGAAACCATCTTTCAAATTTTTACGAGACAGATCAAATATATTTAAAATTTAGGTTATAATCTTTATTGTTATTAGTTAAAAAATATATTTTGTGTGCAGACATTCAGAGATAGGCTTACTATGTTACGTACAGTGAATTCAAATGGTATCGAAAGATTATTCTTATAATTATATTAGTGATGCGCTTATAACTAAAATAACACACACAAGGTTCCCCCAACCGCAACTACACAATGAGTATTGCCAAATATTGCACTGAGTGATTGAATATTCTGCTCACAGCAAAGTAAATATGCAAATAAATCATTACTAACATACATTTAATTCCAGGTTTTACATAATAAGACGATAATTTAAAATATATGTATGGATAGTACTTTACATACAGAGTTTATTTGCTAGGAACATTATAGGTATCTTGTTTTAGACACAATGTTCGAAAGATACTGATTGTGATTATTTAATGGGGGATGACACAAAATTGTTATCCAGGCCAAGAATATTAGTGCTTCGTTGGTGTAGTGATCGCAAAATCAGCTGCTAAGCCAGTGGTGGTAATGACCATAGGTCGCTCAACAACTATTGGGTTTTTCTAATTAGAAATGCCTGGTAGCAAGCTATAAATCTGGATTTGTACCCGGTGTATGCCAATAAGTTCACCACCTATTACATGAAACATAAACATAACAGGTGAAAGCTGGATGTACTTCAAAACAACTGGGCCTATCGGTAAATACATAAGATGTAACCCCTTATGTATGTTATATTTTACGGTGTACCATCAAAACCTTTTCAAGTAAATAATCAATATGCGATGTGAGTCTTCGCGATAACTGTGTAATTGTTATATTTCAATGATAATTGCAACTAGCAGTAGCCAAAATCCCACTAACGCCATATCAGTTTCTTGTATCGTTATATATATATGACATTTAAAAATCATAGGATAAAAAATTATATGATATTTAAAAAGTGCAGTGATAGTTGGTTTTAGGTGAAAAACAATGTTGATGAGATTTTACACTGACAAGTAATTTCAGAGAAAAAATAATCAGCATGTCATAGAAATCAGAGAATGTCTCTTATTTACCATCATCCTCATTCGAAAACTCTCATGATCGCTCAGTTACGGTCGCTACTTATAGATGCTGTATTTCCACGGGTCCAAATCACTACTTTTTTGAAATTATGAAGTCCATAGACCGATAAGTAATCGATATGACCAGAAATGTTTTTAATTACGCCGCAGTGCACTAAGGACAAGTAGCGATAGTAGAATGGTACCTTTAAGGTGATTTTTTTTACCAACCTACTTTAAAGGCAATTATAATAAGTATCTATTAAAAGTGTATGGTGCAAAGAATAAAATTATACAAATCAATTTTCACTTGCTTTGTGAATGATTTCTTTTCTGAGAAAAGTGAAAGGTTTGAAACAATGTATGCAACTTAGAAATACATAGAGAGACATACAAATAGCAAAGTAACTGAATTAGAACAGGAGCAAACATGTAAAATGTTTCAATTTAATCTTTTTATGTTTTATAATGAACAAAAGGAAAAGATAATGCCCTACCGGTACAGCAACCCTGATCAAAAATCTTTGGTGGATATGACTGTCAGCACACTGGAGAGAATATAAAAACAGTTGATACAAATAATGGCTGGCAGCTGAACACTGAATTTCTTCTTTATATATATATATATATATATATATATATATATATATATATGTATATATATATATATAAATCCATTATGTAACTAAGAGAATGAAATTAAAATAACTATATCTTGGATTTTTGCCCAGTGTATGGCAAAAGACTCACCACTTATATGGCCCTAAACATAACTGGTGAAAACTGGGTGTATACACACCTCTGCCCCAAAAATGTCATATAACCAAAATAAATTGTTAACAATTTTTTTTAAAATTAATAAGCAATATGATAAATTTATATTATTACAAGATTTAAAAATAAGTATTTATTCATTATAATCAACATTCGAATCTGAGACAACCACGCAATTGGGTATTTGAAAAAAAAAAATTATTGATTTTTTTTGTGTATTTTAATACTATATTATTAATAACATTGATATATAATGCAAAAAACTTAAAAATGTTTTTTTTTTCAATTAATTATAAACAATTAAAAATTGATGAAATTTGAATAAAAATCACGTGACTATAAACGCGCCATGATTGGTCACCATATTTGTGACGTCAAAATGTTATATAAAGGAGGATGGCCATTTTGGTACCCCATGTCCAATCAAGATGAATCACGCACCGGTACCAGGTTCCATACATTTTTGTCCATCATCCTTTAAATATTTAACAATGACACCAAAATTAAATAGATCAAAATTGTGACGTCACACGCGCTCGGGTTTGTTCGGGAGTTGTCGGCGTGTCTTCGGTACTGGATTCAAAAATTATTGAATTGAATTTATTTTGAAATAACTTTTGAATTATTGCGAGAAAAAAAGAAAAAAATATAGTTTTGTTATAAAACTTATATATGGTCTTTTCATTTATCACATTAAAAAAAATATTCAAATACCCAATTGACACATATATGACATTTTTCTATAGTTAAGTTGTACACATTTGATTAATGTATATTATTTTATAAGTAAAATAATATTATATTATATTTTATAAGTAAAATAATATTATATTATATTTTATAAGTAAAATAATAATAACATACCAGCTGACCCGGCAAACGTTGTTTTGCCATATAAATACTTTTTGGTTGATCGTAGAGGGTTGAAAATTCAGGGTTGTATGTATTTTCTAATGTTGTATCATAAAAAAATATAAAAATAAAAATTTATCTAACAATTAAAAAAAAAAATTAGGGATGGACTACCCATAACATTTGGGGGGATGAAAAATAGATGTTAGTCGATTCTCAGACCTACTGAATACGCATATAAAATTTGGTAAAAATCGGTAAAGCCGTTTCGGAGGAGTACTGCAACAAACATTGTGACACGGAAATTTTATATATAAGATAAATATAAAATACAAAAAATATATACACTTAATGTTAAGTGTTGTTTAGAAGTCCAGCTTCAAAATCACAATTACATTTTCATCAATGAATAAATGAAAATCAATTTCGTATAAAAGAAACGTAGAGAAAAGTGATCCTATCCAGCCATATATATATCCAAACAATATGTCAGCAAGACATATCAATCATGTGATGCCTGTTGTGATAGGTAGTATACAATTATCTACAATCTCTTATGATAGTATAATATTATGCCAAAAATAATGAGATTCAATGTAAGAGGCCCAAAGCAAACAAGTAACATTAACAAAAATATATAATATGATATTAGGATTTACATGTGCATCCGGTAATGCACATAAATATTTTACACCTTACGAGTAAGTTTATGTTAACATTGAGCTTCCCATTTATACAAATAAATACTATGATTAATTACATCAATAGAAAGGAGTAATATTATTTTTACATCATATAATTAAATCAAAGTAAATTATAATTAGACATTTTTTAATCATAAATTATGTTGGCTCGCAACACATTAAAGTTCATTTATGATTTTCTTTTCTTTTTATTGCTTGGCTTATATCATCTCACTTCACAGTGTTTATTGACAGCAACGGGTAAGGGGGAGGCGGGGGCGGCGTGCGGCGCGGCGCCCTGCGACGTGCCTTCGCCCGCCTCCTTCATCACGTAACCGGAACCTTGGGAACTACGCGATAATTTTAATCGAATCGGGGTCACTTTCGCCGTACGCACTTTATGCACAGCGCTCGAGTTCTCGGCGTAACCCGGTGGGTCGATAGCTAGCGGGTCCGGCGCGGTGGGGTCGTAATCGAAGGGATTGAGCGGCGGCACGGCGACGGCCCCCGCCGAGCTGCAGCCTGCTTGCTCACCGCTCTTTTCTTCTTTCGTACGTTTTATTTTTATTATCAGTTTGGTCGCACTTTCACTTTCACTGTTTATAACTCGGAGCTTTTCCTTCTCCGATTTTTTCTCCTTCTTCTTTTTTCGCTTCTCACTTTTAGTCGGCTTATATTTCTTGGTCTTTTCGTCTTCCTCAAAATCGGCCATCACCTTGCGTCTGTATTTCATGTACTCGCGACGCAAGTCTTCGAGGCTGGGCTTAGGTATGCTTGTTAATCGTTTCTTCGGGGGTCGGAATTGGAATCCAGGCGGTTCTTCGTTTACTTGCTGGACTACATTTGAGCGTATTTTTATTTTTAGTTTTGGAGCAACTGGAGATGTGGCACTTGATCTATTCTGCTTAGTAGATACACGGCCGCGCTTTTTATGCATTTGGCTTGTGTTTCCAACTAAACTTGATAATTTCATGTCATCTGAGGTATCAACATCATCATTCATACTAACTTCCAGATGCCTCAACTCTCGAGATACACCACTTGTGGTTTTACGCTTTTTCTTCTCAACTGGTGTGTCAATTATTTTATAGTCTTCTCTTGTAGGTATACTTGTCATGGAAGCTACGGCCTTTGGAATTGTGATAACGGCTCTAGCGAGAGGCTGAGGCGCGGCCGGAGCGGGTTGTATGCCTATGTTTGATGCATTTGTTGGGTCATCCATATTCATGTCTTGTGTCCAGTACTGACGCAGTAATTCTTTCTTACGCATGCGTCGCAAATTAGTTGATCCAGTCATCATTGAGGTCGAAGCACCACTTGATGCGCTAAAGATGTTTGTGGTAGAATCGTGCACGGGAGGCGGTGGCTGTGGAACTACTGGTTGAACAGAACTAGCTGAATAATTTGCATCCAGGAATGGCCCCTTAATTTTAACTTTTAATTGATTTCTGGAATCTGACAATGACACCTTTGGTAGGTGTGGCACGAATGTTTCTTTTACCGGTTCAATAGCCTCTGCAGCTGGTGTGGCTTGTGGAGATCCAGGTCCAGGTTTGCTGCCCATCAATTCCGTATGGAGCTGTTTTTCCACTTCTTCGTCAATATCAACTAACTGTTGATCAGCTGTACCGCTGGCAAACGCTAGTAAGTGACTATGCAAGGCAGCCGCAGGTGGAGCAGGGTTTTCAAAGGAATATGTCCGCATATCGACAGGCCCCGGCAATACTGGTCTGACGTCTGAAAAACTAGGGGCACGTTCCGAAGTAGTATTGTTAGTGGGTGATTGAGATTGTTCTGAAACCTCTGGGGTGGCCGGTTTGGATTCCTTAATGTCAGCAGGTCTTTTAACTGTTTGCTTGGGACTTGGGACACTAGGAGATTGTGAGGAGTCTTTGTATGAATGTTCTGATCTTATATCATCTCGTGCATCAATTGA
Source organism: Carterocephalus palaemon (assembly GCA_944567765.1). Lineage (NCBI taxonomy): Eukaryota > Metazoa > Arthropoda > Insecta > Lepidoptera > Hesperiidae > Carterocephalus > Carterocephalus palaemon. The sequence goes on along the minus strand of OX155637.1, from coordinate 10,618,954 downwards.
TTTTCGTCTTTCTCTTAATGCTTTAATATCAACTCCATCATTGGCAAATTCTTCGTCAAAGTCATACACGGTGCCCACAAGTTTGCTTTGTATGGAATTGCCTGAGAAGTCAGTGGAGGCATATCCGATTCCGCGACTTTTAGATCTTCCACGTCCACGGTGGGTTCTGCTTCTGTTACTTGAACGTTTGCTACTTTTACTGGAATCGCTGTGTTTTGGCGATAAGTTTGGACTCTTGCCAGGAGATTTACCTGAGAACTTAGTTATTAACTTCATAGATTTAGATGGAGATTTAGGTTCTTGAGTATTACTAGTAAGATTAGTGTCATCACTATCATTAGACAATTTTGTCGGAGCCCTGCTAGTTTCATTATATGAGTCCACACTAATGCTTGGACTGGAAACGACGTGTATAGATGCTTTGTCGCTTCCAGATGCGTCATTATCATCTCGAGGAGAATCAAGCGGCTTCGGAGTCGGTGGAGCAATCATTGCAGTGGTCAATGCTATATTTTGAGATGATGACGTAAATGCTGCCGCACAAAGTGTAGTAAATGCAGGTTCAGGCAAAGGTTGTATGAGTGGAGCTCCATGATAAGTAAGGCCGGGAGCATACAGTCCGGGAGCAGGCGAAGGCAATTGCAACTGAGATGAAGCGCACGCACCTGTAGCAAATAAGGGTAAGGATCCCATTGAGGCTAAAAACGGTGATGGTTCAGAAGGATAACTCGTGAATGATGGTAATTGTGGTTCCACTCTGCAAGGGTATGGCGGCAACGGTGGATACGGGTCTATTTCTGGAATCAAGTTTCCTTGATGTAGATCACTGTTGGCATGATGAGATTTAATTCCAGTTTTTTGCGAACAAATAGATGCTTCTGAATTCGTACTAGAAGCTGAGGATCTTCTCGTAGTTATCTTGCTCTGACTCCATTTAGCTTCCTGGCTCATATAGGGAGATGATACTCTTGCACAGTCTGTATGAATAACTGAATTATTATTTTCATAATTTTGATTTTCTTGGTTTAATTCTACATCATTACTATGTACTGAATGGTCTACTACTGATAAAGACTGAGAGTCGTCGCTTTGTTTAGATAGAGATATTGTGTCTCCTATTTCAGAAACAGACTGGGTTTCTAGTTGTTGGGTATTGGCCTCTTTCCCATCTTCGCTGTAGGAACCCATAGTATCATATTTGGATTCGTCCATAGTCTCCAAACAAGGCTCATTTTGATGCAAAGGCACATCTGACCATTTTTCATTGTTTTCAATAGTGGGTTGTACATCCTTATTCGTACTGTCTATAGGTTTACTTGCAGGTGAATCCGTTTCAAGACTGGTATTGCCTACTTCTTCCTTAGATTGATGAGAAGTTTTATCGTGAACTTCTGTGTGTGTGGCAGTTTTCTTTTTCGCTAAAACTTTTCGTTCACTCTTTTCCATGCTACAAGTAGCCTTATGATCCTGAGCAATGGGCGCTTTTTCATATCCATCGCCAGTAACATCTACATCATCCTGTGAATTAACTGAAGGCGCCTTTTTAGAGCTCAGTTGCATCCGAAGTCTATCAACTAAATTTAATGTTTCTTGTACACCTTGATCTTTAGAGTCTTCTTTGAAAAAGAATTCAGGATAAGAAGTAAAAGGTTTAATCATGTCTTCATTATTAAAACCGTCATCTACAGACATCATATCAAAAGCAAAGAATTCGTTATCTTTTGATTGCGGCGAAAACATAGCACGGTTAGGAAATTGACTAACAGTAGATGGAATTTTCGCACTTTTTGATATCTCTACTCCTTGAACCAGGCTTGAATCTTGATTTAAGAATCTTTTCTCGATATCAAGTATGGAGCACCTGCGTTTTCTCACAATAGGGTTTTCAACTTCTATGGAATCCATGTTAATCGTTCTTGCATCCATAGGTGTTTTAGGTGATTTAATCATTGTATTTTCATTAAGATTAGCTTGAATTTTAGCAATCATTTTTATACTGCTCTTGTCAGCAGAGTCCAAATCGATTGACTTATCTGCAGTCATATATTTTTCATGGCCACCTGGCTTTTCTACAGGTGGGGGTTGAATTTTAGGGCTTGAAGCTTTTGGTAACCAATTTTTATCATGATCTGAAAAGTCGTCACCAATGGGACTCATATGTTTCTTATCGTGTACGTTAATAGCCGTTTTACGGGGTGAATGTTCCGAAGTTGCAGTCACTTTCTTCACAGGAGATACACTATGACGATCCGGCATCGCCGCCTCATATTTACTTAGTCTTCTAATTTTTGCAGCAGGCTCTGCTACCTCTCCAGATATATCAAGTATGTCTTTCGCCGGAATATCTCTTATGCTCATTCTTCTGCCGGTGACGGTATTTTGCTTAGTATCAGTATTCTTTCTTGGGCTAATTTTAGGAGCAGACTCGACGTCAGTTTCTTGTGGTTTTTCTTTATTTTCAACAGAAATATTGCACGCCTTCATTTTTACATTTCTATTCTTTGTATCATTTTTGGAAATATCAGCAGTTATTATTGGAGGTTCCTTCGATTCTTCTTTTACTTCCTCGTCCGCTTTCCGCTTCGGAGTTGGAAGTTTACTGGACTGGCTGCTCTCTTTGGGAGTTTTGTTTGATGAAGTAGTACTACTGAACTCGTCTTTAGATGATTTTCTCGGTCGGGCGTCAAGCTTATTAGGCATATTTCCGCTTGTAGTAGTGCTTCTGGTCCGAGCACGCGAGGCAGCACGCGCAACGGGTCGGCTCGATTCCACTCTTTCAGTAACCGGTGATGGTACCCTCCACTCGGACTCCCGTTCGGAAGTTTTAAGCTTCTTGTCTGGGGCCTTGCGTGGGGGCATGTCGATAGAGAGACTTTTGCCTTTACGTCGTCTTCGCGGCCGCTTAGGAGATGGACTTTCAGATCCAGAAAATCTTGAACCTCGGGAGCTTTCCGAATCACTTGAGGCACTTGTTGAAGACAATGGTCTTGACACCTTGTCAAGAAAGGGCAAGTCCACTGTTGGCCTAGTACCTGGTGGTGAAAACATAGAAGGTTGTCTTATAGCTGGTTTAATTTCGCGTGCTTTGGCCGTTGGTTTCATTCCAGGTTTCTCTGGTTCGTCGTCTGAGCTTGAGGATGATGTGTAGCTGCTACTACTGGTATTTGAAGATGAACTGGAACTTTCATTTTGCGGAATCTTAGAAGGTTTAATGTAATCTTTTTTAGGGATGAACTTGGATTCATCCTTTTTAGGTGAACATTTTGTGTCATCCTTCTTAGGTGAGAATTTTGTGGCTTCAAATTTGTCTTTTTTGTCTGTATCAGAAATTTCAGGAGGTGCTGGTTTAGTTCCTAGTCCACTCTTTATATGAGCTGCAGCTTTCTTAGCTGCTTGTCTCTGAGGAACATAAGCTATCGGTTCTTTCTCCAGATCTTTAGTGGATTTTTTCCTACCAACTTTAGCAGGAATTTCTTTAACTTCTTTACCTTTTGATTTTATTTTTAGTTTTCTAGAATCATCTGCACTTACCTGTTTATCGGTTCCAGGTTCTTCTTTCTTAACTGCGGTTGTTGATCTCATGTTTTCAGAAGCTTTTTTAGCTGCTTGTCTTTGGGGAACTATTAAATCTGATGGGTTATCTTTCTGAGTAGAAAATTTGACATTTTCTTTATTTTTTGCTTCATCTTCTGATATGCTAGACTTCACTAAAGGTTTCTTTTCTTTATTAGAGGGTTTTCGTCCCCTCTTCTTAGGTGCAGGTTTTTTGCTAGCAATAGGCGTTTTCTTTTCACTTTGCGATGGAATAAATTCTTTCATAGCAGCCTTAGTTCTAGGTAATGATTGTTGGGAATCATTATCTTTTGGTGATTTAGGTGGCCGACCCCGTTCAGACCTCTTTTCACTTTTTATTTTATCTACTTTTTGTGATTTGTAATCTTCTTTAGCAGATGTTTCGTCACTACTATCTGAATATATGTCAACAGGGAACTTGTTATTTCTGGTCATTCTCATTGGCATTAAATCGTCGCTATCTGTTCCTGACTGACCCATCTTCCCTGCAGTCATTTCTTTTTCCATTTGTTGCAAAGTCTTGCTGCGAGATCTATCTTTCTTCATTCTTGATTTAATCGTTTCATCCTCGCTACTACTGTCAACAAAAGCTTTTGATTGTGGAACTTTCTTTTTTTTCTTTTCAGGTTTCTTTGGAGATTTCTTGACTTTTGATTTAGGTGAAACTTTCTTCTTGGGGGATGTAACATTTTTCTTCGCATCATCGTCGGTGCTGGAGCCGATAGCTCTTCCACGATATTTTGTAGAGCGACTTATTTCTGGTGCACTTTCTTCACTGGAAAGTCCACTATACATACTTCCACTCCGACGTGATCCATTAACATATAGTTTTTTGTAGGGATTCGAGGTCTTCTGAGTTTTGACCAGGCCATTCCTATCTCTTGTAGGTTTTTTATCTTCACTGGAGTCTTGAGGGGCAATACGCGCAAGAAGTGCTTCGAAGCTATTTTTATGATCCGGAGCATTTGCATGAGAATACAATCTATCGTAGATGGAGGGACCATGATTGGCTTCAATAATGGCTTGAACATCTGGTCCAGCCATGGGCTGCTCTGATGACAAAACAGCCACTTGCTTGTGAAACGTTTGTTCTCTCATTCTGAAGAATGACCGCGAAAGTTTTTCACGCCTACTTACCATGTAACACAAATTACGCACTCTTTCTAAGTCTTGTCGCAATTGCACAAACATTTTCATCTTATCAAGATCAGCTTGCTCTTGCCTGTGTGTTAAAAGTTCATTATCATCTGATTTAGGCGGCAGAAGAGGGCGGTTATGTCCTGCGCGCCTTTTTAATTTCCAGTAGTAATAAATATAGCTTATGGTATCTTGGTCAATATCAAGGAGATGCGAACTTATATCCTTGACACTTACATGTCGATCGAATTCACGCTCAACTTCCTGTAACCTTGCAGCCCTGGCTTGCGTTTTTTCTTCTGATGTCATATCTTTACGTCGTTTCCTTTTAACTTCCTCCTCCTCCGACCCAGAACCAGGACACTTCTCTTTCTTAGAATTAACGCTATGTTTTTGACAGTACGACCTCAATTTAACACCATCGTCAGCGTTTTCGTCCTCAATTATTGCTCGCATTTCTAAACCATGTTTAAACGCACACGTGACGTGGTAAGCCGTTTTGCATGTTTTGACTGAGCATTGTATACAAGCTCCTTTTCTCTCACGACACAAAACACATACTAATGACCAGCGAGATGCTGGAATGGAAGTTATTTTGGTTATTGGTTCCATTTTTTCGGCACAGCCTATAGAAACTTCGGGAATCCAAAGAACGCAACTCACATGAGCCCACTTGTGTCCCGATGGAGTACACTTCATCGCTCCGCCTAAATTTGGACACAGCGCACAAGTAGGCTTTACACCAACACCGCATGGTCTGCAAAGCCATTGTCCTGAAATAGATTTGAAATATTTGATGAATACAAATTGTCTGGGTGAATACTTTGGATGAATGAATAGGATGTCAAAATAAATATTATACAATGTACAAGTTATATTACCATCTGGAATAACAGTTATGCCGTAGCAGGCTTGGTGTACACAAATATTGCAAGAATCGCAGAAGACCATTTCATTTCCATCCTCAGAATCTGGCGACCGGCACACGTCGCAAATGACATTTTCATCATATTCAATTCCTAATCCCTCTTCGGACTTCATGATAGCTTGGATTTTATCCCAAGTTCGAACCTGAAACAAAAATAAAAAATATGTGTTGACTTAAACAACCATTAAATGGGACCTAAATATAACTGGTGAAAACTGGGTGAACTAAAACACACCTTTGCCTACCGTGGCAAAATATCTTGATGTTGTATATATATATGTAACTAGTGGACGCCCGCAGCTTCGCTCGCGTGGAATTAGATATAACAATAGTTTCGTTTATACCTAGCGATAAAAGTATCTATTTTCATTTAGGAAACAATTTATTACTACCAAATGTGCATTTGAAATAGCGTCCATAGCCCAATGGCTCGCGTCGATTCAATGTGATCGAAAGAGTTAAGCAACGACGGGCGCGGTCGGTTTGAGGATGGGTGACCACTAGTGGCAAAATTTCATGGACGCTACCGTGCTTGTTCCCGGTTGTTTTCAATGCTGGAAACAGTCGTTAAGCCTTGTCGAAGACCTCCGGGTGGCTTGAGAACATTCGACACTGGGTTGGCAACTAACCCCTCCACCAATCCGCATTGGAGCAGCGTGGTGGAGTATGCTCTAGATTTCCCGCAGCAGTGTCTGTGGGGGAGACCCGTGCCCAGCAGTGGGGACGCCTATGGGTCGCAGCGTGCATTTGAAATAAATTAATAATTTTTATTGTAGTTATGGTTCACTATTTTTGCTATAATGGCTTACACATAAGATATAGATATATGCCGTGGCGGGCTTTTTTGTAAGACTATTTAACATAAACATTTCCATCATACATTACATATTATGTGTAACTCTAGCGGTTTTGGCAGCATACGCCAGAATAGCTCGCAGATGGTAGAATTTTTCCTACGTACTTGACACTTATCGTCATATTTTGAACAATTCACACAATATCTTTATAAATTGTAGCCTATATGTTATTCTGATGTATAAGCTATATTATTGTAAAGTTTCATTAAAATCCATTCAGTACTTTTTACTTGAAAGAGTAACACACATCCATCCATACTTACAAACTTTCCCCTTTATAATATTAGTAGAAGTAGATAGATAGATGGAGTCATGTTAAATTACAAATACAAGGCAACAGAAGATCTATAATAATTTAGTAGGGTCCATTATTAAAGAATGCATTCACCAGTTAAACAAACATGGCCTCTTACAAAAATCACAAATTCCCACATTAGCCCTACCCTAGATAGCCTAGTGAAATATCACTACCAAATGAAATAATACCACGATGCAAATTAGTCACACAACCAAAATAAAGATAAACCATAAACTTATAAAATGTTGCACCATATAATGACAATAGAAACTGCATCTATTAGTTGTTTATAGATATTTACTCGTATAATTTTTTATATACATAATATAACAATATTATGTCTCCTAACAAGGAGACTGAACTGACTAGAAAGCTTCTAAAACAGTGCAGAGAGGAAGCTCTTGAATCATGGGTTAAAGAGCCCGGCCAATCTCACTCCAAAGCTCTGATTAGAGGCTATGACAGGAGATTATCTGATGAGCTACTAAAACTCAGCAGACCCAATATTAGAATTATAACTAGGGCACTCACAGGCCACTGCAAACTGGGAAGGCAAATGACCTTGCTAGGACTTAGTACCTCTGAAGTTTGCAGGTACTGCCTGGAGGACCAAGAGAGTCCGAAGCACCTCATCACACAATGCGCTGCTTTTGGGCGCCTGAGGAGCATTAATTTAGGAGCGCACGAATTGCATCCAGATGAAATCAAATCCATCACCATCGCCAAAGTTCTAGCTTTCCTCAAAGAAGCAGGACTAGATGGTGACCTTTAACTGGCTTTTGGGCACAAACGATCAGCCATGGTCGAAGTGCCCGGAGCTGAATAAGCTCGTAAAAAATTATACGAGTAACATATTATGTTACCGGACAAACCCGATTTCATGACAAACTAGTTTGGCCTAGGCTAAACTAGTTCTTCCTATACGAGATAGGATTAACTAGTATAGCCTAGTCCAAACTAATTTGTCCTAAGCCCGATAGGATAGACCAGTTAAGGCTAGTTAAGGCTAGTTGATCCTGATATATAAATACGCACACTCCAGGATAAAATGGTATTAACATTATAGTATGTATATCTAGAAAGTCAAATTAAATATAATAATATAAACTGAATAAAATACTCCGTAATTGGAAAAATAATCATTTTTATTAAAACCATAATGATTCGTTGTTGATGTGAAACATCTTTAGGCGGAGGTCAAACCAAATTTTTGGCGTGGCGAGCGCGGCGAGCGTGGCGAATATGGATACAAGGTGTCCCAAATTCAACGATAATCCTGAACCAGAGGATGGACCTGCTAATGACTACTCCAGGAAAAAAAAGAAAAAAAAAATTTCGATTTTTTTTCAAATTACTTAATAAAAATGGAAATTCTTAGAAAATTGACACCCCTCATGATATTTTTAACTACCATGACCACAATTTTTGAGATATTTCTGATTTTTTTTTTGTATCCGTGACCTAAGTAGTACTGCTATCTACCACAAATCTTAAAATTCCTATAATGTCTGTAGTTTTCACACAATAAACAATTAAAATCATTGTTTTCCCTAAACATTTTGATCAAATTTACTTTCAGTCCACTTTCACTCATTGTGGTGTAAAAAAAAGTATGGACACTACTATGACAAGTTTTTTTAAAAGTTGACGCAACTAATCAAGATTCCAAAATGGTATAATACTCTTGGAAAACTAGTCACAAAAAAAATTTATAATATTTTTAAACAAGAACCATATTTCAAAAATTGTTCTTGTCGATTAGTAATAACTTTTACTATGTGCCCAAAATAGGTATTTTGGTGGTGAAAAATGTTTGAGTAGATCCTGTCTTTGAGACAACAAAAATCAAGATCTTTTTTTTCTTTTTTTTCCCTGGAGTAGTCATTAGCAGGTCCATCCTCTGGTTCAGGATTATCGTTGAATTTTGGGACACCTTGTATACCATACAGTTTCGACAAATGACGGTCGGAAATTATTTTATAAATAAAATTTAATAATTAAATTTTTGTTTTTTCTTATATGGTTTAGTTTCTGTCATAATCTTTACTTTTGTGCATATTACTTATTACTATTATACGATTTAAATGTAATTTGGTACACAGATAGTCTCTAGCTAGAGCCTGAGAAAGGACTTAAGCTAATTTTTAATTGGAAAAAAGTGTTGTAAAGGGTTGAAAAGGGGGATGAAAGGTTGTATGAAAGTATTGTCATTTTTAGAACTAGAAGAATAAAATTTCTATTTTAGGCTGTTGATTAGATATTTAAATAAATATGGCATTCAAAGTTATTACGTTATTTACGGATTCATTACGAATTTGTGGAGCTAACGCGTTAAGAAGAATTATGTCTAATTCCACGCGAGCGAAGCTGCGGACGTCCACTAGTAGTATAAATGGATATAGTAAAAGTAGAGTATGTATTATAGCATAGTATAAGAACGGCACAGTATAGATAGATATAGTAAAAATAGCAATGCATACCTCAAGTTCTTCTATGACCTTCTCCAGCTGATCCTCTGTAACAGATGGGGCTCCAGCTCGTGCCCGTTCTGCATTCAACAGTTTAAGCCATGCGGTATCTGCGGCATCTAAGTCATAGTTGCAAGCAGCTTCTGCTCGAGCTGGGGTAGTACTTAACATATGTTTATCAGGTTGATAATTTACATCACGGGTTAGGTGAATATACCTATCCTTGGGTCTGCAAAAGATAAGACACAGCACTAAATATTAACAAATCTAATAACTTTAGACATACCTCAATATCTAAATACATTGTACACTAATATGAAATTAAATTAAATTTAAATTTACACACTTACAATTTGAATTGTTGAAAGTTGGGTGGATAAGGATTGTCAATAATTTTAACTTTGGGTGCAGGTAGTGAATCAGGGTTAACAGGAACCTGTACACCCCTCTCCCAGTCTTGTTTCCAAGTATCAGTGATAACCCAGTACTCGCTAGACGTTAGTGGTTCAGAGTCCGGAAGTTTCATAGCACTGATGAGATCTTTTCTGAAATGTTTAATTTTAATTCTATAGAATGTTTTAAAAATTACTGGGTTTCCTTTCTTATCTATTGACTTTTAGTTAGTACTGGCATATGAATTCTAACAAAACATTCTACTATACCATTAGATACATATGCAAGGTTTGTACAAGACTAGAAAATGTAATAATAATAATTAAAATTTATTAAAATTTACTGGTTTCACTCACTCAATACTTCACCTACATGCCTATATATAGAACAAAAGTAAAATAACATTCACAGGCTTAAAGATAAGTTCGCTATAAACTTATTTCCACGTTAATTTTGTAACGGGGAGATGGCGCAAGATAGACAGAAGTGGAGACTTTTATCGGTTAGTTAATTTTGTAATCGAACCAATAGAAACGAAAGGTTCATGAGTGAGTAATGACTAGTAGTATTAATTTTTGTACAAATTGCATTACAAGCCAATAAATATAAAAAAATACTTTTATTCGCAGGATTATTTTAATATCGAGCAAACCAACTATCTGAGATTATCATGTGAGTATTACTGTTTTACTAAACAATAAATGCTTAAATGGCTGGCCTTACATTACATCACAGAATATAATAATAATGCTGAACTGATATACCATACCAACTAAATAATCTATGTCAGCATGGGGTGATTCAGAACATATGACTTATAGTAAAAATCCAGTAGTTAATTAGAATTGGCTTTCTTTTAATTCTGTGAGTTTCACTTATTTAAACATATTTTCTAATCAGTAATCACAAAACAAGATTATGGTTATTTTGAATATGATATATACAGGGTTATTGGTAATTCGACGTATTCCCGTTAGGAGGTGATAGGGGTGACTATTTGTGATAATTTTAACCCCTATATGCATTATGCAAAAGTGAACTATTTTTGAGTTATCATAGATTCTAGCTTTTTTTCAAAATAAGTCGAAAATGCAACATCAAAAATTTATTAAAAAAAAATATCAATTTATATCTATTTTTTCTTTTGATTTATAAAAACGATTAAACAATGGTTATTTATGAATATTAAAACAACAATTATCGGTCCAACTTTAAAAATGCGAGACGACTAACGATATTATTTTAATACCTTTTAAGATTTTCGTACACTAAAATGCCTCAAAAACAAAAAAAAAAATTATATCAAACTTGGCTTGCAGATTGTTTTAAAAACATCACCGTTTTCTTAGCTCTCCAACTATGCATAACAACTAGGAACTTATTTAAAAAAAACTGAAATAAAAATGATCACAAAGGAAGCAGGCGGAAATATGTATTCGGAGTAAACTTAAGATCGTTCTTTAAAAATGTGTGTGCGTGTAACCTTTAGGCGCGATTGAAGTAAAACTTATTATAAGTTATTGTTATCGTTATCTTTATTATTTATTATGTACAACCACCTAGATATTCAAAATAAAACAGCAAGCGCACCGTATACAGGTTCATAACAACAGCAATCGCACCGTATACAGGTTCTACCACCTAGATATTCAAAACAACAGCAAGCGCACCGTATACAGGTTCTACCACCTAGATATTAAAAAAAAAACTTGAGAGGTTTCAAGGGACATCCCGATGGAACGAAGTATTGCAGGAACACTGTCAGGATTCATTATTGTTATTATTTTTTATTATTTATTATGTACAAAAAACCTGTATACACTCAACAAAAATATTAGTACTTGGTTTTATGTGGAGACCATGGGTCGGGAGACGCAGCACACCACCACAAATCTTTCTGAGTCCCACTGTTGGGCGCGGGTCTCCTCTCAGAATGGGAGGGATTAGGACTTAGTCCACCACGCTGGCCATGCAGATTGGCAGACTCCACGTGCCTTCGAGAATGTTACGAAGAACTCTCAGGCATGCAGGTTTCCTGTGCATGGTGTGTGAGAAATAAACATAGTATACCATTTCTCACACACCATGTATACAGTGTTCATGTCTCACACACCCTGTATACAATGTTCATGTCTCATACACCCTGTATACAATGTATGTGTCTCACACACCCTGTATACAATGTTCATGTCTCACACACCCTGTATACAATGTATGTGTCTCACACCCCCGACGAAACGAAAATAACTGGCTTGCTTTCTATGAGAGAGAGAGAGAGAGAGAGAGAGAGAGAGAGAGAGAGAGAGAGGGAGTGTGAGAGTGAGACAGACAGAGAAACACGCGTACGCTGCACGGCTTACAACTATAGCAACAAGCAGCAATCGCACCGTATACAGGTTCTACCACCAACGCGCGATAAGGAACTTCGTTCCAAAAGTAAAAAGTACTCGTTTGATTAAAATAAATTAATAGATTAATAAGCGTTACTTACGTCAGAAAATAAACGTCACATACGGATGTGACGTTTATTTTCTGACGTAAAAATAAACGTCACTTCCGCCAGAAAAATCTAGAGTTACTCCCTAGTCGCGCCTAAAGAAGTTTTACTTAAAAAAATACAAATTTAAAATAAAATTTAGAACTAGTAAAAGCTTAGTAATTATAACAATTAATAATAAGTAACAAATAAGACATTTTGTAATTTAGCCTAATTAAAGTTCTTGTTCGAAGGGACTTCCCGTATTGTGTACGTAAAGTTTCATTCTTTTTCTGCGGTGTAACTTAACTACCGCAGTAGTCAAAATTATTCCGAATCACATGACTTGATAGCCATTTTACTAATCGTTGGATTTGTCATCGCCTTACATTGACACCAAAATGTACAGGACATCCGTCTTGAATAGGCGAGGACCTGCCTGCCTGCGAGGAGTCCGGACTTAACGCTGGTTGATTACTATGTCTAGGGTGACATGAAACCAACTCAAAACAAAAATTATATACGCAGCAAATGTGATTGGAAATAATTTGACTTACAAAATTATTACAAAATGTCTTATTTGTCACTTATTATTAATTGTTATTATTACTAAGCTTTTACTAGTTCTAAATTTAATTTGAAATTTGTATTTTTTGCTTAATTTACATTGGGCATTATTTTTAATTAATTTTATGGATATTTTACCGACACCACAATTAAAAATACCCACCCTTAAAAATACCCACCCCACAATTTAAAAATAAACTAAGACCCTGGCTAATTAAAAAAGGCTATTATGCAGTGAATGATTTCATAGTAGATCAAGACAAATAAGTAGGTATCATATTCAATGTAAAATTAATGACTATAGCTAATTAAATCGTAAATTATTGTATTATTGTGCCTTAAAAATTATTTTATTGTATATTAAAATTAATTAATTAAAATATTATATACCTAGTTAATCTAACCATGTATTGTACACCCGCACAGGGTTTCTGTTAAGGAGCATTTTTGTCACTGTACCATCTACCAACTACCAACAGATTGCAATAAAGTATTTGAATTTGAATTTAAAGAACGACCTTGAGTTTAGTTCGAATACAAATTTCCGCCTGCTTCCTTTGTGTTCATTTTTTTTTCAGTTTTTTAATATAAGTTCCTAGTTTTAATGCATAGTTGGAGAGAAAAGAAAACGGTGATGTTTTTAAAACAATCTGCAAGCCATGTTTGATATGTTTTTTTTTTGTTTTTGAGGCATTTTAGTGGACGAAAATCTCAAAAAATATTGAAATAATATCGTTAGTCGTCTCGCATTTTTAAAGTTCGACCGATAATTGTTGTTTTAATATTGATAAATAATCATTGTTTAATCGAAAAAAAAATAAAACTTTTTTTTAACAAATTTTTAATGTTGCATTTTCAACTTATTTTGAAAAAAGCTAGAAACCATGATAACTCAAAAATGGTTCCCTTTTGCATGATACATATGGAGGTTAAAATTATCACAAATTATCACAAATAGTCACCCCTATCACCTCCTAACGGGAATACGTCGAATTACCAATAACCCTGTATAAGAGAAAAATTCAATTATTTTAAGAATAATTTTGGAAAATAATTTATCACATTAATTTCTGCATATTCTGACAAATAATTAACTATGAATATTAAATAATTAAACACAATTTATACATAAATTAATCACAACAACAACTAAGAGCTGTTACAAACTCGCCTAAAATAAGCTTAACTGCCAGATAACCTGTATATCAGTGAAGTTAATAAATGAATTGAAAAGTGAAGAATATAATGCAACAACATCTTTGCACAATAATATTTAAGAATAATAAAAAATACATAAATAATACTTTAAGGCTATTTTACTAGCAATGTTTATAATATCCAAATATTAAGTTCTAAAACTTCACAACTTACAAGAATTAATGAAACACAAGGAATGAAAGCACAATTTTACAATTAATATTGCTTGCTAGCATTTCACAAAATGAATTCTTAATACTAAGCAAATTGGCACAGCACCTGATAAAACTTTTTAAGAGCACAGCACAATTTTACACACAATAATAGTGGGTTGAAACCTTGATAACTATTTACTTAATGTCACTTTTTTAAACATTAATTCAATGAAATGTACAATACATTCAAAAAGAGGTATTCTACATTACATATAAAGATTAGATATAGAAGATAAGACCATTCTTGGTTTCAACCCTTACAAATATCTATATTAACTAGTGTTCACAGAGTGGAGGAAATTCCACCATAATTCATTTTTAAATTTTAATTTGTAACTTTATCAAAGTTTTTTGTGAAGACCATAAATATATCATCTACAATCAGACTTAATCCAAAACAATGTTACAAACTAACAAATAACACACCAATGTTCCTGGTAACCTACTATTAAAGATGTTGTGTTTCATTAACTTAATGTATAATGTATTTCTAATGCATATTATGAAAAAAATACATTATTCAGATTAAAAAAAATTGTAAATGAATTTTAGAATTGTCAGAAACTGACATAACACTTTAGCATATTTGTTATGAATAAGAGGGACTATATTCAAATATTTTCAAATTTACAAATAGCACCATCCTTGAGTGTATAAGGTGAATATTTTGATAGAGGCATAGATGATACTTTTGTCACTAAATAAGATATAACTGAATGTAATTATTGAGGAACAATCAAATTTCGACCAGTTAGTGACCACTAGTTATTATTATTTGCCAAGGAATGATAAAATCATAGTTTACTGCTAAAAATAAATCAAATAATTCAGAATGTATTTCACTAGTGCCAGCATAAGTCAGATTTAATTAAATAGATTAGATTGTAATGAGACTGAATTACTATTTCCAAATCTTACACACATGTGTATGGGTACACACACAAAACTTAAAGCAGATTTTTATTTTGTGTTCTTGTTTGGCATAAATAGTTTATTATAACATACACACATCAAAAAAAGTTTGCGATCACTTTGAAAAATAGATTGTTTTTTGTGTTACAGAAGACATTTTCGTAATTTCTTTTTCTGATAAGATTCTAAATTTTAAAATTAGAATTAATTATCGTAAAACAATAAAATAAATCAATTGTTTTTCCATATAAAAAGACATGCAATCCAACCTGACACTCATTCAGAATCTGACTCAGTCAATATTATCGAATTTAAAATATTTTTTCATGGAAAGTTGTGATTTAAAAAATGCCACGACCAACTGTTTTGAAAGTTGCTCAGAAGCGCTACATCAGGTTGCTGGTATCCCGCGACCCAACATTATACGCCACTAAATTAAAAGCAGAAATACGGGCCGCCTCCGGATTTGAAGTTAGCACTCAAACCATTCGGAATTGCTTATACAAGGCTGGATTACGAGCACGGAGGTCTTGGCGAGCACCTTTGAATTCACGGGAACGTCAGCGACGGAGATAACAGTGGGCTAGGCTCCGGCAAAACGAAGAGGAAAACATTTGGCAAAACTGCCTCTTCGTTGACGAATCACGAATCAGTACTCATCCAGATAACCAACGTGTCCGTATTTGGGGAAGACCTGGAGACTCTGAAAGGCAAAGAACGGCCACTGGAACGGTTCAGCAAGGCGGGAAATCAGTGTCCTTTTGGAGTGGTATTATGATTGGGGCTAGAACGCCTTTAATCCCTTATCAAGGTTTCATGACGGCAGACAGATACAAAACAATCGCTATTGATGGAATCGTCAGACCTTTTCGAGTAAAACATGGGCACCAATTTGTACTGGTTGACACTAATGCGCTCGCACATCGAGCTCAACGAGTCAATGCTGCTCTCCGAGAATACGAAATCACAAGGTTAGACTTGCCTGCCGGCTATCCTGACTTAAACCCAATAGAGCACGAGTGGGATGCTCTTAAGCGAGTTGTTTGGAACCGGCAGCCACCACCCCAGACAGTGCCGCAGCTCAGGGAAGCTGCTGTTGAAGAATGGGACAGGTTATCCTCACCATGAAAGGAGGATCTTCGCATGTGTTTGAGCCAGAGGAGGAGTTATTTTGAATTTATTGTCCTTGTATTATTTTTATACTAAAAAATAAAATTAGTTTTATTTTATATAAATATAGTAATGTGTTTGAGCCAGAGGAGGAGTTATTTTGTATTAGATAAACCAACAATGTATTAATAAATGGTTTTTAAGTTTGGTTAAACTATCTTTTTATTTCTATCAAAGTTCTATTACAATAAAATTGTCAAATTTTGAAAATATATCGGCTTTTGCAAGTGATCTCAAACTTTTTTTGATGTGTGTATGTTGTTTCTTATCGCTATATCCATACTGGTATTATAAAACTCTGTCTGTCTCACTTTCATGCCAAAGCTAACACAAACTACTGAACCTAGTCTAGAGCCTGAGGAAGGACGTAGACTACCTTTAAATGTATTATTATGTCTAATTCCACACGAGCGAAGTTGCTGGCATTTTTTTTTTTTTGTCAAATTAAAACCTATACTTGTTCAGTAAAAAAATCATTAGAATCTTTAAATTCATATTTAGCATGTTTAAATTGTATTGATGAAACGATCAATAAAACTTTTAGTTTAAAAATTGACAAATTTCAGATTACTTACTAGACCTTGAACTTTAATAGTAAAAGAACAGGTTGGTCATGTATATCATAAACACTTTAGTTGAATAGAAGTTTTAAACTGTATTCAAAAAAATCAACTTACTGCAATAATTGAATGGTATATGAATTTATTAAAATTCTAAAATATTTATATTGTAATTTGAAAAATTTAGTGGGTTAACATAATAATTTTACTAATACATACTCACACTCAAGGTTTTGGTAAAATTGAATATTTATGTGATGTTTGAAAAAAAAACTAATTTTAAATTCGCCCAGCCTAAATGTTACACAAAGAGCAAATCCAATTGATTATTAGAATTGCCAAGTGAAATTTATGAAATTAATTTACCTTTAATCGTGATGTGAGTGATTTCAATTGGCAAGTAAGATTATGGCAGGCACATCGTATTTTCATAATTTAATACAGCTTGGTCAGCATAGCACCAGCAAATCAAAGAGCAAATATTTTTCAAAAGCTACTAAAGCTGTATTTTACCAAACATTTGCAGAAGCAAACTATTTCAACATTAAACGTTATGAACATTTACAAATTGCATCAAAAAACAACAGCTTGTCACAGATATAAAATCCAACACACACTAGCTTTGTGCCTTTTATATGTATTAAATTATACAAACAGCTACTTAAAACTAGTAAAGTGCAAATACATGACTACTTTAAAATTATTATGGTTCTAGCTGTTGCCCACGGCTACTCCTATGTGAAATTTATAGTATATACTATTATAAGTATATTGAAATTTATTTTTTATCCCAATGGAACACAGAATTAGGATAAAAAAAAGTTTAATATTAATCCAATGTGACAGCTACCCCCATACCAAATTTTACCAAAATTGACCCAGCCATTTGAGCGTGAAGAAGTAACTATACCTTTAAAGACACACACATATAAACTTTCGCCTTTATAATATTTAGTGTGATATTTTATTGAATAATTCACTTTTATAATATTAAACTAAAATGAATATGAAGTCACAAACCTGAATAGTTCAGCAGGTGCCTCTGAGGCACTTCTATTATATATGGATGACATCTTGAGGTCACTAACTGGGCGGAGTTGCCAGAGAGCATCTTCGGGCTCCATCCGACGGCGTTTGGATGTGCCCGCCTCCTCCCCACGCACCCCACTCGCCCGCTTGGTGCCTCTTAATGACATCTTGCTTACTAAGTTCACAAACTACATGTTCACGATCCCCACACTACTTTACACTTCGAACGAGGCAGTAACATTGTGTAGAAAGTCACATCATTCACTACATGATAGTACTTTAGTTTGGACAAGCACAGTGGTAACTGGTACAACCTGAAAAGAAGATTGGACTTACCTTACATTGTTATAAAGTAGTGTACACAGGTACACTGGTATTAAGGTGCAATAGGTACACTCTCATATATATATATAGCTCAGAAAGACTGGAGAGAAAATTAAGGACTCAACTCACGTGGAATTAATATATCTTTTTCGATTAAGGCAAAATTAACATTTCAGTGAATTAATTTTTCAATAAATGCTTTTTGACGTATGGAACAAAATGTCAATTTCATGTTTAATTTTCCGTGCACATTCGCAAATAACGTTGATTTCAATAAATATCAGCTTTCTTAATTCCTTCAAGTTGAATACAAACAGTACCTTTCTTTTCTTTGTTAGAATTATTGAAAAATTACGAATAGTTCCTTTGACGTTTCACTATTAGACGAGAAATAATATATGGCGGGCCCATGGATTGCTCTTCACGAGACGTGACCAGCGGCAATCTCTTCTAATGCAAATTTAACACTTAAGTCCTGTCAAATAATAAACAAAATGCAAAGAAACTCACTAAGAACAGTATCAGAGCTCTTTATTTGCATTCCGAAATAGATTTATCCGTAAATATTTATCACACGGACTCCATTAAACTGCATAACAAAATTGACAACATAGATAGCAGCACTGTTTTGTTGCCAGATTGACGTGAGTCCTACCTACGCATCATTTTTCTCCTACATCGATTGACTGTAGCTACATATATATAATAATGTACATAGAATGCATCCGATACAATTATAAGTAGATAGATAGATAGATCTTAAAATATTTCAATCCATTGTCTTACATACATTTTCTGTAACAATTATTTGGCGCCATTGATCCGAAATCCACTATGGTCACGTGACTATGTACGAATCACCAACGCAAGCCAACTAAAATGGCCAAAACGCACATCGAGTTCATACAGAGTCATTGGTTTTAGAAGGAACTTTCCACAGAAAATACACATTGATCTAGAATTTCTAAGTTGTTAAATAGAATTGGGTGACAAAATTTAATCGCAACCTCAGAAACACAAGAATTAACAAGAAGCACAATTTTTTTCCGATAGGTTGAAACACCAATTCCGAGTAAGATATCAATAAAATGATACTGAAATTAGCCACCAGTTGGCGCTTTTCTACGAAACTAAATGTTGCCACACAAAAAAATATCTGTTACTACGGACGACGAAACTTTCACTCTACAGTACATTGTGTGAAATACTACCAAAATTTTTAAATTAGGCCTTTCATACTTAATTCCAAGTGGCTTTCTTAAGTCACTCTTGATTGTACATATCCGTACACGTAGAAAAGGGAAAAGACTATCTGCAAGAAGAATAATAATTATCAACATAGGTTTATTTAAATTAACATTTTCTGTCTACATGTATGGGTTTTTGGCTGACTTGTGAAGCTTTTGAGGCACAGATTTATAAGTATTGTTTTGAGGATTGAAGAGGCAGGCAAAAGAGTTGTCCCAAGGTACAAATACGTACCTTTACATAGTTTGAGGCTAATAGTGCGTTAAAAATGCCAATTATGTACCTTACTTATTGCAAATAAAGAAATTGAAATTGAAAAACAATAACAAAAAATAATACAATTTTTATTAACTGTAGTTGTAACCATGAAGGTTAGAGAGAAGGGAAGAACGATTGCTGTTGAAAATAGTGACCCAGAAATATGGACAAAATAAGTGACGCGCTGCAATCGCTAAGTTGTCTCATAAGCGGGCTTTTGTGCGCTAATTTGAAACTTCATATAGTTGTACTCATAGACAGCTAACTATACAGATATGCTTTAGCACGTAGCTATCGTTCTCCTTCTCTCTAACCTAAAGGCGGTCACTCACATGTGCGCGAATACGCAAACCCACATGTGTGTGTAGGACGACCTTCGCCTTCCGCGAATGCATATTGAAGTTTTTGATGCATTTCGAGGTTTTCAGCTTGGAAAACCGGTGTCGGGTTTTTGTCAAACATCAAAGCGCGCGAACCTTCGTGTAGTCTCCCACACATTCGCGGTGTGACCAGTTTGTTGTAGTGGAAGCCAAAACCAATGAAAATATTGGTTTTATTCAACTTAAAAATCATACATATTTTGACAAAGAATAAAATAAGTAACGAATGACGTATATGTTTCTTTCTTTTAGGTACTGGAGACATTTAGTAAAAAGAGGTATATATACTACACAGTTGAAAAAAAGAAAGAAAAGCTATTATTTCATAGAACTCTGACGCATGTGTAGCAATTAATATTGGATAACTTGGCTTTGTTAAGTTGCAACGATTGCAAAGGTGACGGATGTGCTAATTTATCGTGGTTCGTGGCGTCTTATCTTATCATCTTGTATTGAAAAAGGATTGGAATAACGATAACATATTGGAATTTATTGAATTAATGCAAAGTGAACCCTCTATTTTGGACCCTGAAAAGAAGTCCTATATAAACAGGGTATAAAAATAGTGAATGGTGCCTGGAAGAGAATAATTAATTTTAAAAAAAGTGCGTGCGTACAAAGCACATGTCAGAAGTGAAACTTCTTTGGCTAAATATTCAAATATACACAAAAAAAGAATAAAAATAAATATTCATTTGAAAGTCTTGTTGTTTTATTACAAAACTTAAGTTATGTTAGTCTTTATAAGTTTTAATTTCAATTTAATTTTCATTTATTGCCATATACACTTACTTGTTTAATGTTCGCACCGCATGGTATCTCTGACGATTCCGTTTAGCGATCTCTTATCTGTATTTTGTCTTATTTAGTCTGTCGTATATCTTTGGTTTTGGATTTTGTATGTGTATTTTACTCGAATTTAGTCTGTGGTGGGGTTTTGGATTTGACTTGTACTGTGCGACGTTTGCATAGACATGACCAAGTCATAAAATCCCAAAAAAAAAAATATCTCATTGCATGCTGCGTGACGCATTATTGCGTCAGATCCGTGATACAATAATGCGTCATAACCGTTTGATCCGTAAAAAATTTACCCACATGCGCAGAAGTTTCACTTCAACAAAATCGCGAGCAGAGCAACACTGGACATTCGTGAACTCATTTGCGAACCCATTTGCATATGAAGTCCTGACAGTCCTTCACATTCGTGCAAACATTCGTACAAATGTCAAACGTTTGCACACATGTGAGTGACCGCGGTAATAATATTCCAAATAAAAATGTAGGTTTATCAATACTAATATTGATAAGTGTGCCTTCTTTTTTTTTTTTTGTATTGCAGAAGTCCGATGTGGTATACCATTAGATACAAAAGAACGAGTTAGTGGACCTCATTAAAAACACTATATTTTATACTGAACAAGATATACCTAACAGTCTATAACTAAAAAAAAAAATTAAATTGTTTGGATTTATGAAACCCTTATGAAACCACGGTAAAAGTGAAACTTTTTTTCACATTATAGACATTTAAATAAAAATTTTTGAAATAATTTTCCAATAAGGATATAAAAATCGCTTTTATCAATCTTAATTTTATACATGGAAAATTGGAATGATAATGGGAAATAAAATAACAAGCGTCACTACACTATTAGCAGTTCGAAATATATCAAATATTTAAACGAGCAATTCTTGTATATAATTTGAATCTCGGAATCGGCTCCAACGACTTTCATGAAATTTAGTATCGCGCGTTGTGAAAGGGGGCTAGACGGAAACACTTTTTGCTATTACGGCGTGCGCGTATTTCTCTGTCTGTCTCTCTCTCTCTATCTCATAGAAAGCAAGCCAGTTATTTTCGTTTCATCTTTCTATTTCGCATTGAACAGTGTGGTGTCGCGACAATTATTTTTGTTGAGTGTATACAGGTTTTTTGTACATAATAAATAATAAAAATAACAGTAACATTAACTTGTAATAACTTAAATATATCCAATAACTTTGTGCCATCCGGATGTCCCTTGACACCTCTCAAGTTTGTTTTTTATTTTAACTTGTCGGTGGTAGTATGTGGTGGATATATGAGAATTCTCCGTCTACGTATTCTCTCTCTCTCCTATAAGTGTATATCTATCTATTCTGTGGTTGTGGTGACTATCACAGAGTACATACTATTCTGTACTGTACGTACATTTATCTGTGTATATTTCACCTCGGCGGCTGAAGTAGTGAAAATTATCGTTTTGCTCATACCTTTGATATAAAACTCGTTATCTATCTAAAAATGTTAATTGTATTGCCGTGTATATAAAGTATTACGGGGTTTTAACATTTCTCTTTATAATTATATTGTTTCCCTAAAACACGTTCTTTGACTTTGCTGGACGCCATGTTTGTCACGTTTTTGCCAGTTGTGAATAGAGATTAACTGAAAATTACAGTTTCTGTTATCGAGCGATATTGTTTGCGTGTTAAATTCCTTAGTACAGATTTTATTTTGGCAATATGAGTTCTGCGTACCCAAAACCCAAGGAAAAGCGGCCTCGAACGTCTAGTGAACCGAATATAGTAAGTTATCAGACAATTCCCGCTCACCGCAACATCGTTTCGTATGGGGGCCTCACGCGTAGATTGTAGTACGCGGTTCAAATTCAGTGTTGTAAAGGTTTAAATACTAGTCAATATTTTACATTAAATTTCTATACAGATTTTATAAAGGTAATCGGTAATGTAGGTAAAAAAACACATACCTGTTTTTTTATCGTTGCTTTTGAATAAAACAAATCTCAGTAATAGTGATAGGTATATATGGTTATGAATAATAAATATATTCACGATGTCGTCTTAGCTTTACGTGACTATATTTACTAGACAACCATAAATACTAAAATCTGATACTGGTATATGATAGAAAGTATGTATAATGTGCTTCGGAGGGCACGTAAAGCCGTCGGTCCCGGTTGTTTTTTTTTGTTGAGAACATTCGACACTGGGTTGGCCTCTAACCCCTCCACCATACCGCATTGGAGCTGCGTGGTGGAGTATGCTCTAGACCTCCCGCAGCAGTGTCTGTGGGCCCGTGCCCAGCAGTGGGACGTAGCAGCGATATATAATGAAGATTAATGTTAATTTTGACAGTAATATTAATATTGTCACTTCAATTCAAGTATTGTGGGTTGATTGTCCAATTAATATTTTTTTGAGAAAGTCAACCCAATCAGTAGTTGCAATTTTTAATATTATAATTGTTGTTATAAGTGTGGTGATATGCATTATTAGGGAATCATGTTACAAGAATATTGATTCTGGGTAAAATCAGAGAGCTTGCAGTTATAACCACACTTCGACACTAGCTACTTTCTCAGTTGTATCAGTGTAAAGTTAATGCTACTGAGAACAGTGCACAAAACTCACGATCTAGTTTATAGTTTTATTGGTGTAAGGTTAGAGATGAGCAGCAGCATCTCTCAATACAAAAACCTGTGTTCACCAAGTCGGTCTACAGTACAATCAGTCTCATTGAAGAGACTTATGTGTCCAGTATTCAACCTTAATGGCAATGCGTAAGGCAGTTCAATGCAGTATCTCAAAATGAGTGCAGGGTGACTGGCATTAACAAAGCATTTATCAAAACAAAAGCTCGCAAAGTGTTCACTTGAGATTAATGCATTGGGTAAAGCCAGTTAAAGAGGTTGAAGTCTGTTCCTTGTACAAGACATAGTACCAAGCAAAGTCCAAAGCATTTGGTGTAGACGAGACTATGCTACAGCTGTCCATTTGGACAAAAGCTCACAATAAGTGAGCAAGATTAATTCGGCACTATACCGAAGATATCATAAATGTCAGCCTGTATGAGATTAGGAGGGCTCTCAAACAACTAAAACCAGCAAAGCATATCAGAGCAGGCAGCAAACCTGTCTTAATTGTGCCTCAGGAGATGTTTGAATGCTTCATCAATAGAGGAATGACTCTGGAGGTACATGTGAGTTGGTGTTGTTCTTCAAGAAGGTTGCACATTGCTCTCCTAAGCGATGTCTTTTGGTTTGTTTTCGAGGATACTTACCCTTGATTGACAATCGATTACCTTACGAATTGCGTGCAGGCTTCAGCTTCTTGCCTCAGACTGCCTGCTTCAGACTTCCAGCCTTCTGAACGACTCAGTTTCCGGAAAGGCTTCAGTACCATGGACCACATTCAGATATTGCGACATAACCAGGTGTGTCGCGTTTGAAGACTATGAGAAGCAGTGACTTTAAAAGGCTGATGGATGGATGATAGATAGATAGAAGGTTAATCCCAGTGAGAAAAATACATTTTCTCATGAACATTACATTAGATTATGAGCTACATTAAATAATTCTACTTTACTTTACTATGTAGCTTTGTATTAGGGAAAGAATTATGACACCCATTTCTAACTAACTAATCTGTGTTATCATAAATGAAGCAGAATATAAATAGTGTATGTGGTTGGTTATACACTGTATACTTCAGGGGGTATAATGGAAATTATTATTATTAATTGCATGAAAGAATAAAAAATTAATTGAGCTTTCCAAAGCAGAAGATTGTATGTATCATGCAAATTTTTATAAATGATTATATCTTTGCCAAGTAACAAAACATCAATATATGCGAAAAAATAAAATTTTATGATATATTGTTTGCAGAGGCTTTTACTGATTTATATTGAAAAAATTAACACTCCCAACAGAAATAACCAAACTTTCACAGGCATATATTTTTTTACATTGTGTGGCTTTATTTAAACCATGATCACACATCAAAACTCGAATCACATGAAATTGTGATAGCCCTCTTAAAATTGTGTGCACCATGCATGCATGCATAATTACTATTTTTCATGTCATGTTAAATTTAAGTCAAGTCAAGTTCAAGAAATATATGAATTTTTTGTGTAACTATACTGTTTTGTTGAGATATTTCTTGCTACAGAGTTTTTAAATTACAATCAGTCTACAATTTTCATGACAAAGATATTGATTATACTTTACTAAAAGTGGCTAGCAATTAATGTGTTTAAATGTTTAATCTCTTTCAGTCTTTTGTAAAGAATGTGACATCAAAAATGTCTGGATTACTACCAGCTACGATAAAAAAATGGTTCAGCTCTCCCAGTTCGTCTAATACCAATGGATCAGCACAAGCTGAAGCAACAGACTCTTCCACAGAGGATGAGGCACCAGAGAGCCCAGTTACAACACAACCACCAGCCAAGCGTATGCGTTATTCTTCACCAGTTAAATATATTCAACTTCTTCCAGTTGAGGTGAATGAAAAATTTATATAAATTTAACTTTAAATATTAAATTAAAATGTGTATTACGTGATTTTATACACTGGATTTGTATTTGTATCAACAATAAATTGTTTTCTCTCAATTTAACATAATTTCATTCATAAAGTTTTTAAGATGGTTTTATGGTATTTGTTAAGTAATGATTACATATTTGTTGTTTTGAATGTTTTAATTACTTAATAAGTTAATAATAATACAATAGTAAAGGAAAAAATTAACCCAAGAAAACATTGTCATAAAAATCATTACCAGTTGAGTCTCAGATTCAAATATGTCCTAATATTATTTTGTTTACAGACCACAAATGCAAGTACCAACACTGAATCAACAACTGAAACATACACTGTTCATTCTCTCATGGGGAGAGACAATTTGCGGCAAGAAAAGCATTTTATGTCTTCTACTACGCATTCAGCCAATGATGATACTGACCAAACATCCCAAAGCTCTTCTTTTCACAAATCACAGCATTCAATCACTGCAAAAGATAATTCTGTGTCTAAAATTAGGAAATCTTTATTTGGCATCTCTGAAGATGAACACAAAAAAAAGTATACTTGTGAGTACATTTTTTTTTGTTTCTATATCTTAATATATATATTTCTTGTGTACGTGAGTTTGACAGTGAACTCCTAAGCAGCTGGATAGATGTTGATGAATTTTTTTATGTGTCTTCAAAGGGATTCATGAATGGTTCAGATTCACAATTAGTCCACTGGAAAATGTTTTTTAAACACTATTTTAGTATTTTTATTTTTAACCGTCGTTTATTGACGTGAAGCGTCGCGTCACTTTGACATTTCACATGGCAGAACAACGTTTGTGGGGTCAGCTAGTGTTGTATAAAAACTTATTATTATTTATTCCATTTAATAATTGGTGTTGAATGTATGTTTAATTTTGACTGGTTCCAGCTAACAGGTCAGTTAATGTGAGAGATCCTCACTTTAAACCTAGTTTGTTAAGCTCACCATTCTATGCTGGACGAACAATGTATGGTGGTGCAGCAGCATCCTCCTATGTATCACCAAGTATTAAGCAGCGGAAGATAAGTTCAACAAATGAGAGAAGCAACAATGATAATGTGACCATGAGCCAGTCTGCGAGACATGTATTAGATTTACTAGAGCAATGTTCTTCTCCATTAGTGGAAGCTAGAAGAATACCACGAATCACAAGGGAACCCAAAAGTGTAACTAATTCGTCACCACAGTTGAATACTGACAATCTGTATGATCAAACCAACCCTTGTAAGTTTTTTTTTCTATGTTTTAATTTCTATGTTTTTATATTAGTTTTATTCATCTTGGTATCTCTACTTCTCACTAACTGAATGTGATTCAGTGAGATAGGAATATTAGTGAGAAGTACTTACTTCACTTTACTACAAACCAAGAATTAATCTACTTTGCCATATTATATATGATGACTGCCAGTTCGGTGAGCTCACTTTGCGATTAACCATCGTAGAGTCTACTTACCCTGAGGATGCCTTGTTTTGGGGCGAAACACGTGTTGGTGTGGGTATTCATTTATCGCATGTGCATGTTTTCCTGCGTGGGAGGGAGATGCTACGTGCTACGTGCATGAAAGTATACATACATCACCATACGTTTTTGTTCGCGGATTGTTGCAAAGTAGATTAAGTCTTGGTTTGTAATAATGGAGTTCAGCAAAGTAACGCCTTATACAATTAATTATCAATTTTACTACTCATAATATTTATTATGACCATTTTCCGCAAATTTTTGCAGCACACAAATACCACGAATTATATGTACCCAGTGTTGCAAGCATATTAACCATCAAACGGAAGTCTCGCCTTATGGAAACTACAAATATTGCACGTCAGATAATTGCATCACACAGCAGCTCTTCTGAATTTGTACCATATCCAAAAGTGAAATCCAGGTAAAGTATCTTCTTAATAATAAGCTAACAGATATAATAGCTAAGTAATTGCATCGAAGCTATCTGTGAGTCTGCGATTTACTATACCTCACCTCTTACGATATTGTGTAGCTGTAACTACTCAATGTCCAAACATTGAAAAATAGGTCTAATCCTATTTAATTCATTTGTTTTGTTACTTATTTTATATAAGTATATGAATACATAAGTATGTACATATGTATGAAACTGTGAGGTCACACTTGTATTTAATAATTTAACGTTTTATTTCAGTGGTGTACCAAATGAAACCTCAGGGGATAAATTGATTCCCAAAATTAAATCAAAATTAACAAGAAAAAATCGCGAACAGAATTTTGATATGGACGATAAATCAGACACAATCAATTTACCCACTGGTGTATTACAAATTGATAAAGACAATTTACCAAAGTTTACGTTTGGCTCAAATATGACCTCTACACCTTTGCCTTCAAAAAGTTCATCAATCCAAACACCTGTAATAATAACACCTGAAGCTTTCAAGCGAAACGCTGAAGCTGATAAGTTGGGCAACACTAAATCAGATGAATCTGACAGTAATAAACCAATAAAAATAATTGCTACCAATGAGCAATATAAATTTTCCACACCTGTACAGCTCTTTGGCGAACCTAATAAGTCAAGTTCAACAGCAAAATTTAACTTTGAATGCCCTGAAACAAATGTGGATAAAGTGCAGGAACTTAAAAAAATAGATAATCAATTCAATTCTAGTATCAGCAATCAGACAAACGCCAGTCAAAGTGCCTCAGAGTCGATATGTGCCGGTTGTGGATTAAAAAATAAAATAGATGCCAACAATTGTATATGTTGTAAAAAAACAAAAGAAGATAAAAATACTTCTAAAAATTTAATTGAAACAGACAAACCAAAAATCATGAAAGAATTGAACTCTGCAAAGTGGAAATGTAATGATTGTTGGGTGGAAAATAATGAAACTGATAATAACTGTGTTTGCTGTGGAGCAGTCAGTTCCAAGAAGAAAACATCGGTAAAGGCTACAGTAATCAATTCGGCGGACGAGAAACTTGAAAGCGATTGGAAGTGTGATGATTGCTGGATCAAAAATAAGAGCACCCTAGACAAGTGTGCTGCTTGTGGTCAATGTAAACCACAATCTAAGCCTATATCTTTGGGAGCAGGCACAGGCTCAGATACAGGCTTTAAATTCGGTATTACTGCCTCGCAGAAATTAGACAATGGCGACACTAAAGTTGCAGAACCCTCAGACAGTACATTCAAAAACATTGCCAAAGCTCAAGATGAAAAATGGAAATGCCCTGTATGTTTAGTAAGAAATGATAACAACAGTGCCACTTGTTGTTGTTGTGAAACCGAAAAACCAGGAACTGTAATGGAAAATAAATCTAAGTTTAACTTTCACCAAACTTCGGAAATTACTTTTAAATTCGGTATTCAACCAAGCAAACAAGACATCACTATTGAAACTGACAAATCAATGCAAGGCGAAGTAGTAAACGAAACCAATAATAATATTATACCTAAAACACCAACCTTCAATTTTGGTTTACCATTAAAAAATTCTGGTGAACAGCAGCCCTACGTAGCAGAAGAAAAATCAACGAATGCGCCCAAAATAAACTTTAAGTTTGGTGTAAAAAACATTAAAGACTTGACTAATTTAAACACAAATTTTGCGCCCAGTAATTTCAGCGAATCTAAAATTATTAGAGAAGAAGAAAAGCCCCAAGAAGTTCCTCAAGTGATAACAACTAACAAAATAGATGAACTGCCAAAGAAGATTGTCAGTTTATTTAATACGCAGAATGCTCAAGATATGCCGGTTTTGGTACCTTTGAATCCGAATTCTGATATTAAAGAAGATGATATACTATATACAAAAAATCCAGTGATTCCAGTTAGTTCAGAAACAAAAGCACGGGAAAATACTTTTAAATTTGTGCCATCGACTAGCTTGTTTGCCACGTCTTCTGTAACCGCGACGCCTCAATCAAGCATATTACCAGTTGCACTAGCTCCCAGCACACCTGCGGCATCAGCAGTGTCCCTATTTCAAAAAGCAGATGCTGCTACTACAGCAGCCTCATTTTTTAATAAGAATGATGCATTGCCAGTGACTGTCTCATTATTCCCCAATACAGCAACCACTACATCTGTAACCGCAACGGCATCTCTGGGCACAACACCATTATTTAGTTTCGGAAGTCAAAACCAAGTTTCTTCAGCGCAGCCGGCAAAACCGCAGTTTAACTTTAGCTTTAAAAGTAATGTAACAGAAACGTCATCCCCTTTTAAACTGACCTTTGGGGCTTCGAATGATAGTAATGTTTCAAATAAATTCAATCTCCCGTCTAATACAATGACAGGTGGAAACACTTTACAAGTGAATACAACAACTCAAATGTATACAGCAAACTCTTTAACAACTGGAAATTCCATTACAACTACTCAAGCACCAAGTATATTTGGTAATACAGTACAAAAAGAGAATATGTGGTCAACCAGCAACAATAATATGTTTGCTACGAATGCCACAACAAATGTCGCGCAAAAGCCACCCGCATTTACATTTGGTGCTGCTGTACCATTCAATGCCAACGCTACGCTTACTTCATTCGGAAATACGACTCAACCTGCACCAGCAACGCAAACGCCGCAGAATGTTTTCGGGATAACCAATCAGGCTACTACGACTCAACCCTCAATGTTTACAAGTCCTTTACAGAGTCAAACTACAACAAACATATTTGGATCGCAACAAGCTCCAACTAATCCAATGCCCATGGGGATATTTGGTACTCCTAATGCTGCTGTAGCGCCGGCATTCGGAAATTCCAACCCGCCAATTCCAACCTTTGAAACTTCGAGGCTAGCGCCTGTGCAAGTCTCTGCTCCAGCATTTAATTTCGGAAGCCAGCAACCAGCTGGAATCTTCGGATTTGGTCAGGTATTTATACAAAAAAAATAATTATTATGCCCCAGCTGCCACCATAACTTCGCTACGATAGCTATAGCATGATAATCCAATTAATATGAGATGTTGATATAAATGGTTATCATTACAACCCATCATTCACCCACTTAAACTACTTTCCATAAAGAGAATAGTCCACTTAATCTTTGAGAAAATTATGGAGTACATAAATTTCTTAGGCTGCTTAGTCGTCAATTAAGATGATTGATGGAAGAAATTACATATCTCCTACCATTGCAAAATCTGTCATAGATTATAATTATAAGCATCCGGTTCTTTGTGATAGTTTTAGGAGAAATGCAAAGATTTTATTTATTGCTCCGATTAATCTACTGAATGGAGATCTCGACTTGGCACAGGATCTGTCATGGCACAGGATCTTTTAGGAGAGCCATATGTCCAGCAGTGGACCTCAAAAGGCTGATGATGATGAGGGTGATGATTTATCTACGTCTGATTCGATGTTCTCCGTTGCAGCAGCAAGTGCCGCAAGCCGACGGCCAACCGGGCAACCCAGCGCAGCCCGCCCTCTTTGGAACCAGTTTCGGAGCCGCGGCTCCTGTCACACCCCAGTTCTCTATAGGCGCTGCTCCTAACACTGGTGTGCGACGAGTAAGAAAGGCCATGCGCCGGACACAACGATAAACGGTACCATTCGACTATTATGTATTATTTTTATTTAAAATATGTAGGTATGTATTAATAATTATGACATGGTGGAAATAAAGAAATAGAATGTGGAGGAAAAGTACATTAAACATTGAAGAAAATGAAATGAAAGAAATTAAAGAAAAAGAAAATGTGAAATCCATAATACTACGCTTTTCCTCAATGTCCCGTTATTTTTCCATCTTGAATATTATAGTAATAGTTAACATTTAAGATATTAAAATTGATTGTTTCGACTTGTATGACTAATATAGAATAGGTATTTATATATAAGTGTTTGTATGCGTAATTGTGTTTGGATCATTACTACGTACTCATAATAGTAAATGTGTCAATTTGAATATCTGAGCTGCTGAAAGTAAGAATTATCTCATCTAAACTTGTATATAAAATTTTAAATGATCGAATTATATACGAAAGCTGGCGAACAATATACTGAGTTGGGCGACTATTATATGCATCAACTATATAACCGGATTGAGTTAAAATATCAATTGCTTCTAAAAATAAATTTTAAGATGTGTTAATGAGCTACGGTAATAAGATTGTTATATAGGTACTGTTATACTACTTGAAATTAGTTTTTACATTTTAGGATATTATTTTTTTGAAAACAGCACATGATGATGATGTTCGACTCAGGGGGCGGGGCGACGAGGCGACAACGCGTTGAATTCCTAAATAACACGCTTACTAAATGCCTTAATAACATATAAATCGTCCATCCATTACCAATGTTATAGTGCTATGTTTAGGGTCATAAGCGGGAGGTTGTATGGGTTGTAAAGGGGCGCAGACCTCCCGATAGAGATATAATTTATAAGCAACTTAGAGTTTTGTTAGATTAGGTTCAGGTTAGGCTTTATTTTTTTACACAAATACCGGGATTTATGAGTCTTTAGACTCCGACTTGTACAAATAAAATTATGTTAAGTTAGGTTAGGTTCAGATTAGTTTTTTTTTAATTTAGACGGATGCTAAAAATAACTACCATGCTAAGTTGTATTAACAGATATATATGAGGCTAAGATAGTATTTTTTAGACATGCTTTGATGGTGGCTGACTTAGTAATTCTGAAGACAATTGTAGATTTTTAGAGGAGAATAATGCTATATTATATAGAAGTAAATTTATTTAGGTCTTGAGCATACTTCACCACGCTGCCCCAATGCGGGTTGGTGGAGGGGTTAGTTGTCAACCGAATGCCTCGTAGCCTCTTTCTCAGGCTCTAGACTATCTGTGTACCAAATTTCATTTAAATCGGTTCATTAGTTTTGGCATGTAAGCGAGACAGACAGAATTACTTTCGCATTTATAATATTAGTATGGATTATTTTATTGCTCTATTTAAATCACCTGTATTAGAATGTGTAAAATTTTCAATAAAATAGTATTTTTAATTAATAATATTTATAATAATAATAAATTAATTATTTGTTTAATTATATTGTTCGCTTAAGAATTATTATACTGATCGTTTTGAATAGCTATTTACTGATGTTTATATTTTCAAGTCACCGCTATTAAGATTTGTAGTCGCCGACATAGCTTGGGTACATTGGCAATTTTGGTACATATATGATTTTATCGTAGTTAGTACCAAGACGTAAGATAGTCTGCACGTATGTTAACTAGAAAAAAATAAGTGGCGAGCTTAGGTAGCTCTGATTTTAATTTAAATAAAAAATTTCGCAAATGTAAAGAAAAAAATTTCAAAAATTATATTATCGTTTCTGTGATGACATTTCTTCATGACATGACATATATACATATAATAATTGATGACCTAAAATGATATATATTAAACATTATATCGATTATGACACTTATTTTTACGAACATTTTGCGTAATCTCCTTGATATTGCAGCAATTAATGAATGGCAGAAATAGTTTAAAACGATTATTTTTCTTAGTACTCTAATATTATTCACCTATTAAATTATTCATATTCAATCACTATTCACTAAAATTAAATGAAATTGAAGATTATTCCATTATGAACACGGTGGTAAAGGGTTGTCTGCGAAAAATCAGTCCCCAATTCCAGTTGTCGAATTTTGAAAAGTGAGATATTGCTGCGAGTGAATGTGTGCGACTGAGAGGTTCCAACCAACCATCCCATGCGATAGAAGAGGACACAGCATAGCAGCTGTTTAAAGTCCGCCCATAAAGGAAAAGTAAAACCTTATCAGCTATTTTCGAAAAATGAAAAATATCAAACAGTTTTTTTCACATGGGATGGTTGGTTGGGACCTCTCAGTCACACACATTCACTCGCAGCAATATATCTCCCTTTTCAAAATTCGACAACTGGAATTCGGGACTGATTTTTCGCAGACAACCCTATACCACTGTGTTCATAATGGAATAATCTTCAATTTCATTTAATTTTAATTCAATAATCAGACCGGTGCAAAATGCGATTTCGATCGATTTATCTGTTTATACCTGGCTACTCGAGAGTTGTGACCGGAAAAGATTTCGATTGGTATAGAATTTGTCTAATAATCAAACCGGGGAAATGTTTAAAAAAAACATTTTTTTAAATTATTAATTAATCATATCCTGGAATGAAATTAGTTAGCCAACCCATATGCAATATATTTATTGACATATTAAATTGAATATAAAATACGTTTCATTAAATAAACATCTCGGTGAAGGTCGTTGTATAGCGGGATCCTCTACTATTAAAAATCATATAAAAATTCCTGCCTCCAGTTCCCTAACTAACAGTCTGTCACCCACATAGTATTTCAATGCTTAGCCATTGTTCGTTTTTTTTTTACGCCTGTAATTTGACTTTTAATTCGATCATTTAAATACAACCTTTAAAATATCATGAAGTGAAAAGTTGATGCTATCGACAACCAATAAATAGAACATCATCAGCGATGTCATTTAATAAAAATCCGTGTTTGTTTGGATGTCACCATCATCATCAGCAAAGGAGATCAGTTAAAAGATCAGTTTAAATAACATGAATTTATGTAGCATTCTTGATTCTGTGACCCCTATGATCAGCACTGTAAATAATTGTAGAAAGTAAAACAAAAATTATAATATCTAAGTAATACATGAATAAATAATGGTATCTAGGTATGTTAAACATCGCAATTTTGGATATGACAACTTTCTATTAATAATCCATAAGACCGTAAATAAATAGGAGGTGCTAAATGTTGTTATTGGTTGTGGAAGCATAACGTGGGTCACACTTACGTTTTTGTATTTCTGTAAAGAAGAACAAAATTACGGTTAGCAAAAGATGTAAATAATTACTTTGCTATTTCAAGCCAATTTATAGTATGCCGCCAATATACAGTGTGTTTCATAACTACCCGTATAGCCGAAAGGAGGTTAAATGGGGCCTTATAACGAGTCACAATATTTAAGAAACGTAGTAACGCTGTATAAAATACCCCCAAAAAAAATATTATTTTCACTGATGTGCAAACCCTATTTCAGTAAAATTAAAGAGTAAACTACACTACGCAGAATGTAACATTTCTACCTAATTCGCGGAACGACAAAAATTTTGTAAGACCTAAGCTAATGAAACAACATAAACGAACACTTTACTTTCTCATAATAAACGTCAAATTTACAGAAACGGCTCAAAGTGTGGTCCTTGCTCAATACACAACCAAGCTCGTCGGGATATGGCTTGTGTGGCATTTCGCACCATCGGCTGTGTTATTGATGCGAAAACCGATTTAACACGCTGTTCCATCTCGGCAACCGTTGGGCAATCAGAGAAATACACTCTGTCCTTCACATAACCTCACAAAACGAAGTCCAAGGGTGTGAGGTACGGAGAACGAACATTTTTTGAAGCCAGTACTTGAGTATAATGGCATCCTAGTATTGAGGTAGCAAACATTTATGAATGAAAAATAGAAAAACTATTAAAGTAGACAATTATTAGGAAAAATACATGACATGACAGCTTACTAGGGTTGATAAAATTTTTGGCTTTGATAATTAATTATATTTACGGGGTGTTTTGTAACACGTTGTATATATAATTTATAGTATCTGGAAAGACGGATCCAAATTTTAATGGTGATAAATAAATGCACATTGTAAACAAATCAAACATTATCCTTAGATTAATCAACTACATACTATGCTTTAACTACTAGATTTTATTCAATTGACTGGATAATTGTTGCGCATGAATACCTGTAAACGTGACGTCAATGTGTACGTTTTTTTTCACCTTAAATATATAATAAATGTATACATTGTACACTAACGTAAGATATCTAAACCATGAGATGTTGTGTAGACGCATTTAGATTTGATGTTTGTTAATTAAATTTTCTAATAGTATAGTCTTGGAAGCAGGTATCTTAATGGTTCTACACAAATTTTTTTGCCTAAATGTAAAAAAAAAAATACTTTAAATAGTTTATGTTATAATATAAGTCATTAAAATATTTCATTACAATAAATAAGTAATGGAAGATTGGGGAGCAAAACTAAAAACATGTAAAACTTTTAAGTGTACTTGGTATTTAAAAGTTCATTATTAAAATATAATCGTTATTTATAAAATGTCTTTAGACTTGTTCCTCAATTCGATGCCAATTAAAATGAAACTTGACTTTTTATTTACTTACGTGAGACACCCGCAGCATCGCCCGCATTATTAGACTTATATCCGGGACAAAAAGATGCATGGTTTCACCCAGAACGAGTCGTGAAAATATAAAATACCTATCGACAGTTATTTGCTTTTTTTTTTCACTATCTTACAAAATAAATAATAAATGGAACAAACAATTTAAATCGGGAATATTTCAGAAAAATCCTTACTAATTTTTTGTTCCATTGGAACAAAATACCATTTAGGTATTAAGCTTTAGCTTGATTTGTAGCTGGTCTGACCGTTTCTTAAAGCAATATGAATTGAGATTATAAGATTATCTCGGCGAACTAATTCAGCTAGGCAAAATCAAGGCGTCCTACCACCAGTCAGACCACAGATCTGAAACCATAAGCTTAAAGTGCTCAGTGTGGTTATGTGCTTGGAGTAACCAAGCCATATCTCTTTCCTTATGTAGTCCATGGCAATAGGCTGTCGTCTGCCGGAGGATTGACAACCTTTACAGTAGGTAAATTGCTGTTAGTGGAGACCGCGATTAGGTAAACGTTGTTTGTGATAATCTGCTGGTTGGTAGATTGTGGCAGTTTTGTTGTAACCCTCGTTCGTCTACGTATTTTTGAATCCAGGTTTCGTAAAATACCGAACTTAGCTCTTTCCAAAGCAAGCTGAGCGACTTTGAGCTTGCGAATGAGGCCGAGGGTAACGGACCACGTTAAGTCATCACTGGCAACACACTGTTCGAACACTTTCGTCTTCAGCTACTGAGGTAATAATCTCAGTCGTAGTTTCCCAAACCCTGCCCAGCCGATTTAGGTTCTTCGAGTGACCTCTTTCTCGAAGTTAGATTCCTATTAAAGATTGGGTGATAGATGTTTTCAAACCAAGTCTTCAAGATTTGTTAAATACCAGACTTAAAAACACTTACGTGGTAATTATTCATTCCATATCTATAATATAAAAATGAATCGCAAAATGTGTTGGTAAGCGCATAACTCAACAACGCCTGGACCAATTTAGCCAATTCTTTTTTTTAAATGTTCGTTGAAGTTCAAGGATGGTTTTTACGGCGAGAAAAATTTGAAAATTCGTCCCCTAAGGGGTAAAACGAGGGTGCAAAGTTAGTATGAAGCTTTGCCGTTTTTGAAGTTAGTGAATGTGTAACGCGAGCGAAGCTGCGGGCGTCCACTAGTTTAATATAAATACAGATGTGTACACGTTAGATTTTAATCATGGTTGGTGCAGATAATTTTCACATTTCCTAACAAACTGCTATCACCAATCAGCCTGATACAAACTCAGAGCAATCCTCGCGTCGTGCGTTTTGTTTGTTTATTTTATAGCCCACATCTTCGCTTGCATGGAATTAGACATAAACAGGAGGATAACACCTAGGCATTGGTGACAGATCAACGGCCGAAAGTAATGACCTATCTATCCATAGATTTGACTACTAGAGATAAATATTTTACACATTATCTATCTCTGATAGCCAAACTTAACCTATTAACTGTTAATAGGTTACTAGTGGACGCCCGCCGCTCATAAATAATCTAAGGACATTTTCACACTTTCGCATTTATAATATTAGTATGGATAATATACTGGGCTAGTCATCCTCAAACTCATAATCGCGCGACCCTAGTTGTCTGAATACCTACTTCTATATCTTAATAAATGTTTAATTTAATATAATTAATTGCATGATATACAGGGTGTCCCAGGAAATAGTGTCAAGCGGAGGCCTAGAGATAGAGCACCCCTAGGGCTACCCGAATCACCCCCATGTATGTTCCGCAACTTTTCGTAGTTTTCGAGTTATGATTTTTTTTGTATTTTTTTTTGATACCTTGGTTTATTTGACATTATTGGTCACAGAGGCATAAATTGTCGAGATACAAGCTTGATTTTTTTTTCTGAAATAGGTGAACAGTACATAGTGCAGATACAAAAACAATTGTGGGCCCATATGCTACTATTAAGCCATAAAAAAATGTTGAACCCTAAGTTTGTTCAAATTTTAAAATTAAAGATTTCTTTTAGGACGATTTAAAAAAAAACTTATTCTAAAAATGTTTCCAAAATCTTTTTCAAAAACTTCCCAATTTCATCAGCTATCTGACATGTAAATTTGATAGAGCTATCTCTACGGCTTCATCCTTGAAAGAATGTTTTAAACACGGTAAGTCGAAAAAACTTAATTTAAAGATCGGGCTAAATAAAACTAAAAATTAATTATCATTGATTGTTCATTATTAAATTACAAAATGTCGCCCTTCCTGCTCAATGCCAGTTCTACATCGCCTTAAAAAATCTTTATCTTTTTTTTAATATTAATTAATATTAATTTTGTGGACAGACGAATCTCATTTTAAACGTTGTGGAATTTTCAACATTCACAATTATCATTCTTGGAGCATTGAAAATCCACACATGACACGTGATTCCAATTTTCATGTAGTGTGAACTTGTGGTCAGGCGTCCTAAATGGACAGCTGATTGGCCCCTTTCAACTACCTGACCGATTAAATGGCAAGTCCTATTTGGAATTTTTACGGCAAGATCTCGACGGCCTTTTAGAAAATGTAGACCTATTAACGCGTAGTAATATGACATTTCAAAATGACGGCGCCCCATGTCACTTTGCGAGGATTGTCAGAGTACATTTAACCGAAAGGTTTGGAGACAAGTGGATCGGCCGTGGGGGACCCATTGCCTGGCCGCCACGGTCTCCCGACTTAAACCCCATCGATTTCTTCGTTTGGGGCTATTATAAAAGGTTAATTTACGACAAGGACATCAGAAACATAGCGGAACTACGAACAAAATTCAAGCAGAGGAAACAATAAAAAGCAACGTTCATACGATTAAAAGAATTTTTTTTAAGGCGATGTTGAACTGGCATTGAGCAGGAAGGGCGACATTTTGTAAATTAATAATGAACAATCAATTATAATTAATTTTTAGTTTTATTTAGCCCGATCTTTAAATTAAGTTTTTTCGACTTACCGTGTTTAAAACATTCTTTCAAGGATGAAGCCGTAGAGATAGCTCTATCAAATTTACATGGCAGATAGCTGATGAAATTGGGAAGTTTTTGAAAAAGATTTTGGAAACATTTTTAGAATAAGTTTTTTTTTAAATCGTCCTAAAAGAAATCTTTAATTTTAAAATTTGAACAAACTTAGGGTTCAACATTTTTTTATGGGTTAATAGTAGCAGATGGGCCCACAGTTGTTTTTGTATCTGCAATAAGTACTGTTCACCTATTTCAGAAAAAAAAATCAAGCTTGTATCTAAACAATTTATGCCTCTGTGACCAATAATGTCAAATAAACCAAGGTATCAAAAAAAAATACAAAAAAAATCATAACTCGAAAACTACGAAAAGTTGCGGAACATACATGGGGGTGATTCGGGTAGCCCTAGGGGTGCTCTATCTCTAGGCCTCCGCTTGACACTATTTCCTGGGACACCCTGTATATAGTAGCCATTTTTTGGCTAATTTAAATATCATTTTATTACATCTATTCGAAAAGAGCTAGTTTATTCTTCGTAAATAGGGACTAAAATAGGACTGACAGTGATTTTAATTTACTTAGAATGTAGATTTTTGCGCCCTCCTACGTCTACACCCTGAACCAAAATCCATGCAAGAAAACAATATATTACCTATACCCATTCTAACTCGCTCGGTTGTAAACCACGGCGCTGGAGGGCTCCAGGATGTATTTCAGAACGCGCCGGTGCCCCCTCAAGCGCAGAGCCCAGACTATGTTGGGTCATCCGATCTTCAACCTTAAGTCGTCAACCCATTCGCAATGCTGAACAACACATAGAATGTCGTCTTTCCCGGGACAATCACGGCCATTTCATAGATGGCTCGGGAGCTCGAACCTTCTGGCTACTTGTATCCTTCGACCCTGGAATTGCAGAAAATAATTTAAAAAATACTACGTGCAATCCCAAACTAATTACCTACAAGCAATAAATTTATCTCAGATGTTTCCAATGTTTTAAAAAGTAAGAAGTCAAAGCATAGGTACTACCTCGGAAGGAGAAATAAGGCAAGAAGGCACAGGTCTCTCATATCAGGTTATGAAATCAGTTAACAAAGTTTCGATACCCGGGTCGGGCAGTAAGCAGTTTTCTAACTTGAAATGCCCGGAAACAGCTCGGAGTCTGGAGCGGCTTGACCGATCACGGTGGTTTGCTACCCATAAATAACAATCTCATTGTGTGTTAAAAGATCATAGTATTTTTATGAGCAGGTATAATCCTGTAAATTTTGTTACATTTCTTGTGTCCAACAAACAGAACTTTATTATATAGCTATTATTATTTATTATTATATAAAATGTTTATTTTAGAAAGTGTTCATTGGCCCTGGGATTATTGCACCGATAGTTCTTTCTTCTTTGCTGAGAAAGACATGACAGTGGCCATTGCCTGGAATGCCGCATTCGATACCTTTTACTTTATACCTCCCAACTCCTGGCCACACGATCACCCGTTGGTATCCAGGAGGTTTATCGTAAGAGCTATTAAAACCGTGTACGTTGTGTTTAAAAGTCTTCGGTTTGTCAATA
Organism: Carterocephalus palaemon; assembly: GCA_944567765.1. NCBI lineage: Eukaryota > Metazoa > Arthropoda > Insecta > Lepidoptera > Hesperiidae > Carterocephalus > Carterocephalus palaemon. Next base: position 10,578,863 of record OX155637.1, on the reverse strand, counting down.
TTGTAGTGAGCAGGTCCTGGTTCATTCGGTCTTTTTAAAGACATAGATATATCGACCAAAGCGTTTCTTCCTCTATACGGCAACGAACGGTTAGTTTTATTCATTATACCAAACCTGGATTTGTTATATTTTTCAAAAGAACCTTTCAATGCAATTGGCCAAGTAGCAGCGGAACATTTTTGTGATTCATTGAAATGATTTTTAATCGTACTTCCATCTCGTTTGCCTGTAAACAGGTCGTACGGCCCTCTGAGCGATACTATCTTTTTCGATTTGTATTCTATGCTGTTTTTATCATTAATTGAATAACGATCGGGGGCAAGGGACCATTTTGGAGAAGTATCTTTAAAACGACAAGGCTCTTCTCTTTCAAAAGTTGGTCTTTTGGAATGCGATATATTTGGCGGTTTGAAACCCAAGTCTTTGTAATAAGTGCCTGGTCCAGGGAGATTGTTCTTGGAGTGCTTGCAGCGAGGCGTTCTTCCGAAGCCAACATTCTGACAAGCGGCTTCATATCTGTAAGGAACATGTATATCATGCCATGCAGGCCCTAATATGGAGTTGTACCATTTCTTGCTGTCGAGAATTTTTTGATTTCTGTACCCTAAATTTTTAGACCAGTCTTCTAGCTCATTTTTGTATTTCCACGGATCCTTATCGCTTTTTCTGTTTTTGTTTACTTGAAAGATTTCTTTTATCGATATAGGACTATAAAGACATGGATCGCAACCATCTGGTCGTACTGTATATAGTCCACTTGGATCTAAATTTGGATGAACTGTTAATTTTCCAAACCTCTCTACCCTTGATATAAAAGCTTTTCTGGTGTTTTTATTTACCATTATCCTTTATTTAATTAGTATTGAAGTGGGCACAAAGATTAAATAAAACGTGGAGAAGTTACACGATTACAAAATTTGATTGAAAACGTCTTCAGACGTGCTATAATAAAAATAAAATTTTACCAAGGATTTTTATTCTACTGCGTATAACAGGAAAGCTCACTAATAACACGAGCCTCTGAAACTTCGCGAGTACCTTGATAAGCAGGGTAGTGAAATACTTAGCGTGAGATTCTTACGAGCCTTATTCAAGGTCACAGAGTACATTTTATATAACTGAAATAGAGTCCGCGCTCAAGGCTTGTGCATGGCCCATGAATGTGACGCCATCTGTTTTTTAATTTGGAAAACTTCATGCATTTTTCTGCACCTTGGCACCTTTAATTTAAATTTTCTTTTAATGTTTCAATTTGAATAGAATTAGTTAGCTCTTAATTCATTAAGATCAAATACAATATGCCATCTTTTAGAGCATTAGTAACTAATCCTATTTTATAAAAATAAGAAGACTGTAATTTTATACGATAATTTATTGTTTAATTTATATTGCTACAGTAACACAAAGCGTAGGTAAAACACCAATGTTTACAAAGAATTAAAAAAGGCCCTGAAATTGTCAGAGAACACAACATTCATTCATGTTTAAAATTTCTTTGGCTGCATTCGAAGCCTCTGGTATAGGATACTTCTCCATCCTGTACAAGATATGAAGTCACTTTTGAAGCAGCACTACTTATAAATAATTTAAGCAGTCTTCATTCACCTGAGGAAAATTATGAACCTGACTCGACTCATGCACAGGATTCCAATCATTCTTCATTCTTCTCAAACTGTTCTTCAATTTAAGTGATGAACAGAAGTCCAGTTAAGCTTCGGAACTAGATTTTGACGACATCGATATTAATAAGTATTACATATTATTATTCGTAAGTAGACGTACATGCGGGGCTTCGGAATCCTATTTATCACGTCGTGAGGTGGAAAAATCGTAAAAAGCAGTGAAAATGCATTTATTTACAATTAATATTATTGAAATTAATGACACATTTGACATGTGACATTTGAATTTTCATTTTAAATTTAACTAAATGGCGTTTGTACAGTCCATTCCTACAATTCAACGACAGTAATTATGGAATATCAATATTTAAATTACAATATTTAAAATTGCTGGACCCATTTTCTGAACTTAATATTACTAATTATGGTTTATTTAGTACATAATGTTTTGTTTTATAAATCTGACTTGATGTTACCAGATCAAAATATATAAAATAAATGGACAACCATTGGTAACACTGAATTGAAAAACGTCATTACTTGTGTAGATAAGTACCATCTTTTGTCTAATTTTAGAATGAAAATCAGTATAACCTGACAATATTTAATATCATGTCGCAGCAAACAAAGTCTACGTGTTTCTATACATCCTAAATTTGATTGGTTTTCCAAATATCTATTGTCTATGCTTCCGAGTAGGTTTTTTTTAACTGCAAACACCCTGTTCAAGGTCTATCATAGCATAGTCGTAGTCATAGTTGTCATGGGCGGCAGCGGATAGGTGGCACTGACGCTAAATCGGTGGATTTTAATTTTTTGCCAGCATCCGGTTGGTACATAAATAATCATTTTGGGTTTCCAATATTGGCTTTTTAGCAGCGCTATTTTTAGTTACTTACCACCTTAATCCATTAATTTATCTTCGAAGGTAATTAGAAGTTTAAAAAAAGTTAGATACGTATAGAGTATAGAGGACCCTTATTCGCTGTCCAAACCGATATCCACGTGACGTTAAAACCTGTTCAAGTCGTAACGCGATGTGTGAAAAATAGTATTCTTCAATTAGTATATAAAACACAGAGTACATTTATAAAATGTACTCTGTGAATAGTATCTATTCTGTGTGATCACGAATGACACACGTTGTTGTATAGGACAAGTTTTGAAAAATAAATTTAAAAATGAAAGATATCAACACAATGATTTCATCTTATAGATATAGGCTCAGACCCACAGAGTACATTTTATATAACTGAAACTCAGACCAACAAAAAAAGATGGTCTGAGGATATAGGCTTAAATTGTGATTTTCCATGCTTATGTATTAGTTGTTGTGGTTTAAATTGTGTAGGTATGCATCTCTGCACTATTCCTTCAATGTCCATAGGCACAGAGTACATTTTATATAACTGAAATCCATAGGTACCTAGTCGGCAGCAGCACAGAGTACATTTTATGGCAGCAGTCGGCTCATAAGATCTGTCACAAACATTTCACTACAAATAACTTTTGTAACATGTTTGTAACTATTTATATTTAGGGAAATTATTTATGTGAAAACAAATGTAGTCAAATATAACTAAAAATTTAATAAGATTGTTCGAAATGCCCTCTCTGATTGAATATACAGGTCCTTAACCTCCGAGGCCAGTAGTCAATCGCAGCACGCACAAGTTTAGGTCTATATCAGCTAGGTAGGTACTGCTTTAATCTGATTCTTTGAGATACTCCAAATTATGGTGAGGCTTAGCGCAGGCTTTCGCTTTTTTGCTGTTCTTGATGTAGTCAATTCTGTGCGGACAGGAATTCGTATGATTCGTGCCGCATTCGTTGATGACCGCAGGTGTCCTGTGACGCCTTCGAGGTCGGCCGCTACTTTTACGGTCTTCGTAGCTTGAAACTTCCGTAAATCGTTGAATAAACAAACCTCAGTTATTTTTAAATTTTGCAGCAGGTTAATAATCCCGTTAGGTAGCGCAATAACGGCGACTCCATCTTCCTTTTGCGTCCACTCTATTTCGTTTTCAGACGTCGAGAAAACCAAATAAAACGCAAATTAAGAAAATAATAAAAACATACCGTCATCGCAGTCGTACAGATGTATTGTTTTCCAAATAATATTTGCTCTGCCAAGTTCCTTAATTATATTACCCTGTGAAAAATGTCTAAATCCGTTCATTTTTCGTAGAGGGCAGTATGATACTGAATGCCGATTTCGTCAATTTTGTGTGGGTATTATCAGTTCTAGCTGCAGTTGTCCCGCTCACGTTATAAGGGGTGAGACGGACAGTCCAGCGCGACGGCAAAAGTTTCGATTTAAATTGGATTTTCAAATGTTCCTGCGCTGGCATTTCCTCATAGGTTGTGCAGCTTACGCGGTTAATTGGATATGCTGTTTGACGGATGTCGATACCGCTAGATTGGTCTATTTCAGTTACTTTCACATTGTAATATCCTATAGCATCTTACTCTGGACTCTGGGGTAATGCGGCTGATGATAACATTATTTTTATTTTGCAGAACAGGCCTATCCGTCCATGTACAAAATGGGATGTAGTGACTCCTTAGGAGAAACATTTAATGAAATAGCATTACGTTATAGTTATGCTTGCTATGCTATACTTGAGCGAGTAGAACCAACATACTAAAATGTATTTGATCTGCCAAATATCCTTTACGATCCGGTAATCAGTAGGTGGACTTTGAGCATTGTTAGAAAATTTAGTGGACACGCTGCCGCTGCCGCACTGTTACTTGTAAAATGCAGGAGGTGTCCTCTAAACTGTGGAATATCTTAGGAAGGAGGCTTCGGCAGTTCTCTGCATTAGTAAATGCCGCGCCTTAGGCGACGTAGGTACTTAGAAAATCGATGAGGGGAGTTGGTCGCGCTTGCGTCTCGCACGCCGCCTTCGCGTGTCGCCGCCGGGCCGTCGCCGCCGCCGCACGCCGCGACTTGTGGGACGCCGCGCGACTTGTTGCGAGAGCCACCTGTTAACACGATGGCACCGTGAACTTCAGGTCAGTTCCTCACCACCACCACCCAGGATGCTTCAGCTTTAGATGCACACGATTAATAGTAGTTAAGCCAGTGTTCAACATGGGATGGGTGCCTTTCTTCAAGCGACAGCGTTTAAGATATCCTTTGCGTTTGAGGTTACGCTTGAGAAATATACTAGTATACTTAACCTACTCAATCCATAACAGGGCTGATTAACAGTCATCTTTAGTACTTGCCATGTCATATTTTCTCAGTTTTCTTCTTCGTCACGTTTATAATTTGCTTAAAACCTTTTCATTTGAATTCAAAACATTCAAAACTACTTCAAAACATCCCATTTAAAACTATAAAGGATTTTCCTTGTACCAGTATAGACAGATATCTAAATGCTTAGGTAATCTGTAGACAATGGAAACTGTAAATGTAGGTAGGTATGTAAGTGTAAGTATATACCTAATTATTACGAATTTAGTCAAATTCCTTTAAACATCTCAAATAATTTTATATTAAAAACAGGCATTGAGGATTGTCGACATACATCAAAACATAAAACCTGTTAACTACAACTCGTTGGACTTGCACACATATTATGGTTCCGTACTGTGTACAAATACCTAGATAATTTTGTCATACCTACGTACCAAACTTCTCTAGTAGCAAGATGTATCGCCAAGTTGTAAAGCCAAGTTGTATCTGTTTAAATTAAGATTCTGATTGATCACATTGGTCATATTAAAACATACATGTAGTAAAATACAAATAAGTTTGTCCGAGTGGGATTCGAACCCAAGACCACTGGCGCAGAAGGCAGGGTCACTAACGATTGCGCTAACGGGATAAGAACTATGTTCTTTTGATGCCGAAGACCAAAGAAGTTGAAGTGAGAACTCTATAATATTACAATCATAGGTAACATAGGTATTTTCAAAGGGCGTTTCCCGGAAATAATGAGGGTTCTTTGGGATTCGAGATGGAAATTTGTTTGAATATTTCTTAAATTTCTATAGAATTGCCCCATTTGCACAAATGTGTGCGGTTGAAAGAATATAAGTTGTATAGGATATGTGGGTAGATACTTTTTTTTCCGGTGATTTCCATGATTAACATGAAGATCGAAGGACAGAATTTGATCGGTAGTGGCTTTGAAGAGCATGTCAAATATGCGTAAACGAAACTATTGTTTTGTCTATTTCCACGCGAGCATAGCTGCGGGACTAGAAAAAAGAGAAAGAAATTTGAATTACTTCGTATATCAACAAATATTTGCGGTTGAATAAATAAAAATGTATGATACTAGTGGACGCCCGCAGCTTCCCTCGCGTGGAATTAGACATACCTAATAATAGATTCTTCTTAACGCGTTAACTTTAGCTCCACAAATTTGTAATGCATCCGTAAATGTGTTATTTCCTATGTTTATTTTCCACCCTTAAGGGTAACATTTTTGCAAACTTTGAATGCCATATTTATTTATATCTAATCAACAGCCTAAATTATAAATATTATGGTTCTAGTTCTGAAAATGGCAATACTTTCATACAATCTTTCATCCCCCTTTTCAACCCTTTACAACACATTTTTCCAATTAAAAAGTAGCTTATGTCCATCCATCACGTTCTTCCTGAGACAGCCAGCAAGAGGTAGCCAGCTTTCTGTCTAAGCGATATAATTATATTATATCTAAACAATTATGGTCCGGTTGGAAAGGTGTGGTTTCCGGTTACACTTCTTTGGAGGCGACCATCTTAGTCCTCTAGGGTAGCAACACATCTGTGACTGACTTAAAACGAGACTCCTACTAACAAGTACTAACTGGACTATTACTAACACCAACTAACAGGACTAACTATCACTAACAGTCCCCAGTCCTCATACCTACTAACGAACTGACCAACTAATGTTCTAATTAATTTTCTCAACTAACTGGACTAACCATCCCAGTCCATAATTGAGTCTTATTCAAAGTCAGTCACAGTTGTCATGGGCGGAAGCGGATGGGAAAAAAATATTACGGTCGTTGTCGATGGATATTGCTCAGATGTGAAACCTATCAATGTCATCAGCATTTCCCAAGATTCTATCTCCCACGCTGTTTCTTCTTCCTAGGCGTACGGAAAATGCGCTTTACACAGACCGCGCAAATAACCCTTCGTCACAAGTTTTTCTCCACTTGTAACGAACTTGTGTCTAATATTGCAACCTCTCTGAAGCGAGTTTCAGAATTGGGTCGACACTAAATCTAGTCCAGAAACCCTTGAAGACACTAGTTTGCGCGTTCACTGCAAAAATTTTTTTTTTGCGCCCGAATATAGTATTTGGGCACGATGATACGAGGGGAGGGAGGTAGTGAATGCTCATATGTGGGACTCACAGGTGAAGCCATTGTGCCTACCCACTAAACACTCCTCGGTTTGTAGTTTTAGGCTTGCGCCTCCTACACTTTCGTAGGGAAAGCTACCTCTCCCGGGTGAGGGAGAGGCGCAAGCGGCGCTACCCTATGGCGCTACCGCGTGTTAACTGCACTGAGTGCTGTCGAAGTGGGGACTTGTGCCATCAGAAGATCTTATCTGAGAGAATGGATTATTCGTCTGAGCTTTTGAAGGCCTCTAGTAGGCACTCCAAGTTAGACGAGAGTTGGTTAGGTGGGTCCGTGAGGACATTGCGTGGCCTTCGGATTTGATGGCCAGTTAGAGTGGGAGTGACATACTCCACTGTTTCCCTAATCAGTGGGTTTGAGTGATTTTCAGAGGACTTGAAGGTCTCTCTGAGAAGTTTTTCATAGCTTGTTGAATGGTTGGGAGTTTTAAATCCCGGTGTAGGCCAGCGTTCCGGACGTACCAGGGTGCGTCGGTCGCCCCACGATGTGTGACACTAACGGGAATTTTTTGTAACTTAGTACTTACAGAGTAATTCAGAACTGATTGCAAGTGTTTACTCAGGTTTACAAAACAATATAGGTTTATGAAGATCAAATCACACCCATTTGGAAAACAAATCACACTATATGTGCTCTCCACGTTAGTATTGCCTGTACACGTAAGCAGGATCGGTGGATCCTGCATCAATCTTCACCAGCACACTTCTATTGAAGTTAGCTTAAGGCTCCAGTATGTCAGTGTACGTACACTTTATCTGCGGTCAGCATTACCTCTGGTTCCTCTAAGTATTTTTTAATCGTGGAACTGTCACTATTCATCCACCACAAATGTGTCATGTATGATAAACAACTCATTGTTAATTCCCTTTGATCACGCGGGCGAAGCCGCGGGTAAAAGCTAGTAATTAATAAACGAAGAAATTATCGCTGTACTTAAGTAAATAAAAAAAATATCGCTTAAATAAGTTTTTACTTTTATATGAATGAGGGGATATGTGTAGGTATGTGTAGTGATTTGTATAAACTTAGGCAGTATATTTTTTATCTAATCGCCGGTCCGCAAATTAGGAGTAGGTACTCGTATGTGTCGAAGACCTTGTTTGATAGAAAACTACCGAATACCACCGATTCGATTTACCAAAAGTACCTAACGTTATGGAAGTAATAGATCCGGCTTGCGTGTTTCAGTATAAAACGAGGTTTCAAACATGTTGAGTGACAGGGAGCTGTCGAATGGCACTTTGCCGGAAAGCAAGTGGAAAATGCTATTTAATGCAACAGGTGTGCGACATCGCAGCCCAGTGACATTGCTCTGGCATTGCCGTGCAAGGATATCGCGTCGCAATAATGATCTGGTATTAATTCATGAACAGTGGGGCACATTAGAAATAGGACTGTGTTTTTTTACGTTTTTATGAGTATGCAAAAACACCCACCCACTGCCTACTATGTGCGATATCCTTAGTCCCAATAGGTGGAAACTGCGACTAGCTACAGACAAGACTGTGCGCTTATGTCCAAGTTTTATCCAGGCTGTATTCAATTTTATCTAAATGATGACAACCTAATAGTTCGGAACTTGATCAAATGAATTCGAGTTTACCTATCATATTTTTCATTTTCAAACAACAATTGCGTCCAAGTGTATTTGCAGACATTAGGTACATAACTTCTGTGTTTTTCTGGAGATCTCTCAAGAATGAAGGTTTGTTTCGTTTTCTGTACGATTGTTTCATTCACTGCCAAATTTATTTTGTAGAAATGTAGGAAGCACAACCTGTAAAAATTTACAAAATATCAGTGACTGCCGCATGTATCAATAGCTCAATAATTCTGGTCAGGCTATCACCGTCTATTTTGAGAAGTTGAGTTACAGTTAATCCAGTGATTTAGTGAGGGGCTCTGACCGAATAACATAATATTTCAAATTTGTGATTTCATATGGATTGATAAAATATATTATGAGTTGCGTTTGATACAAATAATAATCGCTGAATAATGACTAAGTGATTATAAAATAAGGGTGTGCAATAAGCTGAAGTTTGCTTCAGCCACGTTTCACGCACAGGTTTACGCGCTACTTCCATGACATATTATGGAAATAAGCGCAGGGCAGGTTTATACACACAAGGCTAGGCTGTGGATACCCCTGGATGTTGTGTAGGTAGTCAGTATTGCACCGCCGTCGGAGAAGGACGCGCCGCGCGATTGTTCCATTTCGATACGAAACTGCAGTTGCAATATCGGTTTCCCACCAACTATCGCTGCGGCGCCGAACTCAGAGTATTGTTTAATTTTACGGTGACTAATTAATTCGTTTTTCCGAGCTACCTCGAGGGTTGTTTTCTTCGATTACTTTGTTATCAAAAGGTAAGGAATTAGGAATGTCTTTTTTATTGGGGACAGTTGTTGAAAGTAATTATTTTTACTTTTATTAAAATTTACTATTTAAAATTAATGATTGCAAGGTTTTTACGGAATTAATCTAATTTTGATTTAATTCTATATAAACATGAACTTTTAATACGCTAAAACAAATTTGTAACTTCGGGGCAGCAGGATATATATTATAGGTTTATTTGTTTATCTTATGCTTATTTATATTTTTATATATCTTATATATATATGTTTATCTATCTTTTATGCGCCATATAATTATGCGAAACAAAAGCTACACACTAAGTATGTTTAGCTTGTGCTTATTTATTTGAGTTTCTTACATGTTAAGCGCCTTTATCCTAAGCGAAATTCAATACTATCTTTGTGTGCTGGTATATTTTCCGAACCAAAATGATACTTTTTAAATATCAAAATATTGCTGGTTGATTTAAGCAAAGCGACGTTTACTTTATACTCTATCTTACAATTCTTATTAATTACTATAAGATACGAATATTATGTTGATTCTGTTTTATTTCACGGGAGATTTTACAGTTACAGATATAACAAACAGGGCAAGCTAAATAAAACCGTTTAAAAAGTATCCTAAACCAGGGATCAATTGAACCAAGATTTATTTAATGTGCAGACGAGGAATCGTTAGTTTTATTATATAAATAGATAGAATAATAGTGACCGACAGCGACTTTGTCCGCGTGAATTATACAATTCAACATTGCAGATGTTGTGTTTATACTGTATAGACTCAGGTCGTTATACATTATTACAGGTATATAAAATATCCTACTTTTGAATAGAATACTTTTAACGTCTTTTGAAATCCATTTAAGCATTAAAGCCAAATTATTTGAGACACAACCATGGAACCGTCTTCCGACATCTCGTTGTTTATTTACATTAATTTATAAGATTTTATTTAATGCGAAACACTATTAGTACCTAGTATACACAAAATTATTAAACCTAGTACACAATTTAAAAAAAAATCATGGACGCTTCATGGACCTTCGGAGGGCACGTAAAGCCGTCGGTTCCGGTTGTTTTCAATGCTGGAAACAGTCGTTAAGCCTTGTCGAAGACCTTCGGGCGGCGTGAGAACATTCGTCACTGGGTTGGCCACTAACCCCTCCACCAATCCGCATTAGAGCAGCGTGGTGGAGTATGCTCTAGACGTCTCGCAGCAGTGTCTGTGGGGGAGACCCGTGTGCAGTGGGACTTCTATGGGTGGGCAGCGAAACAGCGACACAAAATTAACTAACAAAGGCTCGTATTTTGTAAATATGAAGCAATTGTATTAATATCAAAAGAATACTTTTAGTAAGAGTAGGATAGATGGACGTCTTAATTTAATGTTGTTTTTTAACCGACTTTGAAAAAAGAGGTTTTATGATATATATGTGAGGTCACATGATAGTATGTATAGTAGGTATATACCTGTGGTATATATGTCGCAGGCATATTGTATAATTCCGCCGTTTACATACGGCGTCGGCAGTTTATAAACGCTCGGCGATATGTAAAATGCCGAAGGCAAATTGAAACTCGTTCAAAGTACGGGGTTCTTATTTTCTTTGTAAATTTAAATTTTATTCCTAACCTGAACATTTCATGTCCATCTATCTTAAACACGTACTGTATGTCTCTAAGCGGGGGGCAGGGGGGGCCGCAGGCCCCCCGAAAAAAAAGGAGGGCTCGGGGGGCGAAGCCCCCTGCCAAGAAAAAATCATAGACACAATCAACTCCAAATTTGTTAGGTTAGGTTAGGGTTTTGTCTATGTTTATTTACGCAAAAAAGGGACTCCGCGAAGCGGAGTTCCGTCGACATTTATGACAGACCGACGTATTAAATTAGGTTAGCCCGCACATTGAACGAGTTTTCAATTTGCCTTCGGCATTTTACATAACAGCGGCCGTTTATAAACTGCCGACGCCGTATGTAAACGGCGGAATTATACAATTTGCCTGCGACATATACACGATAACTTCATCGTTTATGAACTTGTAAATAAAAGCTAGTGAATTCCGTTGTTCATCTGTCGACAGTTACTAAACTAAGTTTCAGCCATTTTGGACGCGACGTTGTTAAGGAACAGTCGTTTGAGTGAGTTGATGTGTTTTTATGAAAATGGACAAAATCGGGTATCGAATTAAATATTTGTTTTTGAAAGGCAATACTCCTATGCAAATCAAGGATGAGTTGGATTCTGTGTTTGAACACCCTGCACCATCATTTACCATAGTGAAATTTTGGGCAACTGAGTTTAAACGTGGCCGTAAGAGCTTGGGAGTCGATGACGAGACGACCAAAAACTGCAGTTACCGACGAAAACATCGCCCAAGTACACGAAATGGTGCTAGACGACCGCCATATTAAGGTGAGAGAGATATAATAGGTTATGGACATGCTAAAAGAACATGTTTGTCACTTAATAAATCAACATTTTGACGAGAAAGCTGTCCGCGCGTTGGGTGCCCCGTTTGCTCACGGTAGCCCAAAAACGTTCTGTTGGCGCAGATTAGGCTCTATAATTCCGAGTTTTGGCGCCGATTAATTACTGTAGATGAAACTTGGATAGACCATTATATGCCACAAACAAAAATACAGCCCAAACATTGGACTGCAAACGGGGAACCGGCTCCAAAAAAAGCAATTACCGTTTTTTCAGCTGGGAAAGTGATGGCGACTTTTATTTGGGATAGTCATGGTTATTTTAATCGATTTTTTTCAAAAAGGAAAAACCATTACAGGAGCATACTACGCATCGTTACTTGACAAGCTGAAGGCTGAACTTGCGGAAAAACGGCCACATTTGCAGAAAATGAAAATCCTGTTTCACCAAGACAACGCACTGTCTCACACTTCAGCGGTTGCCATGGCGAAAATCCACGAATTCGGTTTGAACTGCTTGACCATCCGCCTTACTCACCAGATCTAGCCCAATCGACTTTTTTATTCCCTCATCTAAAATTGGGCTCGGAGGACAGAGATTTTCGTCAAATGAAGAAACCTACGTAAACAGTTATTTTGAAGCAAGAGAAAAAAGCCGAGTACAGTTTGGACGGGTTACAGAGATGGGAGCATCGCATGGGAGAAATGTATAAAGTTACAAGGAGACAATGTTAAAAATACTTATTAAAAAATTAAAAAACCACTTCATCTTATCACTTTTTTATTTTATTTTCATGCATTGTCATCGGAACCAAATATGTGTGCCAAATTACAGCTCGATAGCTTCAGTGGAAGTGGGTGAAATATTGATTGCAAGATTCCAGGACATAGATACGAGTGAAATTAAATAAAAGCTTTTAAAAAATAAAATTCTGAAAAAAATTCACTCTTTTCAGACCTAGACTAGGTAGTAATATATGCAATGGTTGAGATAATTACTTGGTCGTTGTGTGGTCTTCGATGCGTGTATGGATTTAGATAACCCTTTATTTTTTTCAAATAAAAAATACCTGATTACGGAGTAGGTCTTCAAAAATTTCAAGAAAAAGTTCCAAGAGTATACTGCCGGCCTAATTGAAAAATTAAATGTAAATAATTTTATACCAACATGAATATCATCCCGACTTATTATTCTTATATTCATACCTACAGGTATATACGTAGGCGTAAATAATCAATAGCAAATCATAAATATTAGGTCTTAAATATTTTTTTATATAGGTACATAGATAAAATTGAGGGAAAAATAATTATGAAGCTATTTAATTAATACAAGTATTAATCTGTGCACTTTCGCCATTTTATAGTTAATTCATTGATTTCTGTGCTGAAAAAATTGAGGTAGCGTTTCAACTGCCTCAGCGGAATTCAGAATGTTTTTCCTTGCAAGATATTTTCCGATGATCCATTTTTCATCATAAGTACGATACGATTCAAAATTCCCTAGTTATTGCGACGATTGAGTAATGTAACGCAGCAGTCGATTCGTGTTTGTAGGTACTATTTTTCGAGCTTTTGAGTCTGAATGTTGAAGTTATGAACGATGTCAAAGAAAAATGAAATGGCGCAAAAACAAATGAATCTTTAAATTTGAAGAACAATTATTGTAAGAGCCTAAATCTATATAATAAAAATGAATCGCAAAATGTGTTGGTAAGCGCATAACTCAACAACGCCTGGACCGATTTGGCCAATTCTTTTTTTAAAATGTTCGTTGAAGTTCAAGGATGGTTTTTACGGCGAGAAAAATTTGAAAATTCATCCTCTAAGGGGGTAAAACGGGGGTGCAAAGTTAGTATGAAGCGTAACGCGAGCGAAGCTGCGGGCGTCCACTAGTTTTAAATAAATTTGAAATATTATTGATTAAATTGAGTTTCGTTATACATAGTTGAGATCAACTTCGCCCTGGTCGTAGGCGGATAATACGGTGGGTATTTTAAAGTTAAACGTCCCATCTTTCACTATACTATACTGTTGTTAAACTATCTAGTGTAGCTAATAGTGTTGTTGCCCATAAGTATAAGCAGTAATTATTAAACGCACGCTTTCATAAGAGCTTTGAAAATCGGATTACGTAATAACGTATTTCTAATTAATTTCTAGCTGTTGGACGGTCATTATCGAAGCTTGTTATTTTGAAATATTGTGTCCAAAACGTAAAATACAAAGCTGCTTGAGGACGGGAAGCTTGAGGTGCTCAAAGAGCCTTTGTGGAGGGATGTTTCCTTGCAAGTAGGAATATATACATATTAATTTTGGATTAATTTCCAATGTTGATTCCCTGTCAGCTTCAAAGCGACTTCATAGGTATGTTTGTAAAGTCAAAGGCCATAAATGCATCACTATGTTCCAACTCGCCTGCATGTTTATTAGTAGATCCAACATAATCCTACACATTTGCTAATGCTTAGATTAGCAGTACACAGGATCTTGAATAGGTACTTAATATATACGAGATTAAAGTTTATTTTATTTTATATCAGAAATGTGTTAGTGAGGTTTTTGCTGAGGATTTAATTGTTTATAATTAGACAACTAACATACAATACATAACAATTAACATAGAATACATCTTTTACAGCAAAATTCCAAAAAATACATACCGTGAAGTGTGGCTAACGCGGCTCCAGTAGGTATATTAACGTAGGTACAATAACTTCGTGTCAGCTTGTACTATTATGTATTCTGTGCGTCAGTCAGTGCGTAGCTATATGGCTGGTACTGTCATTTATTTACTTATCACCTTATTCTATTATATTTCTATTATATTATATACTACACTTCTCTAATTATATGTCCATGTCCATTAATTTATTTGTCAACCATCCATTCATCCTAAAAGGTCCTAGCCTTAAAGGTCCTTATCTGCTAGACAAAGGCCTTCCTCAATCGACGCCGCTCCTTCCAATTTAAACAAAACCAAAGGTTGTCTTTTAGTAAATCTTTTTGTACGGCATTTACATTGTGTAGGTGAGTACCGATCTGTGTGTAAGTACTCGTAAATAATATTAATACTGCGATAGCCGCACGCGGCTCGTCTCCGCTCCAGTAGTTTTATACGCAAAATATTGAGCGCGTCAGGGAACTGTGTTTTATAATGGAGAATGATCAAGAAAGTATGAGAAGCGGTCTAGTGGTTGCGGCAATTCCAAATGACTTTTTGGATATTATTTAATGTACAAATTATTAATTCCAACCGATTTTTTTTTCAGAAACACAGGGGTTATTTCAGTTCCAAATCATAACATAATAGGTTGATAGCTAGTCTTATGAGAAATAAGACGCAATGAGTGCTATGACAATTATGACATTTGCTCTTCGTAGTTCGTCGCGTGACACGTCACACACGGCTGTTATACCGAAATGTTGCCAGCTATTGAAAGTCGCATATCGATTAATTTTGCCTGACGCGTTTAACTTTTTGTCATTTTAAGTGTTTGACTTTTTGCGTTTTTGACCTTAAGACCTTAATCCATGTTATTTATCTATAATTCTATATTTATATATTTGTAATATCATCGGTAATTCTGATATCCATAACATCCATGCTTAAGCTATTTACTTCGGAGTAAGATTAATGTTTGTGATTTTATACGATATAAAAAAATTGGTACCCAATCAGGACTGGTGGCGCCCTCATTTACCTATTTTTTCTTTTTAGTCACACTGTGATTCTAAAAAAGTTCCATATAACGATTTCTCGGCTGCAATGAGAAATTAATTGTTGCAAAAAAACCAAATGTTTTTAAAGAGTAAATGAGTATTTGAGAGAAAACAGGTTTTTTTACTTATTCATTTCGTTTTTTGTGCAGCCAAGATTTTCAAGTTTTTTACTACAGTTTCTATTGTAAATCGATACAAAATCGATATCAATCGTTATATCTAATTCATGGCTAATGACTATGGCAACACTTTTAACACTGTTGAAAATCCGGAAATGAATTGTGAACAGTTTATTGTCATAATAATTTTGAAAAAGAATCTCCTATGCAAAACAGCCGCTCCAAAGGCTGTATCGCTCCGAAATTAAAAAGAAAATTTTCTATATAATTTTGACCTTGACGCTTGAGACAATCGTATACGAAAATTGATCATTCTCCTTTTACTGTGTCGTAGGTGACGAAATGTCATAATTACAAGTTTTATAAAAAAGCAATTATTGTTGGAACGATTACGCAACTGATTTAAGTATTAAGAGTTCAAATACGAGTATCTTATTAACTTCTACCGCTGCAGGTGTTACAGTGAATTTAAATCTGCTGTGATTTAATTTGATGGAACTAAAATGCATTTGAAATAAGTACCTCGGAATTCTCGGAAATGGGATTGACATTTGCAAATTGAATTTGGAATCGACCATTCTTTATAGGAAGCTCGATGAAATAGATCAAACAACTACTTATCTTGAAGTACTCTCGGCACTAGATTTTTATCTATGTATCTGACTGACTGACTGACTGACTGACATATCAACGCAGGGCCTAAACTATAAGGGTTAGAAACTTGAAATTTTGCCCAGGGGTTCCTTTTATAACGTAGGGGAGCACTAAGAAAGGATTTTTGAAAATTCACCCCCTAAGGGGGTAAACCCTTTGGGGGTGCAAAGTTAGTATGAAACTTTGCCGTTAATGGGTCTAATCCTAAGCGAGCGAGCCACTAGTTAGACATAAAAATAGTACCGTTTCCACCTAGTTGCCACCTACTTCAAAGACACTTTCGATCGAATTTTGTCCTTCGAACTTCATTCTTGTGGAAATCACCGAGATGAAAAGACATATCCTATATTTTTATTAATTAATTCAACTGTAAACTTTGTTGCTAATATGAACCAATTATTATTCTATTCATCTTTCTACGCAGCGCGGGGCCACCCACATCGCATTATTTTCTTTAAATTGGCACTTTTAAATTTTTTCATCTTTTGAATGGAATTTTCGATTTTAATTTAATAAAAATTTAAAACGTATTTTACAGGTATTGAAACTGGCTTTAATAAAATATTTTAAATTACATTGAATTGGATAAGGATTAATACAAAGCTAGAAAGTGCCGCCAATAATTAAACCATAATATTCGGTTTGATTATTGTCGGCACTTTTATCAACTTTTAAAATGTAGAAAAGCAGTTATAGTGGCATAACTATAATAGTTGGACATACGGTATCACGACACTTTTTGTAAACAATGATGTGTTCTGCAAAGTCGTAGTACATTATTTTTGTTCTATCATCAATAGTTTTCGCAGCGCACGTGATGTACTAAAGGATATTTTAGGTAATTTTCACACCTTGGATTATATTATTGCATTTTGTTAGACATCCTTATTTTAAAAAAAATGTAATATAGCCTATGTTACTCAGTGAAGATGCACCTTTTTAATGGTGAAAGAATTTTTGAAATCGGTCCAGTAGTTTTCGTGTTTTTACATTACAAACACGTTTTGTCTTTATAATATTAGTATAGATATGCTAGGTTTATTCGAATTAAATAAAACCTCGTCTCATCGAAACTATTACTATCCTGGATTACATAGGGTATATTTTATCCCAATAATGTTCCCTGGGAATGATTAATGATTCAGTCAGTGTTTTGCTTCATAAAACTGTTATCGATAGGATTAATTCATCACTAATTTAAACCTTTAGTATTCAGATAATTTGATGGTTGGACAGTCGCGATTCTTTTTCCTTTTTTTAGCGCGTTTTATTAATTTTTGTCACACAAATTAACTGTTAGTTTTGATTTTATTGATACTTTTCTCTGCCTTATACCAACTTATATTTATTGTAACATAGACTAACAATCCACCACAAAGTGTGTGCAACGTTTCACAGTTTCCAATAAATTTGACGTTTTGAAGCAGGCGAAAATCACGTGCAAGATTCCGTTACATACCTACCTACATATCTACATACATACCAAGCTTATATACTTTATAATTCTAGTTGGGTTTAGTTAATATATATCTGATCTGGTATTATAGATAGCCGGCACTACGCCATCATTACCCTTGATGTACACTAGTTAGGAACCGACGGGTACTACTCTCGGGTATGCTTCTCGTGTTATTAATTGTACAGTTGAATATTTGTTTGTGTTTCCACAGCGTGGGCCGCGATGCCACGCTGCTATATGGTGAAAAAAAGCCGAACGCATCATGACTGCTCGTCTCCCTGCAGCCCCACCGAGGCGAGCGTTGCTCCACCATGCTACAATCCCGACGAACATTCGGCATACACAGGTCAGGACTTACTTCCTTACAGTATTTGCAATTATCAACTATCGTAGTATTTATTTGGTTCTGTTTCGGAATTAAATACACCTCTATATTTCCGGGATGAAAAGTATCCTATGTGTTAATATAGGTTATCATCTATATGTGCCAATTCAAACTTATAAATTTTTACATATAAAATATTGGTATGATATTTGTGTAAAATTCGGTACGACCCTTTACAGCTGAATTTTATGTTGGGGTTCGTTGCAACAAATAATCCTATAGCTACTTTTTTTATAATTTTTGTCGATTGTGTCTATTATCTATGTACCAATTTATTTGTTATTTTATACCCCGAAAACTTGATATGAAATTGTAAAACAGTAGTTTTAGTTTTCGTACTAACTCCGAGCTGAAATCCTCGCTAAAAAGTTTCAAACGAGCGATGCTTCAAAATTTATAACTTAGTTGAACTCGAAGGGCATCTGATTCGTCGAATTTAATCATCAAATTTTCCCAGCTTTTAACTATCTATTGGCATTATAAATACAACTTTGGTGGACTTATATAATTCCTGTACTCGTAATTGTAGCAATTTTAATTAATAATAAATAAATAAATAAACTGTAATTTCCTTGCTTGCATTGTGTACCTATTTATATTTATTTTACATATCGATACCTTGAATCTCAAATGGCGTAATCACCAAATCGTCATTTTTCAAGAGAGCCGAAACAAAATAAAATCTTAGATTAAAATTCATATCTTTTCAACTAATAATGCTATTCAAATGACCATTGGATGTAATTAATATAGGGAGCTGTATAACACAGTAATACGGTATTAAAAATTCAACCAATATTTGCAAAAATGATTTGTGATTACACCAAAAAAAATTTGATAACTTGGAGTTTACGACCCAAAAAAAAGGCTGTTCTGTAAAAAGTTACGGTGTAAGCCCCGCCGCACATGCACCCACTCGCATTGGTCTTCACGAGCCGCGTGCGAGTGGCAGTATTTATTTCCTATGGCACGCGCGTACACGCTCATGTACGTGCCTGCATCGACACGTGCGAGCAAATGCGGAGTTCGGTACTGTGCCATAGGAAATAAATACTGCCACTCGCACGCGGCTCGTGAAGACCAATGCGAGTGGGTGCATGTGCGGCGGGGCTAACAGCCTAATTGATTTAAAAACAAAACACTTTTTAAATAGCTATTTTAGGTTATTTATAATTAAAAGCACTTTAGGGAAGATGCAAGAAGAGAGACAAATATAGGTAATTTGATTACTTATTACAAAATTAATAGCAAGTGCAACAATGAAATAGATTTTATTATTTCAATTATCCAAACATAATAATTTTGGTTTGCAGTTCAAACTAAAATTATTGTGTATGTATTCTGTTTTGTTTTTAGATTAGGATAGACATAATATTATACTTTGCATGAACTAAGGCTAGGTACTCACTAAGGCACTGACAGGAGTCTTGCTTAGCGGCTAGATTCTAGATAGTCTTCTAGTGTGTAAAGAAATAAAACGAACATTTAAAATGTTAGAGCTAGGATCTAAGATCTGTATAAGATTTAGGCGCTAGCAACACTCCTGCCACTTGTGGTCGAAGGAACAAGAGAGAAGGAGAACGATCGCTATGTGCTAATGCTTAAAGTATTAGCCCGCCTGTCCCTAAAAATTTGAAGAATTTATCCGCGCTGCCGTAGGTAAGTAATACTCGTATCTATGAAGTTAGCTGTTTATTTGTACAAGTACACGAAGATTTATATTAGCCCACAACAGCCTGCTTTTATTGAAACAACTTAGCGATCGCAACGCCTCACTTAATTTGTCCATATTTCTAGGACACTACTTTCTACAGCGAACGTTCTCCTCTCTTACCTCCATGTTATGTAATGTAATATTATTACGTATATGTAATATTAGTGAATAATACTAATATACTTCGTTCCGTCATTTACATTTGCTTTTTATTTTTTTAATTATCACCTATTATCAGGAACTGGATAACACATTATGACATAATTTGTTAACAACACTGATACGTACATCAGTCAAAGTCAAAGTAAAATAATTAATTTCACTACGAATCGCTTGCTGACAAGTAATTCTTAATAGCTCAAATATTAGTTTTAATTTATGAAGTTCATAGTATTAAACCCCCTTTTTGAATTTTTGAATTTTTGCAAAATCCTACAATATGAAGAAACCTCTGTAAAGTCGATATACGGGCGAAAGTTTTACGTGACAACGACTTTGAGTGGTAAAATAATTTTAATGTGAATATTCATTCGTATAGTAGTATCGTCTCGTATCGTATCGTCTCTCTCGCTCTTAGGCGGGCTAACCATGCCCGAGTGGAAGGGACGCGTGCCTCTCACTCGCTCTCATTGTGAGCGCATAACGTGAGCGGAGCGTAACGCAGTTTCTTGAAGTGTCACCCGGCAAACCAATTTATAAGACGTTGTCACGTCAAAAATTTCATATTTGTAAAACCAGCGGTTTAGGCTGTGTGTTGATATAAGTCCAACCAGTGATCAGTCAGGACTTTGAATTTTATATATTTAGATTAATATTACTTATATTGTTGTGTTATTTCGTTATTTCTATTCATCTATTTTAATTACTACGACTTTAATTACTACGACTAAACGAGTAAGGTCACTATGTACGCAGCCTGCTAAAGGCTGGCTAGGCGAGTGAGGTAGGTCCAGTTAGTTATTTTGCATTTCATGGTATAATTAAAAAAGAAAAGTTTTCTTTGCTCCGCTCGCAGTCTGCGCTTTAAAGTAAAAAATTGGTTAAAAATTTTGGCGTATTGGTATCGAAACTTAAGTTATAAAAGTCAGATTAAAATAAAAAAATAGATTACTTAGACGTATTCTTGTTTATTCCACATTATTATAGAAACTCTTTGTATATAATCGAGAGCTAATTCCTTATTATTTATCATTAAATACAAACAGACACAAGGTGAACTTCTATAGAAAATTGTCCTAGTCTGCTTGCTCTAAATATTTCACAATAATCATCATCATCATCATCATCACAACCGTTTCTTTGTCCCACTGTTGGGCACGGGGTCTCCTCTCAGAACGGGAGGGATTAGGCCTGGCACGCTGGCCAAGTGCGGATTGGCAGACTTCACATGCCTTCGAGAAAATTAGAAGAACCATCAAGCATGCAGGTTTCCTCACGATGTGTCCTTCACCGTTACAGCAAGTTACATCTAATTTCTTAAATCCATACTAATATTATAAATGTGAAAGTTTGTTTGTTTGTTTGTCCGGCTTTCACGTCGCAACGAAGCTATTATATGGTATGGTTTTTGTGTGTGGAGATAGTGAGGAGGGTGGAGAGTGACGTAGGCTACTTTTTACCGCAGTAAAACATCCCCATGGGAAGATATCTATGTTTTGTTATTTTCTAGATATTTAGTTCCGGATGTTGTTAATAGATGGCATTGTTAATTCCCTTTTCTCACGCGGGCGGAGCCGGGGGTAAAAGCTAGTCGCACATAACTCTAGAAAAGTCTATGGTGCGAGCCGCTGGGGTTTGAACCCGGACCTCTCGAGTGAGAGGCGAGTTCGATAGCTGGTCTGTCACCGCTGTATTATACAGGGTTATTGGTAATTCGACGTATTCCCGTTAGGAGGTGATAAGGGTGACTATTTGTGATAATTTTAACCTATATAACCTATGCACTATGCAAAAGTGAACCATTTTCGAGTTATCAAGCTTTTTAGCTTTTTTCAAAGTAAGTCAAAAATGCAACATCAAAAATTTATAAAAAAAAATTAATTGATACTTCTTTTTGTTACTCACACCAATAAAACAATAGCCGAATATGTATTTAGATAATAATACAAGTAACCTTTTGTTCAGATAATTTGGAGAATTCCATCCAAATTCAACAAACTTTTTTCCGTAGACAAAATGGAATCCTATGCTGTGATTTGTTTGCTACGCTACGAGCTACGCTTATGTCTACGCGCTAGTACTGCTACGCCATATAATGTAGACCGTTCCGATCCCGTTAAGTGCAATCGGACACGTAGTTTCAAATAAGTTCTTGTGTCTGTAATCCGAACCATCTTTATAGGATAATCTGTATTGGTAATTAAATCCAAAAAACATAATTTATTTTTAAATTAAAAGATTGTATCCCATTTTTTTTTCAAGAAAATAGAATATGCCATAAATTACTGTCGGATTTGAAAAACATGTGTCTACAATATTACGGTTAATACACAACAGTAAATTGTTTTATCAAGTTTTGTGTGCAACCAACGAAAGACGGACAGAAAAAGCGGATAGTATTCTCTAGGTAGAGATGATACTTATAATAATTAAACTAATAATATTTAAACATGCATATGCAATGCATGCAATAGCAATTTATTTCGACAAATTATCACAAGTACAACAACAATATGACTATAAAATAAAAAAAAACAAATAATAACGATAGGATCTGCCGAAATAGGGCCGCACTCAGCTATGGTCGTGGCGAACCACGACCGCTGGTTTTCAGGGCGACCCAGCGAATTGAGCAGTTCGGACAGTAAATCTTAAATTTATTCTAACTAAGGATAAGAAAAGCAATTACGTTCTTTTAAATTAATTACTTAAATGGTTCTACATTATTACGACAACATAACAATTTAAGAAAATATGAAATACCAGCTGACCCGGCAAACGTTGTTTTGCCATATAAATAATTTTTGGTTGATCGTAGAGGGTTGAAAATTCAGGGTTGTATGTATTTTCTAATGTTGTATCATAAAAAAATACAAAAATAAAAATGTATCTAACAATTAAAAAAAAATAATTTGGGATGGACTACCCTTAACATTTAGGGGGATGAAAAATAGATGTTAGTCGATTCTCAGACCTACTGAATACGCATATAAAATTTGGTAAAAATCGGTAAAGCCGTTTCGGAGGAGTACTGCAACAAACATTGTGACACGGAAATTTTATATATTAGATTTTATATATTAGATATTAATTTCACAGTTAACCTACCCACCTACTTACTAACTAATAATATATAATATATACCGGGTACAATGGGTAACGAAACGGATGCATACGGGTATTGCAGCAGCATCACTACAGAAGTTTCTCGTGTCATGGGAGAAAAGTTATTTCTTTTGTTTATTTATTTATTCAGACAGAAACAAGCTTATAATTTTTTACTTTTAATTACTAATTAAAAGTAAAAAATTACAAGTGTTGTGAATTTCTGACTTATATGATGCCGACATCTAAATGTCAATGGGAAAACGTTATATATCGTCAAGAGTACCACGCTCATGTTTATCGAATGCTATCGGCCCGAAGCGAATTCGCTTGCTCCAATCAGCTTCTGGTCAAACATCCTCGCACGTTATCGACCAGGCAGACTGCATGGCATGGTGTAGACATATTAGGTACCTATAGAAAAATTACGGAGGAGCTAACAATTTCAATTGTATTTTTTTTTTGTGATTAATTTTTGACTCCAACTGTACATTTGGACCGCCACCGTCGATTCTACAAATGACAGTGTAAGATCTACCACACTAAATAGGTTCACCCGCTGTCGATATCGTTGATCACGTAATGAAATTCTCAGATGAAAAATGGTTAACGATTTATTATAATTTACCATTGTAGCCAGATGAGTGTTGGCACAGGTTTTACGGATTTAGATATGAAAAAAGGTTTCTGCAGGTTTCCTTGTTTCTTTCGCCTACCTGAAATTTAGGTATAGAACTCCGACTTTTAGACTTTTAG
This sequence comes from Carterocephalus palaemon, assembly GCA_944567765.1. Lineage (NCBI taxonomy): Eukaryota > Metazoa > Arthropoda > Insecta > Lepidoptera > Hesperiidae > Carterocephalus > Carterocephalus palaemon. The sequence goes on along the minus strand of OX155637.1, from coordinate 10,555,003 downwards.
AACTTTTTCGAATAAGGAACAAAATAACCATTTGGTAATTTTTATACAATAGTTACAGTTTGTGACTATACACTACCACAGTACAGTCACACACAGTCTATCTGAAACATTTGAAAAATCTCTGTTTTATTTCCATTTAAAATATAAAATCGAACAATTTAGTCATTTTGAAACTGGATGGCAGCCTAATGACTCGTGAAGATAATTATGAATTAGCCAGATGGCTTCCACTAGGCAATGTATGTGTATAGTATCGGTCTTTAACCTTAATTACAGTATCAGTGGCAGTGGTGCTTCCATTATTTTAGACAGAAATAAGTGCATAGTATTGATTATTGAAAAAAATATTTCTAAAAACATTTTTCTTATAAGTATTAATGGTCTTATTAAAAACTGGCATCTCATCTCTTCCATCCATTCTTGATTATGGCGTTTTAAGAATATTCTGACCGACACTCCGACGCGTTTTTTTTCATGAATCCGCATATAATAGATATAAATTGTACTATTCGCTAACTTGGAGGAAATTGATGTATCAGTAAATGGCTGATTTTGTTCGCAGAATCACACAAGCCTGAATATGCGGAGCTCGCAAGCCTGCGGTTGTCAGAGCGGTCGGAAGCTGATACCGAGGCGGCCCACGAGCTGCTCAGCCTGTCGCAGAGCCTGCCTCCGCCACCACCAGCCGCGCCCTCGCTCCTCCCCGTCTACACCTATACCATCCAGCCCACCAACATTTACATCGTAACCGAAAATCTCCCCGAGCCCATCTATCAAACCTTCCAAGCTGTCGCCCCCTGCCCCTGCGATAATCCAACTGAGCCTCACATCGGCTATATCACCTACCAAACCGTACCACCGCAATCGGTCCCCCCTCAAGGAAAGACGACCGACTCTGTTACTGAAACTGATTCCGATCCGGAACCCCAGTTAGTTATTGCATCGGACGTTGAGCAGGAAACGGAAATCGTACAGGATTCTGAACCGGACCATACATTTGAGGAGGTCGAAGTAGAATTTGAAGCAAAGCAATTACCTTATTCAGAACTCACACCGAGGCTATCGGATGGTTCAGGATCTGAACCTAAGCCCCACTGCTACACGGAGTCACCAACACGGTCAGTTCATTATGACGAATCAGCCTCACCACATTATTCGGAGCTAAAAACCATGCCGCTCCTTTATACAGAACCCAGTCCGACGGTCCTGGACTATTCGGATACCGAACATCGACCGACACACTATGCGACTCCCCACTCTCCCCCGCCCTTACAACCCAAACCGGAGAACTTAAAGAAAGACGAGTCCGAGGTAACGCTGTTGCCATGTGAGATCGCTCTCGAAAGTCAGCCGGCGATCATGCGCAGGCAAAAAAAGAAATATGACTGCAAAGATTGCGGTAAGCGTTATGCGACAGTATCAAACCTGTCTCGCCATAAGCAAACCCATCGAAGCTTGGACTCGATGATGGCAAAGCGTTGTGGCGAATGCGGCAAAGTGTACGTGTCTATGCCGGCTTTGGCTATGCACGTGCTCACACACAGGATGGGCCACGTATGTGGCGTGTGTGGCAAACAGTTCTCGCGGCCCTGGCTCCTGCGCGGTCACGTACGCTCCCACACCGGCGAGAAACCTTATAGCTGTGGTTCATGTGGCAAGGCGTTCGCCGACCGCTCGAACCTACGTGCGCACCTCCAAACCCACACCTCCGCTAAGAAGTATGTGTGCCAACATTGCAACAAGACCTTCGCTCTCAAGAGCTACCTCAATAAACACCAGGATACGGCCTGCGCGCGCCCGGACGATGAGTGAAACGCTCCGTCGAAAACGATTTGCAACGAACGATTTCTCTATAAACTTCTTTACACCTTTGTATTTGAAAGAAAAGTTTATTGTAGCGAAGCTGCGCATAAATTCGACGCAGTCGAAAGGAAATATATAAGCAATAATAATGTACCTAATTATTGATATGGCTCTTTTCATAATTATAATTCAAAAAGAATTTATTTTTTCAATTATTTGTCCAGCTTTGGCGGACGCAATCGTGTCAATTTATGACAAGAGCCTGCAATTTTAAAGAGTAGTGTAATGTTAGGATAGTGTTGTACAATGTATAATATGTAATTTAAGGCCGCACGTGTGGTGTGTGACGATATAGAGAGTAGTTACGGTGATACGTAGAGACTTAATGAAACCGTCGAGCTGTGGTACAAAGAGAGCAATAAAATATCGAATGTAGGGAGTGTTAAGCACGAATAGCGTGCGAAGCGTCGCGGGAGGACCAAACTATTGCCGTCGCCGGAGCCGCGCAACGCGCCACGGTACACTGCTGTCAACATTACTAGATCGTTAAATATTATCTTTTTAACATCGACATTCATCTGAATATTATTGGAACTTAAACACCTTGCGCGTAATTTAAACTAATTTATTTGGCAATTATTTACCTCGTTGTAGTTATTTTATTTTAATAAAGAATTAAAATTAAAATTACATATATTTAGGTTTGACTCAAATTGAATTTTATTCAATTTTATTTATCCTTAAACTATTGTCCAATAGTATTCAATAGTGTATGGTTAATGATATGTTAAACAATCGCAGTACAATTTCATGCGAGCGAAGCCGCAGGTGCCTCTAGTATTACTTATATAATACCACGTCAGTTTCCCAGTCGGGCAGGGAGAGTCAACGAATTTCTACTTACCACGATCCTGACAAACTTCTTTTAGCTCCATCTTATTTCCTCAAGGTCTGGTCAAGGTCCTCTAATATGTTCTGGTCAAATAATGTGTCTAATTTGTCTTTAAATAACCATTGACATACTATTACTATGGACGTATGGTTTCATACTAAAATCGCGAAAAAAATGTCCCAGTTTCACAAACACCTTATGAAGCTTTGATTACACTACACAACATTATGAATGTAGTTAACGATAGACGTACCTATATGTCTATCGTGTAATTTTTTGCAGTATTTTTTTGTTGTTATTTAAGTACATAATTGAATAGTTAATCAAATAATTGTTTAATACAATTATAAATAATATATAATATGATCTCTCATAATCTAATCTAATAAATCATATGATCTCTCGTGTGGTAGGATGCTTTGATTTTCTAAGAAAACGCAATTGACTAAATAACTATTTATTTAATAACTATTTATTGGCTTATACTTAATAGTAACTATTAAGTATAAGCTAGGTAATTTTACGATAAGTTAAGCCTTAAGCTAATTGACATATCGCGCATTCGTACCAAATGATATGCATTTAACTTAGGCACAATGAAAAAACTACGAATATGTACATGGAAATACAGTTTTTAATAAAGTCTAGTCATACTTTTACAAATCTGAATGGTTCATTCAATTTTTAAGTTACCTACTCGCCGTTTAAATGACACTTTTATTTTTGGAAGCCGATTGGTTACGGGTTGCCGTCTAATCATTTCGAGACTTGTACGAAACAATGGGACAGGAAAAGGTTGTAATGATTGAATAAAAATACCTTGGTCCCACCACCACCACTTTACCTTATGACAACACTCTATTTCAATGGAATATTAAGAACGAATATTAATAGTGTTGTTTAAAATTTAAACACATTACTGTGTGAATTTTACGATGTGGTCTCAAATAATTTTATTAGATGATTCGTGAGTCTATATTCATAGTTGAAATTACTGGCTTACTCACGTGTGACTTAAGTCGGAAATAGGCCAAATAGTTTCGATCGATTACAATCGATTACGATGATTATCTTTAGGAGTGAACGCGCTCGCGGCGGGCACGGCGTACCTACTGAGTGGTCGATTTAAACTAGTCTGCCTATTTCCGACTTAAATCACACGTGAGTAAGAAAAGTCAACTATGAATAGTCTCAAATTCATGTAACTGTTACGAATAGTAATTTTCTTACCACAATTAACGAGAAAACAATCTATTGTGTGATAAAAAGGTCAGGAATAACATGATCGTCTAATTTAGTAATGCTGAGATATAAACAACCTTAAAGCCTAAGATGATCCCAAAATCGTGTCAATTTTCGTTGTTCGTGTCAATTACTTCTACCAAATATAGTATAATTAATATAGTTTGATAACTTATAAAGTTTTCATGGTATTATATCAGGAACCTAATTAGAAGCCTAATTATTAAAAGGAGGTTTACTTATGTTGGACGTAAATTAATTGTATCGTTAATATTTCTATTTTCTCTCAGCTATATCGATAGCTCTCAGCTATATATACAGGGTGATTGGAAGGTGGGTGCAAAGCTTTAAGGCACAGCTAGTAGAGACAATTTAAAACCATTTAAGCCATGGTTGTCTTAGACGAAGTCTGACTATTTTTTTTTTTACTAATATTTATGTTATTTTTACAAAAAATGCCGTTATTTTACAATTTTCGGCTAATTACAGCCAAATTTAATGACAATTAATTTATTATTCATTTTATTTAATTAAAGTAATGTGTGAGCAATCCAGCAAAACATAATCTAAGCGTCTGTGTCATGAGGATTTTTTTTACAAACTTTTGAAGTTGATGAAAAAATTAAAATAAATCAAGAATACCGATTTCTGACCTCATTTAAAAAAAAACGGATGTAGGTGTCTTCGTTCAAACCTTTACAGGTACAAGTATTAGTATTAGTAAAAAAAAAAATAGTCAGACTTCGTCTAAGACAACCATGGCTTAAATGGTTCTAAATTGTCTCTACTAGCTGCGCCTTAAAGCTTTGCACCCATCTTCCAATCATCCGGTATATATATGGCTTTTTCTTAGATCGATTTGGGATTATGAGCCCGCGTTCACGACAAGTTATATTGCATTGACTGCGGCGTTCGTATTCGATGTTTTCTAGGGTTTCTTTATACGATTCAGCGATTTAAAATTATAGCGCTAAGGAAAAGCGATTTAAGTTTCTGTTAATTCGTTCGTACTGTCTGAATTATGTAAGTACAATAAGTTTGTGTTAGTAAACTTTTACGGTTCCGCATTTAAGGAGTGGCAGACGAATCTATTAATAGCGCTGTCTGTTTGTCACTCTCTCTCTCTCTGGAGCTGAAATGGGTAGTGAAATTTTCACAGAATACGGCTTACTATAGCGTTTGTTTTAGCACTAAATATGTGATTTTTCCAACCGCATGTTCGCGTAAGCGACAAAGCCCTTTTTTGTATTTTTTAATAGAATAAAAAAAAAAGTGAAAAGATCCTAATGAAATAGCCTTAAAAATCATTTGATGCTACGGAACTCTATATGTGCGACTCCGAATCTAATTTACCGGTTCATTCTATTTAGTAATTCTCTGAATGATATTTACTTGGTTCATATGAATTAAGCGTTACAAAGCGGTAAAGTAACACTTAGGTACACAAATTGGAGGATGTATACATTTCGCATCTGCTATAGATAATTATTGTAGATAGAAGCTACTCAATAAACAAAGACGAAATCTTATTGCTTGGAAAGTTAGTGTTTGTTGAGCTCGGTAACTATTAAACGCAACAGGCGGGTTGATTGTTCTCTTTCGACAATATTATTATGAAGCCAAGAATTCGTTTAATAAGTTTTGCGAGTAAACAGTCTGTTGCCCTATGAATGAATAACTCGTTAGTTTAGCTGTTAGTACTTTTTAAAATTGTTATTACACTTTTAAGACGGCGATTGAAACAAACTTCTGAAACGTCTTAATTCATATGCGAAATCGATGCACTTTGACAAAATGTTTTATACGCACAGTATGAATGTTAAGGTAAAGATTTTTAATGTTTGCTTTATTATCTAAATGGATGAGTAAGAAATAAGAAGTGATATGTTGTGATTTATTTGATGTTGTCAGATTACCACTGCACTTAAATTAATCGTCCGATACATGTGGAGCGAAATTTTTTTAAGACGACTGTAACAAGCTGATTTCACCTTCAACGGAATTCTTGAAGTAATATAAATCTGTAATAATATAAATAAATAATAATAAATATCTTGGACATTCTCACACACGGCCATCTGACCCCAAAGTAGGCCCCTGTGTTATGGGTGTCAGAGACTGATATACATACATAGATATTTTTAAATACATACATAGGTAAATAGATAATTTTAACATCTTAATGTAATATATTTTATGTATACTTATGTTCATTTCATACATTTTGTTATCTTTTGGTTTTGATATAACGTGTTAAGTAAAAAATATTAAAATAAAGGCATTTTATTCGGAAATTAAAGGTCGATAGATTTACAGGAGAAAATGATGTTTAGGTACTTACGAAATCATAGCTATTTGAATATCGATAGTTCTTGCAGATAACACTTCCATTATAATATTATTATAACATAATGTTAGTGTCTGTAAGTAAATAGTCCTCCACGAAGCTCTATTCATAAGTCTGCTGAAGACATTATGTAATATTGGCTCATAACTCTACTACGGTATAAGAAGCGTAAAATTGTATCTTGTTAAGAAAAATATTTTATAGTGTGTCGTGCAGTTTAATTAAACATTTACAAATAAGATTGATCGCAAAGCAATATTATTGTACAACTTAGATTTAATATTAATTATCAGTAAAGGCAAGTATGTATACAGGCAAGATGAAAAAATATCAAGTCATTATTACGTAGGTACATACGCATTTTATATACTTTCATAATAATTATAAGCATAAAAATATAACCAAATTATATTCATCTTATAAAAGGACTCAGGGATACTGGTGACTTCAACATGGTATTGAGTTGTAAAATATCGTGGACTCTTACAATAAGAAATATTTCACATTTCACAGATTGCGGGTTGAGAACATTTTTAATTAAGTATACGTATACTCTAATACGTAGGTACTTAAAATGAAGTTCTACAACCTCTCAAACTTTATATAAAAACAGACAGAGTAGAAATAGCGGGGCTGGACGCGCTTGTGCGCGAATTTTCCGCCGTTCGGCATGTATTTGCAGTGCACGAGTCCGTAAAGTTCCCTGAACACCACTACGTATTCAAAGTGGATCACTATTATATTCGCGTCGAATTTTCTTTTCAATAGTGGTTGAAGCGGTCGACAGGTTATGGAAATAGAGATCGGCGAAATCGATGGACTTACAAAATGTTTCTGTGGGAAAGAACGTTAAGCCACAAGTAGATATTTAATTTTTGCTTTATTATCTTAATAAGTAGATGAGTAAGAAAAGTGATATGTTGTGATTTATTTGATGTTGTCGGATTAACACTGCACTTGAAGTAGGTAATCGTGCGATATATGTGGAGCGAGATTTTTTTTCTCGTTTATTCGCTTTACTTAAGTAAATAAATGCACTAAAAAGTAAAAAATAAGTTGTTGCTAAAATTGACTTAGACTGAAAATAACTGAGCTATAAATTTTGGGTTTTACAACAACATTGGGTGTTTGGTACTTGGGACGTTTGACCCACGAGTATCGGACAAAGAGTGGTCCACCTCCCCAGAGGTCCATGTAGAGAGGTAAGGGTAATTACAACAGGAGGGTCCCCGGTCTCCTGAGATTGTACGTTAGCGGCATGACATCTTCCCCACACCATTCAGCCCTTGGCACGTACTCACCTTAACATTGGGTATTTGGCAAATCGCCATTTTGCAACATCCATATTGAATTTAGAATGACGTTACTTTATTTACTTATTGTGTTTTGCTTATCGATCTCTTTCATTTGATACCCATATCATAGGGGTTACTGTAAAAATTATAAATCGCCATTTTGTAACGTCCGCCATTTTGAATTTAGAATGACGTTACTTTACTTATTGCATTCTGCTCATTGAGCTCTTTCATTTGATACCCATATCATAGAGGTTGCTGTAAAAATTATAAATCACCATTTTGTAATGTCCGCCATATTGAATTTAGAATGATGTTACTTCATTTACTTATTTTGTTCTGCTTATCGAGCTCCTTTCATTTGATACCCATATCATAGGGGTTGCTGTAAAAACTATAAATTGCCATTTTGTAACGTCCGCCATTTTGAATTTAGAATCACGTTACTTATTGCATTCTGCTCATTGAGCACTTTTATTTGGTACCCATATCATAGGGGTTGCTGTAAAAATTATAAATCGCCATTGTACCAAATTTCAGCTTGATAGCTTTAGTGGAAGTGGGTGAAATATTGATTGCAAGATTCCAGGACATACATACATACACATACATACATATATACATACGAGTGAAGTTAAATATAAGCTTTTAAAAAATATATAATTAAAAGCTGTTGCCTGCGGTTTCGCCCGCGTGAAATTTATTGTATGTACTGAAAAAATATTTAAATAGATTTTTTATTCAAAGGAAACACAGTAACTTCAATAATTAATTCCAAATTCTATCAAATATGGTCTAGCCGTTTTATCGTAAAGATGTAAAAAAACATACTGTCTCACACTGTTTGGTGAATAATTTTAAATTACCAATTGAATTAATTGGTGTTATCAATAACTCTTAATTTATAATAATCTACGTTAAGTTAGGTTACATCCTTGGTTTGTTTTAGTATTTGCAAAAGTTAACTAAGTTTTTTCGAAAATATATAGAGTAAATTCAATTCAATAAAGCGAAACTGTTATTCAGCGACGTGGTATAAAATTGTCACGTAAGGCAAACTAATGAAATGCAAATAAACAAACATTTAAACAGAAAGAGATACGAGTAGTTTTATGTTCAGCACTTCCCACTAAGAACACTTAGGTTCCTTTTCAGTCATTCTTATTGGTATAGTTCAGTGTCCATTGTATAAACACTTGTTTACATTGTAACCGTTAAATGAAGTGTAATGGACGGGGACGGATATACATTATTTAAATTTTTATGTAATTTTTTCCTGTAATTCATGTGATCTCTTTGTATATACCTGAGCGATAATGGTTAATATAAAGTTAAATAACATATACGTACCTATTTAAGTACTCATTTCAATTATTTTGTTACTTAATCAAAGGTAGGTAGGTGCAGACAGTGTGTCGAGCGGTACCAAATTAAGTGGTGGAAGAATTAATATTATCTCCTCAAACAATCAATAGGATAGATATGCCCTGATTAGAGTTGATCATTATACCATCAAATATGTCTTACTGTTCTCTGTTTATTTTTAATAAAAAGTTGACTTCGAAGATATAGGTATCAAACTAAAATATATTTTTTATTGATTGTTGTCACTCACTAGTCTAGCACGCTGTGTAAATTGTAAAAATTACAAATGAATATACAAACAAAACAAATTGTGAACAAAAATACATTTGCCTGTAAAATTTTTATTTGAATATCTTTTAAAATATTTTTTAATTTATAATTTAGATTTTTTTAATTTTACTATCTTCAACATAACTTATTACTTATTATTAAAACTATAAAACATTAAATATTTCCTCTTATCGATAAGGTCAATGTAGACCTGTCTATATCTGCGAGTATTTTTATTATATAATAACACTTTTTCTGTAACGATATTCCTGGATATACGTTATTCACTTTTACAATTTCTTTCACTTAATTACAAATTTTGACAACGAAAATTATTAAAATTATAAATTTAATAAATAATATTGTTAAGAAAATAAAATATAAATTACCTTATTCGGACCTATTTTAAAATGTATACAACGATTATATTATAAACGAACGAATATTTTGAATAATTCAATTATTAATATTTGCGAAAAGAAAGATAATTATATATGCTGTATACATACAGTAAAAACGACTACAAAATATGAAGTATTAAACTCAAATTCGAATTTAAAAAAAAAATTTTGTTATGAGATGAAAGTCTAGGTTAGGTACTTCTAAAAAACATATGATGCTACCTAATCTAAATTGACTAATCTTAGGTAACTAATAATTTATTAAAATTATAAACATTCTAACGGTGTTAAACGTGTACAGGATTAGCTTTTTGTCATTGGATAAATAACGAATCCTACATTAATAATAAATACCTGTATAATTTGCAGTATCTACATTTCTTATTACCATCAACCAATTTGAACAAATATGACAATCAAATTATTAATTATCATATTTGAAAAGTGAAAAAAATAAATTAAAATGTATGTAAGTGCTAACATTAAAAAAATCAACTAAAAATTATTTGATAAAATACACGGGTAAGACTAGACCCTTGAACATTAAGGATGTTGACAAATTTTTGTAATTTCTCATATTTTATAGACAGACCCTAATCTGTATAAAAATTCTATAAATAAACATGAAAATATTAATTTTATGAAAACCAAGACAAATCTTTTTAATTAGTTTTCGCTCCAAGTGACTATGATGACGTCACTTTCCCGAAAACAAGTCTCAATTTGTATCAAAGTAAACTTTTGACATTGATTTTGACTGAATTCATAATGTTCATATGAACATATTATAAAACCCAAAATATGAGTATCATTTTACAAATACTATGCAGTGCCGATGTGTAGGTACGCCACATAAACTATACATAAAATTACATTAATTTGTAAATGATTCAACATCCCTTTTGCATATCAATGATAGTATCATTATAAAAGATGTTCTATTTTATTGACATGTCACGATGTAATATCAACTTTTTTCTGTAATTTGTATGATACACAGGCATGTTAATTATGCCAAATATTATGTAACTAGCCTAGTCTTTATCTGACAACACTGTACTCGTATGTTAATGCTCGTAAACATGTATTCATTTCACATTTATTCAATGATTGTCTTTTGTCGTAAACAGGTACTTCTCATCCCATCGAGCTGTTTTTATCATATTGTAAAATCTATTTACTGTTCGACAACATTAAGAGAAAACTTACCTGTTATTGCATTGCTATACCTACCTACGATTTATATTTGCCGACATTTTAGAAGTTCGGCATCTACTTCTACATGTTACTTAATGCTTAACGTTAAATACCATACTTGTTAAATAAAGACGTAGAACACAAAATATCTTTGCTTTTCCCATTATTTCCAGATTTCATGAAAATGTACTTTAATTGATTTTCAGGCCATTTAAATTTCCAATATTACACTAATGTAATATTGTTATTATTATTAATTATTTGCATTAATTATTGTATTATTCATTATTATATTCTGTATTCATTATGTAACATTTGGTATGGAGCTTACTCCATACCAAATGTAAGATAATTAATACCTCATTGATATTAACAGGCGTGTAAGTTTTATCGACGTCTTGATATTGAGATTAAAGGAAAACCATTTTTATAACACAACAATTTCTTGAGCTTTACCTTTGGCTTTACATAGATTTTAACGCATTTGATGTGGTCTTCTAACATTATAGATAAGGACATAACATTTTGTTGAAGACAACAAACAGTACTAATGAAGAGTAGTAGGTACGTACCTACATTTATATGGACGCACTGAAGCTGTGAGCTTACAGCCCTCTAAGGGAGCTATAAAATTGAGGTCTTCCAAGATGGCATGTTTGTTATACTTAAATCAAGATGAACTTTGGACGTGCAATAGAACCCCGGATATAAGGAAATTATAGTTCTGAATTAAATCTTTTTTTAATATAAAAGATCATGTATGGAGCCAATCCTACTGACCGTTGAAGAATTCCGTCGTCTAGAGCCAAGCCTGGGGCTGGAATCATGTCAACCTTACAATAAAAATGCATTGTCATCAGAACTGAATCAACTTGTAAAATTTCAAGTCACATTATCATCATGGAAGTAGTCCAAATTTTGTTCACAAAAAGGTTCAAACATACAAACTGACAATCTAACCAACTACGAGTAACAAAAAATGCAAGTTAAATAAAAGCTTTACAATATATAATTTGTTTTTATATTTCGATTGTGTACCTACTATTTCATGTATTATGTTGGATAGAAAAATACGTCACAACCTTATTTAAATATTCTATTATTCTAAAACCAACTCAGTGCATGTGTACAAGTGTTGCCTGCCAATACTAATACCTTACACAATAAAAACTTCTAGATATTACTTTTCATTTAATAAGTTTTCAATTAAATTTTAATTGCATAGGTCGAGTATGAAACATACCTAAGTAAATCAGGTACCACCACAATAGACCCAATGTATACATCTGACGGGGCCCACCTTCGATCAACTGGAACCGTGAAATTTAATACATACCTACTTAATAATCAAGCCTTTATTTCGCATATCCAAAATTATAGATAAAACAAATTTAAATATTATGACATTTTATCTATATTCTGCATCTATACTAATATTATAAAGAGGAAATATTTGTTTGTAATGTTTTCACACAAAAAAATACTGGACCTATTTCAAAAATTCTTACATCATTAAAAAACTTCATCTTCACCATAGATTTATCATTAATATATCTATTATCTTCACTGAGTGACATATGGCTATATAATATGTCTAATTCCACGCGAGCGACGCTGCGGGCGTCCAATAAATAATTGACATATTAAAGTTGGAAGTCACCTATAAAATAAATTGAAATTAATTATGCTAATGTCACGTCTATAATTGTTATTTATGAATTTCAGAAGAAGGCCTCCTCCATTTCTTGCCAGGCTTGTCTGTCGGCAGTTTGGACTTTTCTCGGATTTTCTTTTCTTCGGATCTCTTTTAAAGACCAGACTTTGCAATCTTGACTCTATGACCTATTTCCTCTCTTGTAGGGATGTTAGCAAATAATGTTTTGACATAAATAACTGTCAACATAGTTAATTTTTTTAGACTGTATTGATTAATCTATGATCTATATCTATGATTACTCTATTTATATTAGTTACACAGGTATATTATACACCTCGAAAAACATTCAAATCCTACATCCAAGTACATTTTCTGGCATGAGTCTTGTTTAAAGTGTACTTGATTTTCGCCAGTCCGGCTAACACAAGCTGGCTATAGGAGCAGAATACAGCGATGCATGTCACATGCTCGATCGGGAAACGGGCGGGACATTCGAGTTGGCAATGTTTCCACTCGGTGGGCACGAGCCGGGCGCGGGTCGCGCTTGATCGCTCGTCATCGGCGCTCGTGCTCGCTTGCAAGTATCGCCCCAAGTTGACGGCGGGCAAAGTTTGTGCGGCGTAGAACGGAAGCCACCCGCCTCCCCATCGATCGAAGCGGCGGCGCGCGCACCACCCGCACCCGATATATAGCGTGTCACGCGCGTCCGACCCTCACAACGCAAGAGGACGCGCGCGATCTCCAGTACGCCGCTCGCCCGGGGCGCCGCTCTTTCTCTTTTCTCTCTTTTTCTCTGTTCGTCTGTTTCTTGCTGATGCGGTCGCGCTGAGGCCGATGCGGGCGCCGCCATGCCGCGCTGCCTCATGGCCAAGAAGTGGAAGGCTGCTCCATCGACGGAGCTGGCCGACGAGTCTGACGAGGAGATCGACGTGGTCGGCGAGGGGCGCGGCCGGAGCCCCGCGCCTGCCGCTACCGCGCCAGGACCTTCGCCGAGAGACCCTGAGCCCACACTCCTCTACAACGGTGAGTGCTTGTTACTTCCACTAGGCATGATCGCTTCGCGGCCTTTTGATTTTAGCTGTTCCATAACGAGTCCAGATGTAAGTCTGCCCATGGAATCACGGCCTTAAATATCCGATGGTAGATAGTAAAGATAAGGTAAGCAGAATGTTAAAATTCCAGACTAAAAAGAAAACTTAAAAGACATTTGACACATCATATCGAGATTTTTTTATGTTTTTAATTTCATCTTCGTTAACCGCAACATCATCATCATTTAATTTTAACCATGTTATGTGCTTAGTAGTTTTGGTGGAGCTTATTATTTTATATTCAATTTTTAAGATTATAATGGCAAAAGTCATTAATGAACTCCGCTCGAGAGTTAAAATTTGGGTATTGGAAATTTAATGATTTTTGTCATGACATCATGACTATGACTTAGACATTCATACATTCGCGACGCATATTATGATTTTTCACCCAGCATACAATGCGAATTTAATAAAATAGCAAATGCATCTTGCAAAAGCGATTTCTTTCATTATCATTATCTACTAGAAAATGTATAAAGGAATTCATATAGGAGATTAAACTTGAGTAAAGAAGAAATAGTGTGAGGAGACCCGTGCCCAGCAGTGGGACGTCTATGGGTCGCAGCGAGCGAGAGAAGAAATAATAGATCTTGGAAACAACTATATGTATACAAAAGAAGTACAACAATTTTATAATAACTGTTATAAAAACTTCTAAATTCACCATCAAATTTAAACCGGGTACAACTGTACTGTATTATAAAAGTTGGGCATTTTACCACAAATTATCAACTAATGCCAGAATTGGTAGATTGGTCCTACTCACCGATCGCTGGCGTGCACAATGCGAACTAGGTACAACGTTTTTCACTTTGTTGACGTCAATGTAAAATTATTCGTAAACCATGGTTGCTCTTTTTATACACACTGTTTTAGGAAGGTTTAAAATAATTATCTAACAGTCATCCGATAGTTATTTTTGTTAGATATTTTTTTTAACTCTCCATTTACTTAATATTTTAATATTTGTATTTATAAGTAAAGTAGAGTTAAACAAATTAAAACAAAAATTGAGATCTCAAGGCAAGAAGTCAGGTTTTTTAAAATAATAGTAAAAAAAATTCGAATCCCCTAAGTGGAATCTGAATTAAGATTATGGAAAAAAAATAAGCCAGAAATATATTTTATACGGAATGACGCATTTTCCAGTGAAAAACAAGGTATCGCAGGAATAGCTTGTATGAAAATTCAATTACAATATACTTTGTTCAAATGTACTAAAATTCTTGTATGTGTATACCGGAAATCTGTTTAATTCTGGTATTCTATACAATTCCTAGGCACTGTATATAATACTTGACCCGTCCAGGCAATGTATGTAATAACATGACTATTATTATCTATTACAGACTTTACTTATCTAAGTAGGTAATGTATACAACTCCTAGGGACTGTATAGAGTACCTGCTAGTCCACAGTCAATGTGTAAAATAAGTATATTTTGACCTGTATTTTTATATAAATGTTACTAACCCACGACGCAAGAGGGGCAGGTATTATAAGTTTGACGTGTCTGCCTGTTTGTCTGTCAGCGGCATCGTTCGTAAACGAATGAATCTATTTTGATGCGGTTTTGTTTCTGTTCTTACTAATTTTCACAGATCCGATTGATTTGACATTTTCTGTACTATTTCTGTACTTCTGCCATACTTCGGTGGTATTTCTAAGTCTTGCTAACCTCGAGCTGATGCTGAAGCATCTAATAATGCGCTATATCCTCCATTCCTCAACTTAAGATGAGTTTAGCATCGCAGGACTGTTAAGTAAATAAAATAAAATCAGAATACAATAAATAAAATAATATTGTTAATAATATAGTATGATAAAAATGATGCGGCGACACTCATTTTACAACTAATAATTTTAATGCAGTTAAAGGGCCGAGAGAGATTAAATTACGTTATATTTTACTGATATATTGGTTACTTGATATATTTTATTGATTCCAAATTTCTATTGGGCATAGGTAATGGTAATCAAAATACATTGGTTAGTATTCTAAACTATATAAAAGCCTTTTCCCTTAACACCCTTACATTCATTTTGTACGTTTGTATATCGAGGTCACAGGCTACTGCAACGGAAACGAGGTATACTTAAGGAAACACGCGTTCGCAACACGCATTACTTCACTGCTTAATCTCGAAATAAAATGAAGCCGTAATTTCGATGCGAATACAGTAGAGATACCTTTGAAGTTCACTGCTTCATGACATAGGTACCTACTACGCTACCAACCATTATAGGAGGAAAAATATTTTCAACAAGTGTCAACAATACCTTTGTCACTTTTATAATGTCACCTTATAGGTAATTTCCCATTGATATAAACTCAGTGTAATTTCCAAAGAAATTGTTAGTAGTCAGCTCTTATTTCTTATTGACTAATAATATTTCATTCAACATGGTATACATACATATAATACAGCTCCAGCTAGTCCGCGTCTGTACAATAAATAAATAAGTGGTCGATACAGATTCCGAAAATGCGTTTTTCAAATTTTTTGTCAGTCTGTCTCTATGTGCGTGATGGCTAAACTACCGAACCGATAATTAAAGATGTTATAATCCATCAGACTCACCAACTAGACGCCATATTGAAAAAAAAAACAAATATCGATCAAATATATTATGTGGGATGTGGGATATCGTTGAATAGGTACGTACCTTTGATAGTAATAGATACTTTTAACACATAAACCGTCATTTTAAACAAAACAAATTAGCGTAGCAACTCGAGCGTATGTAATGACAGCGGGAGTGAGACTGATCGCAGGAAAAGCATTTAGTACCAAACAGTTAGGTACTATATTTTTTGGCGCGACACTATATCTAGACATATTACTAATCTAAGGTACGTACCTTGTTTAAAAAAAATGAAGATTCCTTTTATATATGAATGAATTAATAGAATACGTATTTTCGTTTTTCGAAATTACGTACGATGCGCAACCGTTCAATATAACAATGCGGAAATTTGTGAGTAAATGCGGATTAGATTAACGAAGTAAATTCAGTACTTTCAGAAGAATGGTAATTACTTAGTTATAACAAGGAACACACACGGAAATGTCACTGTCGATCGTGAAATTACTCGTAACTGTTGGCTCGACTCGTGGTGAACAGAAAGCTCCTGCAGAGCGGGCATTGTGTGCTGTCTTTGCCGCAGTTAATGCGATTGCATTGCTACCCGATTGCGACGAGTACCGGATTTTCAAATTATATAGCTTGCCGCTTATTCACTTGATCGTATTCTACGATGGCGCTTCGAAAAGGATTTAAAGATTAAGTAATCTTATTTTTTATATTCTACAAATTACAATTACAATTATTAATCTTTTCGATTCTACAAATTACTTACAATAATCTGCAGTTGTTCGTAGAGAGTGAATGTATTCTACACACAAACTTCTGCAAATATTTCTATCATGCAAAAACGTTTCTAAGTTTTAGTGTATCAATTGCTTTGTCGCCGCACGATATATTAGGTACTTCTATGCAAATTTTTCACTCTGAATTTGAATTTCGAAATATTTACCACTATATGACTTTTCTGCCCAATATTGTGGTAGGTTCAAACGGTTGTGTGTAGTTACAAAAAAAAATATTAAATTGTGCGGTTTTATGAAACCACGGTAAAAGTGAAACTTTTTTTCACACTATAGACATTTAACTAAACATTTTTTAAATAATATTCCATAAAGGGTATAAAAATCGCTTTATTAATCTTAATTTTATACTTGGAAAATTGCAATAATAATGGGAAATAAAATAACAAGCGTCACTACACTATTAGCCGTTCGAAATATGTGTATCTAAAGGAGATGTTTCAAATCCGGCCCAGTATATGTACAGTACCTCGAAAAATCGAGAAAAATCCGTGAAATTTGGGAAAAATACAGATAAATTGCTTAAATGCATACTTTTCTTGTAATAATTTTATACTTATCAATTATTTTTATCGAGTTTCAACATGGCGTCCCGCCAATTTAGGTTACTCTGTGGTAAAAAAAAAAGTCAGTAAACCATAGATCGACCATTGATCATAGATCGTGAACCGTCTAGTGTCACTTCAATTCACAAACTATTAAGGGATACTACGTACTTCAATTGCTTTCGTTGCCGATCGTGGTTTGATGTTCCGTTCGTTTGAATTTCTTGAGTTATTTTTAACAACCTGGCTTTCGTTTTTTGGATTTTTGTTTACATAAGTAAAAAAGCAAACATATCAGCTGTGTATTTGATAGTTGAATCAAAACATCGCTAATTACATTGGTAATTAGCTAACTTAGCTTACTTAGTTAATATTCCGACGATTGAATATTCTGTACTTATATAAAAACTTAAATAATATAAAAATCTTTAGAGGGAAAAATAAAATAGGTATGTACTCGTTCTCAGTGTTACATACAATCCATTTGAATCATAGACAATTATGACAAATAAACGTCATGCAAATGTCAAACTTCAATCAAATCTGTCAACACTATAGCTTACCGCCATGACGGATTAATGTTTTGTGTTGCAATTTCAAGTGTACATTTTTGTGCTTTACATCCAAACTAAGCCAATTTAAAGTAATTGGATAGTTGAAAACTGTTTTAATTGTGTTTCTCCATTTTTTAGTATGGTGTACATAGACGTGGCCGGAGCTCCATACATCCCTGAAACATCTCCTTTCAACAAATTCTTATAAGGACGCTTGGTCCAATGGTCCAATGTTTGTTATAAACAATCTTCTACGCCGCGAGTCGCGGTTCGATCCCAAGTGTCTCAACAAAAATAAAATTTTAGTTTAGATTCAATTTTAAAATGTAATGCGACGTGCGTCACGCGACATGCGACAGACAAGCCAAAATTTTCAGAACGATGTAATAAAAGTTTCACTTTAAAAATGTTAACGGTTAAAATATATTACTAGACTTCCTAGCGTTATTTGTAGAAAAAGCAGTAACTTCTGCTACTTTTACCTCAGTCCGCATCACCTTAGTGATATTAGGAATGGCTACTTAGTATAATTGACGGCATTTTCATAAACTATATTTGTCTTTAGCTGAGCTAAAACGTGTAACGTTCCAGGGTAGTTTAGACAACTAACTTGGCCCAGTTAAGTGTAATGACATGTTAAAACTACAGTAAGACAAAAGTAAAGAAAGTCGTAATTACTTATCGTGACAATTTTCGAGATACTTAATAAAATATTATGAGGCAGCCAATATTATAAATTCCAGTTTTTATTAATACACGTAAGACATTGTTTGAGCTGTACCGCTTTAAGCCATAAATATTATGTTGGAAATTAGAAGTTTTACATTATACGGAGTTGTTTAAGAAGGAGTTTTCATCTGTTGTTCGTCCGTCTGAATTCTGAAAGATGAAAGCTAGTAAAAAGCTCTCCTGGCACTCTCCACGTATTAAAAGTATTGAACGTAATTGATGTTAAGTCATTTGAATGTCCAAGTAGCTTATCGCTAAATTGATTTGATGTCACGTTCAACCAATGCATGACGCACGGTAGCATGTAAATTGCGATTTGACTCTAGTAGGTACCGCCGAGCCGAGGTTCAGCCTTTCATTAGGGGTGTTCGGCCATTGCATGAGGGAGCTTAACCCTACCTGTCACGATGAAACATTCCATGAAACACCCTCCTTTCGCGTAATGTGTCTTAATTATTGGCTAAATAACACAGCAGATACGTGTCTCAGTTGATATCATCTTGAATTACTAGTTTCAATCATTATTGGTTTAGTTCCAAAAGTAATGTTTAATATGTATATGTGTTGATGAAATCACGCTAAATTTATTTGAACAGAAGAACATTCAAGTCTGATATTCTCCGACTAATTTATAGTCAGCCAGACACTGTTTTGTGGTATTACGGTAACTGATGTATCCACATTGCACCGTCATGTGGCTTTACCTACACCAGTTTATCAAATAGCGCTAAGTACTCGTACCTTAAAGAAATTTCAGTTAAGTCAAAAACACGGTACACTTTCGATTTTGTTTTTGCTTTAAAAAATCTATATAATAAAAATGAATCGCAAAATGTGTTGGTAAGCGCATAACTCAACAACGCCTGGACCAATTTGGCCAATTCTTTTTTTAAAATGTTCGTTGAAGTTCAAGGATGGTTTTTACGGCGAGAAAAATTTTGAAAATTCATCCCCTAAGGGGGTAAAACGGGGGTGCAAAGTTGGTATGAAGCTTTGCCGTTTTTGAAGTTAGTGAATGTGTAACGCGAGCGAAGCTGCGGGCGTCCACTAGTAAAGAATAAAATTAAAGTAATTTTGAAATATTTTGAAACAGATAATCTTGAGACATTTACAGGAACATTAATTACATAATTCAGTTCTTCTGCCGATAGTAAGGATCATTAATTAGAATTGAACTAAAATAGTATATTTCACTACAAGTGCGGAAAGCCTGTCATTGCAAAGAGTTCCGACAAATGTCTACCCGAGCCGAAGGCGAGGGTTGACAGTCGGAACAAGTTGCAATGACGGTTCCGCACGTGTACTGAACAACTATTTTTAATACAGTTGCGAAAAAATTAAGCAATTTAATAAAATAATAAAAACACAAACTAAACTCCCAAAGAACATTTTTGGAAAATGGCGCCAACCGTACTAAAATACAGAGTATTGCAGAGATTTCTTTTTGTTTTCTTCACCCATTCTGGGTAGGCAAAGGGAACTATGCCCATACAGCCAAGTCTTCAGTAGAATTTTTTTATTGACATGAAATTTAATGAGATGAAATGAAATGAAACCTAACCTAACTCATTGAATCAAATCATTAAATCTGATATTGAAACAAATTAGTAGCTTCTTTTTAGAAATATTTGCATGAATCATAAAAACTTCTATGAATTTTTTTTTAAGTAAAAACTTCGTGGTTGGTTTTTTCTTTTTAATATACATTATTTTGACAGTTGGGAAAGAAAACGCACGAGTTCGGAAAAGGTAAAGAAAAATCACGAGTGCGTAATAGCTCACTTCCCGAACGCTATACGTCCCTGTAATATGCCACTTTTTGAGCAACTGTATTAAAAATGGATTTTTAAAACAGATAAAGACAAAATTGTTGAAAATGTTGAAAATGCAAGCTTGCATTTAAATCCGCCACAAACTGACAAAGCTCTCTGTAATTGTTAGCATTGCAACGGTTGCATTCATACAAATAAAGGAGAAATTAGTCACTCGGCGATCGACAAAGGTTGAATTAGAGGTGACTGAATGTAACCGTAATTTTGGACACTGCCGACCATTGTGTCAATCCAAGCAGTTTAGAGCACTGGTTGTTCAGCACAAATATTCCTAAATTAATGTTAGCCGACGTTCTGAATTTAAGTGACGAAGTTAGGAATTGTTTAACTGTTACATTGTAGCATAGATCTTGGTAGGTATAGATAGAATTATATAAGAAAAAATTTTTTAACTTTTAATATTCCATGTTAATATTATGCTAGCAAACGCAAATTTAAAATTTCAAATAGTGATATTTGGTTTTCTTTCTCGGCCTATACTAGGGATTTATGAAAAGACACTGCTCTAAAGCTTAGAGGTTAGCATGTGTTAGGCTTATTAATTTTATTTTGGGGTTTTTCATAGATAATTTAAAATATACACAATAAAATTCATGGTAACTATCAAATTTTTTGTTTTCTGTGCTTTTCTTTTCTTTTCTTTTCTCTTTTTCGAGGACGGGACAGAAGAGAGAGAGAGAGAGAGAGAGAGAGAGAGAGAGAGATAAGAGAATGCTACGATGGATGATGTACCTACAGAAGTGAAAATTAGCTTAATTATAATTCTATTCAAAAAATAAAAATATGTACCTATTAGAATAATGATAAAAATATATATCGCACTTTGTGTATCTATGTACTTTAATAATATAATCTCATAAAGTTTTTAGAAAAAGATACTTTACGTCAAAACAATGAATTAGCTGCATATAAGCGTCTATAGCCCAATGTCTCGTGTCGATCGTATGTGTTAACCGACCAAATGTGGGCTCGAGTTAATCAACGACGGGCATAATTTCATGCTTTTCGAAGAATTTTTGATGGCTTGAGAACATTCAATGCTTGTTGGCCGCTAACCCCACCATCAATCCGCATTGGTGGAGTATGCTTTAGTAGACCTTCGCAGCTATGGCTGTTTCTCCACAGTGCATCGTGCATCCGTGCACCACAGTCCCACTTCTATGGGTTGTAGTGGTTGTAGCTAAGTTATGGTTTAACAAGCTAATTAGGATTGTATGTCCTTACAGTATTGCCATTGCAACTGCGACTCGTCGAAATTGACCACAATTCGTTTTTAGGCCAGATTATAAGAGATTTCTACTAATTTGGGAGTGATAATTCCTGTAATAATTGCAATAATACATTTGAAATCTTCGAAATCTCTTTAGAACGATACTGCATAGTTATACCGCGGCCCATTCAGTACCTACACCCACCTTCGAATGAAATATAAATCCCGTAGACTCTCTAGACGAGTTCAATACAAAATGTTCAAAGGATCCAACAAGCTTATACCAAAAGAAGAAAAATGACTGTCGCTTTGTTGATGGGGGACGTCAGTACGAGACACAAAAAACAGAGCAAAAGGCGAACCCTTTTGACTATCGTATACATGTTAATATCATTCAGTTGCGAATCGGTATATTACGGGCGCTTGCCTGTACACGGTTATTGATGAAAGGGAGACTTACGTAGGTAGGTAAGTCTCCCTTTAATCAATGATCATATAAAAGTTAATTAACTATAAAAAATCGTCGCTTATCCGGTTCCGCGATGGAAGGTAGATGTTTTGCAATGTAGGTATTAGAATTTACAGTTTGATGATAATTTTTTCAATTGTGAGGATACAGAATTAACAGACGTACCTAGTCTGAGCAAATTGAATCAGAGGTTTCAATTTGTTTAGCAAATGTTTCATTTTCCAGTTTGGTTCGGTGTATGCTTCATCAACTTCGTATCGGTATTGAATCTCTGTTTCGGATTGTTCATACTCTGTTTCTTGTAAAATTTGGTTTTGTAATGCTTGTTTTGATTCGTATAGATTTTGTAATGAAGGTGTTGGATTAGAAGTTAATAATTCAAGGGTTTCAAGCTCTTTAAACACCTGCAAATTTAGGAACAAACTTAAAGACTTTTTACTAGCAAAGGCATATTATTCTATCTCCGAATTCCTGAATGATAATGATAGATTTATATGATGACATTATATTACAATTATTATTAATAGTATTGACATTAAAAATTTATTATTGCGGACATTAAAACTATTAGTTATTTTAATTAAGAGGTCTGATTTGATTTGATTTTAATGTAAACATACTTAATATGTACTTAGGTTTATAGAATTAAATATTTTGCATGCCTAAAATAGGTAAGAATAAGCGTGCCTACTTTTGACCTACATTTGTAACAACTACCTGACCTTATTCTGCAAATAAATTGAATTTGAATTTGAATTAAATGTATGTAAATCTGGCTCTTCTTGAAAACTATTTTTCGTAAGGTGATTTCATAAGAGTTTCAATTCCAAAAATCCATAAGCGTCGTCACCTCAAATAACCGTTTAGCTGGGAGCCGTTTAATGGTCCCCATTGGACTTTTGGCACTTAGCCCTTAAAAAGCCTCTATTTTAAGCTTAATGTTTCGCAAACGGATGCCTTCATTGAAAAATGGGTCAATGATCCAATAACACGCCCCAACATAGGATAGACGAGAAATAAAACATTCACTCCACATCACCTCATATTTAATAGCTATAAAAAATCTTTTTGTACAGTAAAATGTTTGTGTCGTGAATTATTTTATTTTACCATTACTTAGGCCACGTCAAATGCCAATCTATAAAAAAAAAGGTCAGACAGATAGTGTAACATGAAAGGATATAGCTACGAGTTTCCAATTAAGTAATCCTTAAAACAATCAAGCCCCTAGAATCACGACACTGTAACATGAAGTGCCTTCAGTGCCGGCTTTGAAATTGAAATTATTAGATTAATCACTAGGGTATTTGCACTCTCATAGATCCTATTCACCATTATGCTACCAGCACTGGTAAGGTATCTCCGCGAGCTGAAACTATACGGTATGTATGAGTTAAGTTGCTTACTTATAATGACATAGCTGCTAGTTGTCTGCCTCTATTCTCGTCTAGTGAAGGTGTCTCGCTCGTGTGCGAAATTGCATTCGTAATAACATGCAAAACTATTCTCATGCAAATTCACAAACGGTGCCTCGTAAAATAAATGCTTTGTTCACACAGTTTTAATTTCAAATTGTCATCTTATTTTGGAAGTCATCGAAACTGTACATACGTGCTGATTAGATGTTTCAAATGTTACAAAAAAAAATGACAAGGCAAATGAAATAAAAACTTGCAAAGTACCTAAGAGATGTTCACTCAGAACATGTAGAAGAAAAGCGTCGAGATCAGGATTAATTAAAAAAGGTTTTTTCGGAATGTGCGCGGGAAGCAGCTCAGCAATCGGATCGCAAGAAACACAGCTCTTAAATAGCTTCTACTCGAATTTAGAGCAACATAGCATTTGCCTCAAGGAGTCTTCTTTTCTGTTCTAACTGAAATAGGATCGTAAACAAGTTAATTTAGCTTTACAGGCTATTCAGCATTTACTTACTGTAGGTATATTTTACTTGAATTAATTTTAAATAAAATATTAAATGGAGCGTAAATACAAATTGAATGCGTAATTAATGTCTGTATAATCGCTATGTTTTACGTACCATGACGTCAAAATAATAAAATCATATTATTTTATTTTACATTAAAACTCAACGTCATTCCAATTGTTCACGTTGTACTACTACAATAAGAATTGGACTCCGTTTTCAGAATTCTCGTATTCGTTACCTTTTTTAACATACTTTTATTAGGTCCACTTGTATGTAACTCACAATGTAAGGGAATCTTTGAGAGCTAATTTAACCATCTTCCAAGGATCGTAGCGTAATGAAAATTGGCAGCTGTATGTACTTCTGAGACACATTCAATAATATGGTACTGTCGAGCTGATCTGATGATGGAGCCGGAAGATATTAGCTACTTTTAAGTGGAATCTTTGAGAGTTAATTTAACCATCTTCCAAGGATCGTAGCGTAATGAAAATTGGCAGCTGTATGTACTTCTGAAACGTATTCAATAATATGGTACTGTCAAGCTGATCTGATGATGGAGCCGGAAGATATTAGCTACTTTAAAGTGGAATCTTTGAGAGCTAATTTAACCATCTTCCAAGGATCGTAGCGTAATGAAAATTGGCAGCTGTATGTACTTCTGAAACGTATTCAATAATATGGTACTGTCGAGCTGATCTGATGATGGAGCCGGAAGATATTAGCTACTTTAAAGTGGAATCTTTGAGAGCTAATTTAACCATCTTCCAAGGATCGTAGCGTAATGAAAATTGGCAGCTGTATGTACTTCTGAGACACATTCAATAATATGGTACTGTCGAGCTGATCTGATGATGGAGCCGGAAGATATTAACTGGAACTTCATGATGGAATAAGGTATCATAGTCGTGTTTGCACTTGTGGTAAGGTCTTGTAATGAACTTTGACCACGATTAGGTTTCAAGGCTGATGATGAAGCCGGAAGATATTAACTGGAACTTCATGATGGAATATCGTATCATAGTCATGTTTGCACTTGTGGTAAAGTCTTGTAATGAAATTTGACCACGATTAGGTTTCAAGGTCTGATGATGAAGCCGGAAGATGGGCACTGGAATTCCATGATGGAATATCGTATCATAGTCGTGTTTGCACTTGTGGTAAAGTCTTGTAATGAACTTTGACCACGATTAGGTTTCAAGGTCTCATGATTTCTTTTTTAGTTGGATTTTTTATAAATGTGTGTTTTTTTAGTTTTTTTAAACTATTAATTTTATTTTAGTTTTAAGGCCCTATATTCCGGCGTTCGAGCCGATTTGAGGGGGTGAGGTGCGGGGCAATCCGCGGGGAGCTGTCAATGTGTTACACGCCAAAAGTTCGGCAGGCGGCCGTAGCACTGATATCACAGTACAGTGATATCAATATGACTACAGTATTCTAACAGAAGGAAAGATAATAAGATATAATAATAAATACAAATGCAAAAATATTTATTTGTAAAAAAGTGTATTTACTTCAAATGGTACAATTTTATAATATCTAATATTCTTAATCTTAATATTCTATACCTTTATTTTATTACTAGTGGACGCCCGCAGCTTCGCTCGCGTAGAATTAGACCCATTAACGACGTCTACCCGTCTAACGACTTCAAAAACGGCAAAGTTTCATACTAACTTTGCACCCCCATTTTAACCCCTTAGGGGGTGAATTTTCAAAAATGCTTTCTTAGTGCTCCCCTACGTTATAAAAGGAACCCCTGTGCAAAATTTCAAGTTTCTAGCCCTTATAGTTTAGGCCCTGCGTTGATATGTCAGTCAGTCAGTCAGTCAGTCAGTCAGTCAGTCAGTCACCTTCTCCTTTTATATTTTATTATATTGTATGTTTGACGGCCGACACCCAAGGAAGGGTTCCCGGGTTCGAATCCCGCCTTGGACAAGACATTTGTTTCTGTAATATAAAATTTCTTACATTTATTTCCGTTATCTGATACCCGTATTACAAGTTCTTACGAGCTTAACACGGGACTAGGTTAACGTGGTGGGATTGTTCATAAATATTTATTTATTTATGTACGTGGAACACAAAGAAAGTTTAGAGAAACTAAAAAACTAACTTCTATGGATAAAATATTTTAATTAAATCTTTTCAAAGAACCCTCCACCATCCTCTTTACAAAGTTTCATGGGTCTGAACCAATTTTCGAAACATTTTTTCCAGTCGCCGCAGACACCCCTTCCACTGCCTTCTCGAACGCTGTTAGCGCGTCTTCCAGCGATAAAAACTGTATCCCTTTCAGCAGATTTTTATTTTAGAGAAATATAGGATAGGATTAAATAGGAAATTTATTATACGAAACAAAATAAGTCATACGGTGCCAGATCAGGACTCTTTCTCTTGAAAACAACATCAATTATTGTCCAACATCAATGCGATTCCAATCACATCTTGAGTGTTATTTGGTTTCATACTCTTGAATACAATTGCGTTTGAAATTAGAATTGACGTTACATTGTCCAATAATTGCGTCGTAACAAGGTATCTTGCTAAGCAGAATGCCATTTCTCACCTTCTTTTAATAGAGTTTACTTCTTGGGCACATTGTGGAAACTTAATCCACTGTGATTGAGAACTTGTTGAGCCATACTACAACAAGCGCTCTTCAAGAACAATTTGTTGTTCTTCTTCAGTCCTTTGATTCGCAATGTTTCGAATCCTATTTGCATTGCGTCTTTGTCAGTAAAGATTTGACCGTCTTGGTCGCAGTATGGTATTGTTAATGATAATATCGGCTCAATTATTAGCCTATAGAAACTCGAAACAAACACACCTGTCGACTTCAAAAATTCAAATTGTCAAATTTTCAACTGACATAAAAAAAAATCAAACGGAACGTGATAAAAAGTATCCTGGTTCTCCTCTCCTCTCCTCCCCACAAATTTTCAGCCCAATCGGTTCAGCCGTTTTCAGTTATAAATAGTGTAACTAACACGACTTTCTTTTATATATGTATAGATTTAAATATGTTTAGTTTGATTTGGATTTTTAGTATAATACAATTAATTTATTCTAGAATTCCTGGAGATGTTGTTAGGTTTCATAAACATTAATATTTTTAAAGAAATCCATCAACATTCTCTAGAGTAACCAGCCATATTTAACCACAGAATAAGTTTTCTGAAAGCTGTGATTGAAAAATATGAATACGTGAGAATGCACTATATTGGAAAGAAGAAAGATAAAAAAAAGAAATCAAAACGTCAACTATATAATAAATTAAGAATTGAAGTAATAAAGTGTAAAAAATTTAGCTATAGTCAACATTGTCAAAAAATGGTTTGACAGTGTACACTTTCAATTGTCAAAGTCTGCGGGCTCATTCCGGTGATTTTTTGTGATATTTAAATAAACTTTATTTAACTAGATAGTTAATGCGTTATAATAAAACTTTCAATGTATTAAATACCTTTTAGGTATAGCCTAGTTTCCACCTCGAAAATTATTTATTTTCAGTTGTTCTTCTTGTGACAACGTCAATGTCATGGTGATTGAAATAAGACATCGACAGTGCAGGTTGTTCTTGCAAAGGTTATACAAAGAAGTATAAATTCTAACGCGTGTACATAAGTACACACAATTTTTTTTTAATGGATACAGGATAGCAAACGAGCTTGCAGCACCACCCTTCCACTGCCGCCCATGACAACTGTGACTGTACCCTTGAGGACTAAGATGGTCGCCTCTAAAGAAGTGTAACCGGAAACCACACCTTTCCAACCGGACCATAATTGCTTTAAAAACAATTATTACACGGCAGAAATGGTACTAGGTACCGTGGCGGGCGGTGGTACTGCCCCAGGGCGAACTCTATATGGAACCAATTAGTTTTCATATAAAACCTATTTGGTTCCCTATAGGCTCTACCACCTACCAACTACTGTTTTACTTTTACTGTGGCATTTTATTGACATGAGCTATGAGCTGCATTTGACGGATTAAATATATGATTGCGCGGAAAAAACTGACACAGGTCCACCGTCTAAGAGCGCCGACGCGCGACTGAAGTATGACTCGCGATTGGGCTGCTTGGATTTCTCGCGCATTTGATAGATATTTCAACAAAGTAATTATTTTAATCATTTTATCTAGATAAAATCTACGACTAGATCTAGACAATCTTACTATCTTTTCATTCATATAAAAATAAAAATTAAACGTTTGTTTTGTAGCTGATAAGATAGATTAAACATTAGAAAAAGGGGTAACTTTGGGATTTTTTTATATCGAGTAAAGTTAATCTAATTGTGTTACTGAACCCGACTGGATGTTCGACAGATTCTTAAATAAGACATATATTATTTTTAGAATTTTAAATCACTGTTTTTTATGTTTCCCATGGATTCAAAAAACTAGCAAACGCGGTCTCGGCGGGTCTACAGCGTCTTAATCTATCCTACATATAATAAAATTCTAATGAGTACGCGTCTGTACATTGAATAAATGTAGGTACTTGAAAAAACTATCAGATGTTAAGCAATCGATAAAGATCCCAAAAAAATTTTTTTTCAAATTTATTGTTTATTTGTCTATACATACATGTATGTATGTCCCTATATGCGCGATGGAATCAACGAACCGATTTTAATGAATCTTTATGAAATCATGCACTGGATCTCTGAGACGGATCAAATAGGTATATTTCATCATTCATCCTGAAAAGTAGAGGTTCTCCTCCATATTTGAATATTTTATTAGGTTTAGAGTTCTGGCGCATTAAATATGATAAAATAAAATACTAATGAGGTATTCAGTAATTAATTTCAAAATTAAATTTGCATTTCAACTATTCATTCATATATGCATTGAAGTTATTCAATTGTAGTTATTACCAATAAATACATTCAGTTTTAATCGATTGATGAAGTGCCTTTACGCTCTAATGGACACAACAAATTGAATCCTATAATCCGTTTCAGCTGGAAACAGACGATGTAATTTTGTCGCGGAGGCAGTTTTCCTTGCATCCCAGAATTTATTGTAGCGAACAGATGTTTCTAACTTGTCTCCCTCCTTCCGTCTAAACTACTCAATGTGTTTGTACAAGGTTTATGTACGAGCGATGGGCTAGGAGCTACTACTGACTCGAAGCTATATTGCTGTTTGTTGATTAGCGAGTCTACCTAGCAGAGCGTGTTATTTGAAACTAGGGACCACTCTAGACGTTAGGTAAGCTGCAATTCACAAAATTGTTTTGCTATAATCGCCAAGCAATACCTCAGATTACGGTGTAGGTTTATTACCTACACCGTAATCTGAATAACTTTTAATTTAAATTACTATCAATAAGTTATCTTCTTGATAGTAATTTAAACTAAAAGTTATTCGCATACGTTTCTATTAAACCCCAGATTTTAATCTGTTTCTAGTAGAAATGTTTCTGTAGTAGCAATATCGCCTCGGCTGTAATTTTCAACTTACCACACTTATATCATATTGTACTATTATGATTTTTTCCGTTTAATTTTATCGAAGTAAATCCTGTGGAAAATAATTCATTATATTGAATCTTTTTGCTTTTAAACCTACATGATTACCTAATTCTTTTGATGTAATATCGTAATGGTTACAAACTATTGTTTGCTATTAGGATACATTAAATGTAGCTCATAATTAAGGGGAAGGCAATAACCTCTACACCACATATATAAACTAAAGTAGCGGTTATGAAATCCCTTAGGAATGCACTTGATGTACTAAACATCATAGTTAAGTAGCATGTAAGTAATATATTGTAAACAAAGAGTGCTTCCTGTGCACTGTGCATATTTATGATGATGATGATGAATAAATTATCTTACTTTATCTAATCCAAGATCCAAACGCTGCCAATTTTTTCACTTAACAAGTAACGTAATCTAATAGTCAGTTAATACACCTACTAACAACACTTAAAATATTTCTGTAGGTACTTTTTAATGCCATGCCACCAGTTAGCCGGGCCACTCTGCACGATAAACCTGGCCGTCGGTATACTATTTACATACATGCCCCTATGCATCACTGTAGAGTTTTTTTGTCCAATACACTCAACGGTCCTTCATTCCCCCAACCTATTTAATACCTATATGGCGAGGCACTATAGGTTCTAAGCTACAGTATGCTTGAACAAAATATCATGAAGCGTCCAGGTCACTCCAGATGAATGAAAAATAAATATTTTTAATCGAATTCACTTTTAAGGCCATCTATTTAAAAAATACCCAACAATTACCAGCCTAAGATATAAATTTTATGCTTCTAGTTCTGAAAATTACAATACTTTCATACAACCTTCCATCCCCATTTTCAACCCTTTATAACACTTTTTTCTAATTAAGAAGTCCAAATAAAAGCCTGTGTCGTATCTCAGGCTATAGATTACCAAATTTCATTTAAATCGGTTCAGTAGTTTTGGCGTGAAAGCGAGACAGACAGACAGAGTTACTTTCACATTTATAATATTAGTATGGATTAGCGTAGGCGGAAAGCATCATCATCATCATCAATTGCTTACTTTCTGTTCTATAATAGGTAATGATTATTTATTGTTTGTCAACATGTATGTAAGTTAGTATATTACATAAATGAGCCTAATGAGATTTTAACATATATATATTAATGTCGTATAAATGTACACTTGTTTTACAAAGGCACCTACAACACATGAGCAAGCTAACCGCCTAGCGGCTCTGTCGCGTGCAATGTATTCCAGAGGGAGAGTTTACTTTGGTTTCACAACTAAGCGCTGCCTCTGGAACACATGAAATAAATTAGTCTTTCACTTAAACTAACTTTTTTTCAATTATTCCATCTTTATCCATCTTTATCTGTAAAACTGTAGGCCTCCCATAAATGGCACTACCCAGACAGGACCTGTGCCGGTTTCTGTATCTTTCATAAAAAAATGATTTATTTTGCATTCACAACCATTTGTAGAAAGGTTTAGATTCAGTTTATGATCAAAATACATCCACATACTAATTTTCCTACCTACTCTTACATAATGATGAAATTCTACGCGAATAAAGGGGTACATAAAGGGCTCCTGAAAGTACGTGATCGTGAGAGCAGACAGGCTCCCACACAGCTGGCCGGTGTATATGGGGACGAACCCGGGCCTACACACACATACAGTTCAACTGCCACCCTTTAGTTAAAATTAACAGTGAGCAGGAAATTTGATTCAGGATACACTAGACACGAGTAGCAGTTTTGTGGCTTCACAATAAAACACACTCATCTTCATTTTTGCATACCTACTTTGGATTTTTCTAAAATTGTTTAGTTTCCATTCCCTAAGGATGCATTTATGTTTATTTTTTATTATCTGGAGTTTCGGACATGATCAAATTATAAGCATCCCTATAATTTAGCATAGGTACTTACTAAACATAACACAGGATGTTCGATCCGATCCAATACTTGTGTGGACCGATACAAAGTAATACCATCCACCCGATTTTTGTATCGATACAATAACAATGGCCTTCGATCTATAAGTGGATCGATACATGTACAATGAGGATCGGATCGAAAATCGGACCAATTTGTATGATATCTAAATCTATGGGTCTACCAAAAAAAATCAATTGTTTGATCGTTTTTCACAAATGGCGGAAAGTGCAAATTGTATATTAGGCGAGTACACTGTGATAAGTCGGTCCCGTTTAAATTTTACTAACGTTTAACTGCGGCATCACCTGCATGAACTTTTGATTTTTATATTAATAAGATAAATTTAGGTTGAATAGTTTTCACTAAAAAGTGTAAAATAACATTGGACTACTCAGGACTTATTTTAATTTATTTATAGAAGAACTTTTAAGGAAGGATTAATGAGGTGGCGTGTTTTGCTCCATAATGGAATGAATGTAGTTAGTTACCATTAATTAATTTACTGTTAGGTCATTACCTACGTAATTGTAAACGTGTTTTTGAGTGTATTATTTGATGCTGTTGCTGATTTTTAAAATACTTGATAGCTTGATACGATACTGGATCGATCCACAGGTCAGTGCTGAAATATAATATTGAAAACTTACTATTCCAGACATGTATTCCTTGAGAATTTATTGAGATGATATGGATCTTTTTATGTTTATTCATTTAAATTCGATCATACGTTTACCATCAAATGAATTTAGATTGAACTGGATGATATCATAAACTACTATGGGTAGTATGACAAATCTCTGGGGATGCTTTAATATGTTTGATTTTTAACTGTTTCTTACTTGTTAAATTAACTATTGATAGAAATAAGATTAAATATATAAAACACTATTTATTAGGTGGTAGAGTCTATTTAGATCCTTTGTAAGTTCCAGAGTCCATTCTCTTGGGGCAGTATCACCGCCACCTTTGCCGCTATCCGAGGTACCAAAAACAATTCTAATGTATATTTATAGACTGTATAGACTTTTACTCTGTTATTAAACCAATTCTGTTTTGATGCAAAAGTGTAGTGCACATAATACTTTTTTAAAGGTCTTAGTACCTACTAAAGGGTAGCAAAGCAGCTGTGACCGACTTAAAACGAAGCTAGCAGCTCGTATAACAATTACTAACTGGAATGTTATTTACACCAACTGATAGGACTGATTGTATCCATAAGTGGTATCTGCTCCTAAGTCCTATTACCTACTAAGGAACTAATGATTCCATAACTAATTGTAATCACTGGAATTACTTCTGAATCCCTTTCATGCTCAAGGTTTGTCAAGATTGTTATAAGCGGGAGCGGGTGGGTGGTGCGGAATGCCCGTTTTGATATGTAATATCCATTAAAAAATTATCCACAAAATAG
The DNA here is from genome assembly GCA_944567765.1 of Carterocephalus palaemon. Taxonomy (NCBI): domain Eukaryota; kingdom Metazoa; phylum Arthropoda; class Insecta; order Lepidoptera; family Hesperiidae; genus Carterocephalus; species Carterocephalus palaemon. The sequence goes on along the minus strand of OX155637.1, from coordinate 10,521,940 downwards.
TTTAGTTATGCTGGATAACTACCTACAGGTTTTCAGTAAGCCTAACTACGAGTATTATTTAAATTCCATTAGCAGTTTTAAACATTTCGTTTTAACTGCATAATAAATCTGAATTTATACAAGTTGCATACTACTTTAATTTTATTAGTCTTTTACAATCCGCATCTACGTTTTTTTGTATGTTTCATATAATTAAATGAATTAAGCTTCAGAATATAGTAATACCATGCTTAGTTCAGGTTTCCTGCTGATAGGGTTCTTGACCAGTAAGTAAGAGTTACGCTTGACCGTCCTTAGACCTGGTGGACCGATGAGTTAAAGAATTCAGGAGACACAAGGAGACCGGGCGGAAACGCCGATCGAGGCAGGCCTTATTCCAGCAGTGGAATTTACTAGATGGATGTTATAATGGATGCAGTTACAATTTCTGGTACTATTTTATTTAAAGTAATATTATTCTCAAACACGTGTCAAGTCTAACAGAATACTAAACTTGTCTACGCTTTACCTTCCTTATTACTGAACGCCGCGGCGTGCGAGATTTATAATGAAGTGTAAATTAAATCGGAAGCGTATGCTCACGTTGTAATGCTGTTGTTGTACTAACATACAAGTTTCCTTGATAATATCGAGGAAAAAAAATAACATAACAATAAATGTTGTTATACTCGTAGCTACATTATGTCTAACAGAATATTACCTGCTTACTTATACAATCATAGGCAAGACACGTTGCTTCACAAATTTGCTACCCATATTACATAGATATTATCATGAGCGGTAGGTTTTGCGCTAAATAGTAAGTTAAATATAAGTAAGCAAGCTTTACTGTAGTATTTCCAGCAATACGCGCTGGCGTTACAACTAAGGAACCTTGGAACTTGTGATTACCGCATCGACTAACGTTTTCTTCAAAATCAATCTAAGCATTCCGATCCCATGTGAACGTGCGTCAACAAGTACCCCGTGGGCGGGGGCGGCGAGGGTGAAGAGGGAGGGGGAGGGGCTGGTGCGCCCCTGGGGTGTCTAGGGGTCGAGATTCAACTGGTGCAATGCGGCGTACCCCTCCGCTCATCCCACTGTCCGGGTTTGTTTTTGCTATTGTATCTGCGGCGAACAGTTGGCACGCTAAGCGTTGATTTTGTTAGGTTTGTTTTGTACCAAAGCGTCTTAAATGGGGGTAGGCTTACCATTATTCCATTTACTTTTCCTCCCGTTTGCCAGGAGTGACATTTTATTAAGATTGGCCCTGTTAATTGAGACGCCGCTTTGAAATCTGGGAGTCTAATTATCCTCTGGTTTTTAAATAGGTATCTACTCCGCAAAACCATTCCATTTAGTTGCTCGCTCGGTCGGCCTTTTCCAATTTTCCACAAACTGCATTCAGCTACGAGAAATTATTGAAATTAATCTCTCTATTTTCTTGTGCTTGTAAATGTGAATTTGCCGAATGATAACTCTACGTTTCCAGAGCAATTTCCAGAGCACGGAAAGTCTTATCTGTTATCTTTCATATTTATATCGTAGAAACTAATGTCCATTATTTACGCTATTTAATCTAACGAGGCCAAAAAGATGAGTACTGACCCTTTTATTTTATTTTTACGAGTATGTACTCGTAAATATAAATAAGATGAATCTTGATATATTTTATACAAACAAAATACTTACGATTAGGTTGATTAATAAGTTTTTGATACAAAGTTTGATTTTTGTTTGATACAAGCAAGAAATAGGTAATTTAAATTTATCTAGTGTAGCGTAGCGTCCGTCCCCAGTAGCTCGTGTTGATTCAATGTGATCGAAAGAGTTAAGCAACGACGGGTGCGGTCGGTTTGTGGATGTTTGAGCGCTAGTGGCAAAATTTGATGGAGGCTATCGTGCTTCGGAGGGCACATTAAGCCACGTTCCCGGTTATTTTCAATGGTGGTGGCGAAGACCTTAGGGCGGCTTGAGAATATTCGACACCGGTATATCCATTCGGAGTATATTATATCGGCCTGTTTTTAAAATTAATTTTCAACTCGATAAGTTTTAGCGTTTTCAGTCAGGTCGTGGAATAGGTGAAAGAGTTCTGTGATTATTATGACTGTAAAGGTGTAAAATATATACTTACGAGACGTCACAAAATCCTCTACTAAGGTGTTAAAAAGGTAGCGTCCACCGAGCTATGTAGATAACTGTACTCGGTACATCGTAAAGAAAAGATTCCGATAAACTCGTAACTCGCTCAGCTATCAAGATGAAGTAGCCACGGACTGTTAGATTAATGCCCGGTTTCTGAAAGGCTGATCAAAATTCAAATCAACTAACAGCAGCTCTGTTAACTTAACAGCGCTGTCAAATCAATTTCGGTTTCTGAAACGTTGATCAGAGAAAAATTTACTAATCTATGATTAATTTGATTTGACATTCGGTTGTCTTTTATCGCGTAACAAGCGTTTCAGAAACTCAAAATTGCGGTTGACAGTGACACCATGATTTGGAAGCCTTAAAAAACGATACTCCTACATGACGATTCGTTTGTACAACTCTGCAGGTTGCGTTACAGCGAGAAGCTTACGCAGCGACTACGCTGATGTCGTGTGCGAAGTCTATAAATTTCAATAATTTTTACAACTTTAGCTACAAATAAATATAACGTCATTTATTTGTCCTTGACTTTATAGTTTGGTAGAAGTTTACATATTATTGATCGAAAGCAAACATCTTTTAATTTTATCTTTTAATGGACCCGCAGGCATTCTATACAATCCCTAGGAATTATAGCAAATACCTAGGTAATGTATGTAATACATACATAATATTATTTTATGCATTGCCTGCCGGAACGGTCCAGATATTCTATAAATTTCCTAGGTCTTGTATAGAATACCTGAATTACACATTGCCGGTAACAACGGTGTATATGGCATATGGTATACATGGATAAATCGTGATTGTAGTAAGTAAGCGTCATAAGACAACAATATTTCGCAAATATCGTGTCGTAATGTTTGGCATGGCCTCGACATGTACTGTGAAGGTTATCAACCCCTGTATTCGAATGAGACGGCTGCAATCGATATGGGGCAGGCACTCATCTCTACAGCTTTTATTCTCATCGTACGCTAAAGAAACATTTTACATTCGGAGATTTTGTTGCATCTAATGTTAAATTTGCAATTTCTTATTTTTAACTGTTTAAGTAGGTACTCATAACTTTATTTATTATTTTAATGCATGCGTCGTCTTTAGAAGGAATAACACGTACGATTTTATGTGGTGTAAAATAAATAGTGAACGATATTACAACTATTGAATAGATCAAGAATCATCGAATATAATAATATACATAGGTATATAAAAATATATTTTAGTAGGCAATCACAAAATTAAAAACTGGTGTGATAAAATTTATGTCTACCCACAAAACAAGAACAATGAACAAAAGAATAGAAAAAGTTTTCAGGCGGCACACAACGCTAAGAGTGCCTCCTATCATTTGAGTGTAGCCGAAGTGTGTAGCGCTCAGAAACGAAGCATTAGTTTATTTTCCGTCAGCTGAGGCTTTATAAAAACGACACGCCTGTTACAATAAGGCGCGTTATCCTTACAATTTAGAGAATCGACGAAAAAAGTAATTACTTATTTTGTAGTTAGCTTGTAGTTAGTATGTTAGCGTGGCCTCCTCTATACCTACTTGTTTGGTTTAATGGTTAATAACATTTGGTATAGGCTTTATCGGACGACAATAAGGACGTGCTTTTTAATCTTAGTCATTAAGAGAGGCCAGCAGTTGACCACTAAAGATGATGATGATTTAATGTTAAAAACCTTACTTCATTTTAATATCTACAAGATCCTAATCTACTAATTTTTTTAAATAATAATGGTAAGATTATAAATAATCATGAAGAAGAAAAAACTATGCTTTTACTTTATTAATTTACCTAAAAAGCAAAAGATTTACTGCTACTTTCTCTTAAAAATTCCGTGTTCACTTGAAAACAGATATAAATTATGAGCTATAGGCTCATAAAATTTTATTTTGCAGTAAATACCGTGTAGCTGGCCATTAAGCTTCAGTAAATTCCAAGCAGTGCACAAGACATGCGAATTGGCAAGTGTATAAATACACTACTTGTCCCTACACTTTAATAGCTAAGTAGATACTTTATTAAGTGTAAGAATATTGAATAAGAATGAAGAAGTAATTGTCATGATTTTTATCCCCTGTTTTTTGGCAGGCATTTGTGGTTATAATTATTATTATCAACCGATCAGTATTGTGTTTCGTTGCCGGTTTCGGTCGAGAAATGGATGGGTTCGTAACAAACATGACGTCACATAGAGATGCTTTGATTGCCTAAACAGATTAAAATATAATGCTCATAGGTTAATTTAAAATCTCTGCCAAAGCACGAAATAGTTTAAAGTAGTACTTACTCATTCTGGAGTATAAAGCGTAATGCGGTAAAAACATTTATCTATTACAATTGAATTGGCAAGGTACCACCTTGTAAATGTACAGTACAATAAGTGGTACCTACCCTTTCAATTTTAGAGTGAGTATTGATCGTACTTTGATATTGGACAATGGATCTCGCTCCGTGCATTCAATATCCCTTTGTAAAAGGGACTGGAATGTTGAAAATAAAATGGAAGAGCAAATAGCTCAAAAGCTATGTCACAACATGATGGAGATACCTAGATGGAATGCCTGATTCGGTGAAAATAGATCGCAGATAGGTATAAATATGTTTTACAGTGGCTATACAATGGTTACTGTATTATTTATAGTGATGAGATTGATAGACATAATCAACTAGAGTTACTGCCTACTGCACTATTTTATTGAGTGGATATTTTCAAGTAATTTTTATTATAGTTATTTATTATTTATTATAGTAGCTTCAAAAATCCTAAGCCTCGTTATATTACAGTACTCCCATGCTGCGTTTTAAAAAAAAAGATTTAAAAATAATTGAATGCGTCGGAAACGTGAAAATATATATCTATTAAATTAAGATGGGAGGAATTAGTGCAACATGAACTGAATTTAGCCCATTTACGGCCAACTGCGGGGCATGGATTAGTGGCCAAGCTGAGCGTCAGAAGATTTTAGGCAACTGGAAAATCTTTGAAAAGGTTATATAACTCCAAGGCACGGAAACTCAAATGTATTCTGTATAATCACATAAGTAGCTGCGGAAACTTCTGCCATATTACAATTCCTCAATTCTCTCTATCAGAACAAATATTGTTCGGTATCAATATTATTTTATAAATATAAATCAAGGACTCAAACAATACTAGGTCAAAGTTCTACTAAGAAAATACGGCCTACCTGCGAGGCAAGTAGGCCGTGTTTATACTATGGGAATATTGATTAGCCGCGAACTGCAAAGACATGGACGGTTTTACTAATACTGCAGTGGAGTGCTTGTAGGTTAATGTAAAATCCGAGTAGGTATTAGAAGATATTTGGGTAGATAAATGAAACTCTCCCAGTAATGTATTGTTGTCACCATTATAAACTTTTTAATAGAAGCCTACGGAGCTTCGAAGGATACATATATTGGAAAAACCTATATATTTAGATAAACTAGGATACTAAAAACTAATATACAGCGTTTTGTATTGAAGCTGGGTATTTGTGAACTAAGTAATCGGCTTAAAATTGAGTCACCACCACCACCATAAGCCATGTCCCTTTCCTTGTCCCACAATAAGGCACGGGGTTCATCTCGGAATGGGAGGGATTTGGCCACAGTTGGATTACAGATTTCACATGTCTTCGAAAACATTATGGAGAAATCTCAGGTCTGCAGGTTTACTCACGAAATTTTCCTTCGCAGTTTCGGCAGGTGACATTTGATTTCTAAAATAGCACATACCTAACATAACTAAGAAGACTCGGTGATTATATCCCTCATTAAATGCATAGCATTCACAGCAGCAGGCGAGCGAGCGAACCTCTAGTGAACTATTAGTCCTTGTAATATCCTAATTACGAGGGAGTGTTTGTAAACGGATTATATTTAACAAAATTGGATACATACTAAAAATAATTATTAATTAATAAGTATTAATCCTTATCTAAATAAATATGTGCATTAAGTTAATTTATTCCTGATCCAAATTGTTCATTACACCATTTTAATCAGATAAATTCTATAGAAAATATTTTAGTCTTTGTGAAAATATCGTAACAACAAAATACCCTTTCATTTCACTTGTGGGCGTACCGAGTACCTACCTAGCAGCGTATCAAAGCGTTCAGACCTTTAGAGCGCGCTGAGAGCAATACAGGTGGAATTTTACGCACGCTTTAATTAGGTAGGTACGTAAAGTGAGCATGTACTCATTTACATTTGTGGCTATCACCACGTTTGTGTCTGTCTATACACATTATACGTAGCGTCCATGGCCCAATGGCTCGCTTCGATTCAATGTGATCAAAAGTGTTAAGCAACGACGGGCGCGGTCGGTTTGTGAATGGGTGACCGCTAGTGGCAAAATTTCATGGATGCTACCGTGCTTCGAAGGGCACGTAAAGCCGTCGGTATGAAAGCTTCAAATTGGTAACTGAGTTTTAATTTTGTTTAATAACTTAGGTTTTAATTACGGATTTATAAAAAAACTAGTGGACGCCCGCAGCTTCGCTCGCGTAGAATTAGACCCATTAACGACGTCTACCCGTCTAACGACTTCAAAAACGGCAAAGTTTCATACTAACTTTGCACCCCCGTTTTACCCCCTTAGGGGGTGAATTTTCAAAAATCCTTTCTTAGTGCTCCCCTACGTTATAAAAGGAACCCTTGTGCAAAATTTCAAGTTTCTAACCCTTATAGTTTAGGCCCTGCGTTGATATGTCAGTGAGTCAGTCAGTCAGTCAGTCACCTTCTCCTTTTATATATATAGATATACTACTGAACATTAGTCATTCATCAGTCATCTAACTCATTGGAGATAAAGATTCAAAAAATATATCGTAAATGACAAAATATTTTTTGCTTAACCTCACTCTTCAAAATTAAACATTAGTGTAGCTCTTACCTCCGAGCTTACCTCATTCTCGCTAGCTAATCCTGAGTCGCGGCAAGTTTCATTTACTTTCCTCGTTCCGCGGTAAGCTCCTTTAGCCTCGAGCTTATGTTAGCTAGCTTTGTTTATTTAAGCCGTGTGCTGTATTCGATATTTTCCGGCACTAAGCTTCTAAGCTGCTTTTCTTTTCTCAATTTATTGAATACGGTACTTTACTAGCCGTAATTTGATTATAGAGATGAAGGAAATTATACTTATAATAGTCTAATAATGTCCAAGGTAATGTAGTATTTAAAATTAATACTCCTTTACTTACTTAGTGTATCAGGTCGTTTGTTTTCAGGATGTCACGATAACGGTTATGTGTTTATGAAAACTAAGGCTAGAGCAGAGTACCCAGAGAGAGAGAGCAGAGTATATTTTTTAATCGATTGATTAAAAATCGATCGAGTATTTCAGTGTTTTGTCCATTTCGTGAAATTTTTCGGGACAAAAAGTATCCTACTTCACTTTACAGACCCTAAACTACATCTTTGCCATAAATCACGTCAATCCTGCGCAATGCGTTAAGGACAAACCAAGAAACACACATTAAAAATAATTACCATTTACTAGGTTACTTCAAATATTGTTATGCCTTCTTTCCATAACGATATAGCTACGTTCCAAAAGGAATAATTACTTGGCACACGACTAACCGAGCCAGTTGAAAGAATAAAATAAAACTTTAATAAAATGTTTTTGTAACAAGTTACGTGAGCTGTTAACCTTATAAATCACTCGTGTATCTTGTGAATAATAAATACGATGATTCCGTTGGCCGTCCAACAAAGTTCTATGAAATTCTATGTAATCACACATTAATCGGACTTCATTCATAATTCTTTGACTAGCGAATTAAAGTGCTAAAGGGAATTTTAAGGATACAATATAGCAAACGAGCTTGCAGCACTACTTAACCGATGCCGCCCATGACAACTGTGACTGACTTTGATCAAGACTCAATGCGAATGAGGACTGGGGGCTGTTACGAGAATTATAGTTAGTCCTGTTAGTTGATGTTAGTAATAGTCTTATTAGTAATTGTTACTAAGATTCTCGTTTCAAGTCAGTCACAAATGTGTTGCTACCCTTGAGGACTAAGATGGACGTCTTTTTAGGTGGAAGCAAATATATTTTATATAAAAACCTATTTTGTCTATTTTGCCAATTGTCACGGGCGGTAGCGGATGGGTGGTGCTGCATGCCCGTATTGCTAACCGGAAAAAACACCTTTCCAATTAAACCAAAATTGCTTTAAAAACAATTATTAGATACACTATGTAATAATTGTTTTAAAGCATTGTAATTTTGATGTACTACGAGCGTGGTGAGTGGTACTGCCTCGGGCAAACTCTTTAAGGAACAAATAGTTTTCATTTAAAATCTATTGGTAAAAGCTTAACTATCAGAATCCTGCTATTTACATTTAACTAACATAAATGCTATTTACTTTTCAGCTATGTTTGATGCTATTTGCAATTGACAAAAATGGGAAAGTAGTGAAAAGGCAAAGTAGCTCCACAGGTTACAGTGAAGCGACGCCACAGGTTGCTTCTGCAAGTTATTAAGGATCCCGGAATAGCTCTTGTGAACAGTTCCCTCGCTGCATCGCCAGGGAGGCGGGCACCTACTTCTCTATTGACAATAAATGATCCACTCAGCTCACCGCTTTTAAACACCCTAAGCTGTGAATTGCATTAAAACATTAAAGGTTACAAAATTATCATCATTACCCGTCACTAACTTAATAAATACCTACTTTTAATCACTGTTGAAATACTTACTATAGGTATTATGTCTGGCAGTATTCTACGCCAAGATAGATAATAAAATGAGAATGCCAAAATACGCCTAAAATGCGCATAAATAACGGCTACAAAAAAAGGTTAGCTCAGATTTCTTGCGAGCGGTCAAAGATAATTTGAAAAAGCTGTGCATTTGAGCCGTAATTATACTAAAGTCACAAACACTAAGTTTATGACGTAATAGAACGTTTTTTGTCCAGGATACACAGAGGAGCAGCCTTCCACGCAGTTCACCGCGCAGCTGCCGAGCGAGGTTAGCCCGGCCGCCGGCAGCGCCGCCCAGCCGTCGCCTCAGCCACACTCCTACGCCCTTCTGCAACTCTCCGCCTCCGACTCCACTGAACAACCCTTCCTGCAAGTGCAGCTCCAGTCTTCGCCTGTCTCCCCCCCTCCGCCACCGGCGAGCGGCAAGTCTCTCTCCATGTGCTACACCAGCACAGGTACCCTTCTCTCGTTACCGCCCAAGAAGAAGGACATATATCGCCCCTACTGTCTCGGCGACCGGGCGTATCTCCAGCGAGCGGAAGAAGATCTGAATGCGGCCCACGCCATTCTCGATCTCAGCCAGCACGCTGTGTATTTAAGCGCGCCGCCGAGGCCCGAGCCGCCGCCTAGGCCCGAGCCGCCCCCGCCCGAGCCGCCGGCGCCCTTGCCGGTCAACGCTCCGGAATCACCACACGACCGATCCGCAGAGAAACCGCGCGAAACGGTCGCCTATACTTACGATGCCTTCTTTGTGAGCGACGGCCGCTCTAAGCGGAGGAACTACGCCAACGCCCCGGTGGAAAGCGCGCAGCAACCCGACCACAAGTCGAAGTATACTTGCAGCGAGTGCGGCAAGCGCTACGCCACATCGTCCAACTTGTCTCGACACAAACAAACGCATCGCAGCCTGGACTCGGTATCTGCGAAGCGGTGCGGCGAATGCGGTAAAGCATACGTGTCCATGCCCGCTCTCGCCATGCACGTTCTTACGCATCAGCTGTCGCACGTTTGCGGCGTCTGCGGTAAGCTGTTTTCGCGGCCGTGGCTCCTGCAGGGTCATTTGCGTTCGCACACGGGCGAGAAACCCTACGGATGTGCACATTGCGGGAAAGCTTTCGCTGATCGGTCCAACTTGCGAGCGCACATGCAGACGCACTCCTCTGATAAGAATTTCGAATGTTTGCGTTGTCATAAAACGTTCGCGCTAAAGAGCTACCTCAACAAACATCAGGAGTCGGCATGCGTGCGCGACGACGATTCCGAATCCGAGGCGCCGGCGTCCGCGACCGGCTAGGCGCACTCGGCGCCGACGCAACAAGGGACCGTAACCACCCATGGTTTAATCGTTAACGTAAAGTATTAATATGAATTTAGCTTGTTAGTTTAATATGATACATTTACAAATTTAAAAATAGAAGCGCTTTCGTGGCCCCCCGCGACGACGTCGCGTGGGGCCGCGTCGCGACTGAATCGAGCAACGTTTCGCAAACAACGAATAAAGTACGACCCCGTAGCGCCGCCACCGCCGTGGCTATAGGCTGTAGAGACAGACGTCCTAATAACGTGTAATATTAAATAATGTATATACTCGACGATAAAATATACCCTTATATACATAGAAGTAACGAAAATACGAATGAAACTAATATCTTTTGTAGGTGATTTTTACAACCGCAATGTAGGTTAGAGATTTACGGTGTAAGTTAAGCGTCGAGATGCGAGAGCCGAGCGCCGAGCTCGTCGGCGGCCGGAGGCGGAGCGCCGGGCGCGCGTCGTCCGTCTCGGTGAGGAACTTGCCAAAACTTTCCGTCCGCAGGCCCGCGCGCCGCGCCCGCAGCGCCACACGCCCCGCGACAGTGCCTTAGCGGCGACCGCGCGCCGCACCCGTCCCGCCCCGCCAATGCCCCGCAAACGCCCCGCCCGACAATATTATTTAGGCCCGTTTCAATCACCACCTTATTAATCTCTTGTAAAAATGTTCATGACTAATTGTAAGTAAACAATTATATAAATAAGTATTATTATTTTATTAACATACATTCATATCTTCGAGAATTTTATATTTACACATCTTTACATATTTATGGAACTGAATAATAAACAGTGATTTGAATTACAGTTACAAAACTAGAATACCAATACTAGGCGTTTATAACTAAAAGTAAAGGACGGGCAAGGTGCAAATCTCTTCGGCCCAGGGACGGGTTGCGCCGCATCAAACAGCGTGCATGCCTTTAGTTTGAGCGTGTGTTATTAGAGACAAGTTGAACATAACTGGCAATAAACTAATATACTAGGCTAAGGTAGCGTATTACTAGGCTAAGGAGAGGCGAGCACGAGGTGCTCGATGAGAAATGGGTATTCGAAAAGCAATAATAAAGTAGACATTAGTAAGTCGCGCACCGCCGAGTCGAGTAGGCGCAGCAGATTTTATGCCACTCCTATCCTCGTAGCGTTTTAGCTCTCGTAGATCGGCCGCTACGCGCCTGCGGAGCAAGAATTCTCGTAGTCGAGCTACGGGCGCTGTAGCGGACTGTATTTTCCCTAGTTTATTAGATAGTGCCTCGCGCGTCAATTTCTAATCTATGAATTTATTTTAATCCTGTCAATTAAAAGTCTCCTAAATTAAAAGTTCCTGAATTTTTAACGGAGTTATGCGCTAAAAATACGACGTAGCCAAAAATTTTTGGATGCAAGGTGATTTAGTCTGTTTAAGAATCCGTACGTTTCTTAACGTTCAAATTATTTTTACTTTCTATTTCATTCAAAGACACAGTCGTAAATTGCTTTTGTGGAAACCTTGTTTTTCTGTCAGCACAGTATTGTTTTTCCGTCGCAGTGACGGCGTTTTAAAGCAATGTAGGGCTGAGGCACTTTCCTACGTACTAGTAGTTATATGCCCTAATCCTATCTGTAGTCGTAGTCTGCCTCTTAATTCATAATCATACTTACTACCATTTTTTTACTAACAAGCTTTACCAGGCGATGGTTGCGCATTTAAAGCAATATAAAGTAACTTGATAAGCAATACTACTTTAAGGATTAATTAGATGATATCGTTTACTAAGATTTTGTAGATTTTTAGATATTTTTGGTGCTTTGGAGTACTATATCGACAACGTAATGAACGAATCTGACATCGAATATTATGTATTTCATCATTAAATTGTGATACGGTCTTTTCCTTTATATTTGTACTGTTATCACTGTGTGTGGACATTTTTTATCTTGTTTCGTTTTATATTCTTTGCAACATCAACCAACGTATCAATCTTCTATTTCTTAACCTTAATTTTACAAAATACTATTTTAATATCTATAGTATACATAGTGTAGTTTTTTTTTAATTTCATCATTTTTAACCTATCTAGACCTACTTAGATTTCTAGTCTTCTCTGTAGTCTAGACTTAATTGTATACTATTCGGCATATTTCCTTCGATCTATTCTTGAAAGTCTTGTCTAGCTATCCAATCCTTAGTATTTTGTAGAAATTTTCGTCATCCTAACGGCTTTTTAAAAATGTAAGACGAAATATTTTATTCTAAAATTTATATTATCGTTATTGTAATTGTAGTAACTATACAGATAGGTAACCATTAACTATTAATACTAACGAAACCAACTTATATACAAGAATATATACTTACATTTAAATGTAAATATTTCCCTGTGTACCAAATTTTCTTCTTTACAATTTTTGTAGTTATAAGTAGATACGAGTATAATATGTCGTTTCGACGAAATTCTATAGTCATCATATAGATTTAGTAGAGTAGAGTTATTAGTTTCACTATGTACATAGTAATAACGGAATAATATACTTTAAATTTCTGTCTATCGGTTCAAATTAAGTCATGTATGTAATCCATATTTTCAACGATCACACGATCAAATTACTACTAATTATACTACCATTTTCAAAGCTTATGAGCATATTTGAAAATTGACAAGCAAAATAATAGTTCACTTATTTTTACAGACAATGATATCAAGGAGATACTGTTGGCTCCGACAGCTATCCCTTCAACGTGATATTTGCGTTAATTAACTCAAGCGGAGGCATTTCGATAACATTATTAAATATATATATATCATATCAGTAACAACTAAAAATTATTTATTATTTACAGTACCTATCTTAAATAAAAGATATATTTTTCCAGTCAAAACAATATATTAGTAACTAAAAAACGTATACTAGGTATTGGATTTGGTAAATGTGGTAAGCGCAAATTATTTGGGTCTATGAACCAAATTAATTAACTCAATTAATATGAGGATATGATCAAAAACGTTAACCAGTTTAATCTCCAGGACAAACATGAAAAGAAAATTGAGTACATTGTACATCAAACTAACACGGTACAATATTCCAAAGTCACAATTACCTACCAAACCTTGGTAATACTACATTTATAAAAGTAATTTTACTTTGGATACTTATTGATTATCATACCCAAATGTTTCTGATGCGTAGTTTAAGGTGTATACTAAATACTTAAACACTAAAAATAAAAGCAGTGTAATGTCGCGATAAGGAAATTTTTTCCTGTTTACGCATTTGCTAGATACTTGACATGGTAGGTACCTTAATTAATTGTTGGCGAGGCGGACCAAAATTATTGTATAATCGCTCCCCTTCTCCCAATTAATATAAAACATTGGTATCAATAAACAACACGTTACTAAAGGAATTGCAATATAAACCAAAAAAAAATAAAAGTTAGCTTAAATATTGTTCAGTAACACAACAATGTTATTTTAGTCAAGCTAAGCTAAAATGTGTTCTACGACGAGGCTGCAGCACAAACGAATGTGAATCATCATCTAACTAAAAGCAATCATTCAGTGATACTTATTATACAAATTAAATTGTCCAAGATAGCAATACATAAGCAATAAAGACATAATTTAGATTAATATAGGTCTATATATTATATTTAACACTAGTCGACTATTTATAGTAATTAGTGGTAAAAATAGAAATTAAATCAACGAAAAGCAATATAGTTAAGGATATCAATTACATGATGCCGAGGCGTATAGTAACGTACAGTCTTCACAGTAAACGTGGATAATGAGTAGACTGCAATGAGGTGATAAAAGTAGTATATTTTTAATGAGCCGATATATAATTAATTGATCGCGTAGGTATTGCTTAGAACTGTTCTAACGTAACATTTTTTATGCCTTTTTCATAGAAGATAAATTAAATCCATTAGTAGTTACCTACTATAAATCAGCAGTGATCTACGTGAAAAATAAAACTAATAAATTAAACACCTGCGATCTATTTTGGTCTTCAACAACCACATTAGTATATATTATCTATACATGTCTCTTTCTAAATAGGTGGTATCGACATTACATGTAATCGACCGTACCTACATATGCCAAGTGTGCAAATATAGGTTCTGGGTCTCTAGATTGGGAGACAACTGGGATGGGGACGTTGTGAGCAATTTAACAGTCAACTTAGAATACTATATTTTCAAAGATTGCCAGACGCATTTAGAATGAAAAAATGTATGCCACATTTTTTTAAGGCTTTGGTCCTCATCATTGAAGAAAATTAATAACTTTATATATTTCAATAACCCATTTAAATTTAAGCAAAAGTCAAGGTAAATTAGTAACACGATAAAATTTTATATATTTTCTTTAGTAAAAGCATGTTTATACAATTATACCGAAAAACATATACAGTAATGAAAATGTTTTTTTAAATAAGTAGGTGTGATATGGAGCGGTCGGATTAACAAATAGACAGCCAGTTTAACATAGCAATAAATTTTAATATAATTTATAATAATTCTTAGATGTATAAAAGCAATAAGGCAACGATAGCAATAATATCGAAGTTTACAACGAATACATTTTATTTACTCGAAATATTGAAAATCGATCTGTTGACGAACGTCGAAAAACCACGAAAGACATATTTACTATCGTGAAAAGTACATATTAGTTTATATTAAATTATTATATTATATTCATATTGTTCAAAATTAGAATACCGTCATTTTGAGTGGAACGTGTCTGATGGCTTAAGGCTTGTAGGCCTACCTCGTTTAGTTTTCTTATTAATTTACCTTTTATTGTGACGTTAATAAAATGGTTTTTAAAATAGAAAAAATACATTTACGCACATAAATATAATCGCCAGCTTGTCATTTTAGATCTTTATCTTAAAATAGATGTAGTAAATCTCAAATGATTGCTATTTTAGAAAGTATTGATTTAATGGTTCAAAAATTTTGGAAATGTACCTATGTCATGTCATACAAATGTTTATGTTCCAAATGTTGGAGCATCAGCGGGTATTGAAATTATGATTTGGTCAAAACTAAATAATGGCAAGCTAGTGGTTGTTGTTTAGTGTAATAAAAGGTTATAATATTACTTTTCTGTTTACTTACCTACTTAATTTTTTCAAATACGATATGTAATAAATCTAGTCATAATGTAGTCTACAGATAATCTAGTCAGTTAGCGGTCAATCAGTTTATAAACGTACTCGTATTTAGACCATTAGATGTAGAAAGAGAGGTGATTATTACATATGTGATGTATTGTAGCATGTGAGAGTGAGTAGAATGTACCTACTAGGTGTATCGAGAAAGGAAATTACATCGTGAGGGGAGCGCTTTAATGAAACTGGAATGATAAAATATACAATACTCTTCAATTTATGCAAGGTTGAATAAGTACGAAAAGTGCGCGATTCTGAGCTCGCGATTGTTTTATCCGTTTAGCGGTACTGTGAAATACAAATTAGACAAGACTAGTTAGCAATATCGCATACCTACTTACATACTTACATAGAGTACCTACCTATACCTAACAAAATACATCGCAATTTATTCCCTAAAAGGATGAAAGTCAAAGTATGTATTGTAAATATCTACAATATCTTACTTTAAAATGTATTACAGTCATATGTATTACTAAAATAATGATGGCTGACCGAGTTCAACTTTCAAAGTAGGTATGTGAACACAAAACAGGTGCAAATTACATTAATTAAAAGTGGTATTTATAAAAATGAGACCAAGTTAAAAGCAATTAAGGCTTTGTTATCAAAAGGATGACCTAGTCATAGGAGTTAAAATACCACCTATCTTCATCGTTGTAGATACCTGTCATATTAAAGAGGAAACCATTCCGTCATCCTTCCTAATGATTAAAATTGATTTTTCAATTTTAGATAGTATTATAACGATTAAGTAAACCTATATAATATACCCAACTATGAGTAGTCAATTTTTTAATTCATTCATTCCTTCCTAATAAGCAATTATTATATACCAAAGTACCTACCTACGGAGCTAGTTAACTTTGCATGAATTATATAATAATAATATAGAAATATATTAGATATATATATGTAATTTAAGCCAATAGAACTTGTGTTACTCGTATTATCTATGTTAATTGGATCATGAAAATATTGGACTTATTTCAATGTAATTTGGTCGGAAAAGTGGCATAACGTTATATTATAAATAAATATTATGTACTTGAATACAATGTCACAATCAACTGACTTATCTATTTAAACGGTTACATGGTAATAAATATACCCGCCATGTTCTACGATTATCTTACAGCGGCTTAGTTCAAGACTTACGAGTAAATAAAACAAACAGCCTGTAGGTATAATTTCCATGATCAGACAACCAATTTACCATAAAATTGTACTTACTCGCTTAAATATTAATATTTTTACATGGCAGGATCATTTACCTTGTACTATGATCATTATATAATACTTCATTGATGAAATTATACTAGACACTTGATTGAGCAACATAGTTTAGCAATAGAACAGAATTTTTTTGTTAAAAATGTTAATTTTCTATTGATATTTTGAGTTCTCTGGACGGAACCCATTACAATTCTTAGAAGACTTGAACAACAAATTATGAGATGATAATAATAAAATAAGATAACCTGCAACCCATACCTACTCCCAATGCAGAGCCCATCCCATACTCTCCCCACAGACAAATCTGCGGGAGGTCTAGACTAGAACATATTCCACTACGCTGCTCCAATGCGGATTGGTGGTGGTTGATGGCCAACCCAGTATTTAATGTTCTCAGCCACCCGAACGTCCTAGATAAGGCCTAACAATAGTTTTCTCCATGGAAAACTACCGGGACCGAGGACTTAACGTGCCCAGTAAGCAGAGTAGCGCCCATAAAATTTTTGCCACTAGTCACCCATCCACAAACGTCGTCGCTTCTCTGTCAATCACATTGAGTGACACGAGACATTGGGCTATGGACGTCACAGAATACATTTTTTGGACGTTACGAAATTATGATAAAATATGATAAATTATATATTATGGAAGTTTAGGTCCTTGTGTCCCAATGGATAAGTAGATTTTATGTTATTTATTTACAATTTTTATTTTTAACGTTGTGCCGTTTACGTACCAATTATAATTATGTTTACTGTTTGTTGCATCTTTAAGTAATAAAATAATTGTTTAAGTTAATAATATGTTTATGGTTTTCGATAAAATTGAAATGTTATGTATAGTTTATAGTTTTCAAAATTCATAACACCAATTTACACAACAATATTACCTTAAGTCAAATAAATCCAGACGCTGATCACGTCAATGTAAAACCTAGTTTATGTACTAGGTTGAAGTAAGACTAGCGGTCCGCAAATTTTAATATTCTCCAAACACTGGTGTGTGTGGCCCAAGAATATTAAAGTTAATGATATTAGTATTGTAAAATGTAGATATTCTGTGCACAAAAACGTACACAATATATTTTAGAATAAATATTTGTAATAATGTAACCTCAAAGTGCTTCATAGGTTGGGTACCTGCATTACTGCCTTTTTTTATCTCGTCGAGGCTTATCCTCAATCCCCCCCATCCTAGATCGATAGTTCTGTTATAGGTACCTATTCAAGTCAAATACTTACAAACGATACGATAGAGTTAAATAGGCAATACATTACCTACAACCAGGCATTACTGTGGGTACCAAACCAACCATAGAATTATTTCTTTCTCTGTTTGTTTTAAACCTTAGACTGCACTCATTATATTTAACTGTCTATGTTTTCACTTATGCCTATATTGGGCATACATATTTCAAACTATGAATGTATATATAAGTAAAGATTGTTTAGTGAAATACTTACAATTATATTGTACCTACCTATACCTAATACATACAATATATGCATTGAATACATGTCATTGCGGTAAATTACCAAAGTGGTATGTAGTGTAACATAAATAATATGTATCTAATGAGTTGCTGCCTATAATATTTTTGGTTTGACGGAACATTTATTTCTATTCTTCATAAAAATAAACTGTATTGTAAAAATAAATTTGTTTTCTTTTTAACCGACTTCGATAAAGGAGGAGGTTTTACTTCCAACTGTATGAATTTTGAAAATGTTTATATTGTTTAAAAGGGTTAAACATTTTCAAAGTCCAGTATATTGTGCTTACCTACCACCTGTCTACGTAAAATCACTTGGTAGGTATCTTTTATCTCCAGGTGATCACAGGTCAGATTCTGATGGGCACAGGGGATCCCATGGAATTGAAGGGAAAATTTTGAGAAAATAATAATAACGGCAACCTGGAACTGTTCTAATGATGATAAGGGACTCAAGGTAGGCGGTGGTTATACTTCAGTATGTTTGGGCTTTCGATCACAAAAGATTGGGCTCATTTTGATTAATCATGAATTACATCATAATTTTACTGACAGGTGCTTAGAAGTTACAAGTAAAATAATAAAAGTAACAATAAAAAACCGTGATATGAGATATAGAACCGATACATTACCTGATTATGTGGTTGAACTCAATTATCATTTCAAATTTTTACTATTCGAATACATTTGAACTCAATCGATTTTTAATATTGTTGTCAATTGTTTTGATCAATACCTAGTAAAATACGATAACAGCATCACATATTGACCCCTGTGTAGCTGTGAGTTCAGGTTCGCAGTGTAACAGATTTTCTTTTAGCAAATAAATATTTGTACTATTTTATTTTCTGTGCGTTTCTAATACCTACCAGTCCGATTAGGTATGTCAGTATGTTAGCGGTTATTTATTTAGACACTTTAAGGC
Organism: Carterocephalus palaemon; assembly: GCA_944567765.1. NCBI lineage: Eukaryota > Metazoa > Arthropoda > Insecta > Lepidoptera > Hesperiidae > Carterocephalus > Carterocephalus palaemon. The sequence continues at coordinate 10,502,952 of OX155637.1, read as the reverse complement.
CTAAAATAATCAGGTGGATAATATATAGATCATAAATTATAATTCTTAATATTCATTAATAATTACATCGATCATAATTGTAAATACAAAAGAACCGCGCTAGTTAACCGCTCAACCCAACTTATTAACATAAATCATATTGACTACCTACACGTACCAAAATATGTATACCTAAGGTAGTTTAGATAAATGAGTATGTACTTGTATGTAGTTTGTTGATTTTGAATATTATATTGTTAGTTTTATCTTTGTTATAATACAGTTATTGGATTAACTTGAGAATAACCTGGATATAATATATATTTTTCTGATTCAGCTCTGCCGGACAGCAGAAATTATGATACTTCTCTTACTCTCCTGGAATACAAAGTATTTCAGTAAAACCATTGTGAATGTGGAAAAAAGTTATTAATATGATAAATAAAACAAAAATATTCAATCATTAGCATTCCTTTATTTGATTTTAATCAAAACAAAACGTTAAACACTAATTACAATTTTTACTTGTAACATGACTGGTTATCTATAAAATTTATTGTAATATAGTATATAGTAAAGGGTAACGATGATATTGCAGCAGTATTATTACCCCGATTGATTGAGATACATTGCAGTGTAAAAAACACAATGAAATATGAGCTAACTGTTAATAATCTCGCATTATAACTGTCGCTGTAATAACTTATATTGTTTTTTAATGAAAAATAAATGTCAAGGTAAATATTATCACCAAATTAAACTAGATCAAACAAATGTTTTGAATAAACAATTTAAAATATAAGTACAAAAATTAACTAATAAGATTAAACAATATTATAATTAACATTGCACGTCAAAAAATCACTATTTCTGGTATACTGAAAACAATATCCGTCCAAATAATCGATTTGAATCTTGTCATAAAGGACATAAAATAAAATAGAAAGAAGAAAGAAACAACACACGCTACATTTTCGTATTTCATCAGTCACAAATCGCGTATGGCTTCCCTTACCCCTCACTATACAATGCTCAAATATTTTCCCGCAACAAAACTAACGCAGAGTGTAGCTTACCAAGGCAGATCCACCGCACTAACCTACCCTAGCATTCCTAATTATTGCCAAATATAAGGAAATCGGTACAAGCTTAGCTTACATTACATACCTAACTACCTCGTGACTAGGATTCACAGTAGACGCTGGTTGAAAAAAATCTCCGCGAAGGCCAGTACGTCACACTTCAGTCGTGTAGCAGCTAGTAGCAGCTATAGGTAAATCCAATTACAAATGTACTACATTTCTCCCCCCAGCGTCTACTGTATGTTTATAGACAATATTCTCAAAAGAGACATGAAAATATAACAAAATAAAGTAATACAATGTAACTTAACACTTTAATAACCAATAAATATCAGCAGCAAAATAAATTAAGTTCATTATATATCGTACTAGCTTTAAACGTTATCCTGCTCGCCATGGCAATATAATATAAAAAACAGTGTCTATTTCGATGACACTGCCTTCTACTCTACAACCTTCTATTCTATGCAATCAAGCACGCATCCATCCATTAGCCTTTTGAGGTCCACTGATGGACAAAATGTCCTAAACGACAGCACTCCGACCGACCCTGTGTCTGTTTAGCATATTTTGAATAATCATTTTAAAAAAAGAACGGTTATTAAAGTTTTATTTCGATTACACAGGAAACAAGCAATTATCCGGAATATAAATAGCTTATTCTCTAAAGTGAAATTTACTAATTATGTATATTCAAATCACTTCGATAAATCGTTCCGTTGAGGAGGAGACAAAGGACAAAGCAACCAACACACTTTACTATTTACATTAGTAAGTATATCACGATATATTATGTTTATATTATTAGACACACAAATTGTAGCACTACGCGTAAACTTAGATATAACGTAAACATACGTCATGCCCGTAATAAATAATATTGGTAATGGACATCCTTAAATTAATTTTGCACCATTAGTTTATTATTATTATGTTTACAAATATAAATAAAAACTGTATCGCCAGTTATTTTATAGCTTTAACTCAATATAATAGGCATGCAAAGTCACAGACAAATTTTATTTTGGTAGCTATACGTATATATACTAGATTGGTTTTTAATAAAACATATAATCTTGATAGTCAATTAATAAGTTAGTTACTATAACATAAATATTTCACGAAATATGTGCAGTTTTCGGAACAAGTCGATTTTACCCATTAACAAGTTGGCAACTATACGGAAAGGCGATACAGTTAATACATTTGTCATGTAGGTACTTGAAGTGTCTTGTCATGTACACTAGAAACACAGCACGGATCAACTATTGCTACACATTGTCACTTGTTGCAAAAGAATATTAATCTTTACTTATTAGGCCCCTCGCCCACGGCGACTTTTTGTAGCGATGCTGTCGCGCGTTTTGTAAACGCGCAACAGAATCGCTACTAACGCTAGTTAGTCGCATTTGCAACGCACTACAGAAGCGATGCCAACGCGCTACTAACGCGCTACAGCATCGCGACTAGGGATATCCATTTATAATATACATCGATGTTTTTTGCGATGCATCAATCGGAAAGTTTGCATCGATCGATGTTTTTCGATATATCGAATTAAAACATCGATGTTTTCGATGCATCGATAAAAATATAAATTTCTATAAAAATGAGTATAGATTCTGATATAATTCGTTTTTTTTTTAAGTGTCCCTAAAAATCGCGTTAGAGCTCAAATTAAAGGACAAAAAAATTGAAATTTAAAACTATTTCTTTTTATGAATAAATTTTTTTTTTGACGTGATAAATAATAATAATAATACGTAAAAGCAGCACCAAAGACAATGTGACTAATGTTGCCTCAACGGAGTCCATCTCGCAACTGTAGCGATCGCAGATTACCATGTGCCGTTACTGAATCGCGTTTGTATCGCGACTGAATCTGGGCCCGTGGGCGAGGGCACACAGCTAGCGACAGCTTCGCCACTGTATCGATGCGGACTCGCGACAGCATCGCTACTGCATCGCTACAAAAAGTCGCCGTGGGCGAGGGGCCTTAATTGTACACAAAAGATTAATAGTGAGTTACAAAGATTGTGATGCACATATGCCATCCACATTTTACAGATGACGGTCAGAAAACACAATTCAACCTCATGAGATGCATACGTTCAGTACAATTATAAATTCTCAAATATTAAACTATAATATCTAACCTACACTACAAAAATGAATTATTTGGTGGTTATATCTTGTACATTATTACTAAATGAGATTAAGATTAAGACTAAGGCCAGTATATACAGGTCAAATACAACACTTTGTACGTCGACCCACTATTTAATTACTGAAACCAACCTGAATATACATAGAACATTTATGAGCCACATGAACTACCGATAGTTTTAAATATTCAGATAGTTGTCGAGTTAATTTAATGTATGGCCCGTTTAAAGCCATCGCTAAACTTAAATAACTACACAAATTTGTCTTAAGGGCGAAGCGCTGGTGTTAAGCCAAAGTAAAGCACACAGAACAGCAAATATACGAATATAGTGTTCAAAGTCCATGAGGAGCCGTGCACTCTCTATTCAACGAGGATCAGAAACGTATGATGGGTGACGTGCGTCGATTGATATGTGACGTAAGTATGATGAACACACACATTAGGTGACACATGTATCTACGGCGCATGTTGTAGACACACCCTGGCGGTCGATTCGTATCCTCCAGCATGCGACTACAACACGCACTTAGATGTGAATAGGTAAAAAATGGATTTTAAGGGACCATCTACATGACGACATAAATCAATAATTTGAGTATTTCTACCAAACTCTAAGATAGCTCGCATCCATGAAATCCATGAAAATCCTTTTATTACGTTAATCGACCAGGGGCGTAGATTTCGTCATTGTAAGACCATGGTACCTCCGTAGTCATGTGGTACTTGTAGAGTATAGCCCCTGGTCGCTATTCACAGAGACGACTTACACATTAAGGGGCATCGCCGGTTTAGTGGACGTGCATACGTAAACGTATTCTGATTCGGAGTCGAGGCGTGCGCGGCTGGCCCTGCGTTAGGCGGTGGCCACCTGCCACACTATGAGGTGGCTCTTGGCGGCGCGCTCGGCCTGCGAGCCGGGCCCGCTCGCCGACCCCTCCTCGCCCACCGCCACGCTATCCTCCATCTCGGTATCCGCTGTCCAAACAAAACAATGTCACCACACCTCGCATTCTCGTCTTTCCTCCGCGTGCTCGGAAACGCTCGATTGAATGTTCCGAACAACAACTTATTCCGATCACCATATTAAAACTGGAATAGGTAATTTGCCGATACTACAACATTTTATGAAAATCCAAAATGCATTATCAAGTTTTCACATTATAATTTTGTTGTATCAAAATTCGCTTGAGTTTGAATTGTAAAAAATTGATTGATCGTAAATATCAATCGATATCGAACACGAGGAGAAAAAAAATCAATAAAACGCCAAAGTGATCTACAGTCAATGTCACAATTTACTTAATAATATAAGTCCAGATTTTTTTTTATTTATTTAAGCAAAATCAATAGCTTGGATTTTGTTTGTTTGCTCAGACACAAATTTTATATTTTTAAGGCTTTTCAAAACTTAAAGTTTTGATAATGCGACATAAGGGCAATGATGACTTAATATTAACATATATTGCATTCATTAACCATAGGGATCCCTTGGACTAAGTTGTAAACAAAAACATTTTAACCAGCACCCCAGTGCCACAGTTTTCTAGCAATTTATACTCAAGTGAACACAATAACTAGCGGTGACCATAGTTCACTTTTCATAAATACTGAGTACCCGTAGCGTCATAACTTCATTTGAAGTTCAGTATTAAACTTTTAACCTATAAGAAAGAAAAAATTATATGAATGTTAACAGTAAATGACCAATTAGTAATTTGTTAATTTCCATTAATTATAGACACATTCCAGCAGAAAGTCTAGGTATCTGCCATGTTTTAGGACGAATTGCGTATGTGCAAAGATTTCGAATCTTTAAATTAACTTTTTTACAACAACAACATTTGCATAAAAGTTTAAACTCACCTACAGTAATAACACGATAGACACCTAGGTTTCCGATTACAAATAAACAAATTAGCAATATACACGTTAGCTAAAAATATGTTAAATAGATCTCGCAATGATTAGGTAGTAGGAGTGCTTATTATACCAACTTAAATTACATTTGTGTCAAAATTAATACTTTAAAATCATAAATGTTGTCTATCTTTAAAATTAACTTTTTATATATTTCTGTTATTCTGTTAACCAATGTAATTTCTACACATGATAATTGTATGAAAATTTCCATGAAGTGATAATTTAAAGCGTAAAATGAACACAGGTTCATTTACAGTGAGCGTGATAAAGGTACGATGCGAGCAATTTGTATTTGGTATTCAACTGCTGGCTGCTTGCACATTGACGCGTATGGACGCTGACACAATTTACATACAATTTGCCACCGCGTGCGATACCGTAGACCGTAGCAACCCGAACTGTCTATGTAAATAGGCCATTAAGCAGGAATTTGCTTCAGTCTGCGACTACTACATGCGTTTAGTGAATACCCCGCGTGTTAGCTTCGAAGGAATGTGTTACGATCCCCAAGCGACATGCTCATCGTAACTAAAATTTAAACTCAACGTACCGCCTCTTACATAATACTTGTTTTGTCTACTCTATCAGGTACGTTCAGGATTCACTTATCAGCCAAACAATGATGTGGGAGGCAGTGTCTTGAGTGTCATCTGCATGCTCTTCTAATGAGAAAAAAATTAAAATGGAAAGACATGATAAGGATTGAACTACGTATTTCATTCAGTTAAATTGTATTGATGATGCAAACTCAGAATACAAAAGTTGAAATGATCGAATCACATGAGTTTTATGTATCTTAAGTACTACAAGTTTGACAACATTTTTGGACACAATTAGATAATATAATCTGCATATTTGGATAATTTTTATGAATCCCAAGTAATATATTATTCAACCCAAACAATAGGCACAGAATTTTGAAAAAAAAAAAAAAAATAGAACGAAGGGCGTTATACAATTTTACGATTATTTAGAAACCAGTGTACTGCTTGGTAAATATTTCATAACGATAAAGCAATCAACTCGGTATTTATTAGACCGGCACATTGTCATCGAAAAAGGTAACAATGGACTTCTAATGTCCCTTTTATATTTTAATATTCTTTAATATATAAAACATATGGTTCGTAATTAGGCCAGATTTTTTTTTGTTTTAACTTAATATCGGTTTTTAATATTCGTGAGATTGAGAATTCCTTTTATCGTGGAAAATATGGCTCTACTAACTGTTATTATCCACCTAGGACATGGGGACAGATAGGGTATTGAATTACCGACATAGCTGCAACCCATAGACGTCCCACAGCTGGGCACGAGTCTCCCTCACGCGCAAATCTGTGGGAAGTCTAGAGCATACTCCATGAGCTGCTCCAACGTGGTTTGTTGGAGACATAGAAGATGAAACAATTTTGGCACTGCCTGAGGATTTTGGATCTAGAACGATTATTTGTAGTAATTGTTTCGTTCCTTATACTCCACAAAACCGTTAATTTAATAAACACCTTGTATTGGATTCACTGTGTTGTAATGTTCTGTAAAATTAAAAGTATTTAATCAAACTCCCTGTCCCAACGGGGCCAAGCGATACCACTGTCATATTTATAAGCGTATAAGCGTTACACCACTAATAACGACTACAGTACTATTATAGCATAAGCTTGTAGGATTATTTCATTTAATGGAACGTAATAGTAGTAACGTGCATATTGCTTGTTTGAATTATTTCTCATTGATGTCACCGCAAAATGATTTATAGACCCTTGCAAGCACATCGCATTAAATAAGCGTTTTTAAATTAATATTGATCATCTACAGATTTGCAGTCCATTACTGTTAAAAGCCCTTGGTACATCTCACCGTACAGTAATTAAACGTGACAAATGACAATTCAACAAAAATGTCTCGTAGAGAAATAACATTTAAATTTTTTGTTTCAAATTAAGATTAGATTAGATTAGCGATTATTTAAGTACGGTAATTATATTAAATATACTAAAACAGATAGTGTTCCCGTTTTCAATCGATAGTCGCAATCATCATGTTGTGAAGAAGTTGGATGAAATAGCATTCTATTGTCTTAATAATACAAGTAAAGACAGATGATAGAGCAGTAGAGGGAAACAAGTATCGATTTTTTAGAATAAATTCATGAAGTTAAAGGGAAAGATCGAACACGGATAATGCAAGCGCGACTAGATGTCTATGATAAACAACTATTATGTTCATAGTATGTGGAAAGGTGGCTTGTGAAGTATTTAAAAATAGCTGCGACTCATAAAAGTGCCAATACTGGGCACGGGTCTTCCCCACAGACACAGCTGCGGGAGGTCTAGAGCATAATCCACTATGATGCTCCAACGCGGATTGGTGGTGGGTTAGTGGCCAACCCAGTGTCGCATGTTCTCAAGCCACCCGAAGGTTTTCGACGAGGCTTATCGACTGTTTCCACTATTGAAAACAACCGGGACTGACTGTGGACGCTACATTTCTATTTTAAAATAGCCTAGCTACAATTGCTTCACAGGAACATTTTACGACAGCATTTTGGATGGAGGATTAGTTTATTCTAGAGGTAAGGACAGTCACCTAATCCTCCTACTCGCACTGTGATGTTTAACACTCATCTCAAAGAAACAACCGCCTTAATAAGTAAAAATTTGTTTAGTTAGTTTTTTATGCAATAGTCTTAACATGTTAACAAAACGCTTTAGGGTTAGGTATAATATATGTCTAAAACTGTTTAATTTATTCACAAGACAAGTCTAAGAAAACGGACTAAAGTATTCAGTCCGTTTGCATATTCGTTTATTCAGTAGTTCTAAGCAACACCTATGCCTACTAATTTACGTCTCCAGTCCTTCATAATTCGCAAGACTTTTTTTTTACAAAAAATCGGACTGAATGCCAAGTCCTACCACCAAGCTTAAGCCGGACTCACCTATCCTGAAGTCGATGTACCCCTCGCCGCCGGAGATGACCAGCATCGGCGACGGCGCGGGCGAGTGCCGCGGGGAGTCCGGGGAGCGGGGGGTGCCGCCGGCGCCCGGCACGGCCACGAAGAACGTGACCGCGTCCCGGTGGCCGTGGAAGCTGAGCTGCGCGTGCGCCATCGAGCACCACGGGATCGCGCCCGCCGGGCTCGCTGAGCGCGCGCGCACTAGCGACGCGTGGCCTACGGGCAAAGATCGCGACTAAGGCTCTGCGCAAACGGGCCACCGACCACAGCCACCGGTGGCCAGCGACAGCCACTTAACATAAACTTTTGGTGGCCGCCACCGGCTACACGTGTGCGGCGCGTCTATACAAAATATGAAAAAGTTTATGTTAAGTGGCTGTCGCTGGCCACCGGTGGCTGTGGTCGGTGGCCCGTTTGCGCAGAGCCTTAGGGTCGACTCACACTGGCGCAGAGTCGAAGCGACGCGACGCTGCATGTTTTTCCGCCTACAGGATATTCAGCTCTATTGCTCTATTATTTAAAGCACAGCTCGACTCCAGCCCGTTCGACACCAGCCGCGCGTCGACGCGCGAATGCGCGCGTTGAAGCGCGTCGACACGCGCCACCATATTTACGTAGCAGAAATTTGTACTTAAATAATAGAGCAATAGAGCTGAATATGCTGTAGGCGGAAAAACATGACGCGTCGCGTCGCTTCGACTCTGCGCCAATGTGAGTCGACCCTTACTCGTAACAAACCGGTGCAGCGGTGACGCTACAAGACCAATTTACAAGATAAATCAATGGTTAATAAAATATCCAATTTCCAACTGCAGTCAGTGCACACTACAGTTGGGAATTGAATACAAATGGAAAATAAGTGTTGTGATGTGCTATGAAAGTAACATAGCATTTTGCATATATGTCAGTGTCCACGAATGTTACATTTAATTTAAAGTAAAATCTGTTTTAATACGTCATGAATTGACGCGAAACTATGAAAAAGGTGCATAAAGGTCTCGACGTACGGAGTAGTGGTCCTCGAATTCCCTGAGTGAACAAGAAGCGAAAACCCCCTTATCTTGCTGTGACAAAAAATATTTGCCGGACATGGTGGACATGTAAAATCCTCCTCCATTGATAAAAGAAGAAAAATATGTATATAAAGAAAGTATACATTTTTTATTTTAAATTATTCTCTTGTTGTCAAGTTGTGTCACAAAAGATAAGGCGTCAAACAAAAAAATATGTTTTGTTAAAATAAATACCTATTGAATTATATTAAATAAGAGATTACTTGGCTACTACAAAGTAATAAACATTAAATTTCGTTTCATTTGATTACAGGTAAGGTTTTTAATTTTTAATATACGAGTATGTAGCTGTAATTAGAATTATAATATGGTTCCAATAATGTGTTTGTGTTTGTTACTGATAAAATAAATCTTTTGATTACGGACAAAGCAACACATTAAGTTTGTTTTATCGGCCAATCCTTACGGAATAATTATACTCTAAAAAATTTTTTTTTTAAAAAGCTTTTATAACTTTTTATTTTATTTTCATGCATTGTCATCGGAACCTATTATGTGTGCCAAATTTCAGCTCGATAGCTTCAGTGGAAGTGGGTGAAATATTGATTGCAAGATTCCAGGACATACTTACATGAATACATACGAGTGAAGTTAAATAAAAGCTTTTAAAATACATCTTTTTATATGAGTACTGCATGTCACCATCAAAAAGAGTCGTCAAATTTCGCTAGTTTCAGAGTTCATAAAAAAACGTTCAAGTTTATAGCAGCTTCGATAATTTCGATGCCGAACGTGGCTGACATGTGAATGTCACGTCAACAGCAGCAGAGCAAAATCGCATTTGAACATTAATGAAATATGAAAAAGGAAAACTATTTTTTCTTCCGTTATCGAAGCCTCCTATAGTTATAATAAACAAAACAATGCAACAATGACCCACCGGCGCTATCCCTGGCGGCCTCCGACAGCGGCACAGATATGACGACGCCGTTGCTGGTCCCGATCCACAGCCGGCCCGAGCTGATGAGCAGCGCCGTGATGCGGACCAACGAGAAGCCCAGCTTGCCGGTGCCGAGCATCTTGCTCACGTACGGCTCGATGTCGACGTCGATGAGGTGCTTGTACGTGTGCGCGTGGTACAGACGCAGCGCCGAGTCCATCTTTATTGATACCTACATGGAGAATTTGTAATGGTGAAAATAACCGTTAAGCCTTATCGAAGACCTTCGGGTGGCTTAAGGTCATCGACACTGGATTGGCCTCTAACCCATCCATCAATCGGAATCTACACATCAAACGGCAACAAAAAATGTTTTTTTATTTTTTTTTATTGATACAAGATAGCAAACGAGCTTGCAGCACCACCCATCCGCTGCCGCCCATAACAACTGTGACTGACTTTGAACAAGACTCAATTAGGGACTGGGATGGTTAGCCCAATTAGTTGAGGAAGTTAATTAGAACATTAGTTGGTCAGTTCGTTAGTAGGTATGAGGACTGGGGACTGTTAGTGATAGTTAGTCCTGTTAGTTGGTGTTAGTAATAGTCCAGTTAGTACTTGTTAGTACTAACTGGACTATTACTAATGCCCCGGGCGAACTCTATATGGAACCAATTAGCTTTCTTATAAAACCTATTTGGTTCCCTATAGGCTCTACCACCTAATAAAGTTGTCCTTCTTCTCCTCTACACAATGGATGATGTTATGGTTATGGTGGTCGGCTCTGGTTTCCGCAACTAGCACTTTATAAAGCGGCTTTCTGCGTATGGATGATGTATCGATGTGATTTTTTATTCATGGCTCGGAGTGCCATAGACTACTAGGTTTATTTAATAAACCGATAGCTATTAGCTATACTAGTAGTGTTTCGAAAAAAAGTGACAATAGCTAACTGAAATAGGTGTACCTATTAGTTTGTTATCAATAAGAGGTCAGTTTTAATTTAGTCGTTAAGGTTTGCTTACTTATGTGTGTCTATAGTTGCAAGCGAATTAACTATATTCAAATATAGAAATATAGAAAATATAGAAAATCAGCGCTGTTGGTTCGGTACCGTTCCAACAGCTTAATGCTGAGTGCAGACCATTTGCAGTGTAACACTGCAACATATATACATATCTAAGCATAGTATAAATGTATTGTGTACCTACTTTTAAGTGTCTATTGTTTGTTTGTATCATATTTGTATATGTTGTAGTGTAATTTCTGCAATAAACGTTATTCTATTCTATTCTATATTTTGTTATATGGTCCTTACCCAGACACCGTCGCCGTCGCACGCCATCTGCCGGACCTGGCTCTCCTGGCGAGGGTGCGCTTCGAGTGTGTGCAGCAACGCGCGCGTGCGCGGGTCGATCACGTACACCTTGTTGCGATACCCGCACCACACCGTGCACCCCACGGCGCTCAGGCACCGCACTACGCAGAACAGTGCGTCATTTATACTCCATTTCAATGGAATTTAACAATATTCTAAACGCTGCCACCCATAGACGTCCCACTGCCCAACAGTGGGACACGGTCTCCTCTCAGAATGGGAGGGATTAGGCCTTAGTCCACCAAGCTGGCCAAGTGCGGATTGGCAGACTTCACATGCCTTGGAGAACATTATGATGTATTCTCCGGCATGCAGGTTTCCTCACGATGTGTCCTTCACCGTTATACAAGTGACATTTAATTTCTTAAATCGCACATAACTTAGAAAAGTCATTGGTGCGTGCCGCTGGGGTTTGAACCCGGACCGCTCGAGTGAGAGGCGAGTTCGATAGCCACTGGGCTGTCACTGCTTTATATTCTAAACAAATATGGTCAACTTAAAAGGTAATCCATGAGCTGCTTTCAAGATTAACATAGTTGATATAACAATCAGTTAAGGTTTCATCGGTCAAAACTTTCCTGTACAGTTCGATATTTTCATTTAAACGCGATGAATAATTTTATTTAATATAGTCATGAGGACTATGGGTAGTTTTTAGATACATGTGTTTATAGATTTGTTAATATATGTATTTCTGGTTTACCTATAAAAATATATATCACCAATAGGCTCTATGACCAATAGGGTCATAGAATATTCGGTTTCTCTTTCAGTCGACCATTAATGTTAAGAATATTGCTAAATTCTATTGGAAAAAAAGTTAATTTACAACATATTCATGGTGGAAAAAATAAACCCGAAAATAACTTTAAGAAGGGCATCAATAAACTGCCACTGCGTTGGCAAAGATGCATTGATTGCATGGGTGATTACTTCGATTAATACAAAATAAAAAATCCTACATGAAAAAAATTCCTTTTATTTTACTATCTATATATATAAAAGGAGAAGGTGACTGACTGACTGACTGACTGACTGACTGACTGACTGACTGACTGACTGACTGACTGACATATCAACGCACGGCCTAAACTATAAGGGCTGGAAACTTGAAATTTTGCACAGGGGTTCCTTTTATAACGTTGGGGAACACTAAGAAAGGATTTTTGAAAATTCACCCCCTAAGGGGGTAAAACGGGGGTGCAAAGTTAGTATGAAACTTTGCCCTTTTTTTTTGAAGTCAAGTGGGCAACCTGAACGCGGGTAGACGTCGTTAATGGGTCTAATTCTACGCGAGCGAAACTGCGGGCGTCCACTAGTATTATATAATTTCATACAACGCAATTTCATAGGTAAAGACCTAATAATTATGACATACAGCCATGTTGGGGAATTTATCATCATCGTCAGCATTTAGGGGTTCACTGCTCGGTACACAGGCCTCTCCTAAACGACGTCACTTCGACCGGTCCTGTGCCTTCTAAATCCAGCGGTTTCCCGCTGCATCTGCGTCCATGTTTATTTTCAGAACCACCCGTTGTGAGGCACTGTTCTGATCAAATTACGGAATTTAATAGGAACTAATTTCTTGCACTGGTAATAATAACTAACAATAATTTCTGCCAACTAATGTATGTACTTATTTGTTTATTTAATTTTATCTTCTAAAAACAAGCCCAAAATAGGAGGTGGCTAATTAAAGTAACTAACTAAAATTGTCTCTGCACTTGGAGATATATCGTATGTATCCCATTTTTTCCACAAATCATTTAAAAACTGCTCAATTCATAGTCATGAGCGAAAAGTTATGTTTATCTCGCAAAATAACGCCCTCATAGCTCACCTCTTGTAGTCCTGATCTACCTAAAGTTCAACATTAAACACATCGTCGGAGAATCTTAAAACTCTTAAAACATCTATCTATTAAAACAAAAATTAAACCATGATCGGACAATACAATGAACAAGAGACGCAGAAAATCCTAAATGATAACTGATAAAAACGCTATGCTTCAAATAAAGTCACACTGAACGCTAGTTGTGTTATTTTTTATTAGATCTACGTGAGAAAACGATGCATTTTTAGACTAATAGAATGCATACTTACAGTAGATTGAGCTCTTAGTTTTACTCTAAACTTGATCAACGCACTAAAATAATGTTACAATTTTACTAAATATATAAACGAGACTGCATTATAATCCTAAATATCGAATGTCCGTGAATAATTTAAAAATGTACGTTGATTGTATCTGAAAGTGAAGGAGAACAGATTTTTAGATACATAGGATTGTTTGTGGGTTATGGACCTACAAAAAAAATTGTTTGTGTATGTGTGTGTGTGTATGTGTGTGTGTTTGTGTGTGCGTGTGTGTATATGCAAAAGATAGACAGATGGAGGGAAACTGCCCATTTCTTATCTGGGTTTTTCAATGGAACTACTATGTTTTCGACGGCTTTGCACTACACATGACAGCATCCATGAATTTTTATTCAGCAACAATATGCGAGCGCTGCACGAAGCCTAATGGTGGCTTACCGTGGCGTGAATGTGTGCATGCCGGCTTCTTTTAACTAGCGAGCTGACTTACTATGGGTACTTAATTTTACATTACATGAGGCTGCATCCGCCTTTTTTTGTCGGTCCATGATGTTTATATCAGGGGACCTACCGGAGCTTTAAGAAAATAAATGTCACTTGCTATAACGGTGAAGGACACATCGTGAGGAAACCTGCATGTCTGAGAGTTCATCATAACGTTCTCGAAGGTATGTGAAGTCTGCCAATCCGCACTTGGCCAGCGTGGTGGACTAAGGCCTAATCCCTCCCATTCTGAGAGGAGACCCGTGCCCAACAGTGGGACGTCTATGGGTCGCAGCGACGACCTACCGGAGCATTTGGGGACGCCTAGGGTTATGAGCCAGTACTGCGTGAAGTCCCACTGGCCGTCCGCGGCGCGGGCGAATATGGCCACAGTGCCGTCCGCGAGCGCGACGACACAACGGGAGGCGCACGCGACGATTGCCAGAATAGCGTCGTTGAGTTTCACCCTAAAACATCCAAGTTATTATTGGAAAAAATATTAATCTATTAATGATGTAATCAATGCTGTTGGTTTTTGTTTCACTAATAAATAAGAATTAAATCAATAAACTTACAAACTACATATTTCTGACTCTATTATATTGTGTCAATAAAAGAGGCAGCTGAAATCAGCGCTGCGTTGGTTAACCAACGATTAAAACTATTAATTGTTGGTAATTATGTTGATATAAATAAAATAGATCCACATTGGAACAGTATGGGCTGAGTACGCGTGTTGGAGCTCCGGGGCTTTAGCGGGGGAGTGGGACGGGAATACAACAAACATTAACTCACCTAGCCAAGCACTTGCCGTAGTTACCCATGGCGGAGTGGACGTATAGGTTGCCGCTCTTGGTGCCGAGCCACATGGTCGCCATCACGGTGGACATCTTGCGGTCCTGCGGGACGTCTGCGCGACTGTCCGCGTTCGACTGCTCCTGCGCGAACGCGTCCACGCCCGGCTCGGGCGACGCTCGCTGTTGCTCAGAATCTGCTGTTGGGACATTCATGATTTTTATCGATAGCAAACGAGCATGTAGCACCATTACAACTGTGACCTTCACGATGTTAACATCTCGTGTAGGTAGGTACCTACTCTTTTTTAATTAACTTTTAAAATTAACTATAAATAAGTCCCTAGCAAAGTTTAGGTACCTACATTACGTACATCTGCCGTAAATTATTATACCATGTGTAAATGGTTACCTATAAGACCCATATAATTGCTTAAATACGGACGAAGTCAGAGATGAGATACTAATTTATTTATTTCATAAAACTTATTTGTAACCACGTACATAAAATACACTCTTAAGAACCTTGATTTATGTTTGAGTGCATTCTGCACATCATTATTTTTGAGAAGGCATGGAACCGCCAAGAGTTTTTGGGCGATAATAAACATAACGAAGTGCCCGATATTCTCGTTTTAAAAAATATTGCCGCTCAGAGTAACGCCGATTTTATGTGCTGCGTAGTTCGTTGAACGTCGAAGTAAACGCTTATTTGTGTTTTGTATTTACCTTGGCATTCAGCCCGTACGTTTGAACTCTGATTTCTTTGCAGACGAATCAACACATTTCCTATCTACATTTATATTCAAAATTTCGCGTAAGATTGAACCACGTAGGTTGAAAATATGTAGGTAATCAGTACCGAACCTGCACGATATTAGCTAATATAAATAAGCTAAACGTTTAATAAAAATCATACTATGTGAAAGTGAATGGAAGAATAAATACGTTAGTTCGTCCGAACATATAATAAACACGTATGTTTTTTCCTAGAAAACATTTGCGTGTTCCGTATATATTTATATTATATCCACAGGGATTAAAAATGGAATCTTATTAATATGCCTTTGCTGTCTATCTGTCTGTCACTGTCTATCTCTTGAAATAGGTAGACACCTCAAATGTTCAAAGAATTAGTTACTTGTGGCCGCTATCACAACAAATACTAATATTTTGAATTTGAATTTGAAAAAGTAAAAAAGAAAGATCTCAAAGGAGGAACCCTCACATACAAATTACCTTAAAAATGGGGTTTCTACGTTTTTTCCTCTAGTGCTTTATCTTATAACCGTTTGAGGTACTCATAGCCACATGGAATTACAAAGTGCGCGTCATTAAAGCCTCCATCATGAGAAATAATAAAACAGTCGGTAGATTTATTACCAAGTGGTCTCCCATACAAGAAAACAATGCATTTTTATAACTCTGCCTATACAAGTTTCAAATTCAAATTCAAATAATTTATTTCGCTATGAGGTGATTACACACGCTTAACGAAAGTCTAGGTAACTACAAACTACTTAAAGAGAAGAGATATAATGCTATTCTAAACTGATTAATATAAAGCAAAGGATGAGCTATTGATCCTTGAATGAATAGCTAATCCTACACAGGTGTCTACATTCTGATTCAAATTGTACTAAATATCGCTCGGTGGTACACGACCTGACGTGTGCTAGTCCAACTCGCACTTGACCGGATTTTTCGATGGAGTAATCTTTTAGGTTTATAGGTCATACATATTATTATTTTTTATTTCATTCTAATAATTCGTTTCGATATTAGTTAGCGCTTTCAACGACATACACTTACCATTGGCCGTGGTCGGGGTGGAACTGAGCGGAGGGCTACCTGCTGGGGTGTTATTCTCGTCTACTTCATTATGAGATTCTTTTGGGTCTTCGGTGAGCGGCGAGGGCTCCTTGACGGGCGTACTTGGGGGTGTGAGCAATGTTGCTTGCACCTGGACAAAACATTACTTGTTACGGCTTCGTACATTTGATGCTAAGAGGGACTCTAAGGCACTCCTTGTAAATTACATCCTAACCTAACATTACGTCCTTGAACATCATTACACATGTAGTCTAATTTAAATCTATCTATACATAGGTATCCCGTCGTTCGTTTGTTTGTTAGGCTATCTATAGTAATACATGTTATAAAGGAGAAAAGATGTGCTTGTAATGTTTTCACACAAAAACTACTGGACCGATTTCAAAAATACTTTCACCATTAGAAAGCTGCATCTTTACTGAGAGACAAAGGCTATATAATATTACTAGGTGTAAACGAAACTATTGTAATGTCTAATTGCACGCGAGCAAAGCTGCGGGCATCCACTAGTATTATATAAAATCAATCTGTCGAAATCTATTAGGTTATACCTGGTGTTCGGTAAATACTAAAACACATACTGACTAAAAAAAGTACATCTTATATTATTAAAAGCTTTTATATAACTTCACTCGTATGTATCTATGTATGTATATATGTATGTCCTGGAAACTTGCAATCAATATTTCACCCACTTCCACTGAAGCTATCGAGCTGAAATTTGGCACACATATTTGGTTCCGATGACAATGCACAAAATAAAAAAAATATATAAAAGGCTATTTAAAAAAAAAAAGGTATTGTTGCAAAAGTTCGATCTCGCCTCTCAGTCTCGGTCCGGTTTTAAATCCAAGCGGCACACACCAATGACTTTCTAAGTACGAATTGAGAAATTAAATGTCACCTGTTGTAGCGGTAAAGGAAAATAATCGTGAGGAATCGTGTCTGAGAGTTCTACATAATGTTCTTGAGGGTATGCCAATCTTCACGTAGCCAGAGTGGACTGTGGCCCAACTCCTCCCATTCTGAGAGGAGACTCAAGCAGTAGGGACAAAGGTACTGTTTCCGTGGTGTTGGTGATAACTATAGGTATATGTAGTTTAATCGAGTCAATTTAGATACTAGATATGGACTGAGGATTTTTGATCCTGAAATATTCTACAGAAAAATTGCATCACTTGTCTCTATTTCAAAGTACCTATTAAGCATAATACTTTTAGTGTAAAGTTCAAATAGATTCATAATTATGCTTAAAGCTGTAGTAACAAACACGCTGATTAGACGTATCTAATTTGTTTGATTTAAAAAAGATCTGATAATGAATATGTCAAATTGAACAGTTTGAGTGCACGGGAATATATTTAATACAAACATTGCTGTGTTGAAATAACCTTTCATGGTTCACATTACTCTGTACCGAGCGGTCAGAGTACTGAACATTTTAATGCAAACTAAATATCCGGCGAACGGACACATTTCCGATTGTAAATCAATATTCATTGTGTATGTCGCACAAACATTTGCCCTGACCGGAACACCGGGCTAGCAGCAATCCCGATGGCTATTTACCTGTGCTTAACTTTGTGTCACGACGAATAAATTAGTTGCTCAATACGACTTTGTTCTGACCTGCATATATTGTGAAATAATATTTTAATAATCACAATGTATGGTGCATAAAAAAAGAAAATGAGACGGTATTTTTAGTTTAACGTTTTACAAATTTTGAAATGTAGTCAATTACTATATGTATACGACTGCATTCGTTATACTAAATAGACTTACTTTTAAATAAGTATTGCTATATTGTATAATTTGTTTCACGGATGCATGGAAAGAGATAATAATGTGAAATTTGGTATCATCATCATCAATCTTTATATGTGTTATCATAATATATTTCTCGTACACCTATAATTATATCCATACTAATATTATAAATGTGAAAGTGTGTTTGTTTGTTTGTCCGGATTTCACGTCGCAACGAAGCTATTATATGGTATGGTTTTTGTGTGTGGAGATAGTGAGGAGGGTGGAGAGTGACGTAGGCTACTTTTTACCGCGGTAAAACATCCCCATGGGAAGATATCGATGTTTTGTTATTTGCTAGATATTTAGTTCCGGATGTTGTTAATAGATGGCGTTAGTAAAATTCATTTACAAGTTCTGAATTTCGCTAACAAATTATACACTATACAAATGTGTCATGTATGTTAAACAACTCATTGTTAATTCCCTTTGACCACGCGGGCGGAGCCGCGGGTAAAAGCTAGTAAAAACATAAACGGAATGCAACTTACTAATCGTCTAAGTCTCGTGCTACCAATGACCACTTCCTTATCTCCGTTCTCCGCCGTGCCGGCGGCGGTAACAGGCAGCCCGTTGGCCTCGCTGTCCACGGAATCGTTCTTACCCATGCAGAATAATGATTGCTACAAAAGAGAGGATTTCATAGCTTTATTATTTGATTCGAGCGTCAAAAACCAACAGGCATCATGCAGGTTTCAAAGAGTATAGTGTAGAAGTAGTAGTATTGGTAATAGCATAGAGTAAGGACTATAGTGTGTAGTCCGTGGTAATAGTATGAAATATTTATAAGCTGCATGAAAGTTCTCAATAAGCTATACATGTTTATTTTGCAAATTAAGCTATGCATGTTATTATAGCCCTTATCCAAGCTAATATTGTATCCGGCAAAGGCCGCGGCAACTCTAACATCACTTGTCTCTATTTCACAGTACTTTCTCGTCAACACGATGACGCGTGACTCTAACAACATGGATAAACATCGTAGGGTTTTTATTAAATTGGTTTACCTTGGATTTAATTTAATATCGTAGTAAAACAAATAGTAAAAACGTCAAACACTTAGTAAAATATAATGTTTTCAAGCAACCACATGTGTAGTGTTTAAGCAATTGGCTTGGGATTAAGCGAACCACGTCGAAATATAGATATTACTAGCTGATCCCGCAAACGTTGTTCTGCCATATGAAATGTCAAAGTGACGCGACGCTTCACGTCAATGAACGACGGTTAAAAATAGAAATACTAAAATTGTGTTTAAAAAACATTTTCCAGTGGACCAAATTGTGAATCGAAACCATTCTCGAGTCCCCTTGAACACAAAAAATTTCATCAACATCTATCCAGCTGTTTAGGAGGAGTTTACTGTCATACACACGTACACAAGAAATATATATATATGTATTATGATTATGACTATAGCTGACTTAAGCTGATATATATTAACGGATTTTTACAATTTTTTTTTGGCTTTCTTATCGGTCGAAATATAAACTGGACTATATTTTTTAATAAACACATGTGCGTAGCGGGTTGCCAGTATAATGAATATAAAACGTACCGAATGTCCCTTAGTTTCGTTTTCGGCGGCCATTCTCTCCTCGTATTCGCGGTAGTCCTCATCAACGGCCCCCGGCACTGAAGCCACGCACAAAATGTGCTTGTCGCTTACTGAAAACGACTCGATCACCACAGCCGGATCGTTCGCATCTATTATCTGTGCACAAAATTACATGACATTTTTTCATACTTCAGGTTATAACTGTTATATAAAAGCTAGCTTAACTAGAACCTCTCCTAAAGCCACAGCTACGGAGGTCCGTATAGAGTTGACCGTATTAGAATTTTATTAAAACAAAAACACTGCGTACCTCTAGTCGAGTCGCCTACGTGATTGTCACTCTCTAACCCAAGTTGGTTAGTGGACTGTGGCCTTATGAGCTCTCTAGGAAGCGGCCGGCAAGAGCAAGCAAGAGGGGACTACCTTTACGCCTTTCGGCTAAAGGGACTTCGGGACTCTAGGACGAACCTCTCTACCCGGGCTGTTCTCCCGTGCCAATGGACACGGTGTGATTGTGTTAATAAACACACGGTTTACGCCGTTGGGCGATCCGCAAGGAATAAACCGTGTTGTTGCTTGCCAGCAACAACACTGCGAGCTTCTTGTCGTCTATGCGAATATCAGTCTGTGGGTTCACTCTCGACCCCCAGATGGTCAGGGGTCACGGGTCTAATGCGGCCGCCCTTCAGGTGGACGTTTCATATGTCATAAGTCTTACCATAACGACACCCTTGTTCTGCGTGCTAGAACATATCCAGACGAGCGACGACAAGTTCTTCTCGACCTGCTCGACGAGGTGCGTCGACTGCAGCTGCCGGTTGATCTGCTCCACTTCCGGCGAGTGCGCCGACTGCGCCTTGCTCATCTCGTATGCTGATGTTGCAATAGAATAATCCTTATACATCTTATATTATAAAAATGAATCGCAAAATGTGTTGGTAAGCGCATAACTCAACAACGCCTGGACCAATTTGGCCAATTCTTTTTTTTAAATGTTCGTTGAAGTTCAAGGATGGTTTTTACGGCGAGAAAAATTTGAAAATTCATCCCCTAAGGGGGTGAAACGGGGGTGCAAAGTTAGTATGAAGCTTTGCCGTTTTTGAAGTTAGTGAATGTGTAACGCGAGCGAAGCTGCGGGCGTCCACTAGTACTAATATAAATATGGGAAAGTATGTTTGTTGGTTTGTCCATCTGTCTACCTAACGGAATGATGGAATGATGCATGCAAGCATGCAAGCAAATAGAGTAACGTCACACTTTTCGAAACATAGCGTAATAATTTGTTTGAATTCGTGCGGCATAAAATCTCAAAGTCATGGATAAGAAACTCTTTTTGGAAACATCCTGTAAAATTACTCTATACGCACACACAAATCATATAAGACTACAACCGCTGTGCTGTAAAAGTGCCAAATGATTATCTGTTCCGCACGTTTTTTATGGATTTAAGATATCAAACGTCGAGCTTGCAGCACCACTCGAACCACAATTCCTTTAAAAATACATTATTACATGGTAGAAATGGTAATAAGTACGGTGGCGGGCGTTCGTACTACTCCGGGAGAATTCTATTTGTGACCAAACTGGTTTCATGTAACACCTGTTTGGTTTCATATAGACCCTGGATTCCTAACCTGGGGGTAAGTACCCCCGCGGGGGGTACTTACCCCCCGCGGGGGTACTTGTATTTCGGAGGGGTGACAATGAGCCTAGCTGACCTATGTACAAAGTACATTTTGGAAAAAAGAAGGTGCTGAATATCCTATCATGGCAGACATAACTTGAATGTTGGTACCGTTTGCTACTACTTACAGTATATAGTAGCTACACGTATTGTTTGACTTCAACTTTGGGAGGAGGGGTAAAATCAGTGACCTAGTAAGATCATAAGGGTAACAGACCTAAAAAGGTTAAGAACCACTGATATAGACTCTACCACCTACTAAGTATTGTACTCACTTCCAAGTACTGTACTCACCCAGGCTCATGGTGTTGTCCGCCTTATCCTCGTCCTTGGCATAGAACACGCTCTCCCCGACCATGCAGCCGCCGTCGGGGGTGCGCCCGCCGTTCAGGTTCACCCCGGCCGCACACAGCAATGTCATACGCGGCTCAGCCTCGGCTAAGGGCCTATGGATACAATTGATCAATTGACATTCAAAGGTGACACTGACTTATGATCTGGGGGCATAGACAAGTGGCAAAACGCTTGTAGAATAGAAATAGAATAGATTAACAAATGTATGGGATTGACATTAGCTTACGACTAATTAGTCGATAGCGAATGTCAAATGTCAATCCCATACATTTGTTAATCTATTCTATTGCTATTCTACAAGCGTTTTGCCACTTGTCTAGGCCCCCTGAACCCATACCTCTTTCTTCAAGGGCCTACGGAGATCAACCATAATGCAAGTAAGTGTTCCTGTAGCGAGGCTGTGAAAGATAGAGGAGTAACGCCGTAGACACACAATTAAAGAGTATCATGTTGTGATTGTGATCAGAAGCATTATCGGTTCTAAGTTAAGGGTAAACACGTTTATTTATGTGTTACAACCATTAATGTACAAAACAATGGCCTCATATACGACACATTAATAATGTATCTCCTGCGTAAAACGTTTGGGAAACCCCAACCAATGTTATAACCCCAAGTTATTTAAATGGATAAAAGTTCTCATAAAACTACTTCATTCATTCAAATTTGGATGATAAAGTCAAGTCAAAGATTACGACGTAAATAACGGTTCCTTTTTTCTACATTTATATTTATATATCAAACTCGACTGGAATAAAATATAGCATCTATTAATCTACTATAGTTACCTGCAGAAGACCGGTACTGGCACAGGCACGCCCCCAGAAGACAGGGATATGCAAGGGCTGGGGCCCTTAGGCCCTGGACCACTCTTGCCGGGCAAGCTCCACCCGTAAGCTTGAGTACGCCCGTCTTCTTTACGCACGTGAGCTCGGACCTATGCGCAACGAATTTGGGTTACATAATGCATTACTCGGAAATTAGTGTGTATTCTTCGGTTTGATCTAAATTTTGTAACTCATTTTTGTAACCAGGTAAGAAAGGTTCAGTTTAATACCATCATAGATGTGTTAGGTAGATAACACTGGTTGTTGCAATTGATTTAAACCGCTGGAATTTTATGTTTTATTGTTCTACATTATTAAAATACTGTGTATTTCAATCCTTATGCCAGGCTAACTAATACATGTAATCAATATTTGCGTAGTTCATAAAATAAAATGAATTATTATACAGCATCTGTCATAAATAATGGATATCCCGTTGATTGCTGGTATCTCTAAGGTGAAGTTGCCAGAAAATACTTTTTCATTTTAGAGTTCTTAAAGATTTGGAATGAAAATTTTTGACACTTTCTACTTTGGTTACTTATTTGGTCACCATTTTAACAAATTAAGTTATTTATATTATTGGTTATTTATGTGTACTCATTTATGTTTCTGACTCTTGGATATTATTATTTCATTGAAATACTATTCTAGGCATAACCATCATCAAAATTAACAATTAGGGCATTTTATGTTTATTACGACACGTGTAGTTTATTAAGTTTTATTTACGACAGACCCTGTATATTACTCTGTTAATCAAAATGAACCCAAGACAAACTGAATAATTTACGTTAATGGTAAAGGTTAATAAATTGTAGTTGTATTAAACTATACTAGGCATAACCAATGTAAAATTGGTGTAGACATAACCGTTACCAAAATTAATAAATTTTAATTTTTAAGTTTATTACTACACGTTTAGTTTATTAGATTTTATTAACTACAGACCCTGTATATTAGACTGTTAATCAATATGAACCGAATAATTTAGGTTCAGGTTAATAAATTAAAGTTGTATTACATGCTACAAGGATTTTTCGCCAAAGGTTATATTTGTATTTATACCCACTTGATGATTGAATTCACTGCTTCCTCGTACTGTTACAAAAATATTCTACAAGAATGAGCAAAATTCATGAGCATTTTACATACAGCTGAGTGAAAGAAAATATAAATATACTTTATTTATTTACACTTTTTACCCAACATTACAAATGGGTAACCAATGCCAAGTGGTATTCTTTTATTAAACGGTTTTATTTATAAACCTCTTTTTGCTATTTCCCCCAGTCAATTTCTGGCGAAGTAAAAATTCAATTAAAATTGTATTTTTTTGGTGTAATATTCTGATACCCTAAGGAGCAGTGTGGTGTATATTCGTATAGGTTCATTTTTAAAGCTTGACACATAGTTCTCATAATAATTGGATAGTTTATGTTTCAAGCGAAGTAACGAAAAATAATAAAACATCTATATCATAAAAAATTTATTGCACACATTTATAAAAAAAACATACTTAATACAATAAAAAAAATAAAAAAGCATGTTAACTTACGCGAGAAAGAAAATATTATAAACACTATTCATAAATTATTTGTTATTATCACATGATCAAAAATATCACAATTGTTATCGTAACAATACATTATACTTAATCTGGCCTTCACTGATTGAACTGGAAAAAAAAACAGAAAAAAGTTTTGTTCAGGATAGCAATTTACTAACACAAAAAAGGCTTCATCATAAATACAACAAATTACTTATTCAATGAAAAAGAATTATACAGATAGTACACACCACATAATAATAATAAAAACCCATATCATAAATCAAACTAATATAAGGAGAACATTTTAAACTTTTGATCACTATTTGTTAAAATTATAATATAAAGTATCTTTCAATAGAATCCAGTACTGTATCCTAATACTAATCTATATTATTTTTCAACACTATTCCTATTAAAACAATACAACCAGTTCTTACCTTTTTTTACACTTTTTTTATTTGAAGGACTTTTATAAATGTCAGTCCTACTGTATTTCTAAAACCAAAGGATACTACCTTTTTCAAAATCTCGCTACAACAAAATAAAATACAAAACGGCTTGCAATTGAAATGCGCTTTGCGCTTCCATTACTAATAAACGGCCAATGATCAGGACAGCAAAAGTTCAGGACACTAGCCCAAAGACATTTTTTTTCATTTCATCTAAATGCGTGGAGTGTGGACCTGGGGAACCCTGGCACTGACCTTGGTCTCCAGCACGGAAAAGTCACGTCCTGATAGCACAAATACTGGACATGGCTGTTTCGGTGTATATTTGTATCGGGTTGCAAGATCATCACCTCCACGTCACATGTCACGAGTATGACCGGCCTAAGATACAGCGCGCCATACATTCGTCAAGTGCGCCGCTTGGCGGCCCAAGCGCCATACATTCGTCAAGTGCGCCGCTTGGCGGCCCAAGCGCCATACATTCGTCAAGTGCGCCGCTTGGCGGCCCAAGCGCCATACATTCGTCAAGTGCGCCGCTTGGCGGCCCAAGCGCCATACATTCGTCAAGTGCGCCGCTTGGCGGCCCAAGCGCCATACATTCGTCAAGTGCGCCGCTTGGCGGCCCAAGCGCCATACATTCGTCAAGTGCGCCGCTTGGCGGCCCAAGCGCCATACATTCGTCAAGTGCGCCGCTTGGCGGCCCCAACGTCACACGTTAGCTGTCGTGTGTGATAATACCATACTCGACATGAGCGGATCAGTCCCAAATATGTCCTTCTTACTTCGACTGATACAGACGGGATGCGTAAACACGGTAATATAGGAGGCCTAATGATCTAAGGAAGTCTGTAACCGCTGGTTACAGAAGGCACGGGACCGGGGTTTAAGAGTAGTAGAGGTTGGGTCTAAGAGTACATCCAGTTTTAAAAGGATTGAATGTAAAATTAAACTGTAAAAAAATATATTTTTTAAAAAGCTATTATAACTTTTTTTTTATATTTTCATGCATTGTCATCGGAACCTAATATGTGTGCCAAATTTCAGCTCGATAGCTTCAGTGGAAGTGGGTGAAATATTGATTGCAAGATTCCAGGACATACATACGAGTGAAGTTAAATAAAAGCTTTTAATAAAATAAAATTAAAATATGGAAGTGACATAAAATCAGTCTTACCTGTCGACACTGTTCGTTTCTCTCAAGGCGCCTGGGGTGGTGGTCAGATAGCTGAGACTCCAGGAAATCGCCCTGCGTGCGAGAATGTCTCAACTGCGGCGCGGCCACCGCCTTCAGGTGAGGCGTTGACAGGGGGCGCTGTGGGCGATCCGACGTACTGCAACAAAATTAAATTTAAGTATAGTAGGTATAACGAAGCTTTGCGAGTCAAAAATCACCGGCAACAAGTCCGTGTTTGTTCTGATATGAGTTCATGAGGAATCCAGCGGCAACAAAGGTTTAACTTTGAAAGTTTACTTTTAAATATCAATGTAATTTTCTTGAATTTGGCTCATACCGATCCCCAAGTATTCTCGAATCTCCTCATAGGTATTGTCGCCGGTTTTCTTTAATTAGTTGCCTGACAGTAGCAACATTTTCCTGTGATCGCAGTTGAAACCGACCTTCACGAATTTTGCGTACCAACGCTTCAAATAAGGTGCTTCTCTCCCAAAATCATTGTAAAGAAGAGCAGTGAGGTCTTGCGGAGTCAGTGAACTTTTAAAATCATAAAAAATCATCACCCCAAAATCTTTGCGCGTTCATTCCATTTCTTATGTTTAAAAAAATTTAACATTCGATTTCAGAACTTTCAGTGTGCCCTATGTACAGCGGGAAATAAATTTCGAGATGCGCGTATATGATCATTAATATTTTCACTTGCTTTACATGATGATAATCATATAATAATTAAGATTAAAATTACATAAATTCTATTTATGAACATTCAGAACAGTATCAACACCACACGCGTAATTCATTGCAGGTACATTTGCGTAGCCAAGAGTTCATATGCGTTCATTTTCTGCATTCTCTTTGAAAATATTATATATTAGCCAAGAAATCATTGCTTGTTACACAAGGATCAATTTTCAGCACATATAACTATGTAATATGTATTCTTCTAATAAGAGCTGTAATCCAGTAGCATCAAACTGTAGGGCACTGCAATATGATACTCCAGGGCGAATCAACGGAGGGTTTTGGAGCAAGCCCGATATTTAAAAGGCTCTAGACCACCCGAATGTCACCAACATGGCTTAGCGACTATTATTTACGATTATTATTCACATAAAAATTAAATTAGGATCATCATCATAATAATTCCCAAAGTTTGTCACTTATGTGGATCTCGTTATTATACCAGCATTTTTAAAAGGAAATCAAACGCAGTGCAATAACATGGAGGACATAAAATTGCGTGGCGAAGGTAGCGCACTTTCAACCGTAAGCCTACTAGTTCGATTACGCACAGACAAACAATAACAACTTAATTCAACTAGCACTGTCCATAATAAGTGGATAAGATGACTGGTATTGATAGATGGTTTAATAAGAATATGAACTTGAATCCATTATATGAGTTTATAGGTAACAGTCGAATTTTGGTTACTTGGCAACCACTAACAATTTTAAACAAGAAATTTTTATGTTCTACAATTTTAACATTTATAGCATCAGCAATTGAAATAGCAGATTTTTACCAGCAGTTGGTGCTTATAAGCGTAATTATTTTTAGTTTGTATTTATCTGTTGCAAATGCGATGAAATGCGATTATTAGACTAGATTTAACGATTGCATAGCATCACCAAAACTAAAATATATATTGACTTAATAACGCAGCCGCAATTAAGCAAGCGGTGACAGCCCAGTGGCTATCGAACTCGCCTCTCGGTTAATGAAAAATCGTGAGGAAATCTGCATGACTGAGAGTTCTCCATAATATTCTCGAAGTCTGCCAATCCGCACTTGGCCAGCGAGGGGGACGAAGGCCTAACCCCTCCCATTCCGAGAGGAGACCCGTGCCCAACAGTGGAACTAAGAATAGGTTGTGGTGAAGTAAGCTTATAGCATGTATCACATTCAATTCAGCAATAATTCCTGCTTATTCATCATTTTCATCAAGTACATCTTGTTCGTAAAGGTTGTTTATAAACCTTTAAACGGATCCATTACTGAATTTCAACGTAAATGGCAATTGTATTTTCCCGAACACTAAATCAGTGTTCAATAAACCAACACCATAGTTTTCGCTATATATATACGCTAGAAAATTTTAATAAAAACATAACAATTTTATTTGAACAAATACGTAGAGAGCAGTTCAATATTATACTTGACCATACAGTGATGTTTCGTTTTTTTAATTATAGATAGTCTTTTCAATCATTAATATTTTTAGGGCATTCATAACATTAGTTTTAATGTTTATTTTGCTTATTTTTGTACGCACAGCTATCTGTAAAGAAGTAACATATTTTTTATTATCATTAACAATTTTCTTCGAAGAGTCGAATTTTATCGAATCTAATAGATCCATCCACTTTGCAGTTGTCATCTTCATTGAAAATAATATCTGTGTAATTAAAAACCTATAGCCTTGCACATATTCGCAGAAATGTTCTCAAATTACTGTGTTACTGTGTAGTAAGTGTTTAACAAACTTACTTGTAAACAATAAACTTGATGCATCGCCATAATGTTTATGCACAGCACGCAGTATCAGAAAATGCAGCATAATAAAGTATTTTATTTTAAAAAAAACATGTCTACAATAAACCCCCAACCGGATAAACCCAGCAGTATATTGGCAACGCGATAACCCGCTACCTGTCATGTGATCACGATCACTTTATGAAGAGTAAACGATTGTAAACAAATAGACGAAGAAAATAGGCGGAGACTTCTGGATTGAGAAGTCACATGAAAAGGAATGGCACCAAAAAAGGCATATTTCGCACCTTTAAAGATCCACCATCATGAGACCACGACATTTGTTTAGAGTAAATATTAAAGAGTGTCCATTAATAGATGTTCTGTATGCCACAGCTATATTATGTATATCAATTCGCAAAATGCAGTTCTAGTATCCACCAAGCAGATGCGACCTGATGACTGAAGGCCGGTGGAAAGCACAAGAGCAGGTAGATTGACGCCGTATACGAGAAATTGAGATATCCTCTTTTAAATGGTCGAACATGCAGTTGAATTAACATATGGCCGCAACCCATTATTAGTGTCTCTTCTCACAGAAGCGTCGAAAATGAATAAGCCTTCGATATAGCTCTACAACTGCTATCTTACTATACCTATAAACCGGTTAAATTAGCACGGAGCGGCCAAAAAAATTAACCACTTGTGGTTAATTAATGTTACATAAACAGGTTAACGTTTCATAGACAGCAGACGTTACCTGAAAAGGTTGCTAAAAAACTTCCAAATGCTTTGCTTGTTCTTCTTGTCGAGTCCGGAGTCGACGCGGCTCGCCCGCATCATCTCGGTCCAGCGGACCGCGTCCTGCAGTTCCATGAAACGCTCCTGAAATAATAAAGATATTTTAAAACGCATGTTTTATTTTGATTGCACATTCATTCCATCCATACAACAAGCAGTTTTGATTGATCTGAAAACTTATAAAATTACTAGTGGACGCCCGCAGCTTCGCTCGCGTGGAATTAGAGATAATAATAGATTAAAAAGTAGCCTATGTCCTTCCTCATGCTCTAGTCTAGACTATCTGTGTACCAAATTTCATCTAAATCGGTTCAGTAGTTTTGGCGTGAAAACGACACAGACAGACAGACAGAGTTACTTGCGCATTTATTATATTAGTATGGATGAAATGAGCTCTAAACCATGATCTTCAAGGGCGAAATAAAGGTGACCTAATAACGGAGAACGTACTTTGTGTCCATAATAACCACTATTCTATGACACGCAGTTATCCGCACCATGGCGTACCTACCTTGTATTGGTTCCTCTCCATCAGCACGCGCGCCATCTCCACGCGCGTGAATCGCCGCCGCTGCGCCATCGGCACGTCCGCCTCGTCTTCGTTCTCGCCGCCGGCGTTCGAGCTCACAGTCTCCTGAAAATAACGGCCACTCGAGATCAGCTCGTGAAATGTTACAAATCACATGTGAAGAGCTCGTAGCCCTATGAATCACACATACGTATAGGATTATGGACGTGCCGTCTAGTGGGAAAAAAATCATCATTGCTTAGGTATGTTCGTCGACGTTGTTTTGACCCGTCTGAATATTTGTCATTCAATGTTAAAAAATATATTTGCTGGTTTCATTAGAGAATAACCAGCTGACCCGGCAAACGTTGTTTTGCCAATCATAATTGAAGGAAATTATTAAAAATAAAAATCGCGATGGAAAAATAGGGGTTGATCGTAGAGGGTTGAAAATTTAGGGTTGTATGTATTTTTTAATGCTGTATCATAAAAAAATAAAGAAATAAAAATTTATCTAAAAATTAAAAAAAAAAAAATTTAGGGTGGACTACCCTTAACATTTAGGGGGATGAAAAATAGATGTTAGTCGATTCTCAGACCTACTGAATACGCATATAAAATTTGGTAAAAATCGGTAAAGCCGTTTCGTAGGAGTACTGCAACAAACATTGTGACATGGAAATTTTATATATTAGAAGATGTACAAATAAAGTGTTCTCACGCAAGAAAACAACCCAATTTGCACCATAGCCCTTGTACAAAAATTTCTCACAAAATAAAAATCTGCTTTGGTTTAAATTCTAACCAGATCAGCTATCAGTTTGTCAGCGGGCAAGCAATGGTATATTCTTGGCTTCTCACCTTCAAATGCCTGAGCTCCTCTTCAAGCTGCGTGACGCGCTCGCGCAGCTTTTCACGCGCCGTACTGAGATTTGCCACCTCCTCGCGCAGGATCTCTTGTTCGCCGGTCAACTCGTCCACTTTAACTATCAAGTCGTCCTTCACTACGTTCAGCGCGTTCCTGCATAAACCATATTGATTTGTTTTATTGATGTAAGATAGCAAACGAGCTTGCAGCACTACCTTTAGCACTATGCTTTTCCTTGTATTAATTATACTAAATATTGTAAGCTGGTGGCATATGGGGTTATTCTTGGCATACACGATTGGCTGTCTCGTGTCTGTCCTGATCATGTCATCGTCACACTGTACATTGTAGGTGTGTGACTAATTGAATTATAATTTATATGACTACTTTTAAATTAATATTTTGAATAATTTGACGAGTGTAGTTAAGTATGACGTGACCTAATTGAATTTAAAAAGATTGATACGCCGCTAATTGAATTTATATGGCGGATAAATTTTTTCCCTGTTCTCTACCACCAACTATATGTACCCATATTTATGACAAATAAATTATTTGATTTGATTTTTCTGTACAAATTAATTTGAATTTTAAAAGAGTACGGAGAGTTTTTCTCTCTCGGCCTACACTAGGGCATAGGATAAGGATATTGTAAATTCTTCCTAAAGCCGATGACCAGATATATAGTCTATCGTGACTTAGAACTTAGTTTAGTGGTAGGTAATTATTGTAAATTTATTAATTAAGGCAGATTAGGCACCTGTGTAGAATTAGCTATTCATTCAAGGATCAATAGCTCATCCTTTGCCTTATATTATTAATCAGTTTAGAATAGCATTATATCTCTTCTCTTTAAGTAGTTTGTAGTTACCTAGACTTTCGTTAAACGTGTCTAATCACATCAGCCGATTATCAACCGTTTGGGAATCTTCTTGTGTGATTTGAACATAACGTGCTTAGGGTCCCGAATGTTATCATCAGATAACAACATTTTAAAAAAATCTGTTAATAGGATTGACTAGTAACTCCTCCACCTAACGGCACTGGCAGCGTCGTAGTCTGCCAGGCCTCAGTTGTGAGAGGAGATCAATGTCATGCAATGGGACGCTAACGGCCTTTAATAAAGGGTTGCAATTTATTCTCCAACATTTAAGAGAAAACATGTATTAATATATCTGTAATAAAACATGCAACCCTATTTATTTTTATGACAATGACAATATACCAATACATATTTCTTGTACGATTATGTAATTCTTGTATTCTTGTATAGAAGGAACAACGCTAATAGTTATACAAATAAACCTTTCTGAATCACTAAGCTGTCTTATTTACACATGCAACACGTCATTCTGAACTATCAACGAATATACCTTTACATAATTATAATAATACAAATACAGAGTCAGACACAATAATATGTAAGAATAAATTTAAAAAAAAATCATTTTGAACTTACTTTGTGGCGAGAAGTTCATTGTTCTCCAGTATGAGATTTTCGACCTCCTTGCCCATACCTGTTCAAAACCATTACAATTATTTAGTCTAAGTAGATACACAAAAACTTCCTTAAAAACTGGACGATGTTTTAAATTGCTATAATTGTATTCGCAATCTTCAAGTCATTGAACACGGCGTTGAGTCACGTTCACGCTTCTTTATTATCTCGCATTTGACCCAGATTATTTTAATTATATACTTCCTATTGTAATTACTCTTATATGCTATGGTAGAGTGCTTGAGATTTTGCCTTAGTATTGAAAGCCCGGCATTGGGCTCCCAAGATTAACCTACTATTTACATTGCATGCATATTGAGCTGAATGTTTATTACACTGATAAATAAGAAAACATTTGTTGGTTTGTGCTTCTTGTAAGCGTAAAATAATAGTATATAATAAGCTAGAGTGGCCATTTTCATCCCATAAAAAATAAAAAGGTCAGAACGTTTTAGCTGACAAAACCTAGTCATTTGTAGATGTTTTTTTTTTTACAGTTAAAGTAACAAGCGTTATTGCTTTATAAATACAAAAAAAAAAACAAAGAATCACCTCTTTCTCTCGACAAAAACCGGTATCCAAAACCCAATAAAGTATTGATTAGATTTATCAAATTACGCCATATAATATTACAAGCTGATGCCCGCGACCTCTTCCGCGTACATTTTTGTTTACATATGTATGTAGCGTGATCCAAAAGAATAACCTTATTACGAATCTATTTGTTAATGCAATACAATTTAAATATATTATTAAACAGTAAGAGGCACTTACCAAAGTAGTTATCGTTAACTGGAATGCGTAGATGCAACGATTAGTTAGAACGCATGAAAATAGAACAAAACAGTTTTAGTTAAGATAGGTAGTTAATATTTCAAAGTAAAAAATACGTACAAAACATAATACAGTATTTAAACTAAACAGAAAACACTTTAAGACTTGGACTAAATCCATTTAATGTCAGGGTTTTTACATTATTTAAAAAATCAGTCAGTAAAATGTGATCTGCATAGTTAAAAATGACGTAGACATTTGAGAGGCGAGTACGTGGTTAGATAACAACGAATTAACATGAACATTGATGAAACAAATGCTGATATTAAGACGATTTACATGCAAGGCGTAAATTAAACCGTATTATACAGCTGAAACGCTCGGATCATGCACATAACAATTCGTGGTGTCGCATTTAAAAAAAATCGGGTATCTTATGCAAACATACTAATCTTATATGTTTATTTCGGCTAGTAAATGTATCGAGAAATTATTTTCATAGATATTGATACACAATCAATATCTAAGAATCAAAGTAAAATTTCGCTCTTACCTGATGACGCATATTCTCCGGGATGTACCCAGCTCCCTGGGAATTCAACGATTTCATTGTTACATTTCATATATTTCTCGAAACAATATGATATTATCACTCATGGCATGCAATTTGCGAAGGCGCATTCTTACGCAATAAGGCGCGAAAAAATTACGCAAATGGTTTGGAAATATTTTTATGCAATACACGTACATATTCATAAATGGTTTTATTTATGTGTAATTATGATTATTTAAATGGTGAGCGAATCATGTACATTATTATTAGTTTAGTTTTGCTTGAAAATTTTCAAAATTGAAGATTTACATAGTACATTACTTACTAGTAGGTATAAATAAAACCATTTTTTCACATTTAGATACATATTTCATTTTATGCGATCCGTCCGATGCGTACGACGCATGTCAATGCCCGCTTAGCTTAAGTCTTAAGTTAGTATAGAACAAAAACGAAAGTATGATATAATCGTACTTATGGTATTGAATGAATGACACGCTCGAAGATACCTATTTAAGATCATGCATGTTCATAATGGTACCTGTAATATCAGCACCCTCTTCTCCTTCGGCGATACTCGCGTCGGGGTCATGGAAAGACAGTTCTTGATACAGCGTGTTGGCGCTGCGCTTTTCGCTCTTGGTTTGCGATTTGCACGAACTTGAATTCGCTAGGGGTGTTACTGGGGACGTCGCCTGGAAAGAATGGAAGTGTTGTAATGTTATATTATAAATTTCTATTATACAATGATGCGTAGTGTAAATGGAGATTCGCTAAGAATTAGCCTTGACGTATAAATTATCCACGTAAATTTCTTTGTATGTGACATGTACCTACAATGTGTGAGCTTTTACGTGACGAAAATCATATTATCCAATCAAATTATAGAACAGCGGAAGGACCTACTTGGATAACGAATGTTCTGATAATCCAACATAAGACATACACTTCTAGGTAGTCTCATATATGTTAAGAGTCATAAATAGCAAACGAAGTCCATCGACCTTTTTCAATGTGTTAATTAACCAGTTTAATATGTGGTTATAATGTAAAATACACAATATCCTTAGAACCTGGTCGTTATAAAAAGTTATTGAGCAAAACATGCAAACTGTTCCGTATTTCTGAATCTAGATCGCCTACATTTATAATAACAACGTTAGAACGTTGTGATTAGTACTACTATTTTATACTCTTTCTATGTCAGATTTAAAAAATGAATGTCAGTTGAAACATTAATATGTCATTAATTACATTCCTGTCAAACTGAGAAATTGCAAAATGATGATTGAATTCATGAAGTTATCACATTCTATAATAATTGTTCTACTTTTCATGCGACATAGCGTATTGGCGATAAAATGTTACCAGTGCTCGACGTTTCATGATAGGGGTTGCGTTTCCGATGATATAAGCGATGAGTTCTTAAGGGTTTGTGAGAACAGAAGCGCGGCTTACGCTAAACCCATATGTCGTACTCTATCACAAATACAATACTTTACGGCCGAACAACACGTTATTGTACTACGAGAGTGTGCGTACATATACAAAACGCCTCTGGCTTGCGAACAGTCCAAGTTCAGTAACATACATTACTCATTATCTTGTGAATGCGGCGAAGACGGTTGTAACGCATCAACTTATCGAAGAATTGCACCGATTATTTTACCGCTGTCTATGTACTGGCACTTTTGTTAATATATAAGTCTAATAAGATATTGTGTCTTATTCCTCAACAATTACGCGAGCTTGGAACTACGTTTCTGTGTTATGTTAGTACGAAAACCAATATACACTGGTTGTTTACGGATAAACCTGCTGGTGTTTGAGGGTAATTACTACAATTGATTGATTGTAGCCATCGACTGCCACGTGCTCTAACTGCAGGTACTATCAGATACTAATTGAACACTCGGGAACGCCATATACCTACAGTAGTTCATGACATTATGCCCATAACGTTGGATGTCAGCGTAGATACGCTCTGATAAGATTACTATAGAACCGTCTACTTATATTGGTCTAATAGAGTAGGTAGTCCACTTAACTAGACATGGTAACGCATACGTCCTACATCATCGTTGTCACCTTGCCCTTAGGATGCTTCGTTTGGGTCCGAAACATGTACTGGTGATATTACGTATGTTCGTGTATATTTTCATTGTTGTCAATACATATTTTCTGTCTGTGAAGGAGATGCTATATGCATGAAAGTATACGCCATCATACGCCTTGTTTGTGGGTAGTAAAGTTAATTAAAGTAACTTTATAATAATGGATTTGCTCAAAGTAACTCATGATAAAAATAGCTATTTGTTTCGTTTGCCTGCCTTCGTTCAGGTCACAGGTTAATTAGATAATATATACTGCGTTCATACTAAAGTGATTCGTCGTTCTAGCCTAGAAAATAATAGCATATTTTTGGCGCGTTTTTTATTTTCAAAGCCGTAAAACTGATGCTTTCTAATTAATTTACTAATTTAGAATGAGAGGCAAAGAACTATTTACTACTGAATTCAGTGGGTTAATCATACATCATAATTTAACATATTAATATAAAATTGAGTTTAATCTATATCTATCTTATATCTATACTTCTATATTTACTAATATTAAAAAGAGGAAACATTTGTTTGTAATGTTTTCAAACAAAAACTACTGGACCGATTTCAAAAAATCTTTCACCATCAGAAAGCTGCATCTTCACTGAGTGATAGATTATATACTATTACTAGGTGTAAACGAAACTATTGTTGTCTCCACGCGAACGAAGCTGCGGCCGTCCACTAGTAAATAACTATTTTTATTTATAAT
This sequence comes from Carterocephalus palaemon, assembly GCA_944567765.1. Taxonomy (NCBI): domain Eukaryota; kingdom Metazoa; phylum Arthropoda; class Insecta; order Lepidoptera; family Hesperiidae; genus Carterocephalus; species Carterocephalus palaemon. The sequence goes on along the minus strand of OX155637.1, from coordinate 10,466,611 downwards.
GTTAATGTTAAAAATACTAGGTATATACGGTGGAACAAACCTCATGGAATCTTATAACCATTTTCAATATTGAATTAAGTATTGCAATTGGGTAATTCATTTTTGCTTCGTTTCTATCATAGTCACTCGAATTGAGATTGAATAATGAAAAAAAAAACACTGAATAGCTAAAATAGTTTCATTATTTTTTATGAATAACACTCGCTGAACACACTTTGAAGTGCTAAAAATTTAAACTCACCTGACTATGCTGCTTTATAGGATCTGTTTGATGAGCGCGCTCGACTGTCCTTACTGCTGCCAATTCAGAACCTGAAAAAACAAGTGAATTCAACAATATTACTAAATGACTGATCACTCAACTAAACTGAATAGTGAATAACTAAATTTTATCCATAATTTAGAGTGAATTGTAAACAGACAGATATTTAATTTTAGTATAAATGATTATTTTGAGAGCTCAAAGCGTATGTACCAAAAAATAAAATGAATACCAAATAAATACCAATAGGCGGTGACGACGGCGAAGAAGACAGACTGACTGGGCTGCCGGGAATGCTTTCAGTTTGCTCCACCATGTGCACGGAACCTTCCAGTGACGCAAAACCGAACGAAATTGGACCTATTTTCAATGAAAATCACAAAATTACCAACTAAAGCTTGAATAAAATCATCATTGGTGACCTTGAATGTAATATTACATCTTTTTACGGCAAGGTTATACAAATAGCATTACATTCACTCTTTACACAATAGTGTTGTCGGTATTCTAGTGTAAGCCACAAGTCATGTCCAATGATGATTTAAAAATAGCCTTTAGTGTCTATTTTGGATATTGATAAAGTTAGTAAAATCATTACTGTTGAATTCTGATCATAAAGAGAGCATAGACTCCTATTAATTATAACTTAAGGGAAATCCTATATATGGTTTGACCATACATGGTTTTATGGGTAAGTGAGATGCCTCTCCCACTGACCAATTCAAGTTATTGCTTTTCTGCATATTAAAATTTGATTGTTTAATATGCAAAAAAAAGCATTGCCATGATGTGCATGGCATCATCTCAATGTTTTTTTTTGTCATGTCAGATTTGTGCACACATGTATAGCTTAAAATAATCCATATTTTTTTACATTGACAATGTTTCTTGTATTGGTTACACATCTTCCATTATATAATACACTTAAACGTGTGTAAATGCTATATTTATGTTTTACAACTAGATATCAACACAAACTGACATGATCCACATAAGTTTATTTAAGTTCCATTATGTCACATAAGTTTATGTGCCAACAACAACAAACTAGGATAAGGAAATGGAAGATATGTAAGAGGAGATATCAAACTTAGAATTAAGATAGGTGGTACAGCTCAGTCAGTCCATATACAGGTTCATTCCCTTAAAAAGCTAGCAATTAGAAGAAAGAAACACAAAATATCTATATTCATTTCTTACAGTTGTTATTAATACTAATCAAAGAATAGAGTGAAGCAATTTACCACTAGATCTGCCCACAGGGTTCAGTCCAAGCCTACCGCGGACTTCACTTCTATCACTGGCTGTGCTGAGTAGAAGCTTGGTGCGTTCCATGTAGTCCATGTGAGTCTTGAACAGCTCTGTGTAGCGTTCGTGAAGTTTTGCATACTCCTGTTTGTGGGTTATGTTACCACATGATAATAATGTTTAAAGCAGTCTCAAACTAAGGTTGCTTTGAGTAAACAAGATAGAATAATTAGTTGTAGTGAACACTATTTGCTTTTATGCAGATTTTTTTTAGTAATGCTTATTTAGTATTTCATCATCAACTATATTATGTGAGTCAATAATAAGTCAACCAGTAATTATCTTAAGTTAATTGGGGTGGTTTTTGTGAAGTAACCTAATTTGTTAATTAAAAATTGTACTTAAATGCATACCTTTTTCAGTTCATTTTCCCTCTCTTCTAAACGGCTAGCATGATCCAAGGAGTTCTTGTGCTTGAGTTCCAACATGCGAACAATGCTATCTAGAGCTTCTAACCTCGCAGTCAGGTCTTTCTTCTCCCCTTCATAGTGATCTTCAGATTCTAACAGCTGCAATAAGATTTTGTATCGTATAATACTACCTATATACTATCAATAATATAATCTATATTATATCACTATCAATATATCGATTGTAAAAAGGGTGAAGTACTCTAATCCAATTTTACTCCTTTTCAAATCTGAATGTGACATTTGCTAATGTTAATGAACTAGGTAATGTAACACAATCTCATTTAAACTTGATCAATGTATCACTTATGCATATATTTTCGTCAACTATTTTGGTTCCCTGTATGTGGGGGGCGATTTCATATTAGATTAGATAGTATAAACATAAATAGTCTTCTCTACATTTTTGTTAATTTCAAGGATAAATTTACACATCATTATGAAATAGGTGGTATTGTAAGATATTGGTTAATGTAAAACTTACAAACCTACCTTATGAGTAAGTTACACAACACAGATTTGGATTTAATATGGTTTCATGAATATGTTAATGGCTCAATGGCACAACAAAAACTAAATAAAAGAGAAACAATGAGAGAAGATAGTTTCATGCCTTGTTTATATGCATATATGTATATATTATAATATTCTGTACCATACTGTCTTTTAAGCAAAATAAATTATATTCTTCTTCTTCTTCTTCATCATGTATTGATTGTTTATGTAATATATTAGTATTAAAAATAAGAGCAATATAATCTAAAAAAATATTATGAAATAAAGGGTATATCCCAATGTGTAAAGCAACCTTGCACTGTTGCCCTTAATTTGAATCACTTCTAATGTTATTATTATACAAAAATTCCATTAAGAATTTTACTTGCTTACCTTGAAATTTAAATAGCAGAATGGGTGACACATTGAAATGAAAAACTAACTTTTTGATATAAAATGTACATTTAGATTAACAGCTAAACGTTTTATAGACTCAAAGATGAATGAACTACTGAGACTGATTTATTTAGACTGACCTTGTGTAGCAAAACAAAGGATATACAACCAAGGTCCATGTACACTGAATCGTAAAGTTTAAATCTGGGACTTGCCTTTTGCTCGGAGTGCTTCCTGGCCGCCTTTTCGCGTTCGTACTGTGTAACTAGTTGTTCATTGTCTTCCCTCAGCAGCTCCACCTCCACTTCATGTTCCTGGTTTGTTTGGTAGGCGGAATCTAAACACTCCAACACATTCACGAGTAGTGGCATCAACGTCTTGACAACATCTTCATCATAGCGGGCGATCATGCGCTCAAACTCCTGGTAAATACTTCCTGCGAGCGACTGCACCTTCTCCGACATCACCACATGGGAATCTTCGTGTGAGCCATATATGGTCTCAGTTGTGCCGTAGCTGCTATTCGCACTATCGTCGAAGTTCATGATTGACAATATTATTACTACGAAGAAAGTGCCTTATATTCTTCACAAGGACGGCTAATGCATTTTTCGTGAAAACATGATCAATGGCTTTTGTACAACAGTACAACAATCAGCTTTAGAAGAAGAATGTTTTAACTTCATTTACACATCCCGATAAATATGAAGAAAGAAAAACGTAGATAATTATGTTAATAATTTGGAGAAAGATAGAAATAAATGAATAAGTACTACGTTCTGTTCACACCATTTGTTTGACGGACTGACGTATTTTTCACTACATAATACCACTACCATAGGAAAAATCTTCGATTAGCGATGGAATGGAATTGAATGAAGGACTTCTGGGCGTACAAACTACTTCCGGCCATTTATTACCTAATTTTTTTTCTATGAATGCAGTAAATAAAAATTAATGTACTCATATGCAAATTCTTTAGAACGCGCGCTAAAATTTAAATCGCAATTTTTAAATTATTATTAATTTCGAAACTGATATTTGTTTTTTAGTTCTAGCAATGTAAAGATGCAATGATAAATGTGCTAGATATCAAACAAAAATTCAAGTTAACTATGTAGGTATCCTTTAACTACTGTTAAATGGGACTCTATAATTGTAAAGTCAATCGCCTACATGCAAGGACAACATTCACGAAATTCAACCCAGTCAAGAGTTTTGTAAATCAACAATTAATTCCAATTGTCTCGTGTGGATTCTTTGGTTGTCATTGGGTGGTCGAGTCCGTCTGATTTAACCATAAAAACTATGTAGCATCTGTTGAAATGTTTGAACGCTAATTTGGTCAGCGAAGCAATTAAAAACGTTTCACAATTTGTAACAAGTTAAATTTTTTGACGTGATAACGTCTTATAAATTGATGAACATCGACAGCGCATATGAAAAAGTGTCCAATTCCGCCTGAGTGTTTTTATTAATTTTAGTAAATTAATTTTACACACGACAACATTGCCGGTTCCATGGCTCCGAAATAGGGAACTATCAAAATAAATATTATAGACTTGTCTGTTGTCTGTTAACTTTGTATTTTCAATTCTCCTTTTTTGTATTGTTTAAAATAATGATTAAGACGTTATCACGTAAATCTATCGTCCGTAAACCGACTTTACAGACAACCAGTTTTTTTAAAAAATAAAATAGTATAAAACATATGTTATAAAAAATTAAAGGTTGTCAATTTTATCACGTTCACTGTGCATGCCCCATATGTGGGGCACCACGAGGGTCAGTTCTTACGTGCGTGACATATATGTAGGGCATCAGTCTAAATTAATTCTATGGCCTGTAATTCTGCACACGTATGAAAATATTTTTTTTACTGGCATACACTTAGGAATAATGAATATAAGAATTTGTTACCATAGAGTCCCAGTGACATATATGAGGCATCAAACTTATTGTTCTAACGTGTGTGACCCACATATGGGGCATTGAAATGATACAATATTTTGTTTATGTAATATGGAATAAATTATTTATTCCAGACTCCGAATTAAGTACTACTATTAATCCTAACCCACTAATGACCAAGGATTGAACCCAGGACTTTCACGGGACTGCCAAGTCCAGAGATATAATATAAGTCATGGAGATACTTCGCACCAAGCATTTCTATCGTCTACGTAATCATTACTTTTATAGAAAGCTTTATCCTTATTTCTTGTACTAAAGTTATGTACACTGCTTTTTTTGTCAAATAAATTATCATTTTCAGTCATATCGAACAGTTGCATTGAGGGAATTCGGAATTAGGGGAGATCCCCTCTATGAGTGGTAAACCCCGTCGGTGATTTTCCCGCCGTTGAACTTGGGAGCAATGTTGGACAAAGACGAGTAGCAGTGGTAGGAAAAGTATGTAGGGAAAGGGAAAGGAAATGAAACCTTTCTTCCTCTTTACGTGAGAATATCCTTATAACAGGCGGTTTAGATGGCGGTCAGCCCTAAGGGCCGGCTTATGCCGCAGCCCTATATCAGTTAGATATGGCCATGCTGGCCTTGCGCATAGCATCAGCACATCGGTAGTGGATGCCAATACGGGTCGATGTACCAGGTATGTACCGGACGGACTGCCACGTTAGGACTTCACCAAGATGGAGCCGGGATAAGATCATTATGATGTATAATATCGTACTGTGTGCTTTTCTTGCGACTGTCATATTTATTTATTGTCTATGTTGTTTAAAGTTTTACTTGCTTCCTTTTTGTAGTCTAGTGATTTTATTGATTGCTTTCTGATTTATTTTCTACGTGTATCCGTATACGTGGTATTTGTTTCTAATCTGTGGCAAATCGTATCCTTCCAGTATCTCTACCTAGTCTGTGTAAATAATATAAATTAAATGTAACCTTCATTCTGTCATGTCATTGATCATTCATTTCATTCATTCATTGCCGTCAGCCAAAAAATACGTAACTACGTGACGTGTTTTTTAAATTAAATGCACTGAGCAAGTAATCTGTTAAATGTTTATAGAAAGCTAGCAGACATAGGTGAAGTGGGAGAATAAACTAATAGAAAAGATAAAATTACATTAGAGTTCTGCTCTGACTAGGAATAAATACAACATAATCAAGTAAGTTTCTCTTCAGTTTCTACATCTAATTGATTTTAAAAGTAGTTCATTTCTCGTTCACAACGTTTATTTCTGTTATAACTTTTCAAAATCATCAGCTACTTTCAGAAAATGTCTCTAAAAGGGACAAGTATGCCGATCCAGAAATCCGTGATTTTGGCGTACATTCTGTGGTTGATAGGCGGATTGTTCGGCATTCATCACTTTTACTTGGGGAGGGACAAGCATGCATTTGTTTGGTGGACTACTCTTGGGGGCTTCGGTATAGGCTGGCTCGGTGAAGTATTTCGGATCCCACGCTATGTCAGGGACGCAAATGAAGATCCTAAATATATGGAGGAGCTAGTGTACAAAATTCAAAGGAATAAGAAGGTGAGAATTGTTATTGATATATTTCTGTACATATTTAATGATTCCTTAAACCAACCTTTAGTTATTTATTATTACCCCCGTATATACAATATCTCTAATTATTTTGACTTTTTAACTTGAACAAAATTTTATTTCCCTACAAAGTATTATTAATACATATTTTGCTCTATAACCTGAATAAGTAACACAGCTGTAAATCTGTTAGTTATGTTTGTTGCTTGTCGACACAGGACAAGGAATTATTTTAGGTGTATTATTGTATGAAACCTTAAAAAAATATTGAGCATTCCAATGTAGAAGATACAATTGGGCCTTAGATATTTTGTATAAATTATTAAATTATTTTATCTTTGATGTAACAAATCATCAAATAATTTTGTGGCTTATTCTAATTGTTAGCTAAACCATATCACTCATCAAAAATCAAACCAAATGCTCAAATACAAAAAAAAGGTTTGATAGCACCCTACAGGGTTTTATTCTAAAAGTTATAAGATAAGATTAACACTGGTACAGGCAGAGAGTCAATAGTGACCACTTATAATGTGTTTTAGCAATTTAAAAGTTGCAGTTAGTTAATTTGCACTTTTTGTATATATTTATGACCGAAACATTATTGAAAGCTGGGTGTCTGGTATGAGGAAGTCATATGGTAATGGAAAATAGCTGCTGCTTTATTGAAATAAACTAATTTCATACTAACATAATATAATTTTATTACATACTATTCCTATTATATAAAAGTGACTAATAAAACTACCTACACTTTTTCAATTATTGAGTCCATTGGCTTTGTGGCAACTTTGGTCTGCACAATAAAACAATAGAAAAATTGTGGATGACTAGGTTATACCTTAGTTAAGCATATGTGCATTAAATTCAAGCATTTTGCATCATCTCTATATGATCTACTGTAGATAAATGCTTCAAATAATTTAACATTTTTTATTTCAAGAATGAGTTCGAGTGGTGGAGCCTTGTCTGCTCAGGTACTGTGACTAATTATGGTGCACATGTATATTAAACCAAAATAGCAAAAATAAATAAGCCTAATAATTGTATGTTTCTGAGTTCATAGTAACTTGTTTTGCTTTGATAGTATTAAGTAAAATACTTGTGACTGTATTGTACTAATAGTTTCTGTTTGAGTTGGAATGTGCATGCAATTCTTTTGGAATAATAGAATGTATAATCATGGACCTACAAAAAAGACAGAGTTTTGCTAAAAAAATATTGAAGCAGTAAGGCTGTAAATTGTCTGATGTAGAAAAATTTGCCCATTTAAGGCCCCTGATTTTTTTAATGTTTGGAACACTATGGTTTCAACTCTTTTTCACATTACATTCTTTTATTACATAATAATGAGAGGGGATGTCTTACTATGCGTGCTTTAGGTATTGTTTTATTAGGCGACTCCACTTTTATTTGTATGTCCATGATAATTTCATTTTGACTGGCCCGTTGGCTCTATTGGTCCACGATCCTTGCCTGTTACGCCAGGGATCGTGAATTTGAATCCCACTCAGGACAAACATTCGTATGACGAATGCTTGTGTTTGTTCTGTGTCTGGATGTATTTAAAAATATCTATGTATGTATATATATATCAGTCTCTGACAACCATAGGCTCGCGCCTAGTTTGGGGTCAGATGGCCATTTGTGAGAATGTCCCTGATATTAATTTTGTATTTTGTTTATATTGCGTAAATTAATTCATTATTTGTAATTATTAATAATAATATTGCCAGGCAAAGATAATGCTGCAATGGAAGATTTAAGAATAATTTAAAGATGTTCAACAATTCTACAAATGATTATTATTATAATATATTTTGATACATTCCCCTAGCCACCTTTCTCCATGAATCGGTTCACTGGAATGTTGATGGTCGGATATACTTGGGGCCAAATGATGATGTGGGCAGTACCACCTAATGAAATCTGGGGTATTAACTTGAGATACCTGAATTTGTTGATACCATTGGTTGCGTCTCTTGGTGAGTGCATGTTTGTATGATTAATTGATCCATATAAGGATCGGTATTGTCTTGGACTGACAGTTTTTCATATGTTAGTTTTGACAAAACATTTATGTATACAGGGTTACAGGTTAAGTCGACCTATTCCCGTTAAGGGCGTGTAGTTTACATCGTTTCTGACTGATTTGATAATAAAACACCCTATCCTAAATCTAACCGTTTTCGAGATATTTGAATTTAATTGTTTTTTATAAAAAGTACCCGATTTTCGGCTATCAGCTTAGATATTTTGAAATGTGTAAGTCTTATTATTACTATTATTTGATTTTTTCATGTAAAATAAGATGCTTTACTACCTCAATAACCAATATTGTACGTAAAATGAATAAATAAGTCGTTGTAGATGATTGAAACTCATACAAACTAATAAAAATTTAGAAAGTTTATTTTTCTATCAATAAAATCTCAAAAAAACACTATGGCCGCCGTTTTGCAGATGTACTTAAAAATATCTACGTTTCATCAGCTATCCAACGAGGTATAACAATCTAGGGTTATAATAAACATTCATAGAAAAAACTTAGTTTCATTGGCTACAGGGAAGGCAAACAAAAGTTAAATAAAACGATAGTGAGTACAAGATACTACATTTATTAAACTTTAAAGTTCCAACAAAACATCTTAAAGTCTAAATTTCATGCTCGACATGTCCGCCTCTGTTTTGCACACATCTTCGCATTATTTTACGAAGTCCACTTTAAATGGAGAATACTACGAAAATTTCCTGCGAGACCTAAGTGACCTACTAGATGATTTGCCACTCAGTCTGATTCGAGACATGATTGTGGTTTCAGCATGATGGCTGCCCTGCACATTTTAGAAGTGTCAGAGAATGGCTGGACAAAAATAATCCAAACAAATGTATTGGACGAGGTGGGCTTTTACCCTGGCCAGCCAGAAGTCCGGACCTAACCCCCATGAATTTTTATGTGTGGGGGCACATGAAGAGTCTCGTGTACAGTGAGCCCAACCCAATTTCGTCAGTTTAACTGACGACTGTATTGAGAGACAGGATAATTAATGCGGCGAATGAAATGAGAAGAAAATTTACTACTGGTGTAGTAAATAAAAAGTGGACTTCGTAAAATAATGCGAAGATGTGTGCAAAACAGAGGCGGACATGTCGAGCATGAAATTTAGACTTTAAGATGTTTTGTTGGAACTTTAAAGTTTAATAAATGTAGTATCTTGTACTCACTATCGTTTTATTTAACTTTTGTTTGCCTTCCCTGTAGCCAATGAAACTAAGTTTTTTCTATGAATGTTTATTATAACCCTAGATTGTTATACCTCGTTGGATAGCTGATGAAACGTAGATATTTTTAAGTACATATGCAAAACGGCGGCCATAGTGTTTTTTTGAGATTTTATTGATAGAAAAATAAACTTTCTAAATTTTTATTAGTTTGTATGAGTTTCAATCATCTACAACGACTTATTTATTCATTTTACGTACAATATTGGTTATTGAGGTAGTAAAGCATCTTATTTTACATGAAAAAATCAAATAATAGTAATAATAAGACTTACACATTTCAAAATATCTAAGCTGATAGCCGAAAATCGGGTACTTTTTATAAAAAACAATTAAATTCAAATATCTCGAAAACAGTTAGATTTAGGATAGGGTGTTTTATTATCAAATCAGTCAGAAACGATGTAAACTACACGCCCTTAACGGGAATAGGTCGACTTAACCTGTAACCCTGTATATATTGACTATTGCAACACAAAAATTATAAATCGAAATAGGTTATTATGGTACAGCTTCAGGAATTCAATAAGCATTTAAGCTTTATTCTTTAGTGACTTATCTGATCTCGTATTTCATATTATATAAAAATGTTAGCTATGTGCTCTCCTTGTCCATATAAACTTTAATTATGATAAAATTTTATACATCTCCATGCACACGGAATTTTCGTAAAAAGGGATGAATAGATTTTGTTTGACATATTAATAAAATAATAAATAGGATGTCTGACTGAAAGTGTATAGCATACATTATTCGATCGAGGCTGACATCTTTGTCATAAATTACACATTGACATGATTGTGGTTGCGATGATTTCATTCCATATTAAATATGATGTATGTTTTTAGGTGTATGGACTGTTGGAAATATTGGCCGGGAGAAGGGGTCCCTCAAGTGGCCTTTGCTGGCTGCTTACATCATGTACCCCATTAGATACTTCATTTACGATGAAACTGTGTGGTTCACTCTCATGGTACTGGCTGCCGCTTTAGTGTTTGACTCGTTTTCGAAACAGTGGAGACGTACACCGACTAAAAAGCATCACTGGGTGAAGTAAGTGGTGTTAATTCATTTATATCATTTATAGTTTCTGTACACACTTCAGGGACAAATAAACATAGAAAATAACCCAGGACTAAACTGGTACTTTTTTTATAATGAAATTTCTTTTAGCAGGGATAGGGATTATAAGGAATTATGCATAAAATAATAATAATAATTCTCATTGTTTTTAATTTCTAGAAATGTACACGATACTTGTTAAACAAGTTGCTGCAACTCAAAAGATTTCCTACAGCTCAACTTACATAAAAATATTTAGCACGTCACCTGCCATTACTACTATGCTGAACCGCACTTGGGCCATTATTGAGGACCCTTCCATTTCAAGAGGAGACCAATATCTAATAGTATACACCACTATAAATATAAAGGGCTGATAATGATGATGACGATGATAACCACTACCATTCACACCACCGTATTGATATAGAAGAAAAACATGATAATTTGATGATTTACACCTGAATTTCCTTCTTACAGGCGTGCAGCTGTCCTTGGATTGTGTGCTTGCCTCTACTTGTTGCTTTGGTGCAGCTACCTATATTTCTATGGCACCATCACTGACAGCGATGGCGATGAGATTCCTATCTATGAAGCGTTGCATCATTTCTTCACAAGCCCATGGTAAATTTTAAATATAATTTACATTATTATATTATGAAAAAAAAAATATAAATTATTATATTTTTTTACGCATTATTAGCAACATATTCTTGGGCTATTATTTTGGGACTATTCTAGACGACCAAAGAATTCAGAAGCTATAGGTCCAGCATGATTAAGAGAGGCCTATGTCCAGCAGTGGTCTTCAAAGGGCTACATGATGGATGGATTCTACAGAGATCTTTTAGCATCATACAAAATAATGTAACCTAACCTTTAAATAACCCTATTTTAAAATACACTCGGAATTTACGTATCGGGAATTAGCTAATAATCTTATATAACAATATATTTTTTGATCAGGTGGTTGGACGTCAAACAATGTCTTATCGACACCTACCAATACGCACAGCACCATGGCTGGTATGAAGTGTGGAAGCAGATCATCGAGTTATCAGATCCCCACGGCGAACAGAATGCTTACAAGGTACTTCTTTCTTTTATTTTTGACTTGCGCTTAGTCCTCATTCTAGCTAATTGTTGATGAGGAGAGCGAGAGAGCTGTACTCGGTATTTAATGGAAGGGTTTGTAATAATGGATTTTTATATGGCTCGCTAAACTAGCAAGGGGAAGTACCCTTGGTCTCCCAAGGCTGTAGGACTGAGATAGATAATCGAGTATTTTTATATGTATATTAATGAAGAGTAAGTGGTGTATGGTCAGACCTAAGATGTTGTTACCGTCGTCTGTGGAATCTATTAAAAGTCACTTGCTATAACGGTGAAAGACACATCGTGAGGAAACCTGCATGAGAGTTCATTATGATGTTCTCGGAAGACATGTGAAGTCTGCCTACGCGCACTTGGCCAGCGTGGTGGACTATAATAGAGCGAGACTGGAATCTTAAGATAACAGTCGCAAATTCATGTCGGAGGCTCCGTGCGGCCTAAAACTTCCAACAGCGAGGGTGCTGTAAACTCCTTTGACTTTAAACTAATGACTTTGAAATAATTAAGGAAATTGTATCAAAATTAAATGTATTGTTTTCGTCTAGTGCTATATTTATTATTTAATAATGTTTGTGGTGTACTAAAATATTTTCCTTGTATTTGTATCGATATCTTCAGGTGCTCGGATTGGGGCCGGATGCAGGTCAGCAAGAGATCACGTCGACCTGGCGCCGGCTGTCCCGCGAGAACCACCCGGATAAGGTGAAGGATGAGAGTCTTCGGCGCGCTGCCCAGGAACGCTTCATGGAAATCCAGCAGGCGTACGAAATTCTCTCCAACAGCAAACACAGACGGAACAGGCGTAACAAGAAGGATAATTCCGAACCAATCAAAACCCACACTATGTAAGCGGACCCACAGCTTTATACTCTGCCCAAGATAGTCCGTGATTTTTTTAATTGTAGTAATTAATAAAATAAAATTACGACAATTTAAAAAATCGTTCAGTAATCATTCGTTTAATCGCATTCACATCACTATTATGCCGGGTTACATTATTGTGATTCGGCGAATATTCGCACTATCCCGTTTAATGTGGTCTAGTAGTTCTTCGAATCTGCTATATTCGGGCGAACACGATTATTTCGCGCGTCAATGACGTTGCGCGTTGGTCGCGACATGAGGCTATACCTCTATGATGGTTAAATCTTGACATCGTGACACGAATATTCGTGCAACAATGTGGCCCCACCTTTACGCTAAAGCTGGTAACATTATTCTGAAAAGAATTTAATTTACTACATCAAATTATTGGGCAGAGTCGGATTAACGAAACTTGGCGCGTACAATACATACACGAGATGATTTAATTTCATACTATGGGTATTATTATTTGAAAACATACTGTGCATTTGGTGTGAGTGCTATGTACGTACGTCACTTTCGTTAACCAATGAGGGGACCTAGACAAGTGGCAAAAACGCTAGTAGAATAGTTTAACAAAATGTATGGGATTGACATTCGCTATCGACTAATTAGTCGTAAGCGAATGTCAATCCCATACATTTGTTAATCTATTCTACTAGTGTTTTGCCACTTGTCTAGTTATGATGTAGTTGTAGTGACTTTTTCAAAGAGTAGCCATTTACTTTACACTTGTATTGTTGATTGATAAATAATTTATCTAAATATTAGTATACCTGTAACTTCTATATACCATTAGATTCATTATTAGTTTATACCATTATTTTTTAATGTAACTAATATCTTTTCGACGGATACGTCCTAAATAGTTTTCTTTTTTGTGTTTTTTAGTTATCTCATCTTTCATAATAGATTAATCAAAGTAAAACAGGAAGACATACATATGTTTAGGTAATTTAATAATCATTTATTTAGCTTTATATACTTTTGATCAGGACCTTTATATCCAGACCTATGCATTTATTAGATAGTTTGACAACATTTATGAAGAGTCTACCAAAGGATATAGATGTTCACAAGTGGTATTAATTCCGAAAAAATTCGAGTAGCAATGTGTCATGTCTCATTGAAAAGCTTCTATATTTTATGACGCCTCCTTATTAATTTAATTCACCGATATTTATGTTTAACCTTTTGGTATAAGCCGTATAGCTATATTGGTTACATGACCAATAAAACTTATTTTGTTCTACTTACTGCAGACTATTTGTTAAGTATGTTTTACTTTCGCGATTAATTTAATTACTCTGATCTATTTAAACCGATTAAAACAAATATATTTGTCGAAATAATCTGTCAATGACCTAAGTCTAAGTGGCATACACTTTATTTTGCTTATCTAGGTTTATGAGTTGTTACAAGAGAAAGTTAACGAGTTTTGATAACGAGTTTATGAGCATTGCAAATAGAGTGGCAGCTAGAAAGAAACGAAATACATTCATGGAAGTTTATATTATATCCAAACATTTTTGGTCTGATATTGGATCTGATATACCTATAGTAATATATATATATAGTCAATGAAAACATAAACAACAGATTTAATGACTTTTCCACAATTTCTAATGTTGATAACAATAAAAATGTAATTTTTAAGATTACGTTAAGTCAAATGAGTCGGTAGTGCTCAGGAACTATTTAAGTTTGATTTTGTGTTTGTGTCAAGATAATTTGTTTACTAAAAAAATACTTTAAATGTTTTAATTGTAGCCAAAAGTTGGTGCGAAATCAAAGTCGGTGTGATTCAATACCGTATGAGTATATGTATAATATATTGTAACTACTATAGCAAACTAAAAACTTTTAATTATTTACAATCCAAATAAAAATTGATTAATGTCTAAGATAGTAGTAATTATTAGTTTTTTTTTTCAGTAAAAAAATTCATCTTATTGACTGAATGATCATAATGTTATGCTAGAAATATGTATAGGTAGGTACTTAAAAAATACTATCATGAATATAAAAGTGTAAATTAGTGTATACAGGTGTCCCGTAACTGGCATTGATATCAAAGTGACCTACTAAAGGACGCTTAGATTGGACAACTGTTACAAATTTTGTAGTAGTATACGTATATAGTAGTACCCGTAGCTCTATTTTAAATGTCATTTGTATTCTAAATATATTTTCTTTTTGTAATTTTCAAAGTAGTATTTTTCAAAATTGAAAAATTAATTTAATTTTCTGCAGAGTGGACCTTCTCCTTACTCAACACACCTAAATATGTAGTAGATAATTTTTAAGCAACAATCCGTCCATTATTGAACTGGTACACTATACCCATTCCTATTAAATGTTAAGTAAATATACAGTGTATTAAAGAAAGAAAATATATTCCACTCACATATTTAGGTTGTTCAACATAATACATATGTTGGTCAAGTTTAATTAATTATTTTGTAAATTATTTTTATTATTTAACGACTACATTAGAGGAAATTAGTTTATTGTAATACATATTGTTTTTCCGTATATATTTTTTAATTTGTCACGACATTATATCACCGATAGCGCCCTCGCGGCTCACCTCTTATATTTCTAGTTTACTCACATACTTCAGATATATATCTGGGTTAACCTATAATTTTTACCCACAGTTATCAGTATTTTATCATTTATCATCATCAACATCTTTTATGCATCTCATCTTTAGAAATTCAACTACTCGATGTTTTTTCTGTGTTAATGATATGTATCTATAAACTTGTATTATGTATGAATATGCTATTTACTTAAAATGTCATAAAATAACAAAAGAGACTGTTACATACTTTTCTTTATGCTCAAAAATAAAAGATGTACGGATTACGTCGCATGTGGTATATTTTTCTATATTGAGGTTTAAGGTATCAAACTAGTGTTTTTTGCATTTACATTTTATAGAGTTCTTTATTTATTTTTATAATATACGGTTAACTATTATTCAAGCGTTTTTATTAATAATCTTTTTTATTAGTCGTTTGCTTCTTTTTTGCGTATATAAAATCATTGGGCGTTTGTAAATAAAATCGAGACTCGTGCATGATTTTATTAATCTATGAACATCAATGTGATATACAGAGCTAAGCAACGACGGGCCGCCGGTTTTTGGACGGGTGAACGCATGTGCCAACAATTCATGGGCCCTACTGTGCTTCGGAGGGCACGTTGTACCGTCGGTTCGGTTGTTTTTCAATGGTAAAAACAATCGTCAAGAATTGTCGAAGACCTTCGGGTGGCTTGAGAATATTCGACACTGGGTTTGCCACTAACCTCTCCACCAATCCATATTGGAGCTGCGTGGTGGAGTATGCTCAAGACCTCCCGCAGATTTGGCTGTCCGCGGGAACAGCTAATAAATAAATTAATAATAAGTAAACGCCATACACTAGCGCCCCTGCGGAAGTCCTAAGTATGTGTAGCGGACACAGACAGAAAACAACACAACACACAATAATCCGAATACAAATATTTATCAGTGATATAAATACAGTATTTTCTTGCTTTCGTTCAAATGTTAAATACCATCTTTACTATCACAAATTAACCTACTTTACTGCGCATTACCTTTAAGGCGTTAGTATGGGTTAGATATCGTAGCGTCCATAGCCCAAAGGGTAGCGTCCATAGCCAGAAGGCTCGCTTCGATTCAATTGTGATAGAAAGAGTTTAGCAACGACGGGCGCGGTCGGTTTGTGGATGGGTGACCCGGTTGTTTTCAATGCTGGAAACAGTCGTTAAGCCTTGTCGAAGACCTTCGGGTGACTTGAGAACATTCGACACTGCGTTGGCCACTAACCCCTCCACCAATCCGCATTGGAGCAGCGTGGTGGAGTATGCTCTAGACCTCCCGCAGCAGTGTCTGTGGGGGAGACCCGTGCCCAGCAGTGGGACGTCTATGGGTCGCAGCGATATAAATATCTGCCGCGTCCAGGATTCGAACCCGGGTCAGGCCCCAGTTCGGCAGTCAGGGTCACTCACCACCGCATCACGGTGATACCTAGTTGATAGATTCCTACACATACGTCCTAGTACAATGTGCAGAGGATCTGCTTAATCAAATAAGTATATTTATTATAAGTCAGATGTTTTCTTAGTCTCCACTTCTGAATAGGGGTAGGTAGGTAAGGAAAACAGCATTATATTTATTTTATTATTTTTATTTTCAAGGTACCTAAGTGTACCACATTCAGTTCATTTATCTACAGAAACGTCGATTTAGCCAATTCAATTCATATAATGTATGTATAACATCATTATTAATTATTTCATAATATATATACCTACTTGAATTATTTGTTAACTACGAGAATATGGTTAAAATGCAAATGAGAATTCGGTTTTTGTAATACAGATTTCAGAAACTTTCTTTAAACAATACATTTATAAATACAATAATGGCACCGTTTTCTACTCTATAGGGCTGTTTCATAATGAAAGATCAAACTGTAATAAGTATTATACTAATATTGTTGTATTTTTTATTTGTAATAGTGTTATTATAGACAATATTAATTAAACATTTATACAAATGGAATTATTCTAATATTTAAATATTGTGTAACAAACCATCAGGTTCGATCCTTATTTGTTTAGAAAGATCTCCCACATCTTCAAAGTATTACAAAAATTAAACCATATTCAAGGAGTATTTATGTTTTTCAAATGAAACGTAGTGTTTTGCCACCATAATAACGATTGAATTTGTATTTCAAATATAAGAACTGCGAAAAAACCTCGCCAGGAATAGAGAAAAAGGCTTTTGAGCTGATTTTCCTTATAAGTGTGGTGTTGACTGGGTGAACTTTTTGCGTACGTAGTTCTTACTGCGATCGAAGCTTTAAAGTCTTAATATAAGATATCTGATAATATAATACAATAATAAATTTCTACTTGGCTTTGTAATTACAAGCAAAGGCCTACTTAAATATTGTTACTGAACATTTCATTAAGTATCATTTATTTGTTTATTTTAATGGCACTAATAAAATTTTGATTCTATTGAAAATTTATACAGACTTAAAATCCGTACGTCAAGGCGAATAGTGCTGCTACGTGAGCTACTGCACAGATTGTAATGGCTACAAATTATACAAGTATATCTATACTTTTACAATAAAATAATGTATACAAATTACCTACATGGCAAACGAATGTTTGGTCTATAAGAATTCTAAACTAAAATCTACATAACGTGTTTTTAATTTTACTGTATTCGTTCACTTTATTGATAGATATTGACAGAAACTTTTGAGCTCGTTTTGTGCATATGACAGCGCTCAAAAGTGCTTCTATTATGATCCGAGAGCGCCCATACGTTATTTATTGTTAGAGTAACCAAAATTAAAGAACAGATCTTACTAATAATGGTGTGAATGAGTGTACGAATATTCGCTAGCTTGGCTAGGGTTACTTTTACGGTTAAGGTTACAGAGGTAATCAAAAATATAAAGACAAAGTAATATATAGTACCTACTTAGTATACTTTGCAAATAAGTCTAGTAATACGCATACAAATACAATAAAAGTTCGGGAGTAGATATTTATTCTATAAATTGGTTACCTACTTCAAAAACAACTAATGTCTGGGGGCTTTGAGCTCTCGGACTATTATTAACTTAATTGTCTTTCATATCGTACTGCCGTACCTAAATACATATATTGTTATATCATTTCATTTATAAATAAATCTGTACAAAGAACTTAATAAAGATTACTATGCTCACAATAAATATATAAAGGTGGCCAGGCAAGTCAAAGCTTAGGTAAAGGCAAGATGATCAAGATACCTAAGGAAATGACGTCATTAGTGCAATGAACAAACGTTACCCACAAGTAACGTTTGTTCATTGAGTGGCAAGAACATTTCTGTACCTACCAAAGTATCTCTGGTTTTTTGCATTGTATCTAGCTATTCGCATCGTAATCTATATATATAAAAGGAGAAGGTGACTGACTGACTGACTGACTGACATATCAACGCAGGGCCTAAACTATAAGGGCTAGAAACTTGAAATTTTGCACAGGGGTTCCTTTTATAACGTAGGGGAGCACTAAGAAAGGATTTTTGAAAATTCACCCCCTAAGGGGGTAAAACGGGGGTGCAAAGTTAGTATGAAACTGCCGTTTTTTAAGTCAAGTGGGCAACCCGAACGCGGGCAGACGTCGTTAATAGGTCTAATTCTACGCGAGCGAAGCTGCGGGCGTCCACTAGTCAACATATAAATTGCATTTTATTTAAAGACAAACCTGACCATCGCAATTTGTTTCACGGTATTGTTAACTAAACTAATTATCACAGTTTTAAAATTAAAATTACACGCACTTAAAAATAAACTTTTCATGAAAGGTGAACATAGCCTTCCTTAAGCTAAGTTAATAAATAACTTATTTTATAGCGTGCACAGCAGCACCCAATAAGAAATAAATTTTTACAAATGAAAGATCATAACAGTTCCTTTACAGAAATTAAGTAGAAGAAAATAACAAATTGTTTATATAACTATATATAAAATTCTTACATTCTTACAAGTTTTCTCAACAAACTAACACTAGCCATCACATAAATGGCACGAGGGGTGCGCGCGCGCACATTTAAGTAAAAAAAGTCATTTTATAATTGCGAGAGATCAGTCTATACGTTTATCTAGAATTAACGATATCGCTCCGCACTTTTAAACAGTCGTCTCATTCCTGCGCAGCGGTTGCAGTTCACGTTGCAGGTCGTTATAATATTCGTGGTCTGACATAGACTCTTCCTCCACCGACCTCTGTGGGAGATATTTACTCGTACCGGGTTGAGGCGTCGATTCACTTCCACTGCCCTCACTAACGCACAGCGATTCTAACGGAACTGGATCGGTCGGAATGCCAAGTGTTTGCGGGGGTACACTTTGGTCAGACATCAAATACTCAGGATTATCCACGCATCGCTTCGATCCGACGAAATTACTGTACCGTAGTTTTTCCAAATCTTGACCTTCTCCTGCTTCGCCAATCAAATCCATGTATGCAGAAGCGTTTTGATTATGTTGAGGCGATGGCATCAGATAGTCGTCTTCATCAAGAGGCAGATTCAGCTTTAGGTTACCTACTTGGGCTTCCTTTACTTTTGACATACTGTCAAAATTTCCCTCTAATCCTTCAGGTCTGACTTTCATGGGATCACTGCAGTACCTCGAGCTGGAACTATCAGACGCACACACGCCGTTGTTGTAATAATGTCGCATTTCTGCACCATCAGTGTTGTTCTGCCGATTGTATCTCAATAGATCTTGATCCCAGTTCTCAGGTCTATTGACGCCGTCGTTTGCAGCGCCTTCGGGGTGGCTTGGGGTATTTGGCCACGTCGCTGAGGTACAAGCTTTCAATCCAGTATTTTGTGGATCTACTCCAGTTCCGCTAACGCCCGAGTTGCAAGGGGCGTATCCAGGCGCTTGTTTCAATTTTGGTTGCAGATATTCATCTGCCTCCACCAATGACTCTGGTCCATCCATTGCTGATGACAGATTCCTTATCAACTCTTTCTCATCCTGAAATGATAGAAGTAGAATTTCCGGTTGATTTTTGAAATTACTTAGGAGGACTAAGGAAAGTAAATTAATACAGATATTTTTTGAAAGTATCAAGAGCAAAGTTATAAATGATCTATTCTTTTACGAATATAACGAGCATGCAGTACTACCCGTTCATAGCCGCCCAACATGCTATTAATGCCGTTATAATGTATCCAGAGCAATACCTATAAAATGATAATAGTAAATTTATGAATCGATAACGAATGAATATAATATATTTGGTAGGGAATAATCTAATTTATATATGTACATAGTACTGGGAACGGTGATAACTAAAAATCAAGTGGCTCGTATGCCTATTCGTGAGGCCTAAATCAATACAAAATATATAACGTACCTGTGTAGAATAGGATGGCAATCGCATGAATTTATCTCCAGGTATTACAAGATACCGGCCGGGGTCTCTAGCCATTTCCGCAAAAGTATCCGCAAGTTGCTTAAAAGTCGGTCGACTATCGGCATCCAACATCCAGCAAGATACCATGACACAGTAAATGTCCAGCGTGCAAATAGTAGGTTGAGGCAGTTTTAATCCATTTTCAAGAAGTTCAGGTACATTTCTAGCAGAAATATTCGCATAAGGACGTGCTCCGTAGCTTAAAATCTCCCATATTGTTACACCAAATGCCCATACGTCACTTTTGTGTGTAAAAATTCTATGTTGGACGCATTCTAGGGCTAACCATTTTATTGGCATCCTACCACCGGCTGCTTTGTACTCATCTTCATTTATGTCTAATAATTTAGCTAAACCAAAGTCAGTAATTTTAACACAGTTTGGAGTTTGCACAAGAACATTTCGTGCGGCTAAATCCCGGTGCACTAGTCTCTTCTCCTCCAAATAAGCCATACCGCGTGCGATTTGTGTACACCAATTTAAAAAGGCCTTTGACCCTATTTTCTCCTTATGTGTTCTAACGTAATCAAGTAAACAACCAAGTGGCATCAGTTGTGTGATTAACATCATCTGATTAGTCATACACACAGCTAATAATTGGAGCAGATTAGGATGTTCTACACTAGCCATTATGTATGCTTCCTCCAAAAATTCCTTGCTAGAATTTGCGCCGGTTCCCTCTTTTAGTACTTTTATTGCTACGGGTATCTTAACATTTTCGCCTTCCGGTACCCACACTCCTTTGTAAACTTTACCAAAAGCACCAAATCCAAGCATGCCTCCCCTTCTTAGTTCCGCTTCCTTTACAATCCGTAGTTTAGCTAAATTGGGTTTTACGTTAGTTGGTCGTAGAGGCTCGTTATCTTCGCATCCAGTAAGAACCATTGTCATTTTCACAGCCTCCTTCTTGGCTTTGGCTTTTTGCCGGCATGTATATCCAATGATACCAAGAATCACTAGTAATAAGAATGCTATCACCAAAATGATAACTAGAACAGTAGGGACTTTTGCTGTTGCCATTGATGCATGACCATTAGCTAATTCTGAGCAATATGGGTCATCGATAGGATTTTGCACAAGCTCGTCAAAATAAATTTTATACGGAAGTTCCTCTGGACAAGTAGCAGTGCAATTGAATGGCTGCTTTGTTCTATCTGAATCATTATTGTCGCCCAAGTATATTTTAAAATTTTTACATCTAATACAATCTTTTGATGAAGGACCGGTGCATCCACGGCACTCATTGTCACAAGGTGTACATAATCTGTTTGCTTTATCTGTAAAGTGATCTGTGGGGCATTCATCTTCACATTGGTCTCCTCTTTTAAATCCATTGCACACTTGACATACGCTTGCATGAATACCAAATCCGGTACATTTGATACATAAGGGATGGCACTTACGGCAAACTACTTTTACTTTCCCTTCGAGTATTTTAACATTTCCGACCCATTCATTATAATAACCGTCAGGACAAGGTTCGTTTTCTCTTAGACAACTCAGCACAGTAGCCTCAACACTTATTATTGCCTTTTTGCAAGAGTTACAACCACCGGCTCCGACCATATTTGCATCTCCTGTGCAACCATTAATGCAATTATAATGGCAAGGTTGACACGTTCCATTTTCAGATGAGAATCTGGATTCAGGACATTCTGCTACGCAATAAGGTCCATCACGCACTCCTCTACATTTAGTGCAGTTAGCTCTACTTGGACCGATGCATCCTTCTAAGCATTCAGCATGACACTGTTCGCAAGACTTTGGGCCGGATTTGTACAATCTGTAAAGATAAAATTATTAGGAGCATTACAATTAAAATTTAATTGGTATGAGTAGCGTTCATAGCCCATGGCTCGCGTCGATTCAATGTAATCGAAAGAGGTAAGCAACGACGGGTACGGCCGGTTTGGATGGGTGACCGGGCAAAATTTCATGGACGCTACCATGCTCCGGCACGTTAAGCCTTCGGTCCCAGTTGTTTTCAATGGTTGAAACAGTCGTTAAGTTTTGTCGAGGCTTTCGGGTGGTTTGAGAACATTCGACACTGGGTTGGCCACTAACCCCTCCACCAATCTGCATTAGAGCAGCGTGGTGTAGTATGCTCTAGACCTGCTGCGGCTGTGCCTTTCAGGGAGACACGTGCCCAGCAGTTTGAAGTCTATGGGGTGTAGCTAGGTATATTATAATTCGTTGCAAAAAAACTTATTGGCAACTAAATAGCAAACACAAACAACATGCCCTAAATCTAGCATTAAATTGTCTGCATATTGTGGTTTTTTTTTTCTTAATGCCTACTTAGCTGTTGCACAATTTTTGTCAATAATGGCTTGCAATTGCAATTGTAGAGATCAGTCAGCGTGTCTAACAAACAATGAGGCAAGCGGGCGCTAGGCCGTCGAACCGGTAAGAGTAGAGCTACCCACACATATTTCAGTTTTGTTATGGAAATCAGCCTCCCATATTTGATAAAGGTTGTCACCGGTGAATTGGTGCACTTTATTTACAACGTTTGCATCCAAATAGAACGAGAAGTTGTCTCTAACTTAACTTGATTGTAATAAGTTAATTTGATCGGTTGAATTAGAAATCATGTATCTGGAAGATTTTGCGTTTGAAAAGTCTTCGTTTATTAGACATCAACGAACTACTATTTCCACATTTTATACAGTGTAACAATGATTGAATTTATCTTACATTCTTATATTTCATTCTGCTATGATAGAGAATAATTCTGTTTAAATAACAATAAACTGATTCTATAGCGTGATGAAATGCAATGATACGAAAAAGTCCATTAGAGCAATTTACGTCCCAACATAAGTAGTTTAAGATTTACTATCTTTACTTTAAAGTACGAACGTCTTATAACGAGAAGAAGAAAAAAATTAGAATTGTTTCTTATAGGGTCAGGTGGGGTAAGGGGGACTACGGGGGAAGGGGGACAATGGTTTGTAAATCTAGAACAATAGACTGTAGCTCTGTGATTTGTCGGTCGAAAAAGCAGTCATTAGTATTTAGTTCCAAAACAAAAACAAGGATGGCGCTAGGTCTAATCAGTGCGCGACTTTGACAAAAACAAAAAGTCAGTTGGCGTGCTACAAAACTACGAGTTGGACGCGTAATAATTGTGTGATGTTTTGTGTGACGAAACGTTATGTCTGAAGACTTCCAATATCGGTAAGTATTCCTTTATACGTCTTTTTTCATGTTATGTATTTGAATTTGAGTAAACTACGCTATAAATAAGTAAATCCAAAATGATTCAAAACATAAAGTAAAAATTCATTACCGGGGAAAGGGGAACTACCATAGCCGGGTCAAGTGGAACATATGTTTCCCTTTCCCGATGTCAGGAGTCATCAACATTTTAACCCGAGGAGCACTGGACCATTTATCAGGTGTCCACGGAAAAGTATGTATGTATATTTAAAAAATGACCCTCCTTTTTTATTCTTTTTAATGAAATTTGCTTGCAAATCAAATTTAAATATTGTATTTAGAGTGAACAACCATAAATACACAAAAAAAAACCTTTTTTAGATGTATAGGAGAGGGCCCAAATTTTTTTAAATATTTTTTATAGCATTTCTAGTTTTGTGTTTTTATTATCAGTCTTCATACCAAATTTCATGAGCATACGAGAAAAAAATAGAGAGTTATTGAAGCGGGGCATACAGACAGACGGACGGATGGACGTACTTGACGAAACTATAAGGGTTAAGGAACATTTATAGGTATTTATAGGTAGGTAGGTATGTATATTACAATCGCAAAATTAGGTATAAATAATTAGGCATTTATTAAGGTTATATAACAAATTTGCTTGATTACACTTCTGATTACTTTCAGGTAATATGCTCCCTTCCTCAGGCTGATTTTTGGTTTCATTCACCTTTCATTTTGACAACTTACCCTATACTGAAATATAAGAGACTTGTAATTTTCCAGTTAATAAATTAAAATATAATAAAAACCCGGCTTTCATTTAAAGTTGTGAACCCCTGTCTCAAACCCATATGTTCCCCTTACCCCGAATTTCGATAAATGTAAATATTTTCTATTTTAAACCGTATTTCAATGCACTATAGTTTTCATTTGAATGATGTTCTTTTCTTTAATTTATTGTGCAGGAGTAGTCTGTTCTAGCATTAATACTTTTAGATTTAATTTAAGTGTTTCCCTTACCCCAAAAACCGGGAAAGTGGAACAACAGAACCAGCCTTTAGTTTTATAATTTTTCAGCTTCATGCATAGTTAAAAAAATCATTCGATACTAGAAAGCCGACTAAAAGAAGTGTAACTTGTGTTTGTCAAGATGATTACACGACATTTAATACAGTGGTTAGAGCTCAACATAAAATATACAAAATGAAGTATGTTTCCCTTACCCCACCTGACCCTAATTGAATTGATCCAAATAGTTTTGCGCACAGCAATTAATGTTAATAATAAACATGTTATGGTTAAAGTGAATAAACAGTAATTATACAGGAACAACAAACATCAGTAATGGTATAGTAGTAATACCAACCCCGGAATGACGCTGCAGTTCTGTATGCATGTTTCGTCGAATTTATAGTTTTCACACGACAGGCACTGGTCTGGACCTGGCCCCCAGCAGCCATCAGCGGAACATTGGGAATCGCAGACCATATTTGCTTTTTCTGTTGAAAATATAATGTTAAGGAAAAACATTACATACACATATAAGTAAAATAATAGTTACAAAAGACGCTTCGCAATCAAGTATTAGCATTGCAGTTAAAAGTGTTAGTACATAACTACAAAATAGAAATATTTTCAAGACATCAAATTCGCATTTTTGGCAAATACGCGTGCCATGGTGGTCGCAAATGCTCCTAAAACATTGGTACTATTTATTGCTAAAAAATGAGGATCCTCACAAAGCGCATTCGCATAATAACTTACCACACATTCTTTGATCGCCATTTTTCTGTATGATCTGTTTATGATCACGGGACTTCACTAGTTTGTTCCAGGCAATTTTTTCAGCAAAACACAGGTTTCGATTTTCCATTATGGCTATGGCTCCAGAGTTAACCCTTTTCAAAGATTTCAATCCAAGTGATTTGAGAGATGTCTTTACGATGTAGAGCGATGCGAATAGGTTCTCGACAACTTGGCGTCCACCAATAACTTCTAAATTGCGAAAGTAGGAAAGACTTGTAAAATTAGGATGGTAAGCCTGTACGTTTAAATATCCAGTTACTTCACGGACCGTGCTGAAAACATCTAATTTATCGGGGTCCATCTTTGGATATCGCTCCCCGAATGAGTAGTCAGGATTGACTTGTTGAAAGCCTGTGAACGTCATTTCCAAAATTTCTATTGATCCATCGATTATCGTACAATCTTTAAAGGAATCAATGTTTCCGGAATGTATTGGTTTTTCTGCACGACATGTCTTGGGACAGGTTACGTTACAAGGTATGCATTCTCCATTTACATCTGTTTTATTTGGAGGGCAGCTTCTAACGCAAGCTCCGTTGTCTTTCAAGAGGTGTTCAGGGCAATTTCGGACACAAGTTGCACCATAAGCATATTTCCCATTTGGGTTTGGTTCCCAAGAGTACGTAGTGGGATTGTAAATTTGCATTGGTGGGCACTCCTGGGAGCATGTTCCTTCATCGTAGAAATTCCGACAGGCAAGACATTGACTAGATAAAGGTCCTGTACAACCTCCAGCGCAAAATGTGTTACAACAGTCTCTCGGATTCGGGCCAAAACATCGACCTTGTGCACACTGAGGACTGCAATTCGTTTTGGAAAATTTTTGACAGTTTTCTGGTCCATCGCCCCAGCACCCAGCTTCGCAGCTTGGATGGCAGGGTGGGCAGTCTCGTTCCTGTGCCGTAAAACTATATACAAACACATAGGTTGCGTTCACGCCTGTTATGATCTCTTCCCAATTAATTGTTTTCACGTGGCAAAGATTGTAGTTTTTATAAATGCCAACGCTACCACGAAGTACATCTCGCAAAGCGGGAAGCTCCAGTGTGAACGCTGAAGACATCGTCACCATTAATGCAAACTCTTCTTCTCTTACGTTTAATTTGAATAGCGTCCGCCCTCGAATAATTTGTAACTGCGGCAAAACTATATGCTTTACATTCACGTACGCTATCAGTACGTATCCGGTGACTTCTCTTATGTGTTTTAGGAACGACAAGTCCATTGTTTCGTTTTGCAGCCATGTCAGCTCCAAATTGCCATCGACGTACGTACAATTTGTAAATCGGTCTCGAAGGTTCCGGTAGTGAGTGTCGCGATTCGAAGGGACCGACATGCGTCCGTTAGTTCCGATGCAAACTGGAAAGAGAGAAACAATATATTAGTACTTATTTTTGCTGCTTAAGCATATTCATAATTACGTTATTAGGTATATTAGATATTGAGAAGTTATATTAGGCACACTTAGGTACACTAGCAAAATTCGTTTGAAGTCGATAAATGGATGGACAAGTTTGATATTGCGCGCATTCAGGGAGGAGGAGGTGCTATGTGGGCGGCACTAAAGCCGGTTTCTTCTACTACGCTACACGTAATACATCTATGCGTGATTGTACTATGAATATACTTTACAACGCTTTGTTGCAGCGGACGAAGGCGAATCATAGGATCTAAGTGGATTATGCAACAAGACGTACTATGAGTATACCTATGCGTATTTTAATAGATACAAAAAATACATACTCGCTAGAGCGATTTATCCTACTAATATTATAAACGGGAAAGTTTGTAAGTATGTATGGATGGATGGATGTGTGTTACTCTTTCACGTAAAAAGTACTGAATAGATTTTAATGAAACTTTACAATAATATAGCTTATACATCAGAATAACACATAGGCTACAATTTAAAAAGATATTGTGTCCAAAATATGACGATATGAGTCAAGTAAGTAGGAAAACATCTACCATCTGCGAGCTATTCTGGCGTGCGCTGCCAAAACTACTGGACCGATTTCAAAAATTCTTTCACCATTATAGTAGGGGAGCCCAAGAGGGGATTTTGCGGGATACTCAAGCGCGTCAGTTTAATATACAGTGGGATACCTTGTACCCGGTTAAGTACCTCCACCAAATATGAGCCCCCTTTCTTTACGTTACTCTCAAATTGTAAGATTAGTGGAATATACACTTTTTAGCATGTAATTAACTCACCCTACCTTAATCTGACGCGCTCAAGAATTTCTGATGACAAATTTTATTTTTTTCTTATTCTGATCCTTTATCCTTGACGGCCCCATTTATATATGGGGCTCATATTTGGTGGAGGTACTTAACCGGGTACAAGGTATCCCACTGTATATTAAACTGACGCGCTTGAGTATCCCGCAAAATCCCCTCTTGGGCTCCCCTACTATTAGAAAGCCGCATCTTCACTGAGTGACATAGGCTATATACTTAATACTAGTGGACGCCCGCAGCTTCGCTCGCGTAGAATTAGACCCATCAACGACGTCTGCCCGCGTTCAAGTTGCCCACTTGACTTCAAAAACGGCAAAGTTTCATACTAACTTTGCACCCCCGTTTTACCCCCTTAGGGGGTGAATTTTCAGAAATCCTTTCTTAGTGCTCCCCTACATTATAAAAGGAACCCCTGTGCAAAATTTCAAGTTTCTAGCCCTTATAGTTTAGGCCCTGCGTTGATATGTCAGTCAGTCAGTCAGTCAGTCAGTCAGTCAGTCAGTCAGTCAGTCAGTCAGTCAGTCAGTCAGTCAGTCAGTCAGTCAGTCAGTCAGTCACCTTCTCCTTTTATATATATAGATAGATTACTAGGCGTAATACAAAACTATTGTTATGTCTAATTCGACGCGAGCGAAGCTGCGGGCGTCCACTAGTTTTATATATTTAAGGCATATATAAACGAATAAACTTTTAGTTTCTACTACATTGCATGAGTAATAAAACAATCATACTAAATCTCTAGGTATATTCGTAAAGAGGAATGCTACTTTATGTTTTGACCTTACTTGTTGTGTACCTACTCGTAACTTGAATTGTTATACTTCACTATTTCTCTATATACAAATTTTGATGCAAAGGATTCTATTCATCGTAAAATTTATGTCGAAAGATTTATTGGTTAATTACATCGTAAATTTAGGTACATTTTCTTTTTGCAAGTGGTCTTGCTATTCACATAATTTACGGATAATATTAAATAGTAATTATTATAAATAAATAAATTTACCACCTATTATGAAATATGCGTATTGTATCTGGCCTAACCTAACCTTAACCGTATCTAGTCGAATGCGAATAATTGAAACAAAACGAAACCGCAGTATTGTACGTTGACGTAACTGCCTTACCTGTAATTACGCTTTTTCTACATTCCATAGTATCCTTAAGCATCCAGTTAAACCGTATTTTTATTAGTTTCAGACGATTGGCGAAGAAACAGATGCAACGTAAACTCTACCTGGGTCCAGGAACAATGGATTTTTTATTGCTAGCGTTGTCAAGTCAAGTGTATTCACAATCCTCGTCATTTTATTCTATTTTTGAAGTCTCAGTATAAATTTTATAATTTGCTTATTTTCAACTAAGAACGTTCTAGTGAAAATCGTTTTGTCTTATCATAAGCAACCCCGAACAAAATACTATTAGGTTTCGCTTCGTCTGTAATTTAGACACTTATAGTAAGTTAAATAGGTACTTGCTAAACTTTACGACTACTCTGATCTACGTGTAGTTCGATGCGCAGCATACCAATTCTGGGTACCTATCGAACGTGCGGGCGACTGGCTCCCATCCTCCCATCACAACTCGTACATAATATATGTTCAGAGGGGTCATAAAGTTTTGCGAGTACTGAACGTATATATTGTACCTACATGAACGTGCCACGAAAAATTTTAAATATCAGTAATATAATTAACATTTTTTTCTTTTTATTACAAAAATAAAAATCTTTTTAGTTTTCTAAGTTCAAATGAATCGGTTGACATAAAAAATCCAATAAAACTTTCATACCGGACCGGGAACCTCTTTATTTTCCGGGAATCAAAGTACCATAAATGTTAAACAAAGTACGAGTAACTTTGTCAAGTTACATCTAAATCCATCCACGAATTTTGTGTGATAACTGCACAGACAGAGCGACGATAATTCCACAAAAATATTTTTGTGTTCAATCTCAATAATTTTGTGCTCATGCGTATTGGAATTTCAATCATTTAAAGTTTCTTGCAAACAGTATGATATGAATACATCAGTATGATATGAAACACAAGAGTGGGTTTTATGAACGTATCTACTGGTTTTTATTAAAAGTTACCTACTGAAGGCTGACATGTGAGTTCGATATGATAACTAGTATTACCTATTCAATTCAAGGTCTTTCGGAGACTAATATGATTTTATTATCACAGCACTGTCTCACTATATTATGTGTACAAATAAATATTTATGTATTTGATAATTACAATTACACATCTGGGAGGGAAAGTAATCCGTTGAACACTTCAAAATTACTTTTAAAAAGATGTTAAAATATGTCCCAATTAAATTTTTACTAATTCAAACTAATTAATCACCTGTTTTATTTTTAGCCAGTGCCAAGATTAAATACAATGTATGTTTTGATCGTAGCGTAATATAATGCAATTATTATGTTTTTAATGTCGCCAGAATGCAGAGAGCGTTTGTGATTTGTGAATGTTGAATTTGGTCGTTTAACGTGTGGGTAGTAGAAATCTGGTGTCCGGTCGACCCAGATGTAGCAGTGATGACATGAGAGATACTATTGAAATGTGGAAGTTACGTCGCGCTTACTGGCTCTGATCTGATATAAATGATATTTGAAAAATTATGCGACAATAACCCGCTCACAACCGTTATAAGTTATGGTTTCACACAGTAAAATAAAAAGCTCTACCCAAGCTACCAAGCTCTACCAAAATCAATTTAAGTAACAACAAAAGACATGAAGGCTGATTGAATTATGTCTATTCAATTTTATCTGAGTTAAAAATGCGATCAAGTTCGCGAGATATCTGAACCAATCGCTCAACTTGAGTTCCTTTAAGTACTTAGTGAATAAAGCTCGGCGACTGGTTTGTCTCAGGGCAATGTTTTTATCCAGTTACTTGCATTCTGAAGCATTGGAACCAGTTTTGTACCACTACCATTTAATTCTGGTAACTCGACCTTTCACTACAATTTCTTATTGTCTTGCGTAGCTGGCCAAGTCGCCTAACCGGAGTCTTCTTGAGATTCGAAGTAAAGCAGCATTGTATATTGCTGCCAAATGAAGTTGAAGTCGACATATCGTGGATTAGGCCCGTGTGGGAGTGTAGTTTCGTAACTTTTAACATCGCGGGGGAACAAATTATTTGGTAAAATTTATGGCAAATATATAAAGTTATATTATAGTTAAATACATCTCTTTAATCTAAATTCTTACTTTAAAATCTGAGGGTAGTTCTCCTTTTAAAAAATAAATGAATGTTTCAATGAATTAAAAATTTCAATCCAATGTGAGTAATATGGATAAAAAAATAGGATGTATCTTTCACTTGATTGAAATATGGTTATAAGTCAATGTAGATATCAGTTATAAAATCCATGAAAGTTGTGCTTTGGTTTACAATGTACATAAATGCTCTCTGCGCGTAAAAATATTTTAATTCAAACCACCCTAAAACTTAATAAGTATAATTGCTATCAAATATGGAACATTACATAGGCATGTTAAATCATTAAGTTGTAAAATCAAATTGATCGCACTTAATTTATTCGTTGATTACTGTATGTGAAATCCGGTTATTCTAAAATTTTCGAGTTTTACCGACATTCGATATCTACTCAACTTCGTGCCATCAAATGTTAGGTCAAGAAACTCTGTGAATTATAGAAACATGCATATATAATTACTGTGACTGGTTCTAATTTGGCCGTTAATGAATAGGTATTGTTTTGTATGCCATGGAAATAGTATACTACTACTAGCTAAGCTAGCTATACTAATATCTTTATTTCAGTCAATAAACATGTCTGGTTTACATAAATATCGCATCGACAAGGTATCTTATACTGAAAATACCTAGTGGTCGAAATTCGCCCATAATCCATTTAATAAATTTAAAGCTCGAACGTTGCTAGTGTATTCTCGGTATTCAGAGATTTTTTTCACGTGGCAAAGACTCAGCATTTTGACAGCAAAGTAACCAAGAGACTGTCTGCTGTAGTCAGTCAGTCTGCTGCGCACCATCTCCAACGCTAATCGCTCTTCTAAATCTTTGTGTCGTGCCTTTTTTCGTGTCTCTATCCTATCTCTATTAAATTTCCGCCCTTTAATTATATTCATATTTTTTTAAAACCCCTTTCCTGGGCCTCACGGAACAGAATTAAGAGATCTCTGTAATCATAGACAAGTGTTATCTAAACTTTACTTAACTAAACGCACGGATCTAAGGTATACGCAAGGCGGATCTATACTTTATTATAGGTACTTCCATGTTTCATCGTGACATATGACGGCGGAATTTGTAGAGATGTTTCTAGTTTGGTTTCTAGAGATCATTTCAACTAAATATGCGCCATATTATTTAAATTCAAAATTTATTTAATACAATTTAAATAAATGTATAAAATTGTTGCCGGTCGGCCAGTCCAAGTACCTACAGCTGGGCGGAAGTCGGGAAGGACCTGAGTGACCTCCAGGCGGGGGGCTAGCGGGAGATTGCGCAGGATAGATCGAAGTGGAGAATTATTGTCGAAGGCCAAGACTCATTTTTGGTCTTCGTGCCATCCTAATTAGGAAAGTAGATAATTTGCTTCAATCTGTTTACATCCCCGTTGCGGTAAGGAAAATGTTGATGCACGCTATAATGTCTGTTTTATATTGCAAACAGTACATTCACAAAAAACAACATGTTATAAGTATAAACCTATGAAATAGTTTAATATAAAATTTAGTTAGAGAAATGAATCAATCATTGTACATTTCGTTACCTATATTTGATATATTGTTATATCAAATTTAGGTAGGTAATAGATGTTAATTAAGTAAGAGTCGGTAAGTAGGCATGCTGCGGTTATAACAAAACATTATTTACTCATATAAGTACTATTTTTTTTAATGATGTTCATTTAATGATTTTTATCAAAAGATTTACAAATTTTAGTAAAAATGTCTCGCATACACTACACAGGTGTATGTGTATTGTATGTGTATTGTGGCAGTGGTAATACCCCGAGCGAACTTTATTTATAGACACAAATTGACCTTACCACCTTTAAATATAAATTGATAAAAAATAAGTTATAGCGGGGTTATAGATTTAGATTTAACTTAGGTATAGATTTTAGATAAGTGAAAGTTAACATGAGTTAAAATGAATTTGTCCAACACGTTTGTTTAACTCTAGTTTTCATTTCAATACAACGCCGTACGCTTCGATGAAGTTGGTCGCCCGCGAATTATATTATTCGTAAACAATACAATGGGGCTTTCAAAGCCTACCAATAAAGAATCAGAATTTCATAACAATTGGAACAACAAGCTGAGTATTACGACTCGTTGAGTACGACAAGTTTTTACTATGCCATATTAGATTTTTATACCATTCGATTACTAGTAGAAATAAAGAAAATTATTTCATTTTAACTTAAACGTAACCTTATTGTAGGTAGGTACTTAATAGACGAGAAGCCTTGTTTTTAGTTACATACCTACCTTTGAACTATTTACAATAAGCTATCAATAGAGGAGGTACTTTGTAAATAAGAGATGCCTACATAAACCGTAATGCATTTGAAAATTGGGACAAACTTCGAATCGAACATCAATTTTCGCAACAGTTAGGCGAATAAATTAACAGCAAATCTTATCTGTTTCTACATTTTATACTTAATATGTAAACATACGCTTATTACGCTTACGTACGCTTATACGTTATTTGTTTAGATAACTTAAATTCTTTACAGGTTGCAAAAACACGGAAAATTAATAAAAATAACTGGCGAATTGCTTCATAATAATTGCAATAGACATTTGCCGGTAAAAAAATTTTGCACTTTAGCTTAAGGTTTCGCAAACGGATCCTTGAATCGATAAATGGTCATTGCAGATCACAATGTTTTAATTCACACTGAGGAATTGACAAAATTAAAAATGTCATGTCCACCTTACGTATATCTAAACAAACTACTTGTCTAAACAAAGCAACTATCATTAGGTTATACATAAACGATTACTCTTGTATTGTATGGAAAATGAAATAGGTAAAATGATAATCTTACGCGTCCCCTCGAGATATTAACAGCGCGCCAAGCTTAGATTAGGAAGGTAATCAGGTATATAAGGCTACGATGTTTATTCAGTCAAGATAAGCTGTGTTTATTTTATTCTTACGGTTAGCACGCATTTTCATTTCTTCAGTTTAGTTTAATGAGACATACTACTTAGTTATATGTTGATACAGTAATATTAAGTATTATAATCTATTCCTATAAAACATTTCTCCAATAACATGTTTAAAAAGCGAAGCAGTTCGTTTTTTGCCACAGCCTCCTTGTGGGCGGGAATGTGAAAGCTTCGAACGTAACCGAAATTTAACTCCTCCACAGTAATCCGTGAGTCCGTGAGTAACATCCCGTCTAAAACAGCACACTGTTCACATCCAATCACAATCAGATATTGGTGATATTTTAAGGAAACCTTTCGGTTCACATTTGTAAATAGCGTATGGTTTAGAGTATTGTAGAGCTGAGAGCACCGTGGGCGGCACTTACTCTTTCCATCTACGAATTCCGAGTGCTTGTGTCGGGTGGGGACGATGTGATGCACGCGGTGACCGCGGGCGCCGGTGGCCGGCGCGCCGTGCGCAAGAAGGTACAGGCACCACAACAAGGCACGCGCAGCAAACATGCTGCGACATCACTCGCGACGTTGCACTAGACACAACCGTTCTGCGCAAAGTTCCATCGTGTACTGGTCCGCCCGGTTTTCAAGCATAGCCGTGCGCGGGCGCAGCTATAGACCTAAGGTGTTTTTAGAATATCCCGGCTGTTTACATCTCGACTAGGCGGTAAGCTCTGTTGGTGTTTTGATCTAAAGAAGGAGCTTTTAGGCTCTTGGTCCATTAATAATATACCTTATGTAATAATACTAATATACCTTATGTATAATTAAGCAATAAGGGATGTCGTTTTTAGATTTAAAAAAAAATTAACGAAACAATAAAAGAACAAATACGCGGGTTGCCAAAAAAGACTTCTTATGTAACCAGACAATCATTAACAATCAAACAAGACTGCAAAACTAGGGATGTTATTCAATTCGTATGAAAATACTAGTTAGACAATAGAAATATGGCAAATTTCAAGTTTCTAGTAACCTGATTTCACGGTTCACCAGTTTTATGCAGGTTCTACCACTTAATGCAATCATTTAGTGAAACATTATTTAGTTAATATTCTATTAAAATGATGGCGGTGGAAGGTCTGATAATTATAGAGTCTATGGGGGCTGCCCTCTTACAAGCACAGGTATACGTCGAGAAGGACGCAGGTATGCGATGGAGTCGATACGCTGACAGAGAAAAAGCCACGTAACAAAAGTTTAATAACTACGCATTGTAGCCCGTGCTAGTACTGCCTCGAATAATAATTGAACTCTGTGAAACTGGACCTTAACATTTTTTGTCGGCCGCGAACCCACCTATTCGAGATGTGGTCTAATAGACGTTGGAGCAATTAATATGCCTCCGTAGTACACAGATCACGAGGAACGATTACTTTTTTACACGTAAAGGTGTATGCTGAATACATTACGCTTTAACTTGATGACAACGTTCCAAAGCTTCCAAATCTAGCTGAAATTTTATAAGAATTTGCAATTTCTTTATATTACTATATAGCAATCAATGGAAAAGTTTTGAAATATTTTCTTGTATATACTAAGTAAACTCCTATCAATGTATCAATAATCTACACATCAGAATACTATGGGTAAGTTAATTTTAAAGTTTCAGTTGTTAAAGATTTGGAAGTTTAAATGTATCTTTAAAATTAAAAAGAATACATGGAATATTTTTTCTTAAGTTAGGTCTATTATAGCAAAATACTTATAACTAGATTATTTTAATCTAGTATCTTATAGTCAGATTGTACACAAGCGCATAGTCTGCGAGCGCGCGTTGAACTCTTTAAGAAAGTAGAGTTCTACGCCAATACAACTAACTCGAGTACTGGAGAACATGATCTACTTGGCGACCTATCTATTTTGTTTGATACACATCGAGCGCTCTAGCTTGGCTACAATTTCTCGTGTAATTTTAAACTAGTAATGTATGAATATCAGATACTTTCCCATGTAACGGGGTCGCTGAGTGGAATTAATGTTTGGTCAGTCGTAAAGCCTTAGTGACTTCACCTCACATTCCTGATGTAACTGCTAGGCCGCGTTTGGTTTAACTATAGGATTGTTTTCTGGTTGCAGTAATTACTGTTATTAATTTTCTTGTAGATGAACGGGGAAACATCACCTGCATTCAATTATTATTTATATCTAACTTTAGGTATGTAGTATAGCCTGACCAGAAAAAGGAATATAACCTGAGACTTTAATCACATAAGGAAAAAAAAATGAGATGGGGTCATCCTACAACTAATTTTTAAATTTAGCCGTGAAGTTTCTGTCACTGGAAATTTTTTGTAGACATATTATCTTACTCATCTTAATCGAAATAGCAATATTCGTAAATATTAACAACGCCACTAAGTTGTTCGCTAAAAATTATTCATAATACATATAGCTCTATATATAAGTCTGTGTACAAATACAAATATATTCGACTTAAATCAAAGCGGACAGGAAAGTGGATATTTTGTAATTAGCATAAAAAAACGTTAATTTAAAACGGGATTCTGTTGATTCCTGTAATTTAACTGTTAATCCTGTTAATCCTTATTATGTCTACATTATTGTTAATCTCACAGTTAATCTTCAAAACAATACCTGACCTATGTCAGATTTAACAGAGCAAATATATTTTTTCTAAGAATAAGAACAATAAAAAGAAATCGATGCAAAATTTATCGATGGCGGTTATCGTTTATTATGTAATAACGAACTGATTCCTCCATCTTGATTATAGGTTTGTTCACATGGTTAGAAATATGTTTAGTAGTAGTAGTTTAGTTTTTTTTTTAATTACCAAGGCAGAGTGCAGATAGTTCCGTAATGCCAACATAAATTATATTTGTTTGAACATTGGCCCTTACAGTCCGCCTACAGGCCTCATCTCCTCAGTTGGTGTCCAGTGTTGGTGTGTTGGTGAATAAAGTACATTAAGTTAAGACAAAATGCTATTATCAACTTGGTGCACGAATCCTTCCTTTGTTTTGATTTAATTATTAATTTGAAGAATAATTGGATATATTTTGAAGTTATCGGGTACTGTATACTCGTACACATAGAGGTCTTTGGGGATATTTTTAAGTATGTATGTGGTGCACTTCTGATTTCAGAATTTCCGGACAAACACTAAAAACAAATTGTAATTAATCTGGTTTTCCAACCAGTGTACTCTTGCCTTCTAAAGAGTACGCGAAAAGAGAAGGAACACAGACGAGATTTATATAATTATGAATTTATTCGTTTAGTCATAATATATTCTTAAATTTATTTTTTTATCCATATCTTTATGAAAACTGATAATACTTTGAAACTTCAACAAATAGGTTCATTAAATCTCGGAAAAGCGGCGTCATTCCTCCGCGCGTCCCGACCAGACTGGATGTTAAAGTAACAAAAGGCTCTCGAACCACTTGACTGCATTGTGCTACCACAATGACGTTTTGATTTGGTTCATTGTTATAGCAGGTACTGGCCACTACTTACGCCGCCCTTAGGTACTCTTGCTTGTGGATATGTAATTGATACTCACTCTTTTACTGGCAATGAAGAACAAAGTGTAATTGCAGTGCTAGTGTATGTTTATTTATCACTTTTAGACATCAGGAGAGCGGCACACACAATGTTTTACTTTTGAGGACTTTTCGTAATTATGGCTCTGTATAACCCCTGTGTTATCTGTAAAACGTCTCGTATTATTCTATAATTAATATAAGATGTTGTCAATCTTTAATTAAAATGTTAAAAGCTTTCAATCTATTACAGTCTCAATGCCAATAAATTTTACAATAGCCGAAAATGTATGAAACGAACGCAGATTATAAACTATAAAAAATATATTTCTGATAATTAATATGAAACATAATAAACTGTTAATAATTGCGGCCTTTTTTTGGTAATAAAATACGCATTCTTGGGACTCTGACCCACTGAGACGGGGTTGGAGAAGCGGACGGTGATATACGATCTTTATGAAATTGCTACGCTGTGCGTATCCATATTCAACCCAAT
This sequence comes from Carterocephalus palaemon, assembly GCA_944567765.1. Classification (NCBI taxonomy): domain Eukaryota; kingdom Metazoa; phylum Arthropoda; class Insecta; order Lepidoptera; family Hesperiidae; genus Carterocephalus; species Carterocephalus palaemon. The sequence continues at coordinate 10,428,478 of OX155637.1, read as the reverse complement.
GCCTACTAAATTAAAGATTACTTCTATGTGGTGTAAAAATCGAGTATCGACTATTAAAACTGAGTCGTATATTAATTTTAGTTGTTTCATAGCGCAAGAAATGCTAAGAAATCAAAGACCGGGCCATCTGCCACCCCCGACTGTTCATCTAATCATATCAATAAGTTAGACGCGAGTTATTCTTTGTTCATATCAATCGATCATGAAGCTTTTCAGGCTCGCGATGTAAGCGATACTGATATTGTAAAGTCATTGCTTTTTGTTTGGGAAAATGATCTTTCGATACGTTTAGTTTATTTACCTACCTTCGATTTAGATCTTTTTTTTTAATTCTGACTTGTTTTTAGTAAAAAAAATAAGACGTTGATTTGTTATTTATTTGACTTTAGCAATCCTTAGATAAGGACTTGATAATATGATGTAAATAATTATAAAAGCGCTTACATTTCGTAATGCACTGTCCCGTCAAGATAAGTGTTTGTGTGATATGAAAAATAAACATGAGGTTCATGTAAAACATCAAGCCACATTACAAAATCACTGTTTATTTCAACATTGTCAAAATGAACAAGAGAATATAATGCTAAGAATGGATTCTGCCTGAAGATATGCATCCATTGCATGTGATTCTGAGGAGCGATTCACATGGTAATGTCAAATATTCTTGGCATGTTCAGCCCAGCTTTAGACCTTGAGGGCAAGCAGACATGGTTATGCAGGAATATTTTATCTGGCGTGCGAGGCCTTTACAAATGCACACAATACATACATAGTCAATTGGCCTAAACGATATATTTACGATATTAATGAGTAAAATTATAGGTACCGTTAAACATTTTTTTTTTAAAAAGCTTTTTATAGCTTTTTTTATTTTCATGCATTGTCATCGGAACCAAATATGTGGGCCAAATTTCAGCTCGATAGCTTCAGTGGAAGTGGGTGAAATATTGATTGCAAGATTCCAGGACATATATGAATACATACGAGCGAAGTTAAATAATAGCTTTTAATAATAAAAAATAAGTCGTTTTCAAATAAAAATTAAAAACCTAAGACGGTTCTTTTTTATAAAACGTTCTTCACATGTATCTACTATACTCTATACTATTATATATTATATTTAATAGGTAAGTAAATAAAGAACTAATGTGCATTTTATGTCAATTTCAAAGAGATTTTTATAATATCCTAAATATTTAAGGTTCTGTTTTGAAAGAAGTTTGTTTTGTTAGATATTCCCACTAGGGTAAGTGGTAATAAAAAGTTTCAGTTATATGAAACGATCGCATGTCTGAGATAAGGACGTGGAAGATATTCAAACTAAAACTAAAATGATCCCGATCCCGACAGATGCACTTTTGACGTAGTCAGTGAACAAAGGGTTCGCTTGTACTCGTATTCACACGCTCACGACAAAAGACCGTTTTTGCGTTCGAAGATTCCGAGCGAAATCTAAACGCGAATCACATTGTGGGAGCGAGCCTTATTTTGAAACGAAGATTTTTTCGGTGGAAAACAATTACATATTCTCTTTTTAAATTCTTTTTAACTTCTTCGAAAATCAGGATGATACGTGTATAGTTAATTTATTTAGGTAATTACTTATTAACATTGGGCCCTGTGTCATCATTAGTGACTAATGAGTATTTATTAAAGCTAAGTAACGCTAAATTGGTAGTACAGTATTTTACGATACTATTTAGAAAGCTGTAAAGCTTTAAAAATATCTCCGCTATGAATATGTCTCAGAAGCGTACGTCTAAAATGGACGATTAAAATCAAAAATAAACTACACCAGAGCCTTCTTTTATCTTACTCGTGTCTACAACAGGCTTTTATCTGTTGGATTGGACGCCAGCCTCGTTCCTTCGTAAAGTGGCGCGCGCAGGTAATGTCGGCCATTTTGTTTGACCGCTTTTTTAAATCTTTTTCAATAATCCGTATATTTTATTGCAGTTAGTTAGGATGCAAGTCTATTTATTAAATAGGGGTAACACCAGTAGCAGAGTACGTTAATTAAGCTTTGATTTTGCAATTTATTTAGGCCGGTAATTTGTTACTTTTTTTGTAGGCATTAGCGACAAGTTCAGAATGGATTTACTAAGATCCCAATGCCTAAGTCTCATAATAGGCTTTAAGACAGTATTTGTGTGTTAGGATCAGCCTAGAAAAAGTATTAGTTGGGCAATGTTGGACAGGCCCGTTGGCGCAATCGGTAGTGACCCTGTCTGTTGCGCCAAAGGTCGTGGGTTCGAATCCCACTCAGGACAAATATTCGTGTGACGAACACTTGTATTTGTTCTGTGTCTGGATGTCAATATTATCTATTTAAGTATGTATTTAAAAATATCTATGTATGTATATCAGTCTCTGACACCCATAACACAGGCTCGCGCCTACTTTGGGGTCAGATGGCCGTGTGTGAGAATGTCCAAGATATTTATAAAAAAAAAAAAAAAATGACAATTTGTTATGATAGTAATCTATAATACCTTAGATACTAAGATTAATAATATTATTTCTGTATAATTGTTTGTTGTTTCTATGTGTACAATAAAGTGTTAAATAAAATAAATAAATAACCTTAATACTTCTTTCCATTTTCCGTTGGCTTATCGCGAGTTTTTCTTCGTTAGTTTTCCTTAAAGACCATGTCTGACATGCATATGTCAGGCAGGGTAGTATTGTTATTTCATAGGTTAATCTCTATGCTGATTTCTTTATTTTTCATGATTTCTCTGCTCCAATATTTATTCCAAGCTATTGCTATTCTTCTATTAAGTTCTATTTGTGTATTGTTTAGTAAGTCTAGAATTAAAACCCTCTAATAAGATATCCGGAAAATAGCGAGCACAGCTCGTGTACACAAAGCTTTTAAAATGGAATACATCTTTTATTTTTTCGTTGGTGGTCGGTCAGTACTGACTCCCGGGACCACCCTTTTCCTTGCCTTGATTCACATTTGAATGTGGAACGCAAGATTTCTTAGAGTAATGCTCGCGTTGAGTTTCCACTTTGTGAATTCTTAATTCGTGATGCATCTCCCGTCCATGATAAGTTTTACTTCAATCGCGCGTAAAGGTTACACGCACACACTTTTTATGTAGGTATTAAGTGAAGGGAATTTTCAAGCTTGGTTTACTTTCCCATTACTCAATACAAAATTGTAGATAATGTCGAACACACATAGTGGTTAACGTCGAATTACTTTTACTGTCCGATCCTTTATTGCATGTAATCACAGTATGTGCACGGACTATGATCGGCTAGATTTCGCTGAGCTATGGATTTAGCAAAGGGATTGAATGTATCTTAAGATCCTGTTTTAAGAAAGGTCAGATTTCAGAATCATGTCACGTTGTGTTTTTTTATATGTATACTAGCTGACCCCGCAAACGTAGTTCTGCCATATGAAATGTTAAAGTGACGCAACGCTTCACGTCAATGAACGACGGTTAAAAATAAAAATACTGAATTAGTGTTAATAAGTTTAGTGTTTTAAACATTTTCCAATGGACCAAATTGTGAATCTAAACCATCCTCGAATCCCCTTGAACACACAAAAAATTTCATCAATCCAGCCGTTGAGGAGGTAAGGGAATAAAACGGGGTGCAAAGTTAGTATGAAACTTTGCCGTTTTTGAAGTCAAGTAATGGGTCTATTCTACGCGAGCGAGGCTGCGGGCGTCCACTAGTTAAGATATAAGTATACTAGGTACTCTAGGTACTCTAGGTAGTATTATCTTCATGTCCCCGCAAAAATTGGTCTAGTGGTCGCAAGCGCGAATGCTAAGCTAGAGGTCCTGGGTTCGATCCCCGCGTCGGGCAACAACTATGTATTCGGATTTTCTAACTTGAAATGCCCGCTAGGAGCGGACATTTCAGAGTCTTATTTGAGCCCGATGTATGGCCCGGTGGTTTGAGTTGCAGTTCTCTGTATTGAACGAAAAAGGTCGATCAGCGGAACTCAAAGCGACAGCAATATTTTTGGTAAATATCAATTTTCCAAGTCTCGTTGGCCTGATATGTTCATAATGACTTGATTCCTGCGACCATGACCGCCTCCAGCCATCCAAGGTATGCCTAGGCATTATTATATTTTATAATGCGGCTACAATATGAGCTTTAGTTCAATTACTTATATTACATGTAATTAACATTGAATACGGTACAGTATTTCCTTTGTCAATCTGCATTCCACAAATCCCCTTATAAAAAAAGCCTCGAATGGATTTATAGGCATACCAACATCCGCTAGTACTGGTGGAACGTTAATGTTCTTAATGGTAAATAAGTAATAAAGGATGATTATGTTCACCTTCATCCATACTAAGTAATATTATAAATGCGAAAGTAACTCTTGTCTCTCTGTTTGTCGTGTGTGCTGTTTGACAGTCTCGCTTTAACGCCTAAACTACTGAACCGATTTAAATGAAATTTGGCACACAGATAGTCTAGAAGTCTAGAGCCTGAAAAAGGACATACGTACGGCTACGTTTTAATTGAAAATAACTGCTGTAAAGGGTTGAAATGAGGATGAAAGGTTATATGAAAGTATTGCCATTTTCAGAAGAAACATATAATGTATATTTTGGGCTGTTGATTAGATATAAATAAATGTGGCATTCAGAGTTTGTAAAAATTTTACCCTTAAGGGCGTAAAATAAACATAGGGATAACACATTTACGGATTCACTACAAATTTGTGGAGCTAAAGTTAACGCGTCAAAAAATTTTATTATGTCTAATTCCACGCGACCGAAGCTGCGGGCGCGTCCACTAGTAAATAATAATTTTCATGTTCACCTATTTCAACCTGTATTCTTATTTTAAATAAAAGGTTCATCCGTTCGTGGAACTAACGAATAGGTCCCTAGTGTTACTATGAGTACTGGTTCTTACTATACTATTTGAATGCTAAGTAATCTATTTTAATTGAGATTTGCTTGTGTCTGAGATTACAGTATGTATTATTATTTTGTGTATTATCAAAATATTGATAACTAAAAAATTAAACAAACATCTTGTAATGTAGCACTAGGAAACTAACAGGAACTATCAGTTTTGTTTTTTGATTTGGTAGATACTATATTCGGATTTAAATTCCTTGATCATGAAAATGATTTTCCTTCAAAGCTTACGGTTATGGTTTATCAAATAGAATGTGAAACAGGTATGAATAAAACAAAATATCAATAAATCCGCCGTGCCAGAGAAATCTGACCACTCAACAGTATGAATGATTCGCATTCTTTGAACAAAGCGCCGGCGAACCGATGTAAATGCACGACTTTGATAAAAGTTTGTTGGACTTCTTCGGACTAAAAGCTCTTAGTACTTACAGAGGGATATGTGGCTTCAGTTACCCAAGCGCGCTCGTAAATTATTGGCATTGGGAAAATAATTGTTACGAATTTTATTTTCTTCAGAATTTAGGTCTTCCCGCCTTAAATAAAATTAACTTCAAACGTTTTTAAAGTAAGAGGGCTAGGTTCGATTTTAAAGATGGACAGTTTTATGTAACTTCCTGATCATACTCGAACGCTGTCCTTTTACTTATGTATGCATAGGTTCTGGTGTGAATGCATTTATCTCCAATACAGGGACAATACAATACAATACAATATCATTTATTGCACCAGAAAAAGAACAGAGGAGAACACAGTAAAGAAAATATAAACATGGGAATGACCAAAAAATTAGAGGTTATCCAACTTTAAGGGTGAAATTACATATACACATATTGGATGCATAGTCATGAATAAGCGTTAATCGGTGCCTACATTAAATCAGTGTTTTTACCCTAAAAGGTGATGAGAGCGCGGCGGTGGTGTCCGGCGGCGGTTCGTGTGAGCTGGAGCGCACGCCCCATCACGCGCCGCTTTTGGCTATCCCGCCTGAACGCAACAAATGCTGTTTCATGCTGGCCTACAATTATTGCTGGACGTGGCGAAGCGTGGACCTGACTGGGCTGCATTATGGTCCTTTTATATTATTTTTACACCTTTAATTCTCGTTCTGGTCATGTGTTTACTAAAATAATGCCACGCAATTGATCCTGTATCTGCCACCCTGGTTTTCGGTTCAGTTTGGGATATAAAAAAAAACTGAACGGTTTATATCTATTTGAAACCTGATATCTATCGGTTTTAATGTACCTCGCTGCGACCCATAGACGTCCCCCTGCTGGGCACGGGTCTCCCCCACAGACACTGCTGCGGGAGGTCTAGAGCATACTCCACCACGCTGCTCCAATGCGGATTGGTGGAGATATAGAGCATACTCCACCACGCTGCTCCAATGCGGAATGTACCTACTACAAATCAAATACATACGTAATAAAACTAGAAACTATGTAGCAAAAGATTTGTAAGCAATGTGGAGTCACGACTTACGACACGATATCTGCGAGATGGCCAAAGTATCTAACGGAACTCGAACATTCAAATTCATCTTTAAGCGGCGGCGGCCTCGTAAATGGTTTTGTATAGAAATTCTTGACAAAAACACCTGTATCTTTGTAGCGATAAGCTGTAGATGAGTCGGCAGTACGTCGCTTCGGAATGCGAGACTCGTGACCGCTGGAGAGCCGAAAACTAATTATCGCCGAGATGGTGACTGCTAACCGACCATGCCGACTCCGATGCAAGATTATAATGTATGAAATATTTAGATTATAATTGATGTACACGTTTAGAGTAAGTCACAGGTTAATATCACGGCTATTCCAGATGGGAGAGAATAAGATCTATTGAATGGTATTAACAATATCAAGTAGATACGTATATAGACAATGTTTTAGGAACAACGATGATTTCACTAGAAATAAATGTTTACGTAGGCTAGAATATTAATTATGTTAAAAACTCTGTAGAATTTTTAGTAGTAGCTAAGCTACCTAGGTGGTTTCATTAAAACTTATCAATATCTTAATCTAAACGGTAAAACGGTTAGTAACAAGATAAACAATCGATTACTTAAATAAAACTTAAGAGGAACTATTTCCGTACATTTATTATTTTTTCAAAATTTTAATTCAGGGGCAGTAGGTATAATAAGGAGTTAGAATTCAAAGATGTATTTTTTGAAAATATTTTCTGTCTGTCTCTCAATCCGGGCATCACATAAAGCAGACCACTGGCTTCTTTGGGTTTAGGGTACTTGGGGTTAGATTTTAGGCTACTTTGATTACCGAAAAATATTGTCGTTACCTGGGGATACGGTATGAATGTTTGAATTTACTTTTTGTTAAATCGCGACCGATTAATTTCAAATTTGCAACAAACGTTCCTTACCTATTCTATTAATTTATGTAAAATTAATAGAATAGGTGTAGGAATGCCAAATATTCAAAAAAGTTTAAATACAAGAGAAAAAACTCAAATGAATGAGTTTAAGTGTACAGTGATAAAAAATTCAAGACGCGGTAGGTACTGGACGAAATATTTATACCTACAATTGTTTTCAAATTGGGACTGACAGTAGGTACTCTAATATGTGGTCTCCAATACAAATGTAGGTTTTTGAACAATAAACCAAGCACTTTTAAGCTGCAAAACTCGACACGAGCGAAGCTGCGGGTATCATCTAGTTAGTAATAATAAGTTGTACCTTACAATTTGATTTGAGTAAAATCCTTAGTAAGTATTATTACAGATTAATACATTTATTCTCTAAAGTAATTGATCAAGATTCATGGGTATTGGAATTTTAAACAGATCTGTTAGAATAGTATAATAATATGTATAAGACATCCCAAAAATAGAAGTCACGTCGATATTAAAATGCTGTATAAAATTGCTTTTAACTTGTTTGCCACACGCAATACGCAAATCACCTAAAATCCATGGCATTACATCGCAACACGGAATATAAATTTGATACAATGTTGTAGGTACCTATTTAAATATGGCACGTGACAAAATCACTACACATTTGAAAACTAATACTCTTCCCGCGCTGTCTGTCCCTATGTATGCTTACTCGTAGATCTTTAAAAATACGCCACGGATTTTGATGCAGGTTTTTTTAATAGATAGAGTGCTTCAAGAGGAATGTTTATAATATGTATATAACATGCATAATATAGTAGAGAATGTGATGTCGTAAATGAACAAATTTTTTTGCGCTTAAATTGCAAACGCTGGCATAACCCTATGAGATAGATTAAAAAATTGTACCTATTACAGTATACTACACCTTAAAAAGGTCTGTTAAAAAGTCCGCCGTGGTATATATCTATCTCATAGGGATAACCCACAATAAACATGTTTTCTCTTTTATTTTTACGAGAAATAATGGCTTATTTACGAAGCAATTATAAGCAACTAGTGGACGCCCGCAGCTTCGCTCGCGTGGAATTAGACATTCACTAGCTTCAAAAACGGCAAAGTTTTATACTAACTTTGCACCCCCGTTTTACCCCCCTAGGGGGTGAATAGATTACATGGAAATGACAACGCGCGCTATTGTTCAACGTAATGAAATCACCTGCGTTACGATTTTCAAATATTGGCAATATTGTGTTGTTGTTTGATACTATTCCGGATGCCGTTTCTTCATTTTTGCACCCTGAGTTCGAATGTATGTATATACATATATATAAATTTTTTATAAAACTTCGTTACAGAAAAAATAAAAATAAAATGAAAAAATGCATGATGACGTAATTGTTACGGCAGAATGTATTAGATTTTCTTTGCCACCATGTTTAATGTTTTAAATTGATGTCGGTGATTAAAAAGTCAAATGACACACGCGTGAGAAGCAAGACACAACCAAAGCGTTTTCAGCCGTACCAATACATACATTATATCGTTTCTCATTTGCTTTTTTAATAAAATAATATTGTCTTAAATTTTTTTTGTCAATTATTCTAGGTAGTAGATATTATTTGGGGAATTAATGACCGTTTCTATAGTTATAGATGGTTATACCTTGTAGTATTTTAATGAGATACATATACATAGTACATTGTAATCATTTGTAAACAGATCTAACATTCTAAAACTTGTGGTCTTACTTGAAATATTCAGATAATATGCAAGTATTTATTGGCATATCAAGGTAATTGTAAGTAAAAATTTAAATAACTGATCGTCTTTATTACCTAAAACATTATCGTTTAATTATCATATCATCGACTGTGTGTGCATATTACCTATACTAATATAGAGAGAACATTAACGACATGTTAATGTCTCAAAACAATGTAGGCCAAATGGCAAAGGGCACACAAAAATAAAGGTGGTTCTTATTTCAATATTAACAAAGGTTTTGGGTCACTACACTTCCTATATTAAACAGGACGTCAAACGGCCCCTGTAGTTAAGCTTAAGTACGTTAATAGGCCGAGAAACAGGGCACTTCGACGAGTAAATTGCATTTAAAAATCATGTTTCTTTTGTAGTTGAAAAAAAATACAAAAACAGATTTATGAAATTAATACATATAAAAGAGAAAAACACGACTGATTTGACAAAAAATCTCAAAAACCATTTGACCGGTGAAGCTGATATTTGCCAGGGCGGGGCAACCTAAAAATCATCATTACCACACATAGTTACCACATCATGATGATGGTAACTGTGGCGTGTGATGGGTAATCAAAATTTGTATGTCAAATCATTCAGTTTTAAGATCAACTTAGTGGACGCCCGCAGCGTGGAATGAAGATATAACAATAGTTTCGTTTACACATAGCGATAAAAGTATCTATTTTCATTTAGGAATCAATTTATTACTACCAAATGTGCATTTGAAAAATAAATTATCAACTTTTATTGTAGTTATGGTTCACTATTTTGGCTCTAATGGCTTACACATAAGATATAGATGTATACTGTGACGGACTTTTTTGTAGGACTATTTAAGATAAACATTTCCATTATACATTACGTGTGTGTAACTCTAGCGGTTTTGGGAACGCACGCCAGAATAGCTCGCTTTGTATTTTTTTTACTACCTACTTGACATTTATCGTCATATTTTGGACAATTCACACAATTACTTTATAAATTGTAGCCTATGTGTTATTCTGATGTATAAGCTATATTATTGTAAATTTTCATTAAAATCCATTCAGTACTTTTTACGTGAAAGAGTAACAAACATCCATCCATTCATACATACTTACAAACTTTCCCGTTAATAATATTAAGTAGGATTTAACTTGACCATTTTTAGCATTTTGAGTTAGTTGGTAAAAGTGACAGGCCAGTGACAATCGTACTCACTTCTCCTCGAGAGATTTTTTTTTATTGATTGAAGATTTGGGTTCATATCCAAGTTGTACGTACCAGTGACTTTTCTAATTTACGTGTGCTGTAATAAATTAAATGTTACCTTAAATGTTGTTACAGTGATGAAAACACATGCCTGAGAGTTCACCATAATATTCTCGAAGGTATGTTAAGTCTGCCAATTCGCAATTGGTCAGCGGGGTAGCCAAACCCACTCCGAGAAGTGTCTTCGTGTGACAGTGGGACAAAGAAAGGGTTGTGGTGGTGATGGTGATTGTAAAGGTGAAAGAAATGTCTGTATGAGTTGAATAAACTGGGCATTCCCGCTGCAGGACTAAGTCAGATTCGCTACGACCCATACACGTCCCACTGCTGGGCACGGGTCTCCCCCACAGACATAGCTGCGGGAGGTCTAGAGCATACTCCACCACGCTGCTCCAATGCGGATTGGTGGACTTTCGATCGCATTGTGTAGTTGATGTAAATTGCGAGCTCCTTTAAAACCATTGTTGTGCCTACTTCTAAATGGGATGATAAACTAGGAAAGGTGACAATAGGAAATCGTTGGTAGTAGTTCACCAAATAGGAGAACACATAATACCTAAGCATTCGGGTTTACTGATGGTAAGTGGTCGCCGTGGCCTATAGTCGCGGGAAACTTCAGATTCACCAGTGTGTCACGGGAAAAGACCTTTTTTTCATAATTACACCACCTTGGTGAGTTTACTATAAAGTGCCCTTCGATTAGGTGGACTGATATCTTGACGAAGACTTCGGGAAGCTGTGGGATAGCTGTATTTGCTAATGGAAGCATATTATTATGTCTGGACATAGCAGTGCCCGACTGATGGATGGATTGCTACTAAGAATACGACTTGTACTATTAAGTATTCTGTGCTAAGAATTTATGCTAACATTTTATATGGAAGTGAAGTAAATAAAACCTATAGTAACTAACTAACTATTGTATATAACTATACTTGTAAGTATTGCACATATACTAAGCAAGTGTTTGTTGTTTGTGTACGCGCCAGTAAGTATTCGACGATTGGCGCCAGAAGTTTATTAGCATTTTGCATAATTTGTTCAACTGACTATCCTGGTTTTATTGGCGGCTGTTAAGAGGCGTTTGTTTTCGATAAAATTTACCAAACAAAACAAAATAACTTATTCATGAGAGTTGTTTAGTAGTTATACCGAACCGCAGGAACATTTACGTATCTCCTAAAAACATGGTAATTATTAATAATTTAACATGGCCCATTAAGAAAAAGGCCACTCGGCGATGTCCCAAAGAATATTACACAAATAAAAAGAAAAGAATCACGACCTCTCTTTCGACAGACCTCTTAAAATTGTCAGAGGGCACTTCTAAAAAGAGATAACGCTTTTAACATTAAAAAAAGTAGAGTCCATTTTGTAAACAGGTTGTAAACGATCTTGTAGTCAAAGTTACGTCCAAATCGCGTGTGACGTTCTTCAAACTAGTCCCTTTTAATAAAATCAAATAAACTTAGGTTAGGACTTACTAAAAATAAATAAACTCAAAATGTTCAATGGAATTTATTTATTTAGTCAACAATTTGCTTATTGTTGTTAAACCAGACACAAATGCGATAGATAAACACACAAATAAATGGAATGGCCTAACCCGTTTACTATTTTTTATTTTATGGTTGAAGATAATAATTTCAGTCATTTTTTTAATTGTAATTTTATTTTGATATTCAAGTAATTATTGGCAATGTAGATATATGTTTAAACTACAAATTTAAAATTATGACTTGACCTGTATTATAATTTAGTGGGTATGACAGTCCCCCTACGTTTGGACCCTATTCCTCATTCATTTGATTTACAATATTTATTTGGTTTCGAGACACATCATCTCTGAACATATTTGGTAACAATCAGTTTCGCTAGGTTTTAAAGGATATTCGTATTTTATTTTATTCCTTTTACCAAAAATATTATTGAAACTTAACATAACGCACGAAAGGTACCAAAAAAAAATTTAAAATGTGTTAAATGGATTGCATTAAACCATTTATCCCAGTGAACTTAACTAAGTGGTCATCAAAACAGTTAAATGAATTTTACGTTTTGTCATTAGCGGAGACGAAAATAAAGGAACTGAAACATCTAACAAACTTATAACCATTTGTTAATATGTATATTATAAAAATATTTATCAAGGCTGTAGATGAGCAGGCGTGCGAACATGTACTAATCGGCAAAAAAAGTGGTTCGTCTATATACACCTTTAGCGTATTATAGGAGGTACGAGTACGGTTGCCGTATGGGCCGACCGTGAAATCATAGAGCGAGCGAACGTTGTAAATCAACTGAATGGACTCCACATTTTTTACTGTCCTGCTCGTAGAGTGCCTTCATTTTGAATGTGTAATTAGGATGATTAAAACTTTGAGACTTAGGTACTGCGAGTGAGTTGGGGAAAGACTAACTCATGGAGCAAGAAACCAAACGAATGCATTTTAAATTATTACCACACTAATTATTACCAAACCAGCAAATCATTAGTTGCCATTTAAAAAATAAACACTACTGGCTTAGTGATACTACTTGATTTTCATGATTTCTTTGGACGTAGGTTCATGAATATAGGTATGTACTATGTATCTACTATGAAAACCTTACTAAATTCTCTCTCGGTTACAACAACATTTCCATATATATTTATGAAGAACAAAATAAAGAATAAATCAGGAGCTTTAAATCGTTGTTGGGTAACCTTATTATTATAATAGTCACCACTTCTCCACAATACAAGTAGTGTACCATGCGGGTGTGGTCACTGTAGCACATTTCGAAACTTTAAACTTTTATTTAAAGGCACAGACACGCGCGTCTTGTCTGTAATCACTTCACTCAAAGTCGGGAACATATCATTAGAGGATTACAATAACGCCAACCTCCTAGCGTACGACTGCACCACTACCCTCCTATCCTATCCTTTCGTATATTGGCAGTCTAAGGCATCCCGAGAACCGGCGAGTTTTGTCCCCATTTCTTCTCTTCATCGATTAAGCAAGTAAAATATCTAATATTTTTCTAAATACATATGGGTTATCCCCGAAAACCAAAGTAACAATAATAATTACATGATCCAACGAAATATTAATTTTATTAGGAATCGATATTGCCATTTCGACGTTTACTACTTTTACACCACCAATTAGTTGTAAAATAGGAATTTAATAGGTAACAATAAGAGCTTTCATTTAAAAAGGTCAAAATTCTGAATGATGAAGAAAATGAAGTTTTCATTTTCTTATAACATTGATCTTGGACTAACGTGGATTAGTGGTGGATTAGTGGAAAGTCAAAAAAATATTTTTAAATATAAACCTATATTATGTTTAGGTCCCATGTAAAACTCAAATAAACCCAATACTTTGACCGATGCGAAGATCGAACCCAGGAACAAGACCAATGGGCCAGTTAGCAACAGTCCAATTAATAATAAATTATTATTACTATTAATAGGGCATACTTACCGCTTAAATACCCCCGTGACGCCAATACTGTGAGTGTAATTACTATGAAATGGTGTTTATCATTAAATATCCCTAAATTATTGGCTTGCCAACCTTGTATAACGTCTTTTACAAGGTAATGGAATAAATAATTAAGTACCAGATTACCAGCAAAATGAATTCATTTACTAGTTCAACAAATTTATAAAATTCGCGATTTTGAATATGTACTTACAAGGATAGGTCATTATATATGTTTCATGTTTAGAAATAAATTGTTAAAATATCATATATCTGATTTTTATCAAATCTTTATATTTATTTAAGTAGTAGTTTTTCGGCTTAAATAAAAATTAATGATATAACTATTTCACAGTTCACGTCCACTGTTATTTATTTTAATTATATGAGAAACACCAAGTATTATTATATTATTATTGATGTTCAGTATATTTATCTAAAAATGTGTACTTTATTTTAAATCAGCAGTGGACAAATAAAGGCTGACGATGATGATATTTTAAATCGCTTTAAAAATCAAGAGTAAATAAAATATCACAAATAATCATCAGAAAACCTTATCCTTTTTTTCAAAAATGACGACCCACTTGCTTTACATTACGTAGAGATATTGAAAAACTAGCTTTTGCCCGCGGCTCCGCCCGCGTGGTCAAAGGGAATTAACAATGAGTTGTTTATCATACATGATACATTTATTGGTGGATGAATAGTGACAGTTCCACGATTAAAAGATACTAACTACTTAACTGCTATACTAACTACTTAACTAAATTTTCGCTAAATAAACGCCATCTATTAACAACATCCGGAACTAAATATCTAGCAAATAACAAAACATCGATATCTTCCCATGGGGATGTTTTACCGCGGTAAAAAGTAGCCTACGTCACTCTCCACCCTCCTCACTATCTCCACACACAAAAACCATACCATATAATAGCTTCGTTGCGACGTGAAAGCCGGACAAACAAACAAATAAATAAACAAACACACTTTCACATTTATAATATTAGTATGGATATGGATAAGGAAATTATCGGAAAATCTGTACCCGTTGAGAAAATTTATGAACGGTATAAAATGTAACCTTTTTTATTCCAAGATGTAATTTACTTTGCATTCCAAACTTTCAGTAATCAGTAATCATTCAAACATCTTCACAAACTTTCTAAAAAATAAAAATATTCCAATCAAACTTAAATAGCGCATTCAAAGATTTTTCTTTGAATACCGTCATATTTTCCAGGATATTGAATACCTGCTAATTTCAAATTAAATGTGTGCCGACTTTAATAGGCGTTGATTAGTGACGATATCGATCTTAATGGTTGCGATTTGTATCTATTAGATTGCCAAAAATATGTAGAGGACTGTTTTGTTTCCTTTAGTAATCTTCCTAGGAGCTCATTGACATTACCATCAACTTACTTGAGAAGGATTATCTAACGCTATCATTATTAAATACCTACATATGTTATTTATACTGTCATTATTTATGACTAACTAAGAACTCCTTTCATATGGAAGGAGTTCTTAGTAGCTTTTTTCCTTGTAATACCAGTATATTTTTGCTGCTATAAAAGTGCATACTCCTAGATGCTTCATATGCAACCTGCATTCTCACGATATTTCCTTCACTGTTACAGCAGGTGGTAAATATTTAATTTCGTAAAGTTACATAAGTACATAGTATAAGACGATTATGTACTCTGTGTTTACACCTTCTGCGATATATTACGTACATATTTATGGTTATTCAGATAAATATCTTCTACTATATAAAAATAAGTCGGGTTTTCCTTCCTGACGCTATAACTCCAGAACGCACGAACCGATTTCCACGGTTTTGCATTCGTTGGAAAGGTCTCGGGCTCCGTAAGGTTTATAGAAAAGAAAATTCAGGAAAAATTTCAACAGAAAAGCGGGTAATCTTTTTTCACATACAGCGCCATTTCTGATACATAGCATGTACTACAAACCAATATTTTAAGTAGATGGCGCCGGTGCGTGATAGGTAGTGGTAGGGGTAGTGTTAGTGGTAGGGGTAGTGGTAGTAGTAGTGGTATTGGTAGTGGTAGTTGTAGTCCACACACTTACATGAAGTTCTCCCAAAATATTCAGTAAAAATTATTTATATGGCAAAACAACGTTTGCCGGGTCAGCTAGTTATGAATAATTATTTGTTCAGTTTAAATGTACCTACTTTAAATATTTAAAAAGGAAATAAAAATAACCCTAAAGTAACTTAATTAGTAATAATCTTCAGTAATTACCTAAACATTAGGTTCTTTTATAAACACATAAAAGTTATATTCATACATTATGTTTAATAGAGATTTTGATATATATCTACAAAATAAGTTCGAGTAGGATTTTTAAACTGAGCGTTTACTGAAGTCAGTGTCAATCAAAGCGATACAGGAAAAGTATAACGACGTGAAGAAATCAGACGATTAACAATCGATATTTCAATCTGCGGCTGACGCTGCGGCGAGTTCATTTAGGCCCTAAGTTATGAAACTTGTCCGACTGGTCGTTAAAATTCTCAGTAATTCGTCGCTTGAAGGCGGGCCTTACGCCATGTTTTACACTTTCGGCTACTCTGTAAGGCACGTTTTGTAAATGGTTTCTCGTTGCTAACCAAATTTAAGATTGTTCCAGTGTACATGCGTTGTAGTAGTGAACATCTGTATGTTTGTTTACTTGTGTCGTTGGTATGCTGAGTTTAGTTATGTGTAAAATTAATTAAATAATAAATATAGATTATATTCATATACGTTGGCAACGTTGGTGATTTTGTCATTCATCTATATTAATATTATAAAGAGGAAAGATTTGATTGTTTGTTTGTTTGTTTGCATCGAATAGGCTTCAAAACTACTGAACCGATTTGAAAAATTCTTTCACTGTTGGAAAGCTACACTATCCCCGAGTGACATAGGCTAAATTTTATTTTGGAAAAAAATAGGGTTCCGTAAGATATTTGGGTTTTTCGGACACAAGGTGTAAAAAATCAACCAGAAAAGTTACTTATTTTGCGTACGCTGCCTAAACTATAAAAGAGAGAACCATAAAATGTTCTAATTAATTGTAGATCTTATAAATATCTATAAAAAAGTCCGCGACACACTATACCTATCTATGTCGAGTGAGGCACAACAACCATTTTTTTTTATCTTGAATTTTTTTTGGACTACATTTACAGTTTATGTAGATAATATTTGGTCTTTGAATGATTAAAATTGGACGTTTGGTTTTAAAGTGTCTATCTGTCTGTCTGTCTGTCTGTCTGTTTCGCTTTCACGCCAAAACTACTGAACCGATTTAAATGAAATTTGGTACACAGTCTAGAGCCTGACAAAGGACATAGACACTTTTTAATTGGAAAAAAGTGTTGTAATGGGTTGAAAAGGGAGATGAAAGGTTGTATGAAAGTACTGTCATTTTCAGAACTAGAAGCATAAAACTTAAATTTTAGGCTGTTGATAAGGTATAATCCTTACTAATCCTATCCTACTAATATTATAAAGAGAAAAGTTTGTAAGTATGTATGTATGTATGGATGGATGTGTGTTACTTTTTCACGTAAAAAGTACTGAATGGATTTTAATGACACTTTACAATTATATAGCTTATACATCAGAATAACACACAGGCTAAAATTTATAAAGATATTGTGTGAATTGTCCAAAATATGACGATAAGTGTCAAGTAGGTAAGTAGGAAAAAATCTACCATCTGCGAGCTATTCTGGCGTGCGCTGCCAAAACTACTGGACCGATTTCCATAATTCTTTCACCATTAGAAAGCTGCATCTTCACTGAGTGACATAGGCTATATAATATTACTAGGCGTAAACGAAACTATTGTTATAATCTATATATGTAAAATAAAGTCGTGTTAAATTTTTATTTTTTTAGTAACCTGACGCAAATAGGGTTTATGTGCGTGTATTATAATTTTGATTTTTATATAAAATACCCGTGCGAAGCCGGGGCGGACCACTAGTCATGAAATATTTTAAATAACATACAAATTGTGTGGAATCTTGTACGATTGTGTGTAATCGAAGTCGACTCGCACTTGACCGGTATTAGTTTATTTGAGCAATCAATGACAGTACCTAGTTTAGTTATTTAGTTTATTCGCATCACGTAAAGTATAAATTGACGTAGATATTTTACAATATCTCTATACTTATCCTAGATAGTTCAAAAGAATTTATTTGTTTTAGCCAAAAAATATATCTGTATCATTTTGTAGGGCATTTATATTATTTAATGCGACAAAACAAAAATATTTTCAATATCTTAAGATGTATAGAAATAGGGTAGATACGAATTATAAATTCGGTAAAAGATCGATGGTTAGAATGTCCATAAATTTGGGTTTTCTTGAGGCGAATCGATTTTTCTCGTCAAGAAACTGGAGTAGTTGAAAACTGGAACATTTTTAGAGGCCGGTAAGTAAAAGCAAAGTAAAAGTTGTTTCTGTTTTAATTGCAAAGTAAAGCTTTAACAGTAACACTAGCGTTTTTGACAAGTTTGCATGGTTTCAGACAGTAAAATAAAATATCTAACGTAACTTTGTAGTGTAAGAGTAGGTAGTACGTAAGAGATTCGTACTTTACGAAATTATTAAATGACTAGTGGACGCCCGCAGTTCGCGTGGAATTAGACATAACAATTCGTTTACACCTAGCAATATTATATAGCCTATGTCACTCAGTGAAGATGCAGCTTTCTAATGGTGAAATATTTTTTTAAATCGGTCCAATAGTTTTTGTGTGAAAACATTACAAACATTATAATATTAGTATAGATCTATTAATCAAAGACTTTCAGAACAAAAAACTATAGTTGCAGTAAAACGGTTGCAACACTAGATATTTACATTGAGCCCACGTTTTTTTCATACAAAATGAAAGGCCAATGTGGGCGCAATATACGTAACCACGTAACACGCTAAAAAAATGCGATTGGCCTAGGCGTCAAGCGCTGACGTAACCTAATTCTTAGTACGTCCACATTAAAGCTTTATGCCTTGTTCATGCGCATGTTTGTAACAGGAGACAGGTAAAGACGGTAACCGAAAGTCATCGAAGACGTGGGTGGATTATGTTAAAAGCATTAGTTTATTTTTTTTACAAAGAAGCCAGGAGAAATACAATCGTGATGGTAAGTTAAGATTAAATTGAATTAAAAACATAACGACCATGAACCCATCAACAAGTAGCTTCTACCAAAACCCCTAAACTCCAACCAGGAGCAATTACTAGTACTACTATAATTATGGACTTTATCTGACAAGAAGTAAATAAATAAGTATATAGGTACTATGATAATTTACATATGAACCCTTCAAAACGACTTTAATTTTATGTTTACTTACCTAGTTTATTACAAAAAAGTAAAATTCAAACTGCCGCTCTTCTTCAAGCGCGTTATTGCGCGGTCTCTATTGATCTGATTTACATAATACTATTAAGAACAAAGTTAATCTTCATAAAATTTCATTGATAACGAAGTAACTTTTGTTCGTATGGATTAATATGTCATGCATAATAAAACCGCTCGTAAATCACGGTTTGAATTTGCATAATTTTTCTTCAATTTTCACCTTATTGTGATTTGTATACGAGTTACATAATATCGCAGACTTTTATTTAGATTGAGTAAAGATATATTTTTGTAGAACGTTGTAATAAGCTATGATGAAGCAGTAAGACGACAAGTAAGGGCCCACACGGTTTAATAATTTTTAGGTGCATTTGCCCTTCCGACTTGATTAACAAATATCAATGTTTAGGGCAAGCTGAGAAGTGTGTCCTAGTTATAGGCAGCCATCCTATTCCTCATGAATGTAGCCTATTTTTTTACAACTTAACCTATTTTTTACAATAAGAACTTTTCAAATTGGATTGGTACTTCTAGAGATTAGCATGTTTAAACAAACAAACAAAATCTGTCACGCTTTAAAAAAATAATATTAGTATACTCCTAGATTTAAGGAATATTCCGTTTCCCTTATTCCATTTACACTCTGTATTATCAGTATCTTACATAAGGTTTGAATTGACATACATTTTCAAGGATAGGTACCTAACAATGCGAATATTGTCAAAAACGCAAATATCGACTACCTATCGTGCATGTGTGGGCCATAGAAAACTGTTTGCTTACGATTACCAACGGTGAGCATATACATTATTTGATATATTAGTTATCTGCGAACGAATGTAGGTGGAATTACAAAACCAACCTCGAGGTGAGAAAAAACTTGATTGTGAACAGCTCCTAACAAAGTATCCCCGTTTCACGAAACACATCACAAAAGTTTCTTCTTGTTCGTAGACCACAGCTTACCCTAAAAACTGGCGTTGGCACATGACAGCCTTAGAGCTTCTTATAGCTCTTATAGCCTTACCTACTGTACAGTTAAATCGTCGTCGACGGGGTGGAAAGCAGGAACGACTTTGCCAAGATCAGTTCTACGGAACGCACTAAACTCTGTATAACCTATCTACCTAGTCGCCAAAAGCGACCTGCAATTAAAAAACATTCTTACTGGCACTGAAAATTATTCTATGGTTAGCTTAAAGTATCAAGCGCATGCAAAGTTACTATAGTTATTATGTAGGTATTTATAATATGCAAGTACCTTCACGTACTTTTGTAGGTCAAGGCAGTGTACAGTACTCGGGCTTAAAATTTGTAAATATGTGATTGTATCAGAGCTTGGAAATATTTTCTACAAAATCTGTGTTTCTCAGCAACAAGATTACTTATTGCATTTTAAGGGATGAAGTAGGTAAATACTGTGCATCGTAAATTGCCTTTTCAGATTACTTACTTACCAGACTTTGCCCAAAATCTATCTATCTATATATATAAAAGGAGAAGGTGACTGACTGACTGACTGACTGACTGACTGACTGACATATCAACGCAGGGCCTAAACTATAAGGGCTAGAAACTTGAAATTTTGCACAGGGGTTCCTTTTATAATGTAGGGGAGCACTAAGAAAGGATTTCTGAAAATTCACCCCCTATGGGGGTAAAACGGGGGTGCAAAGTTAGTATGAAACTTTGCCGTTTTTGAAGTCTTTAGACGGGCAGACGTCGTTAATGGGTCTAATTCTACGCGAGCGAAGCTGCGGGCGTCCACTAGTATAATATAAAAGTAGAAGCTGACTGACTGACTGACTGACTGACATATCAACGCAGGGCCTAAACTATAAGGGTTAGAAACTTAAAATTTTGCACAGGGAGTTCCTTTTATAACGTAGGGGAGCACTAAGAAAGGATTTTTGAAAATTCACTCCCTAAGGGGGTGCAAAGTTAGTATGAATCTTTGCCGTTTTAAGTTAGTGAATGTCTAATACCACGCGAGCGAAGCTGCGGTCCACTATTCCGTATATTTAGTCTTATTTAATCACGAGTTGTTTTATTATTAAAGATATGTATATAAATAAATCATTGATGTGTTCATTCCGATATTAGGTAATGTTCAAAGGAACACTTCCATATATTATTAAGGAATTCGATTAAATTTGGAGTTCGTTGTTGTCTTTCTTTTGAATTCCATTTTTAGTACATTCAGGACTGTCGCGTGCCAAATGTATCTAGTTGTAGGTATCACCTTTTAGGTGGTCAGTTTATGGTGGCCAACAGTAACATTGAGGCCGAGGGGTAACTGCAGTGTCCGTTAGGTTGCGGGCACACTTTCAACCTGCGTGGGAGCACCAGCTGCACTATCGGCGAGAAGCAAAATCTTCTATACAAATTGGACGTTTAAAAATAGAAGAAATATTCAAATTTAATTTTATTTCAGAGCATATGACCCGATCTTTCGTTAGATAATAAGCAGCATAATAGTATATAGTCAAGGATATCCAAAATTAAATAGGTAGGTAAATTACAAACAGGCGAAGAAATGACTGAAAATTAACTAGGTATGTATTTTCGAAAATTCAGCAAAGAAATGGTTCACTAATAACTTTACCAAAAGATTTAAAAAGCAAGTTCTGAACGAGGGACAGATGCTAAAGATTATAAATTTTCCAATGAAAGTATTATGTGGGTTGTGGCGCGTGCTGACTTTTTTTTTAAATTAATTTAATGATGGTTTCAATAGCCTATTAAGAATTCAATCGAAAAATATCATGCTTTATAGATAGATTATAAATTATCTAAAGCCACATTGTGTGGTTCACAGTGTTGCTCCGAATGTTTCATGATCTATTCATTACTGAAGGGTATATCGTTTCCTGTTTAAATAAGAATTTATAGAAAATCTTGTCGAAGGGACATGCTTGTTCATATTATGGCCGATAGCAACACAAACGTTTTTGTCCAATGGCCATTGTATAAACTAAGGAGGTAATTAATGCATTAAATATACTCGTTGTAAGCATGTTTGGCAATACAAAGAACGGACACTAATTTAATGGCCCGTCTATCGATCTAGCCTTTGACACAGTTGCATTATGATGCGACTTAGCTCCCACGTGCAACCAAAAAGGCTTTTAATATTAAATACGTACACCTACAGCCCAACATTGTAATGTCAGCCAACCCTGACGAAATGAAAAGTAGCCATAATACATCTACTAAAACGAATCCACAAGCTTTTCAACTTTACTCCTATAGTACAAGCATAAAGTTGCTTAATATCACGTAGGCTGCAGAGACTTGCTTGGGCGATCCTCGTGCTTAGTTTTGCTTTGCTTTTATCAAAACATATCAGACCTTATCACACTATAATAAAGAAAGTTTTTGAGGAACGATCTTAGATGTACCGTTTTCAAAATCGAATTACACGTCAGTGTACTGTGTCGCAATCGACGCGTGCCGCGGCATTGGAAATCACTGAACCCGCAAATTGAAATTTGAACTTCATGGCTTTATCAATAAGATATTATTTGATAATTTCAAAGATAACTAATTTGTTTTATTGGTTAACGTTGATCTGCGTATGTGTGCTACTCAAATTGTTAATTTGCTTGTATGTAGGAAGTTTGTTGACGTCATTATAATAAGGGTATGCCAACCTTATAATGTCACTTCAGATAAGGTCCGTAAACGATGAGGTCATAGATTCTCTTAGCTTAAATTATATCCTACTATCGCATCGGACTTATCAAATTGACCCACATATGTAAGCTATTTGACTTTGATGATTAACTAGCTGTTGTCCGCTACTTTGTCCGCGTTAAAATTAGCTTATGGCACTCGGTTACTATGCAATTTGCAGCATACCTGTACACTCTTGTTAGAGTAGTAAAAAGTAATTGTTATAATTAAAATGTGATTTTGATGTGATGCTTGTCTTGCACACCGTACCAGAGCGACGATATGACGTTCTATACTTATGAAAGCAACACCATTGTCTTGTACAATCAAATGAATTAATTATTTTTTAAAAGCTTTTATTTAACTTCACTCGTATGTATGTATGTATGTATGTATGTCCTGGAATCTTGCAAGCAATATTTCACCCACTTCCACTGAAGCTATCGAGCTGAAATTTGGCACACATATTAGGTTCCGATGACAATGCAATATTCATCTTTAAAACTACACGAATTCAGCAGGAACGTCTGATAGTTTGTTAACATAACATTATTATTACCATTAACGATGCAGATCCTCGATAGGATTGGTAGTTTAAACATAATTTAGGTCCCATGTAATTACATTATTTGAAGAGATATATGGCAATATATGGCATATATGGCAATTGCCATATATGTAGTTAAATGTTATCTAAAGCTAGAGGTGGTTCAATGTAGACCTCTCTTCAAATATTATCATCAGTGATAACTAACATATACTTACCTACCTTTAAGTAAGAATTTGATGCTTTAGACAAAGTTATAAATAAATGTATTCAGTCATTTCTTTTACTGTCATCTCGTTAAAGTTACGTAAAAACTTAAAATATAAAAATAAAATGTGAAGTGTTTAAATAAAGCCACGAAGTAGGTTCGTGAAGGCAATCCACTCGATTATCTGTCTTTTTCATTCTTACGAAGCAACCGCCGTGTTGTCCCACTCTTGCGCGTGCGCAGCCTCAGAGCGGGATGTTTTCTCGGAAATCTGAGCGCTCCCTTAGACGATAGTATCTGCTCTGCAGTTAGTTGTGTTCTGTGCAAATACGTATCTATGCCCTGTATTGTGTTTCTTGCTATTCCTTAGTCTGGAATTTCTCCATTACCTTTTTTTGTCTACTGGTAAAAATTGAATACGTAGTACCTACCTTATATTAGTTTATCATGTGAAGTCTCCCAATTCGCACTCGGTCATCGTGGTGGACTAAGGCCTAATCTCTCCCATTCTGAGACCCGTGCCCAACAGTGGGATAAAGAAAAGGTTGTGTTAATGATGATGTGATTAGGTTATTCGATTTTAACTTAAGCCATTGTATGAATAAAAATATCGGTTGCAGGGATTAAAAACATATAAAATAATATAGGTCTATTTGTAACTGAATTGGAAAAGTGTAAATTAAGAAAATTATTCAAATTTAAGCACTAACCTAAAGCGTCTATAGCCCAATGGCTGGCGTCGATCGTATGTGATCGATGAGTTAAGAAACGACTTAAGATTGAAGATTGGACGTTATCAATTGTAATGAAATGAAGGTATTTTTTTTTTAATTGCTTGTATAACTTTTATTTTTATTTTTGTGCATTGTCATCGGAACCAACTATGTGTGCCGAATTACAGTTCGATAGCTTCAGTTGAAGTGGGTGAAATATTGATTGCAAGATTCCAGCACATACATACATACATACATACATTGATACATACATACATACATACATACGAGTGAAGTTTAAAAAAAAGCTTTTAAATAATAGGCACGCCTGTCAAGATCTTCTGGTGGCTTGAACATTGGTCACTGGGTTGGTCAATCAACGAGCAGCGTGGTAGAGTATGCTCTACCTCCCACAGCTACGAGTATCTATGGCTGTGGGAAAGACCCGTACTCAAAAGTAGTTTGTCTATGGGTTGAATTGAAGCCAAGCGCTAAAACATTTAAAAAAAATGCAGGATCTATATATTTAATCAGTTCCAATAAGTATGGACAGTATTCTCATTCATAAAATAACTTTTATTACGTAGAAACATCGACTGACACGCCTATCAAATCCTACTGCGATTATTCCCTTAAATAAACACGAGACGACCTAAAACGTAATTTAAAGTCGATGTGGGCACTACGAGTTAACCAGATACTGATACTAAAGATAAACACAAAGTCGTTGACACTGATAGCCAGGCGAGCAAACTGATAACTAAAACACATAATCAAAAACCCATCGCACAATTTACACATAATTTCTAGCGTAGAACAACGAATTTGAGAAATCAGGGCTTTTACAGTTAAATTTAAATCTCATTTTTATTAGTAATGTGTATTTCATATACAACACAATTAATACGAAATAGCAAAAAAATAATAACGGATATAATCTTAATATTAATATATAAATACTGCATCTAAAATTAGTAGAGTATTTCGTATAAAGTTCATCTTGTATTCTAACTTTTATAAGTGCTACAGGAGAGCAAAAAATGTTTTTACGTACCTATCCTTATTATGATCCAACCTGCAGACTTAAATTAGATCCATAATGAATTGAATGAATTAATGTATCTATGCACGTAAACGTTTACATTCTTCAAGAATGTACCTATTTTTAAATATAAATTATAGAAGTTGTAGAAGAGGTTAAAAAGAATAATTCTAATAAATAATAATCAATCAGAGTCGATAGAATTCATGACTAGTCTCAGTCAAGAACCAGTTCCAGTAATCTACCTAGCCAATTTATATGTAATAGACTTCGTGCGTGTCTTAATAAGGAATGTTTTACGTAATGCCTAGTCGTCTAGCTCCTAGTAGTACCTAATGCGGAGCACCGAGTAATGTGAACTGATTTGTTGCCTATGCTATCTTAGGCCTATATTTTTATTCCATTATTTTATTTAGCCTGACCGAGAAAGTTTAAACCCCATAGATTTACTATAAAATATGTATT
This sequence comes from Carterocephalus palaemon, assembly GCA_944567765.1. Classification (NCBI taxonomy): domain Eukaryota; kingdom Metazoa; phylum Arthropoda; class Insecta; order Lepidoptera; family Hesperiidae; genus Carterocephalus; species Carterocephalus palaemon. The sequence continues at coordinate 10,402,670 of OX155637.1, read as the reverse complement.
GTATTTCAAAACAAATTAAAATAAGTTTCTATCTCCACGGAACGTGAAACATTCTAGGTATTATTCATCTAGGTTTTTATTATTAGAGTTATTACTAACATAATGAGGCCGAGATATTTTTATCATATTACGACGACTTTAACATAAATGTTTTCTTCGAATGGTCGTGTACACCATACCAGTACTTGCTTTAATTTTCTGACCGCTTGGTCCTACGAGCATCTTAGGTGGGTACTTGCTAGTAGAACCAACTGCTGCTTACTTGCTGAGGAATATTTTTGTAATAATTTACAAGAATCATAAGAATAAATTATACCTACTTACAGGTATAACAGATAAACTATATAAATATTTTGTATCTAGATATTTTTGTGTAAGCGTAGATGAAACATAACATATAAATAATTTAACAACATACCATAATTGTCACGCCTGTATTTCACCTAAAGGGTAGGCAGTGGTTTGTTGTAGTATTCCACTTTTCACCAGTTATGTTTATGACCCTTGAATGAGGTGGTAAGCCATACACCTGGCACAATTGCAGACTCCGGGCTGCTACCGGGCATTTTAGTTATAAAAACCTAATAGTACAGTTGTAATTATCGGTTGTAGCCTACAACCGATTTGTTGCCCAACCTGGGCAACAACCCAATCTATCGATCGAACCTAGGACCTCTGGCTTAACAGTCGTGCAACAATAGCAGCGTAACGACAACTAGATCAGCGAGGCAGTAACTATTGAATTTATTTATCCCTCATAACATTTGCTAGTGGCAGGAGCTATGTTTGCAGATCGGCCACTCAGTGTACAATCTAATAATTTTGGTATGGTGCGATCCACGTTTTTATCTGAAGGCAAATAAAATAAGTTGAATCAAATATTTTTACCTTTCGATAGCAAGTAACGTTTGATTTTTAAGCTAGTGCACAGTTCTAGATAGTTTATTCAAAGCTATTGCAACTAGGACTGGCAAATAATCTGGAATTAATTTCATTCGGCCCTTGAAACTGGATCGGAAGGAATAGATTGTATCTCTGAATATTGATGGAAAGATGAAGTTATTTTATTTCAAACTATCCCTTCTATCTATATTTTTAGGTTAATAAGTATGTATCTACGAGTATATTGTTAAGTATAACGTAACGTAGGTATGTATTAGATGAAATTTCCTTTAACTTTCCAAGAACTTCTAGACAAGATTAGTTAAGTTACATTTTTGATGCATTGCTTGGTGAGTGAAGTAAACTTTCATAATGTATATCATCATTGTTCCTAAAACTTAAGGAAATTTCTACTGTACCACCAATTAAACAATTTTTTCCACAAAACTTCAACCTATTTTCATTTTAAAACTGGCCTTTCCCCGTCTTATCGTTGACACACCACGACACGCGCCCCAGTAGCAAGTATTTCACATACAACCATCTTATTTTACATTTCAAAACCGGCTTTTGATATTTACAGATATGTCTCTTATTTTTAGTAGATTACGAAAGTCATATCAAAGCTTAAAGTGCGTGTTTAACTTTACGTCGTCGAGGTTCTGCGTATTTGCATAGGCTAAGTGATACCTGAATATTATTTACCTTCAGATAAAATATCGTATAAGCCCAAAACACGACTTGAAACACACTTATTTGATCGTAATTTAAATGTAAATTTCGTGCGTAAGTAAACCAAAAATTTTGTAATTTGTATTTTAATCTCATATTCTCAAATGATAGAAACAAGGTGAAATAGTTATACGTTTTTTATTACTCGTAATTTGAATGATCATGGTAATGATCATCAAATACATTAACAATGATTTGTTATCAAATGATGCTTCTAGCTATGTTTGTGAACATTGTCAGCAACCATGATCATAATTATTTTTTTAACCTAACAGTTCATTTATTATGTAAGTTTAAATATTTTTTTAAATTTATAATTTTTGCAACCTCTTGACAAATCCCTTTATTTTGATATACCACTCGACAGGTTTTGAATGACACAGGTTTGAGTAATATTGTTCTGAAAGCAATTGTGTTCAGGTTGGAAAGATATGGTTTCCGGTTACAGTTCTTTAGAGGCGACCGTCTTAGTCCTCAATTGTAGAAACGCATTTCTGGCAGACTTAGAACGTGACTTTTGGTTCTTACTCTATTAGAGCAAGATCCCTGGATCTTTAAAGCGTCTGGGACCGGTAACCGCCGACGGAAAGTGTCTGGCAATAGTTATTATTAACTAGCTTTTACCCGCTGCTCCGCCCGCGTGGTCAAAGGGAATTAACAATGAGTTGTTTATCATACATGACACATTTGTGGTGGATGAATAGTGACATTTCCACGATTAAAAGAACGAACGAAGAAGCGAACCAAAACCAAAATCAAAACGAATGTCTTATTCCTTTACCATATTAATTTTAAACCAAAACAACAATTTATCCAGCGCGAATTCAAAATTCAATTTAATTTATTAGTTGCATATGACTTAATTTATTTACATGTATCATTTGTCAGCGTGATTCGGAACTTGCAGATGAATTTTACTAACGCCATCTATTAACAACATCCGGAACTAAATATCTAGCAAATAACAAAACATCGATATCTTCCCATGGGGATGTTTTACTGCGGTAAAAAGTAGCCTACGTCACTCTCCACCCTCCTCACTATCTCCACACACAAAAACCATACCATATAATAGCTTCGTTGCGACGTGAAAGCCGGTCAAACAAACAAATAAATAAATAAACAAACAAACACACTTTCACATTTATAATATTAGTATGGATTTGTAACAAAATTATCCAAAACATAATATGTGAAAATCAGTACAGAGACTTTAACTTGTCACTCTAAAAGCGTACAAATAATGACCTCGCGCTCCTACACCTAGCGACACTCTATGTGTGTCCTGGGGGGATGTTTGGTCTGGCTGCTGACCGAAAGTGTTTAAATAGTTCCCCAAGTGTCGTGCATAAAAATCAAGCTTGAGAATATAAGTAAGTAAAAAATCAATATTTTTTCTGGATCTTTAAGGCGTCTGGTAACAAAAAATCTGTTTTACGAGTAAATTCAAATTATTCTTGGCGATTGTCGTAGGGTCTTCGCAATTATTCTATTAATAAGATAATTAAATAAGCTAACTGAATTCAGATAAATCGTTTTGCGAAACACCGGAAGTAAATGTAAACAACATTTTGTTTACCATTTACTTCCGGTGTTTCCCGCCGAAATGCCCGAAAATAGTTTTTTTAATACAGTTGCTCAAAAAGTGGCGTATTACAGGGACGTTTAGCGTTCGGGAAGTGAGCTATTACACACTCGTGCTTTTTCTTTACCTTTTCCGAACTCGTGCGTTCTCTTTCCCAACTGTCAAAATAATGTCTATTAAAAAGAAAAAACCAACCATGAAGTTTTTACTAAAAAAAAATTCATAGAAGTTTTTATGATTCATGCAAATATTTCTAAAAAGAAGCTACTAATTTGTTTCAATATCAGATTTAATGATTTGATTCAATGAGTTAGGTTAGGTTTCACTTCATTTCATCGCATTAAATTTCATGTCAATAAAAAAATTCTTCTGAAGACTTGGCTGTATGGGCATAGTTCCCTTTGCCTACCCAGAATGGGTGAAGAAAACAAAAAAAAATCTCTGCAATACTCTGTATTCTTATACGGTTGGCGCCATTTTCCAAAAATGTTCTTTGTGAGTTTAGTTTGTGTTTTTATTATTATATTAAATTGCTTAATTTTTTCGCAACTGTATTAAAAATAGTTGTTCAGTACACGTGCGGAACCGTCATTGCAACTTGTTCCGACTGTCAACCCTCGCCTTCGGCTCGGGTAGACATTTGTCGGAACTCTTTGCAATGACAGGCTTTCCGCACTTGTAGCGAAATATACTATTTTAATACAGTTGCTCAAAAAGTGGCGTATTACAGGGACGTTTAGCGTTCGGGAAGTGAGCTATTACACACTCGTGCTTTTTCTTTACCTTTTCCGAACTCGTGCGTTCTCTTTCCCAACTGTCAAAATAATGTCTATTAAAAAGAAAAAACCAACCACGAAGTTTTTACTAAAAAAAAATTCATAGAAGTTTTTATGATTCATGCAAATATTTCTATAAAGAAGCTACTAATTTGTTTCAATATCAGATTTAATGATTTGATTCAATGAGATAGGTTAGGTTTCACTTCATTTCATCGCATTAAATTTCATGTCAATAAAAAAATTCTACTGAAGACTTGGCTGTATGGGCAAAGTTCCCTTTGCCTACCCAGAATGGGAGAAGAAAACAAAAAAATATCTCTGCAATACTCTGTATTCTTTTACGGTTGGCGCCATTTTCCAAAAATGTTCTTTGCGAGTTTAGTTTGTGTTTTTATTATTTTATTAAATTGCTTCATTTTTTCGGAACTGTATTAAAAATAGTTGTTCATTACACGTGCGGAATCGTCATTGCAACTTGTTCCGACTGTCAACCCTCGCCTTCGGCTCGGGTAGACATTTGTCGGAACTCTTTGCAATGACAGGCTTTCCGCACTTGTAGCGAAATATACTATTTTAATACAGTTGCTCAAAAAGTGGCGTATTACAGGGACCTATAGCGTTCGGGAAGTGAGCTATTACACACTCGTGCTTTTTCTTTAACATTTCCGAACTCGTGCGTTCTCTTTCCCAACTGTCAAAATAATGTCTATTAAAAAGAAAAAACCAACCACGAAGTTTTTACTAAAAAAAATTCATAGAAGTTTTTATGATTCATGCAAATATTTCTAAAAAGAAGCTACTAATTTGTTTCAATATCAGATTTAATGATTTGATTCAATGAGTTAGGTTAGGTTTCACTTCATTTCATCTCATTAAATTTCATGTCAATAAAAAAATTCTACTGAAGACTTGGCTGTATGGGCATAGTTCCCTTTGCCTACCCAGAATGGGTGAAGAAAACAAAAAAAAATCTCTGCAATACTCTGTATTCTTTTACGGTTGGCGCCATTTTCCAAAAATGTTCTTTGCGAGTTTAGTTTGTGTTTTTATTATTTTATTAAATTGCTTCATTTTTTCGCAACTGTATTAAAAATAGTTGTTCAGTACACGTGCGGAACCGTCATTGCAACTTGTTCCGACTGTCAACCCTCGCCTTCGGCTCGGGTAGACATTTGTCGGAACTCTTTGCAATGACAGGCTTTCCGCACTTGTAGCGAAATATACTATTTTTTCCATACGTATCAGTAGGTACGCATTTTCTTTTGAAATGTATAAAACCAAATGCTTCATAAGCTCTTGTTGGACGGTGAACCCGTCTCATTACACCTTCAATTAGGCTCCTTATACTAAAACATGGCGGGCAGGCCGTATCTTTGTTTCTCATGTACGAGTGAAATTCCAGTCACTTGACGCGAGCGTGCAGCCTCAGTTAGCCTCTAGAACTAACACTCAGTAAATATGAGTAGAATCGTGCGAGTACTATAATTTTTTTTTAGGTAAGACATTATTACCTATAACATTTCTCTTCGCATACCTACATGATGATCTTTCTCTTTACATACAGTATCCCAATGGAGATGTTTCAAATCCGGCCCAGTATATGTACAGTACCTCGAAAAATCGAGAAAAATCCGTGAAATTTGGGAAAAATACAGATAAATTGCTTAAATGCATACTTTTCTTGTAATAATTTTATACTTATCAATTATTTTTATCGAGTTTCAACATGGCGTCCCGCCAATTTAGGTTACTCTGTGGTAAAAAAAAAGTCAGTAAACCATAGATCGACCATTGATCATAGATCGTGAACCGTCTAGTGTCACTTCAATTCACAAACTAATAAGGGATACTACGTACTTCAATTGCTTTCGTTGCCGATCGTGGTTTGATGTTCCGTTCGTTTGAATTTCTTGAGTTATTCTAAACAACCTGGCTTTCGTTTTTTGGATTTTTGTTTACATAAGTAAAAACATATCAGCTGTGTATTTGATAGTTGAATCAAAACATCGCTAATTACATTGGTAATTAGCTAACTTAGCTTACTTAGTTAATATTCCGACGATTGAATATTCTGTACTTATATAAAAACTTAAATAATATAAAAATCTTTAGAGGGAAAAATAAAATAGGTACTCGTATGTACTCGTTCTCAGTGTTACATACAATCCATTTGAATCATAGACAATTATGACAAATAAACGTCATGCAAATGTCAAACTTCAATCAAATCTGTCAACACGATAGCTTACCGCCATGACGGATTAATGTTTTGTGTTGCAATTTCAAGTGTACATTTTTGTGCTTTACATCCAAACTAAGCCAATTTAAAGTAATTGGATAGTTGAAAACTGTTTTAATTGTGTTTCTCCATTTTTTAGTATGGTGTACATAGACGTGGCCGGAGCTCCATACATCCCTGAAACATCTCCTTTGATTAAAAAAACGTCTGTCTTACTTCTGTCTATATGCCTTTTACAAATTCTATGGGTAAAGCAATGAACTCATTATGATAAAATATTTTACAGAGACATAACTGGTGAAAATTTGCTGTGTTATTCACCTCTACCATCCATTACGCGTGCTGTTATGTTGTTAAGCGGTAGATAGGACAAGCCACGAATAAAGATATAGTTACTATGCCAAAAAAATTTATATATTCGCTGCGACCCATAGAAGTCCCACTGCTGGGCACGGGTCTCTCGGGTCTCCCGGGAAGCACGATATGTAGGCATTTTTACGGGTTTATTTTGACATGATTGAGGGCATTAAGACTATAATTATAAAAAAATATGCCTAGGTACGTGTATACCGACTGCAGGCATTATTACAAACTATTCGTTGCGCACAGTTTAAGGCTGTTTGCTCTGACATAGCCGTAAGCAGGCCGTAAGTTAAGAACAAAGCTAGTGCCTGGTGCCTTGTAATAGTATACCAGTTCAAATTAGCCAACATGCTACTAAGAGTTAAGGCGGAACTCTATAAATCGCTTTGCGGTTTATAGAAATACATTTTATACCTGGTATCGTTTTCTGCTTGCAACATAATAATAAAGCTGAATTTGTGAAAAGTACGTACTATTTATTTGTCTACTCGTGTAACCAATATTATGAGGATCACTCTATTCAGTGATCCTCATAATATTTGTAATAAATTATACCTTGGTGTTACCGGTGTAGGCAAGGAATAGTTATAGGTACAGGGTGTTACATAAATACCCGTAAAGCCGAAAGGAGGTTAAATGGGGCCTTATAACGAGTCCATTAACAATATTTAAGAACCGCAGTAACGCTGTTTAACATACCCCAAAAAAATAAAAAAATATTATTATTTTCACTGATGTGCAAACCCTATTTCAGTAAAATTAAAGAGTAAACTGCGCAGAATGTACCTACATTTCTACCTAATTCGGGAAACAACAAAAATTTTAAAAGACCTGACGTAACGAACCAACCTAAACGAACACTTACTTATTCATAATAAACGCCAAATTTAAATAGAGCAAGATCCCAGTGCCGCCAGACGTTACTTATTTTCTCACAAACAATTTATATGGGATAAGCTAGTGTTAGTACATACTTTGAGCGTGTGCATACTCGCTAGCTTGGGTAGACGGCCAATTCATTGGTATCAGATGCTGAAAATCGAAAATTTCAGTACCAACTTTTCTTATTTTCTCATGGCTGATTTTCACATATGTTTTAGTTAGTTATGTTACAAATTAATAATAGCTGTTGCCAGACACCTTCCGTCGGCCCTTACCCTAGCCAGACGCCTTAAAGATCCAGAAAAAATGATGTAAGTTTACTTATTTTCTCAAGCTTGATTTTTATGCACGACACTTGGGGAACTATTTCAACACTGTTAGTCAGCAGCCAGACCAATTGGATGGGCCAAACGTCCAGCCAGACACATATAAAGTGCCGCTAGTTATAGAGCGTGAGGTCATTATTTGTACGATTGAGAGTGACAAATTAAAGTCTCAGTACTGATTTTCACATATGTTTTAGTTAGTTATGTTACAAATTAATAATAACTATTGCCAGACACCTTCCGTCGGCCCTTACCCTTGCCAGACGCCTTAAAGATCCAGAAAAAATGATGAAAGTTTACTTATTTTCTCAAGCTTGATTTTTATGCACGACACTTGGGGAACTATTTCAACACTGTTAGTCAGCAGCCAGACCAATTGGATGGGCCAAACGTCCAGCCAGACACATATAAAGTGCCGCTAGGTATAGAGCGTGAGGTCATTATTTGTACGATTGAGAGTGACAAATTAAAGTCTCAGTACTGATTTTCACATATGTTTTAGTTAGTTATGTTACAAATTAATAATAACTATTGCCAGACACCTTCCGTCGGCGGTTACCCTTGCCAGACGCTTTAAAGATCCAGAAAAAATGATGTAAGTTTACTTATTTTCTCAAGCTTGATTTTTATGCACGACACTTGGGGAACTATTTCAACACTGTTAGTCAGCAGCCAGACCAATTGGATGGGCCAAACATCCAGCCAGACACATATAAAGTGCCGCTAGGTATAGAGCGTGAGGTCATTATTTGTACGATTGAGAGTGACAAATTAAAGTCTCAGTACTGATTTTCACATATGTTTTAGTTAGTTATGTTACAAATTAATAATAACTATTGCCAGACACCTTCCGTCGGCGGTTACCCTTGCCAGACACTATAAAGATCCAGAAAAAATGATGTAAGTTTACTTATTTTCTCAAGCTTGATTTTTATGCACGACACTTGGGGAACTATTTCAACACTGTTAGTCAGCAGCCAGACCAATTGGATGGGCCAAACATCCAGCCAGACACACATAAAGTGTCGCTAGTAGTCCGGTCAATTTAGAAAATTGAAATAAAGAAAATTCCGACAGAGCCAAATCTTCGTAGAGACCTTAGATTTACCGCAAGGAATAAAGTGTCAAAAGTCCCAATCAGTCCCGTGCGCTTAGGGACTTATTCGGGGCCCAAGGTCAAAATTTTAGGTAGTTTGGATTTTTCTCGAAAATGGTAAGTTTTATCGAAAAAGTACCTTTGAGCAAAGTTGTAGATCTTAAAATTCTCTATAAAAATGGTCTCTATGATTTTTTCTCTAAGACCCACTATTTTCCAGATATTGCGCTTGTAAGAATCATGTTCTACATAGTATGCACACATATGCCACATAAACAAGAGAGGAGAGCAGGGGGCAGTAAATTTCGAATCGGTTCCAAAGTATTATTTATCAATTTCCAACCCCAGTCTTCTTCATTGCCTTGCCATGTCTGAACTTGATAGTATACTCGAAACAAATGTTGAGTAGCAGATGCCGATGTTGGAGGAAGACAAGATAGCTTTTTGTTTCGTGTATTTTTTACAAATGTTAAATATCTGTTATTCAAGTAGAGGGGATTCGGTAAGGGACCGGCGGTCATTTTAGAGTAAATTTTCTTAGAATAGTATAATGTATACATAAAAGAGACACGAGTAGGCATTTTTGCTTGTTTGAGTACCTAAATATGTATATACGTGGCATATGTGTGCATACTATGTAGAACATGATTCTTACAAGCGCAATATCTGGAAAATAGTGGGTCTTAGAAAAAAAATCGTAGAAACCATTTTTATAGAGAATTTTAAGATCTACAACTTTGCTCTAAGGTACTTTTTCGATAAAACTTACCGTTTTCGAGAAAAATCCAAAATACCTAAAATTTTGACCTTGGGCCCCGAATAAGTCCCTAAGCGCACGGGACTGATTGGGACTTTTGACACTTTATTCCTTGTGGTAAACCTAAGGTCTCTACGAAGATTTGGCTCTGTCGGAATTTTCTTTATTTCAATTTTCTAAATTGACCGGACTACTAGCGACACTTTATGTGTGTCTGGCTGGATGTTTGGCCCATCCAATTGGTCTGGCTGCTGACTAACAGTGTTGAAATAGTTCCCCAAGTGTCGTGCATAAAAATCAAGCTTGAGAAAATAAGTAAACTTACATCATTTTTTCTGGATCTTTAAGGCGTCTGGCAAGGGTAAGGGCCGACGGAAGGTGTCTGGCAATAGTTATTATTAATTTGTAACATAACTAACTAAAACATATGTGAAAATCAGCCATGAGAAAATAAGAAAAGTTGGTACTGAAATTTTCGATTTTCAGCATCTGATACCAATGAATTGGCCGTCTACCCAAGCTAGCGAGTATGCACACGCTCAAAGTATGTACTAACACTAGCTTATCCCATATAAATTGTTTGTGAGAAAATAAGTAACGTCTGGCGGCACTGGGATCTTGGACCAAAAGAATCGGTTGTTTAAATTGATATTAATTATTTAAATGGTCGCCGATACAGTTCGCGAGCACGATTTAAATGCTATCCTCATGGACTACGCATAACATCATATCGTAATATTCCGAGTTAGAAAGCATCGTCATTTTCCAAAAAAATGTTTGGAAAAATAGGTAAAATAGGTACGTAGGCCTTTCTGTTAAATAATCTGGTTCACTGACATGACAGCTTACTAGGGTTGACAAAATTTTTGGGTTTGATAATTAATTATATTTTTTACGGGGTATTCTGTAACACGTTGTATACTAAGTGGTCTGAAAAGTTTCCGACCTAACAACGATACAAGATTTTTTTTCAGAATTTTATTTTTTATTTTTCTACATATTCTCCTTGTAACTCTACACACTTCTCCCAGCGATGCTCCCATCTCTGTAAACTTCGCCAACAGAGCATTAGAAATGGTCATTCGAACACGTTTTTGGTCTAACGTGAGCAAACGCGGCACCCAACGCGCGGACAGCTTTCTCATGTCTAAATGTTGATTTAATATGTGACAATCACGTTTTTTTGACATTTTCATAACCTCTGCTATCTCTCTCACTTTAATTCGGCGGTCGTCTAGCACCATTTCGTGAACTTTGGCGATATTTTCGTCGGTAGCTGCAGTTTTTGGACGTCCCGAACGTTCATCGTCCCCCAAGCTCTTACGGCCACGTTTAAATTCAGCTGCCCAACATTTCACTGTGGTAAATGATGGTGCAGAGTGCCCATACACAGAATCCAACTCATCTTTGATTTGCGTAAGCGTATTGCCTTTCAAAAACAAATATTTAATGACAGCTCGATACTCGATTTTGTCCATTTTCATAAAAACACTCACATCAACTCACTCAAACGACTGTTGCATAACAACTGCGCGTCCAAAATGGCTGAAACTTTGGTGAGTAACTGTCAACAGATGAACAACGAAATTCACTAGTTTTTATTTACGAGTGCTGCTATCTTCATGTTGAGGTCGGAAACTTTTCAGACCACCCACGTATAGTCTTCTATAACAAAGACAAAGTGGGAAAACTATAAATTAGAATATCATGCTGCGTGGGCTAAACCTTTGAAGAACTTTTAAACATTTACAATTTGACAGTATTATATCTTCAGTATGTATCATTAATACTTATTTACTGTAACAAAAGGACATTCGTAATGCATGTCAAAAAAAATTCACCTTAGGCTTAGCCGAGGATAAGAAATTGATATTATCTTTAATATTGTCCAAACGTTATTAACTCATGCATAAGTAGTTCCTGGCATTACTAGCAGTCGATTTTCTCAAGAAAACATTGTATCCAAACGTATTACTACTTTCCGTGGTAAGAACCTTTCGCATTCAACTATTATATTCGGAAACTCTCCATAGGTTTATGCAATCCCACAATATATTCGAAACTCGCAGCTTACTTGCGCTCATTAGCAGTTCAAGCAGTAAGACAAGTACGCCTGATTCGCTACTTTGCTTTCAGGAGCATCAGATAGAAGTTATAGTTTCTCTAATTCTAAGGAGTGTGTTAAATATACGAACATAGTACACCACAGTCAACCTTCTACGCTATAATATAATGATGCAATTTTTTTTTATTTTTCGAATTTATATTCAAATGACATTCTTTATTTTTTTTACTAAAATTATGTTTCACGAATTTAATCGAAGTGATTGACAAGTTGTAGCAACGCCTACTCTAAAGTCTTCCACGTAATTTTTAGATCAGGTATGTTTTATTTTAAATAATTTTTTAATATTGTAACACTGACGGCAGCCCCACTCCAAACCATCCATCTGTCATTGCCGCGTTCAGTGTCTCGCTCCTGATTTCTCTCATTCAGCGTTTACGTGCTCAAGTCTTCACACGCCTTAGGGAGAAAGTTAAAAATAATTTATTACAAGTTTTTTATATAGCCCTCGTGGGTTTTTATATTATTATAACTAATAACTATCCGGTTATGTTGTTCGCGGATGTCGCAGATATTCCATACTTATACAAGTATGATGACGATAAACCCCTGGCGGGTCCATGCTGCCCTTTTGGGTATTTATTTATAAACCTCTTTGGTTTTGCCATGCTGCCCTTTTGGGTATTTATATAAACCTCTTTGGTTGTGTTGTCTGCATATGTCGCAGATGTGCCATACTTATACAAGTATGAGTACGATGAACCCATGACGGATTCATCCCGGCCGGGCCCGGGCTCTGTGCTGCCAGCGGTCGCGTCCCCAGGGACGGCTAGCCTCACGCGAGCCGGAGGAGGCCCTGGCGGGTGTCGAGGAGGCCGCAGCGGAGCAGCCAGCGCCAGCCCCTGCCGACCCACCAGAGGCCACGCCCAAAGGCGTTGAAAATTTGCTATACTGAAGGTACTGAAATTTAAAATTAATTTGGTCACTGCGACTCATAAGGATGTCGCCACTCGCTGGCAATCTATACTTTAAAAGGGTAAACCCTTTTAATCGATAAACCAAACGTTTTTCAAGGATAAAATTTTATCCGAGTACACATTACCCAAAAATTGTTTTTTGCCGCCACCAAACCTTGACCCAGAGGCCAAGGTGCCTCTTTGTTGATATTTAAACAAATGGGGATTGCTTTAGCCGTTTTAGTGCACGCCGATTCATTTATACTCGGAATAAAAATGCCTGTCGCCTTTGCGATGCTCATTTAACGAAACTAATACTAGATATAGACCAGTGCAGAAGCCTTTAAAAATAATAAAAAGTGAAAAAAAATAATAGTAGAATATAACCTATTAGAAAAGGAGGAGAATATTATAAACATTAAAGGAAAAATAAATTCCGGGCGATCTGAGGTAGGGAACGGGAAGGGGGGGGGGGTGTTTAAGGGGAAGAAACGGTTTTTGTCGATTTCCGGCAAAACTAAAAGTCCTATGGAAAAAAGTCAAATGGCAAAGTTGTAGAAAGTAAAAAGATCTAAAACTTTTTTATTTACACTTTTTTCACATAACCTCAAAATGTATATATGTATAAATTTGGTGAAAACTTACCTTTTTATGTCCCAAATACGCTGTAATTTATTTGATTAGAAATATTTATTTTTTCAACCTTATTTTGAATTAATATCGAAAAAGAACCCTAATTTTCAATCGAAAATTCACACGTCAAAATATCAGCTTTTTTCAAAAAGTTGGTATGCTTTCTGTTCGTTAAAACCTCTACTTTCCGATGGTGAAAAAAAAAATATATCTTATTATAGTAAATCTTCTCAGAAAATGCAATCTTTAATTATTCCTTCCTTTGCTTTTTTTTGTCTTACACATATACATTTTTTACATCACTATACACTTTATATAGATTTTTAATATATTTATATATTTTAAATAATATTTATATATTTTTAACAAAACTTTTTACGGACTTTTTATAGATTTTTAATATATTAATATATTTTATAATATATTTATATATTTTAAATATATTAAAAATCTATAAAAAGTGAATAATGATGTAAAAAATGTATATGTGTAAGACAAAAAAAAGCAAAGGAAGGAAAAGAAGTAATTAAAGATTGCATTTTCTGAGAAGATTTACTATAGTAAGATATTTTTTTTTTCACCTTCGGAAAGTAGAGGTTTCAACAAAGAGAAAGCATACCAACTTTTTGAAAAAAGCTGATATTTTGACGGGTGAATTTTCGATTGAAAATTAGGGTTCTTTTTCGATATTAATTCAAAATAAGGTTGAAAAAATAAATATTTCTAATCAAATAAATTACAGCGTATTTGGGACATAAAAAGGTAAGTTCTCACCAAATTTCGTGAAAAAGAAAAATTATTTGTAAAAGATAAAAATAAAAAACCAAAAACTTGGTTTTTTGAACTTTTCACATACATTTTGAGGTTATGTGAAAAAAGTGTAAATACAAAAGTTTTAGATCTTTTTACTATCTACAACTTTGCCATTTGACTTTTTTCCATAGGACTTTTATTTTTGCCGGAAATCGACATAAACCGTTTTTTACCCTTAAACACCCCCCCCCTTCCCGTTCCCTACCTCAGATCGCCCGGAATTTATTTTTCCTTTAATGTTTATAATACTCTCCTCCTTTTCTAATAGGTTATTTTCTACTATTATTTTTTTTTGTTTTAAAAGCTATCGAGACTGGTCTAATATGCCTTAATCACATCCGTTCTAGTCTTAAATCCTAGAGATATCATAGAAAAATATAACAGAAAATAAGAAATGTTAAATCTACCCACAGTCGGACTAACTCTTTTGCAATTTAAACTCCAAAATCCTTACATCGAAAGCCGTAGGCCAACAACCACGATGTAGGGCGCTATCAGCCAGCAGCGATGCTGTCGACTTTAACAGCGGGCCTGCGCCAGCCGAACAGGACTGTCCACCGCCAGGAGCCGTCGCCGCCGGAGCCGTCGCCGCCGGAGCCGTCGCCGCCGGAGCCGTCGCCGCTGGAGCCGTCGCCGCCGCAGCTAAACTGCGCCGACCCTGTCGCAGGTAGCTGACTACGAGGTATGATGACTTACGATATGCTGGCAGACTTCGGATTTTATATCAATAATCCAGTAATACTGGATAGGATATAAGGTTATGAAATACCATTTTCCACTAATACCTACTCTTTTACAAACCTTATTTTGAAGTGTTTACTATAAATCAAAGCAAGAAGCAATTGTTTACCATAATGCTTTAGATCGCTTGTTAAAAATGGGTTCATATCAAGCGCATTTATAGTAGGTCTTAACCGAATGGTGATATACGATTCATATTAAATATTTAATCTAATATTTAATTTATTGTAGTAGATCACTTGAAAATGGAAAATTATTGGCTTCAAAATTATTAATAATAATTTACTTTATGGCTTCGATATACTTTAGACTGCTATGTTATATATTTTTAACTGTTCATACATTTTATACTACTATATAAATACCTGAGATTCAAGTATCTATAACGGTATACTTATATATATATATATATATATAACGGTATCCTCGATCCATTCGTTAACATCCGGAATGTGTGACGCAAATCAGTAATGGAATATACACATAATTAATTTATTGTTTTTTGTATAATATAACCTCTGTTTTAAACAGTGATGACATATTCAATAGATCTCTTTAGCAATTTATTAGAATGTCTGATTTATCGCTTAAATTCTAGAAGTCTCGGATTTATAATTAACTTAAATTCGAAAAAAGTTACTTACAACCAAGATTAATTTCTGGGTTTCATGTATATAATTAAAAACATAAAGCATCATTCGTACTTAATCATCTCACGAACAAAAACATTCAATATTTCAAAAATGTCAATTGAGAGACGGTGTTATTATACTGTATACAGTAATCATATACAGTATTATCAGTTATACACCAAATCGTTGGAATACCATATTTATTTTGTTACTCAGCAATCCAATTGAATTCTTATAAATAAATCATTTTTATTACAAAAACCACACTGATATTTTAGAGATTAAATAACTGCCGTCTTTTTTGTATACCCTAACTTTAATTTGTTGTTGTAACATGTTCTTTATCGGTGTACAAATAAAGAGTGTTTGTATTTTATTGTATTGATAACATAATAATAGTCAAATTCGCTGTTATGATTTTCAAAATAAATTTTGATGCGTCAATAAATGGACGTGGTTCATTCTCGAATGACAAACAATATTTTAGTTATTGAAAGAATAAGGAAAAATCACTACACATTAATGAATTGGAACTAAAGGCAGTTTAGTGTTTGCAAACAATTTTTATAAGTGTGATCACACATTATTACGATTGGTTAACGTTACATACAAATTTAATGATATTATTACGACTTTACAGCTTAATGTATAAATCGAATGGGGTCGCTACAGTACCCTCATTTTAATAAGTAGTTAATATTTTTCGAGAGATAAGTATGGCAATGAATACAAATGTCACAAAATATATTTGCATCATATATACGAGTAGAAATCGAGACCGATTGTATAATTCTTAAAAAGTTTGAAAATATAGTGGAACACACAACACAGTTTTTGCATTCCTGATATAACTAACACGCGCAGACCACAGCACTTAATGTTCTTAATGTTAATGTTCTACATAATGTTCTTACATGTCCCGGATGCGTCCTGCATCCTGGAGCCTCCGCAGTTGGTGCATTCCGTTTAAAATGAGAAGATTTGACAAAGCTTCTGCTTTAGTTTTAAGAATGTTGCAAGAACTGATACACGATAAAGCTTGTGATAGTATGTACCATACTGGGCATCTCAACCCATGTTTTCTATCATTATCATTATCATTATGGGTCTAATTAATATCTTTCTCCAGACTGCCCCATAAACTTCACAAATTGCCTAGTGGTGCCGCGAGTTATAATAATATGGTACACTTATATAAATAAAAAGGCTCAGATTCCCTTGGTTTTTATTTGGTGTACTTAATTACAAACATTATGGATTTGTAAAATCTTGACTTTAGTAAACATGTCTATAGTTATATGAGGTTATTATTCTCTACTTAACAATATTTAAAAAAAAAAAAATATTACTTTCAATATTCTTCTTCTTCTTTTGTTGCTATGTCCTAACGGACGTCAGCGACCATCTTTTGTGTTTCGCTTCTGTTTTTCGCCATCTTAGCCAGTATTGCTGCTTTCAATATTAACTTTCACAAATTTGATTTAACTTAAATCTTCAAACTATCTAAACTATAATTACAAAATTAAACAAAAATAAAGTTTCACTTGGAACACTATTATGAAAACATTAGCTTTGTTTGCGTTAGTCGCAGCGCATCGGATACATAGGTAAAAATAGCAGGAATTTTCCAGCTATTTTACTTACCTTGAATCACTTAACAATTAAATTAGATAAGTTTGTTACAATTATTGTCGGTAATCGTCATTAATAAAAACGTCAAACATCCATATGAAATTATTAAAACGTAGATACAATTTCTGACATAAACATAACCTCCAAACCAAATACATAGGTACCAACCTCTTTTGAAACTTCCATATTTTGTTGTACGTCCGGTGCCTAAAGAGAGACCTTTATTAGTACCACAAGTATCTTATGCAATACTAATAAACGTTTTATAAGTGTTAAACAACTTTTTATTAGATTATCAGCATAGAATAGTTTTAATGAAAATAGACCTTTATTATTGCCACAAATACCTTACGTACTACTAACAATCGTTTTATATACATACTCCATATTATTATATGTTATTTTATTATTAGCATAAAGATTAAATCAATGTACCTACATATTAAAGAAATTTCTTAACAGTGGTTATAGACACAACACCCGACATGCTGCAGTTCGTATCTGGTTCTCAGTATCGATAGCATTCGAAACACTGCAGACTGGAGTGATTCCTCTTGTATATTTGCTAAATTATTGTAACATAGATACGTATTGTAAACCATTCGAAATAATTTGCAATTGATTCTGTCTGCAGGAAATGATCTATAATAAAGAGAAAACTCAGTTAATTAACTACATTACATTATTTTATATTTTTGTAGTAAAAATTTTTAACATAAATCAAAAACAAAATTGGTCAATTTACACTAGTGTTACTTACATCACTTTTGTATTATATTACTACCAAAAAAAAAAAAAAATAAACAAACTACCTACCTTTTGTTAACTTTGTTAATAAAGTTACATACCACAAGGTATTATATTTCTTTATAAGATAGGTTTCATATTTCTGAAATCTGTCTCTAAACAGCTACAACTTGTCAATCACTTCGATTAAATTCGTGAAACATAATTTACAATCAAACGAGCATAGTAATGTTCGATTGTAATTATGTGAACGATTTAATCGAAGTGATTAATAATCTCCCTCCCTTATACATAATGCATTATGTAACCCACCCATGAAATATGAAACAAACATATTATGATCTAAACTAAATGAGAGAAATCAGGAACGAGACACTGAACGCGGCCATGACAGATGGATGGTTTGGAGTGGGGCTGCCGTCAGTGTTACAATATTAAAAAATTATTTAAAATAAAACATACCTGATCTAAAAATTACGTGGAAGACTTTAGAGTAGGCGTTGCTACAACTTGTCAATCACTTCGAATAAATCGTTCACATAATTACAATCGAACATTACTATGCTCGTTTGATTGTAAATTATTACGATTATTTTTTTATACCTGTCATTTACTTTATGCATTCACAGATGCATGATCAAGGAATATAGATATTCACATAACATAACATAATATCACGCTTGTATATCCTCGAAGGAGTAGGCAGAGGTGTGTACACACCCACTTTTACCAGTTATGTGTAGGTCCTATATCATAGGTGGTGAGCCTATTGCCAGACAACGGGCACAACTCCAGACTCCGAGTTACTACGGGGAATTTTAGAAAAACTCAATAGGATTTAAAGTCGCGCTTTTGACCACGATACCACAATTCTGCTTACATGGATTTTGTACTGTGATGACCTGAACGGCGAACTCTTTGGTTTCATGTTCAGCTGGTCCAAGGCTTTTGCCTTGTTGAAGCATCCATGATTTTCCTAAGTTTTGTGGGATCTATTGATATAAGTATGTATCGAAACGAAAATATGGCGAGGATGGGTCCCTCTGAGAAATATTTACTACTATTGTAGGTACTTATTGTAAATACATATACAGGGTGTCCCAGAATGAATGGATAATCCTTGAGCCCCGCACAGAACAGCTCTCCAGCGCTTAGAAAAAAATAGCAAAAAAAAAAAAATCCAAGTGATACCCAAAATATGATTTTTTTTAGAAAAACATACGTTATTTTAGCTTCACTTCACATTAATTTACACAACTGCCACAAATTAATGATATTCTTGGCGTTTTTGGTGTCATTTTATTCCTGATAGACTATACTACTAGAAATACATCAAATAATATAAGTATCTGTGATACTTTTTTTATAAAAAAAATAAGAACTTGAATTTTTAACATGAAATTTGATACCAAAATAATTTTGACATAGTTTGAGAGTGTTTCATGTAAAAAAAAAGTATGAAAACGTAAGTGTCCAGCTATTTTAAAAACATGCGCAGTTAATACAGATTAAATAATGGTATAATACATCATTTTATCTAATACTACTACGAAGTTATTGCTATTGAGATGCAAAACGAATAAATACGACTAAAATTAAAAAGTTAATGTCTTAATACATTTTAATAATAATAAAACATTTTAGGTGTCGCTGCGACCCATAGACGTCCCACTGCTGGGCACGGGTCTCCCCCACAGACACTGCTGCTGCGGGAGGTCCAGAGCATACTCCACCACGCTGCTCCAATGCGGATTGGTGGAGGGGTTAGTGGCCAACCCAGTGTCGAATGTTCTCAAGCCACCCGAAGGTCTTCGACAAGGCTTAACGACTGTTTCCAGCATTGAAAACAACCGGGACCGACGGCTTTACGTGCCCTCCGAAGCACGGTAGCGTCCGTGAAATTTTGCCACTAGCGCTCACCTATCCACAAACCGACCGCGCCCGTCGTTGCTTAACTCTTTCGGTCACATTGAATCGACGCGAGCCATTGGGCTATGGACGCTACATTTCAGGTGTACATTACATCAATCTTTATTCACAACAGGTGTTCAAATTGTCTGCCACCGATTCTAATACACGCTCGACATCTTCTTTTATAGGCTCTACTAAGAAACCGTGCGTAGAGTCATTCATTTATTTTTGAAGCGGCCTCTTGAACACGGCTGCGTAATTCCTCATTTGAAATTTTTTTCGAGTACACTTCTTCCTTTAGACAGCCCCAGTAAAAAACATCCCGACAGTTTAAATCTGGAGATCGAGGAGGCCACAGAATAGGACCCAAACGACCAATCCATTTGTTTGGATACGTGGCATTTAAATAAGCCCGGACGTTTGTACCATAATATGCAGGGCAGCCATCATTCTGTAACCAATGGGATTCCATTACCTCCTACGAAACAGTCGTTAAGCCTTGTCGAAGACCTTCGGGTGGCTTGAGAACATTCGACACTGGGTTGGCCACTAACCCCTCCACCAATCCGCATTGGAGCAGCGTGGTGGAGTATGCTCTGGACCTCCCGCAGCAGCAGTGTCTGTGGGGGAGACCCGTGCCCAGCAGTGGGACGTCTATGGGTCGCAGCGACACCTGAAATGTTTTATTATTATTAAAATGTATTAAGACACATAACTTTTTAATTTTAGTCGTATTTACTCGTTTTGCATCTCAATATCAATAACTTCGTAGTAGTATTAGATAAAATGATGTATTATACCATTATTTAATCTGTATTAACTGCGCATGTTTTTAAAATAGCTGGACACTTACGTTTTCATACTTTTTTTTTACATGAAACACTCTCAAACTATGTCAAAATTATTTTGGTATCAAATTTCATGTTAAAAATTCAAGTTCTTATTTTTTTTATAAAAAAAGTATCACAGATACTTATATTATTTGATGTATTTCTAGTAGTATAGTCTATCAGGAATAAAATGACACCAAAAACGCCAAAAATATCATTAATTTGTGGCAGTTGTGTAAATGAATGTGAAGTGAAGCTAAAATAACGTATGTTTTTCTAAAAAAAATCATATTTTGGGTATCACTTGGAATTATTTTTTTTTGATATTTTTTTCTAAGCGCTGGAGAGCTGTTCTGTGCGGGGCTCAAGGATTATCCATTCATTCTGGGACACCCTGTATATTGTATGTAAGAACATGTTACAACAAATACAAAATATGTATGAACTGTGATATTTTATAGCATATTATCTAAAAACGTAGTAAGAGAAACTCCAGCTTCACGCCCGCTTACAAAATCATGTCCCACAAAACTGCGATTAAAAGCTATTAAACAATGTGTGTTAACCGTTTTTTATTTTTACGGCCACCGCGCGGCTACAAATTGTTAAGGGCCAAACATGGGTCGGCTCACGCACTGACTCTTTTTTACTTATTTTTGATATATGCCTCGTTTTGTACCGGCCTCGGAGCCGCCTGAAGGTCGCCGTTGACGATCATTCCGTTCTCAATTGGACCGACTTCTCTTGGTTCTCGAAAAATTTTCATTCGTTTGATTTTAACTTTTAGTTTTTTACATGCTAGTAATATGGCAATTAGAGATTATAAATAAAACGGAAAAAAATAGGAAAGGATTATAACGGGACAGGATATAAGATACGATAGATTACCTAGATACCTACTAATAGATAATTAATTAGATACTAACCTGTTTAGGTACTTCTATTCGATTTCATTATTTCTTTTATGATACAAAAACAAGGACTACAAAAATTAAATATAAAAAAATCAAATCTGTCAATGCTGATTTATATCATGTTGTAGTCCAATGTTTACAGAATATAAAAAAAATTTTTTTTATTTTTTTATTTATATAGGTTTTGATTTTGTCCCGCTACTCAACAGCCAGGTCTGCAGTTCCGTGTTGGGGTATAATAGGAGAGGCGTTGGACAAGTTTTCAGCTTGCCTCAAATACCTACCGGAAAATTGGTGCCAGCTCTCCGGCTAGCAGTATGAAACCACGGAATGCTAATTACAAATATTAGAACGATATTAGCGCCAGACAAGTAAGTAGATATTTTATGCATGGATTTACTATACGAGCTCAAATTTTTGAACTCATGTGTCCACCGAACCAATAAAATTAATAACTTTATTAATTTCAATTACAATAGGTATTATAACTTTACCTACATTGTAATCAAAGATTCATACAGATTAAAAACTGCAATTACTAAGTTTAAGGTAGAATTACCTTTGGCACGATATAGCCTTTTATATGGAGTCATGTTAGCTGACAATGAACGCAATGCCTCAACAGCAAGCTCCGTACAATCGCACTCGTAGAATTCCCTGAAAGTCATTTTTACTTAAGAAAATTCCATGCTAAATACAAGTTACGTTAAGTTGATTTTGATTTACTTACAAAAAATATATTAGGTTTACTATGTGATATATTAATGTTAAATACTAATACTTAATACATGTTTTCAATTGATTTTACATGAAAATAAACATGGATGGACAGATTGATATAATTGGATGACAAGTAAAATTCGTACATGTACTCTATTCTTCATAATATCTCTACCCATAAATAAGTACATGTATATTTGAAGCAGTATGGAGATCCAAGCACAACAGAGAAAGTACTGAATGTGGTCACGGCGAGTTAACACCATTGGCGACGTCACGACACGACTATAGCTTGTGTGGTCACCAATACCAGGATAACCTGGCCTAGCTTATCTCAAACAAAACTCCTATGTTCTTTTCATTTGCAAGTACGGGGAGCTCAATAGAAATTGGTAGTTCAACTATATTGTTAGAGACTCGAGAAAATTATAGGTAGACGTAGAGCAGGAAAATGTTATTTGGAGTAACGGGTTTAGATTATTCCTTCTGGGAAAATAAAATTGAGTTATTATTTTGAAAATAATTAGGTAAGTTACGTTGGTACCACATACCAAACATTTCGTAAGACCACCTAGGAGATACTTCCTACCTAATTTCTTTGAAAATAATTTCAAATCTAGGAGTTTAAAACGTAATTTAAAGTTTTTTTTTAAATTCTTCTTCGCGTCACCAACTACTTCCTTTCTTTTTTAAGGGATATTATTACTACTACTAAAAGTATTCCTTAATGAATCTTACTAAATTAACTTTACCTTACCCAATACAAAATATTATCTTATTTGATATTATAATTGCTGATTAATGAGGCATTTATAAACTTAATTATAAATAAAGATTTCAAAATTATTTTCTGGTTATCCAACAACATTTTAAAATCTTAAAACGATCTTTAAAAACGTAATTAAGTGAAGCGGACAAAATTCAAATTTAACAGTCTTAAAAAGTTTCGCGCCATTACTTACATGCAGGCGGGAAACTTGCGCTCGCCATCTTGGAAATCGGGTTACAGCGCATGCGCCCTGACACGTTTAGAAGAAATAAAACCTACGTGGCATACGATAGCCTCGTACAAAACTTATTTGATCGGTCGTTCAACCATGTCGTTGTTGTGTCTCGCTTCATGCCATACTTTCGTCTTCCTCCCACATACCGTTAAGGTGGTACGTCTGAGTTATGGCATTCCGATGCTGCCACCACCACTCAGGAGGCTGCGCATTGGTCTGTACGTAACAGCGTAAGTTACATGTGGTTTTGCGTTCCTTATTCACAGAGTAGTACCACAGAATAATAGTACAAGTAAATAATGTTTCGCCCTCTTTAGGGTACGAAAATTAATGAACTAGATACATATTTTGAATTCATAACATGCATTATCCGAACTACCTGAATATTAATAGATATAATATTTCATTGCATTTCACAAGTCCAGATATGGACTTGGTAGGCTGGCGTTGTGGGGACACAGGTTATTAATAAAAATGTATGCCAATATATTTTTTACTACATATTATAATATAACTTCTATACTATACCTACTTTTACATATTTTTTACTAGGTATTAGACGACGTTTTAATACCATACAATCGAAGTAGTAATCAAAGTAGAAATCGATACTACCTAATCGTAGAAACTATTTTCGGTTTACTACAATGGTGCTGTAATAGCAATTAATATACATTAGATAACAATAGATTACACTTAGATTATTAATAATGATATAGGAGCACATCACAAGTTACCTTAATAGGGCAATCGAATACCTATGATGACGTGATCACTTTGATCGACCCAAACAACTCCAGTCCTTTCGCTTAAAACATAGGCGATTCCATATTTAGTAAGAAGCATATTATGCGAGTCAATGTGTTTTGAATAACGACACGTATCACAGTAAGGTATACATAATGTACATACACACACACTCACACACACTTGGAACCTACATTGTAATAGGAATCCACAAAAAAGCTTGGTTAAATGATCCTAAACGTTATTACCTACTAGCTGTCATTTACTGAATACTTATACTTTGTACTAATAAAATTAATTGTCTACATTATTACATTATTTTATGTACCTACAAAAAAATTAATACAGTATAAATTCGGCCCCGTTGGCGAAATCGGTAGTGACCCTGCCTGTTACGCCAGGGGTCGTGGGTTCATACCCCACTCAGGACAAACATTCGTGTGACTTTCAAGATACACTTGTGTTTGTTCTGTGTCTGGATGTTAATATTATCCATTTAAGTATGTATTTAAAAAAAATTATGTATATATGTATGTAAAAGTACAGATTATGACAGGAACTAAAACATATAAAAAAAAATTACAAAAAAGTTAAAAAAAAGATATATGTAGGTACCTAAAAAATCTGGTTTATCCTCCGCCTAAATAAGTTTCACATCGAAAAAAAAATTTTGTTCGAGCAATTAAAATAGTAATTTAATTGGGAACAATTGAGAAATTACTTAACCTTACAAAAGACAAAATTAAAAATGTTCAACATTCAAAAATTATTTTGCAAAAATAAAGTAAAACTCCAAACTAAGAAAACTCCAAACTGAAATTTGATAGTCGCGACAACAACAAGAATATTATAGGCTATCAACATCAAAGTAAAGCTGGTTTTCCATTCGAATCTCTTTAATTAAACTCCATCTAACGCCTTAGTGACAAACTATTCAGATACGATCCCCGACTTCATTCAAGAATTTAGTTCTATAGCGCCATCTACAGCTTACAGCGCCAACCCTCGTCAACAATTGAAAACTAAAGTCAAACGAACGATTCGACCATTCCCTCGGAAACCAGGCATACGTTGAAGTACTGAACGCTCCTTCTAGATGGTGCTGTTAAACTGTAACCGATTGGTGGATTTCATCGTAGTTTGAGCAGATTGCGTTAGATGGCGCTGTTACCATAAAAATATCTTATCTACTAATTAGATAACAGAAGGAATAATTATATCCGTACCTCGATGATTTCTATCCATGGAATTAATAAATACTTAGATGTAGGTTGTATTTATCCATGTATCTATTTGTTTCCTAAAATTGTGCAATTTGTAAATGGCGCAACTCCGCGAAAAACAATAAATTTACATAACGTGCAAATCGCTAAAATAAAATTGAAATAAAACCGTTTAAACGTAGAGCTTATCGCAGACTGTGTCGCAGGTAAATAATGAAGTCGTAAGCGTACCTTTGTATTTAACAATGTTTACTGGCATGTTTAATTGCCGTTTATATTTCTCTATAGCAGCTTATTATATATTATTTAAATTAATTTTTTTGAGTGTAATTTATAATTTTTGATGAGGTTTTAAATACCTAGGAAAGTGCCACTACGTACAGTTAGATTTAGCCTCCTTACATCCAAATTTAATTATCCTTAAAATAAAACCTGTAAAACAACTTGTTCACTAATCGAATGTTTGAAATTGCCCACTTACTAATTTCAACTATAGTAGGTTGCAAGAATTAACTAATCAGTTTATAATAGAATACTACAAAATTTGGTCTGATATGGTAGGGCTGCGTAAGAACAACTTGGCAATGTAGTAGGTAGGTAGCTACCTAATGAAATATCTATCAAGTGATGCATGAAATTGTGCGCCGGCGGCTCCGGCCGTTGCCCTGAAACGTGGGACTCCGTCTTGATCTAACACATAATTGGAATTCTGTTAACAATTTTCAATTGACAAAAAATTCTATAAAAATACAATAAGTAATAACTTATTTGTTGTCAGTACATTAACTTCGAACGATCTTTGTACCTATTTTATTTTCACGCAGGTCTATTTTTTGCAGTCGTAATAAGTTTGAAATAGGTTGTTACTAAGGGTACTTAAACCTACGGGTTTAAATTACTGCAAAGAGGGTGAGAGAAGGGTTAAAACTTAGTCCATTCTATATTTATTAATTTCTCCAGTGGTTATCAGTAGACAGTACTATGTACATTGATACTACCTACTATGATTGTCTATCGATAAACCTGGATCTACGTAAATAGGTATCTATATTAATATACAGCTGTGAGAAACATTCATACTAAAAATATGAATGTTCTGTTTAGTTTAAGTTTCGTCGGTTAGTATTATTTTAAACATATACATTCATTTTAATTTTAATTTAGCGCTTTTAGTTTTATTAATTACTCGAGTTAAGTTTTATTAATTACTCGATTAATTAATAAAACTTAAAGCGCTCATTGTCACGCTGCTTGAAGAATAATATTAGATCAGTTTTCAAGGATTTCAATGTCTTACGCCTAGGTTATCTACCGTATTCCAAGTAGGTTTAGTTTAGGGTCACTACCCGCCCCGGCTTTGCACTGTTGTAGGTACAGCGTGTGTTGTTGATGCAGGTCGAAGACCGCCCATTTCGTTTGGCTGCGATCGATTGATTAATTCTGTGATATAATTTAAAATGTTAATTTTAATTATAGTTACCTGTAGGTACTATAAACGGTTAGTTCGATTTACATACATCTAACATATTTAATTTAGCTAAATGTGTAATAGATTGTTCGTTTTGAACAAAGGAAAAACTAATATAAAAACAAACTCAATCGGGGAATTACAACCGCCATACCCATTTCAATTGTGTGATAGTTAATAGAATTTTTTTACTATTTTATTTTATTAATAAGGCGCTTCACCACCTCAAAAATACAACATAAAATTCCTGTTAATTCGAATTCATAATTCATTTATTCGCTGTAAATGTGGTACAATTTGGTTATGTGGTAGTATTAAGTAGGTGAATGGTCCCTCACATTTAGTCAAAGTTTAAATACTTATAGTGTCAATTTCTTTTTATTTTACATGTCAATACAGCTTTTACATAGTCAAATTTGAAAATAGAATTCGTTCACGGAATAGTAACACTTTTTTACTAGCCATGAGTGTACGGTGTGAGTGGTGGTGTCTTTATCTTTCAATTCAATTAAGAACACACAATAAATTTAATGCTTCGTCTTACATTAATTTGTTTCTAATGTGCCTATACCTAAACTAACCTAACTACATACTTAGTATATTTTATACTAATTTATTTTATATTTTCGACAAAAAATCCTAAATTAATATGATTAAATCAGGTTGAATAGAGTCGATTGACGGAAGCTGTGTACAGCAGTGGACTCCAAAAGGCTAACGAATGGATGTATGAATAGCGGTGCATCCTATTGTATATCTATAATAACATTCACGCCAACTAGCTACTAGCACATAATACTTAATAGTACAATATGATGGCATACATGAAACTGCAGCTTTCGTTTTATCATTTATTTTGGTACTCAGACCTCTCTGGGATTACGCGATTAGCGCTCTGGCCAGCGGGGCTTCAGACGGCTTGTTTTACATTACATACTACATCTGTGTAAAAAATCACATCGATCCTCGTATCATTCCGTTGATGAGGAAAGGAAGGTTAAACCAAAAACATTTAGATTCAGATTGACATTCATTTATTTTTCATTATATTATTATGGTGCTATGGTATTTGTTTACGCTCAATGAACTTCATTACATTTTTTACATTTTTTATTTACCGCCGGTTCACAAAGTTGAATATAAGACACGAACACGACTATTTAGAAAACTCAAGAAAAACTTAGTTTGCTGACTTGTTATATAATATATTAGGACATTGGCCGTCTGTTTCCTAAAGATTTTTTCCTTTTGCACACTTCTTTCTAACGCCTTCCAACATTCCGTAGATTAAATTTAGTAGGTAGATTTAAGTAGATATCCAAGTAATAACGAATTTGATGTGGCGTAGATAAGTCTAATCGGTCAGTTGGTTCATGCCCGTATCTCCATTGCTGTTCATTTAATTACTGAGGCCCCTCAGTGTCGCTGCCGAGTCGAGGCAATTCTGGGGTGCACTGCTAGTTTAATTATGTTAACCTTCCACGTACTTGGGGCTCGAATCACGCATGAAATATGAAATGTACAATGGATGTATACATAAAAGTCCCTGTTTAATTACATCTTGACATTGACTTGAATTTGAATTATCCTTCTTCTCTTCTTCTTACTGATTATGTGAGACATTTGCCTATGGACGCTACATAATATTTATAATTAATCTCTTATAGTCCTATTAACATATCGTTGGGATTGGGATACTAAGTTCTTTGCTTAGGCCATCTTTCAAACTTTGGTTTCATATAAATTATATTAGTAGTGCTTGCGCAAAAAAAAAAATTCAAACAACCAACCAAACATACAACCAAACATATTCACAAAATATTACGTCTAAAATATATTCTGTTGAACTTGAACTGATGTTTATGAACACATAATATGGTATTAAATATAAAATCAGGCCCTTGCCTTTAATACTCCTATATTATAATAATGTTCACATGAATGAACAAGTTTCTCGCCGCTCAGGAAAATAAGGCCTAAATTAAAATATACATACGCTGCTTGACGTTATATTAACACGAAACCTGTTTGAGTGGCGACGATACGAGACATTACAGAGATGCGATTTTCGATACGTCTACACAATAGATGGAAGCGTGCATCTATTTAAGCTGTGATGATAGTTTTGTTCGCATAAAAACCACTTTTTACGTTTCTAGTTTAGTGTAAATTTAGAGAAAGAGGTTCTCGTATAATCCTCTAGGCACATCTCCATCTCCTATCTCTAGGTACATTTAATTGTAATTGCCAAACTCGAGTACTTTATGATAACGATATTTTTAATTAATACGTATATCCCTACCTAATTAAATCTTTGAAGTTATATCTTAGATAATAAAGTTTTAAATCTATCTCTAGTTGCTATTTACTGTAAACATACCTGTTTATTATACATATTTTAACTTAGATATAGGCACTACGAGTAGAGTTTTATTTAAATTAAAGTACATATTAGGTACTAATGCAAAAAAATTACGTTAGTAGGTACATCTAGCTTACAACAGACTAAATTTTTCAAAAGTATTTAGCATCAATTAAGTATCTCCCTAAATCGGCTTTTTTCATTACTGTGATTGACTCATTATGGTATGGTCATATGGTTAACCCATTTAGGGTTATATCTGTTAACGAATGAGAACGAAAAAGTTCGTCACACTGGGGAACAGGGACTCAATTCTCGCGCCGTAGACAAGTAGACAATAAGTCGATTTCGACAAAATTAAATGTTAAAAAAATCCATATTAAATACATCCGCCAAATTTTTTAGACAGCTGTCGAAATAGACCAAAGGTCTACGACGCGAGCCTTGGGGTCCAGTCGTGTATTGGCTACTGTATTTGTTTATGTATGTATTAGGTAGGTACTTCAATTGTAACTTTTTTCATCAAATTGACAACTTAAGTTTTCATCTTTTTAATCAAGTTACCTACATGCTGTTTCCTTATATGTATAGTATATGGCAAATTCTGTTAATTTTCGAAGAGCATCGGATATCCTTTTGAATTTTAGAAAAAGAAGTTTGTGCGACATGTGCTTCATAAAAAATATTTTTTGTACATAATTTCATCCCAAGGAGCACGCCATCTGGTTGGGATATTAGGTGACCCGCAATCCACGTGAGATGGTCACATATTGCCGAAAAAACTTGATACTTTAGTGAATTTAGGATTCGTCTTTTTAAATTTTTACTAACTGGCCAATTTAAAAACAGTTGAATAACGTCATAACTTACCTACTGCATCATTAGTTACCTGTGTTTATTACCGACTGTATATAGTTAAACTGTATACGTGAGCTTACTTACCTCTTTACTTGAATCTTTTACCAACCTAATTACGTAGTGGTACGTAATGAATGTATCATTACGTTCTTACCTGTAACAAATAAAAAAGTCGTTACTATTATGTTCTACACTAAACATTTTGACTTCCTTTGAATTTACCTTAAAATAGCGATGCCACGGACTGGATTTAATGTAAATATACCTACTAATATATGTAATTATATATAACTTATGTCTGCCTTTTGCATTCATATCACATTTTAAGTTATTATAATATTTATCATTTGCTAAATGTTGTGCAGTTCAAAAGTTTATCGAATTTTTAAATATCTACATAATTAACGCGTTAGTTTCTATCTATCTACTAAATGTGGTAGATAGATAGGTGAACCGTGTTTTTTAACAGTCCAGACCGTAAATGAACATACATATATTTGAGTACCTTACACAAATATTTTCCGTGTAAAAGATCAAATATCAAAATATTGTGGTCGCGCTAGAATAGCTTGTGGTAATCTCCGATTCACACACCCACCCGCACTTGGTGTTTCTTCCAACAGGTTAGGTGCTTGCATGTGTGCATTTGTTATACAAGGTAGATTGTTGCGTGGATTTTTTGAATTAAGCTTGATGATCTAGGTCTTACTATGTCTTGTCGTTCTTCCTTCTCTTCACATTATCTATATAATAAAAATGAATCGCAAAATGTGTTGGTAAGCGCATAACTCAACAACGCCTGGACCAATTTGGCCAATTCTTTTTTTTAAATGTTCGTTGAAGTTCAAGGATGGTTTTTACGGCGAGAAAAATTTTCATCACCTAAGGGGGTAAAACGGGGGTGCAAAGTTAGTATGAAGCTTTGAAGTTAGTGAATGTGTAACGCGAGCGAAGCTGCGGGCGTCCACTAGTTACTCATAAATTATTAATGATCCTCCTGAATTTTAGACTTACGGCTGAAAGAGCTGGCAATGATTTTATGATTATGACGTAGAACAATACCCTAAAATTTTGATGTCCTTGCAGTTTGTTTTTGTAATTGTTGAGATTTTCATTTTTTTAATTTCTACTTCTATAGATACACTTATTTATTTATGTAGCATAAGATTTGATTGAATGGAATTAGTACTTATTTTTTTTATTTATTTAACGTTATCATTATATTATGTATGTATACATAATGGTAATAATATAACAAATACAATATTCAGTGTCCTTATTAATGACTTTTCAGTGACTGATTGGCTGAACTACTTACTCGGTGTGACATGGCCAATTTGAACCGTGCTGGTCCCAGAAATATGAAATTTTGGCAGTTGAGTTATTTCCTTAAAGTAGACCTAGACACCAACTAAGAAAGATTCATTAAAATAAGAGTAGCGTGTCACACATTACGCAGATGCGGTAATATTTTATCTGCGTATAAAAACTTAACTGATCTGAAAGTATCACACACTTCGCAGATACGATAATATAAGAACTGAAAGGAAAGACTGTCACTTAACATTATTTCAACTCTCGATTCATCGAATGAATTAATTCAAACGAACTCCAATTAATTTGAATGGATCAAAATTAGGTGACAGTCTTATTGGCGACTCGTTACATTGAATAAATGAATCACCACACCACCAGATTCTACCAGCAATCTATTTAAGTATCCATTGATACCACCATAAAATATCGTAGTTTCGTTACTTGTTGCATGACAAGACTCAATATGCAACAAGTGGGAACGGGTGCGTGTTGAGCGCGGTAGAGCAGCGTCGGTCTGCAATCTGTTGAAACTCAGCCTTACCTACGCCAGATGGAAAAAAATCCAGTTTAAGAAGAGCAAGTTCTCCGTTTTATTAGGTAAAGTTCTCCCTTTTATAATGTAAAATACTTTGAGCATGGTAAAATACATTTCCACTACCAAGCTAACTTAGTTGAGTTGAGAGACTTTGAAAAGGGTAGGGGGAACTAACTTAAACTCATTTGGTTTATTTGCATTCTAAGCATCGGTATCCAAGAGGCAATAACTTAACCTAAAGGTCTTTGACTCTACGTGATTTATTTAGATCTTGTGACCTTAGGTATATAAATGCTTATTGAATTTTACTACGAGACGATACAACTGCGTGGGCTCAGGCGTAGGTGACCACCTTACCCACATGTGGGTCGTACTGATTACGTTTGCAGTCTCAGCCTATGTTTTCACTTTCGTACACCTGTATTAGTTTGATCTGAGATTACGAAGGTGTGAATTGATTTTATGGTTATACTCGTATAAGTAGACTAGTGGACGCCCGCAGCTCGCGTGGAATTAGACGTAACATAACCTAAATACAAAACTTCATTGAAATAATGTAGGTAGGTATATACGAAAAACTTTTATACCAACTAACTTTGCACCCCCCTTTTACCCCCCCCCCCCCTTAAGAGATGATTTTCGAAACTCAATAAAAAACCTTCATAGGTACTGAATTTCATTCGAATAACATCAAAAACGGCAAAGTTTCATAGTAACTTTTCACCCCCGTTTTACCCCCCTAGGGGGTGAATTTTCAAAAATCCTTTCTTAGTGCTCCCCTACGTTATAAAAGGAACCCCTGTGCAAATTTTCAAGTTTCTAACCCTTATAGTTTAGGCCCTGCGTTGATATGTCAGTCAGTCAGTCAGTCAGTCAGTCAGTCAGTCAGTCAGTCAGTCACCTTCTCCTTTTATATATATAGATTTTCCCACAGTTTTTGTAAAAATCAATGTAAGTATTGTAAGTATTAAGTAGGGCTCTCGGAGGATAAGGTTAAATGTATGTCTAAAATAAAATGTATGTCCTTAAAATACCATAGATAACTAGAACTGTTTTTCATAACCAATAACAATAGTTCCAGTCTGCCAGTGTACACTATAAAGAAATTGGAAGCGGTGTAGCTCAATATTTACTTTAACAATTGAAGGATAAGTAGGTAGTATTGTTTCCTTCAACACGATGCAACGCGAACAAAAAGAGCTCATTAATAAATATAGTGACTATACTTTAATATTATAGGTTACTAGCCTAAGCAAACGCATTATATTACATACCTACGTTGATAGGATCCATTGTTCTAACAGAAGGACCTGTTGTAGTAACGTGTGTTTTAAATGCCCGTTGTTATAACTTTGAAAGAAAGACATCAAACAAACAATAAACTTCGGTAACTAAGGAACTACATACTTTACTGTGCGCTGTGGACTGTAGTACTGTGACATAGCAATTATTATATACTACATAATATATATTATGTAGGTATATTATACTGTGATACGGTCTAATTTTGAATAAGTATATTTTTATTTTTTTATGTAAAATTAGATTTTTTTTTTCAATTAAAGGCCTTTAGGTACAAGTTTTCACAATTTAATACGTACCTAGGTAAGTGTGATGTCAAAAATTTAAAGTTTTGAGTGTACTTGTGCTGTACTAACTCATAACTACATAAATAAACAATGTACGAGTAGGTATGTACATTGCTCTTACATGTTGCCTACATTATCTTTTAAATTAATTTAATGATGCTTTATATTATACTAGCTAACCCCGCAAACGTTGTTCTGCCATATGAAATGTCAAAGTGACGCAACACTTCTACAAAACTACAAAAATAATGTTTAAAAACTATTTTCCCGTGGACCAAATTGTGAATCTAAACCATTCTCGAATCCACTTGAACACACACAAAAAATTTCATCAACATCTATCCAGCCGTGTAGGAGAAGTTCACTGTCATACACACGTATACAAGAAATATATATATTAAGATTATACCTTTCATCTTCTAATATATAAAATTTCCGTGTCACAATGTTTGTTGCAGTACTCCTCCGAAACGGCTTTACCGATTTTTACCAAATTTTATATGCGTATTCAGTAGGTCTGAGAATCGACTAACATCTATTTTTCATCCCCCTAAATGTTAAGGGTAGTCCATCCCAAATTTTTTTTTTTAATTGTTAGATACATTTTTATTTTTGTATTTTTTTATGATACAACATTAGAAAATACATACAACCCTGAATTTTCAACCCTCTACGATCAACCAAAAATTACAACGTTTGCCGGGTCAGCTGGTAAGTTATATAATAATATATCATATTATATCTTCTCTTTTCTTCTTTATTGAATTAATCGGTAAACATTATAATTAGTAGCTAGATTATTATGGAATGATTATTTCAGTTTTTTATCAGGGGAACCATGCAATATTCCGGGATAAAAAGTAGCGTATGTAGCGCTCTAGGCCTTATAGGTGGCGGAGTAGAAGAACAAACCATCAAACAAACAAACACACTTTCCCATTGATATGTTAATAGTCGATACATGCACATTTTAACATTGGAAAATAAATTGAGTAGGTACCTATAGAGTATTGGCGAGAAACCTGGAAGATTGCTGTTACTGGTCAACACAGGGTAGGTATCTTAGGACAAAGTTGTTTTATAAGTATAAGTATTTTATTTATACGCTGATTTTGCCGCCAGTTTTAAAACAACGATATTTTTTTTTACTTTAAATTTTAAACGGAGTAGGGCGAGAATAATAGTACCGCCGGCCAGAATTTACAGCGGCTTTTGATTCACATTACCCGTTTCAAGAAGCGAACAATAAAATTATCTGCGTGTAACATGATCGACGATCGCAGATATAAGAAACATAAGTACTTTCGTTGTAAAAGATGGATGTAATGTAGAACGTACCAATACACATATACAGCCAATATAGCTGCAACCCATGAACGTCCCACAGTTGGGCACGGGTCTCCCCCACAGACAAATCTTCGGGAGGTCTAGAGCCTACTCCACCACGCTGCTCTAATGCGTGTCGAATGTTCTGTTTCAAACAACCGGGACCGACGACTTGGCTCTGCAACTATCGGGCGAAGCGAAGACTCTTTATACTATGCTATCGGTATGTAAAAACCGACCGCCGTCGTTGCTTAACCGACCACAATCGACGCGAGCCATTGGGCTGTGGACGCTACAGCCAGTATACACTATACAGCCTGATAATGTTATTTATTTATTTTTAACACTTATCATGAACATTACAGGACATATCTACTGCGTTCAATAATGAACAGAACTTACTTTAGATGCAGCAGATGTGGACTAAAATAAGTCTGAACTGGGGTTTGGAGGAGTCTGTGGCCAAGATACCACTGACCAAAGTCAAGGTGAACCAGCTGGGACTGGGGCAACACGACATAGTCACAAATGGCTTGGAACTCATATTAACAATTACTAACTGGAATATTACTAACACCAACTCTAAAAGAGTCCTCATACCCAGTAAAAACTGCCCAACTAATGTTCTAATTAATTATCTCAGCAAACTGGACTAACCATCGCAGTCCATATTAGAGTTGTTCAAAGTCAGTCACAGTTGTCATGGGCGGCAGCGGATGGGTGGTGCTGCACGCTCGTTTGCTATCTTATATCCATAAAAAAAGTTATGCGTTTATGTTTCGAATAACGTGGCCTCCAGATAATTGCATTTTGTTTCAATTTGATTCCAACGAACCAAAACGTTGTATAGTGTTTTAATGGCGGCAACACTTTTCAAGTCTCTTGAAAAGTGGCTTGTAAGCATTTGTGGTGACCATATAGATATACAGGTGTCCCAAAATTCAACGATAATCCTGAACCAGAGGATGGCCCTGCTAATGACTACTCCAGGAAAAAAAAGAAAAAAAATATATCTCGATTTTTTTTCAAATTACATAATAAAAAGGAAATTCTTAGAAAATTTACACCCCTCATGATATTTTTAACTACAATGACCACAATTTTTGAGATATTTCTGATATTTTTTTTGTATCCGTGACCTAAGTAGTACTGCTATCTACCACAAATCTTAAAATTTCTATATTGTCTGTAGTTTTCACACAATAAACAATTAAAATCATTGTTTTCCCAAAAAATTTTGATCAAATTTACTTTCAGTCCACTTTCACTCACTGTGGTGTAAAAAAAAAGTATGGACACTACTATGGCAAGTTTTTTTAAAAGTTGACGCAACTAATCAAGATTCCAAAATGGTATAATACTCTTGGAAAACTAGTCACAAAAAAAAAGTATAATATTTCTAAACAAGAACCATATTTCAAAAATTGTTCTTGTCGATTAGTAAAAACTTTTACTTTGTGCCCAAAATAGGTTTTTTGGTGGTGAAAAATGTTTGAGTAGATCCTATTTTTGAGATAACCCCAATAGAAGAAGTGTTGGGGGTTTAGATCGGGTGAAATGAAAGGGGTAGTAGTCATAAGATAGGACCAAGTCGACCGATCCAACGCCCTGGATACTCTTGGTTTAAGTAGTCTCGCACAGGATGGGCATAGTGAACTGGGCGACCATCATTTTAAAACCACATGTTTTGTATATCACTTAAAGGCACGTCTTCTAATAAGTCTGGCAAGTTATTTTGTAAAAAGTTCAAATTATTATTTCCATCTAAGTTTCCTTGTAACTCAAAGGGCCCAGTTAAAGTTAAACAGTCCAAAATAATGCATAGTCAGTTCAATTTGCAGATTACTTGATTCACACGTCAATTGAATACTTAACGGTGTACAGTAAAGAAAGAAGCAGAGCGTACTGACTGCTGAGAACAGCAACTTCTCTACCTGCCCTATTGTTATTTGATAACGACATCTACATCTACCTCTGACTAACATGTAATATCTATCTATCTATCTCTGTCTTCTAAATTTATTTGACTACGCACATGTCCCATTAAAATCCAAGAAATTTACAACAAAAATCATATTTTGGGCACATGATAACTATCAACAAGTACAATTTATGAAATTTGGATCTTGTTTAGAAATAATAAATTTTTTTTTGTGACTAGTTTTCCAAGCGTATTATACCATTTTGGAATCTTGATTAGTTGCGTCAACTTTTAAAAAAACTTGCCATAGTGGTGTCCATACTTTTTTTTTACACCACAATGAATGAATGTGGACTGAAAGTAAATTTGATCAAAATTTTTTGGGAAAACAATGATTTTAATTGTTTATTGTGTGAAAACTACAGACATTATAGAAATTTTAAGATTTGTGTTAGATAGCAGTACTAGGTACTTAGGTGACGGATACAAAAAAAATATCAGAAATATCTCAAAAATTGTGGTCATGGTAGTTAAAAATATCATGAGGGGTGTCAATTTTCTAAGAATTTCCTTTTTATTATGTAATTTGAAAAAAAACCGAGATATATTTTTTTTTCTATTTTTTCCTGGAGTAGTCATTAGCAGGGCCATCCTCTGGTTCAGGATTATCGTTGAATTTTGGGACACCTTGTATATATATATTTAAACTGAGTCTTCATAAGAACACCTAAGTCTGCGATCTTAAACTTCTAATATAGACATTATTTTCAATATGAAAATCTAGTAGACATAATGTAGATTTCTTCAATTTTAGGAATGAAGCTGCCAAAATGTCTATTAATCTTTTGAAAATGTCTTCTAAAATGTCTACTAGATCATGTCCACGTTCGACATAATGTCTACGACGCGAGAAATGAGTTTCTGTGCTCTTATAAACAATATCTGACAGGACTAGCGCTTTACTTCTAAGAACCGTTATTTTCACATCTTATCGTATCGTATTACCCGTACTGGTCCGTCTGGTATTACCATAGGACTTGTTGTAGTGCACACCACATACTTTGGAATGTTTATTGTTATGTTTATTGCTGTCAGTGTCGACACGTTGTGATTGTGAGTGTGATATGAATGAGATGTCGAAGTGGCGTCGTTTAGGAGACGCCTATGTCCAGTAGTGGACTTTAAAAGTCGGATGGATTGATGAACATTGCTATCGCTGCGACCAGTGGATCTTTCAATAAACAAACAATCAACTGTTTGCTATTTTCACTTCATAAAAATCAGCTCAAGGTTTTATAAATACAAGTCTGTGTGCAGCAAATGATATTGGATGCAGGCTCAATGCACACATATCAAAACTCTGATGTCTTATGAATGGAACCGAAGTTGAAACCATGTATCGTAGTATTAAAAAAAAGTAACTGAATGTCGACTTGTGAGAAAAATATCATAAGCCGTGCCAACTGTATGTATGTCTATACTAATAATATTTATAAAGGGGAAAGATTTGTTTGTAATGTCTTAACACAAATACTACTGGACCGAATTCAAAAATTCTTTCACCATTAGGAAACTGCATCTTCACTGAGAGACATAGGCTATATAATATTACTAGGTGTAAACGAAACTATTGTTATGTCTTATTCCAGCGCCTAGTATGTCTAATTCCCGCAGCGAAGCTACGGGCGTCCACTAGTAGGTACCTATGTTTATAAAACAGTAGGGCAAAAATTTTATACATGGCAAAACAAAGAGATTTTTGCTAAGTAAATCTGTAAAGTCAGTTAGCAACCGCAACCTTTTCTTGAATCCTTCCAGGAATACATGTGGTGTTTAGCCAGGCTATTACGAGGAGTGCCACTAGCTTATGGGCTGAACCCTCATGGGTTCCTCCACCACAAGCACCTACAGCATAATGGCTCGCGTCGATTGTATCATTGTATGTGATCGACTGAGTTAAGCGACGACGGGCGTGGTGGATCTGTGGACGGGTGACCCGTAGTGGCAAAATTTCATGGATGCTATAGTGCTTTGGAGGGTATATACGTTAAGCCGTACCGTACCGTACGTCTCGATTGTTTCCATGATAAAAAAATCGTTAAGCCTTGTCGAAGACCTTCGGGTGGCTTGAGAACATTCGACATTGGGTTGGCCACTAACCCTTCACCAATATACATTAGAGCAGCGTGGTGGAGTATGCTCTAGACTTCCCGCAGCTGTGTCTATGAATACCCGTGCCTAGCGTGGGACATTTGTTGTTGTAGCAAACAATATACGTTGACTAGACAAAAATATAGATCAGGTTATTCTTGTAATAAATGTCTTGTTAGATACACAATTTTTTTGGGTCACCTGTCCACTCTTGCAACCTTCAAGCAAAGGTACATTATACCTCTATATTATGCCAATGCCAGTCATTTTAGGCGGCTTTTGTAACATGATATTATATTTACTAGGCTATGAATCATTATATTATGCAGGTTAGTTCCTCGACGTAGAATACAATCATTGCTTTACAAATAAAATGCATGGAATTAATAGATTCCCCTGATAGTGTCCTGATTATTAAAAATAATTAATACCCAGTATTTCATATTTACAGACGTTTATATAGAACAAGTATAGACGCGATGTTACTCAATAATTTTAGTTTGATGTCTTCATCGTCTGCTTTCTTAATAGATTGCATATGCAGTAAATGAAATAGATATTGGGTACTTAGTTGTTTTGTGCGCAATGTTCAGAGATATAATTGTTTGATCTTGACTTTCAGTTCTCAGTCGAGTAGACAAAAGTTTAATTTGTTTTCACTCAAAAAAGCTATTCCCTATTCATTAGAAATTAGATTTACGTAAACTCATTCCCGAAACTTAATGTTTTTCACAAAAGATATATTATGAATATATATCGACCTGACGTCCAATATTCCATTCTCAAACGGAAACTTTTTATACGCATTCTGCGCTTTAGTAACGGCTATGGGAGAGATGACGGCAAGTGCTGGTTCGCAAGTGTGAGCGAGATGGATGGCACCAGTTTTTGTTATTGAGTTTTCAAAAAGATCGCAATGTGGTGCGCTAAGTAAGATGCTTGCTAGACCACTGCATTGTATCCACGAATGTAAATTTTCTGCCTTCGCTGGCCACAAACAGCAAAGGGGATACGTCTTATGTAGATCGTGCGAGATGCACACAACCTTCAAATCGGTTATGATTGGCATATTCGCCTTTAAGAATAGGTATACGAGTACATATAGCAGTGGAACGTCTATGGGTCGCGGCGATACGAGTACGAACGAATAGTTACTATAACAATTAAAATGAATATCTACGATAATTTACATAATATTCTTTATGTTGGCAATTTAAGTCATCATAAGCATAACATCAAGTATGTCTTGTCTAGAGAAAGATAATTCAGCTCTAAAATACTATCATCCAACTATACCATAATACTATCAACTCGCAATACAATATTATTTCTGTAATAACAGAAATTATTTTTAGTAATGGAGAAATATTTTTCTATTTTATTAGTAAATTATCTTATGCCACGTAGTAATTAGTCAAGAATGCATGTCTATTACACTCGTAAATGGCATGCGTTTACATTGAACATTTGATATATTAATGAACCATTTATTCGACATTCGTTCGAACCATTCAAGTGGTCTTTTTGTGAATGTTGACACACTCGTACAATGACCAAATGTTTTGTAAATCGTTTCGCGTCCGTTGTCTATTTATTTATTCGAGTCCGGCATTTGACGTTCGATTACGATTACTCTACCAATACCAACTTAAATCGATATTATGTTGTGTGAGTGTATAAAATATATTTTATACATACCTGTATTTTATACACTTTGGTTAAGTTTTGCTTTAAGTTTCTTAGTGTTTGTTAAAAGCTTTTAACTTCACTCGTATGTAATTATGTCCTGGAATCATGCAATCAATACTTCACCCACTTCTACTGAAGCTATCGAGCTGAAATTTGGCACACATATTTGGTTCCGATGACAATGCATGAAAATAGAATATAAAATTTTTTTAACGGTATAATTATTAATACTCTCGACTAAAATATTGTATGAATGTAATACTTACAAATATTTTCGAAATTGAGATTACTTATTGTACAGAGACCAGTTATCGGTTTTCAATAAATAAAGAGTAAATACGAAAACCAGACCACCAGTTTTTGTTGTCAAATAGATACATAAAGAAAAAACCATGTCGAATGTAATGGGTCTTACTCATAAATGCATGGTCTTAATCACAATGTGTGTTGCAAAATTGGGATACCTTTTTCGTAAAAGGTATCCCAATATATTCATTCATATTCGTATATGATTTGATGTGCTATATCTACTGTGCAGAACTCAATGAAGTATAAACGCTAAAAATAATAAACCGTTCACCTACTGCTTGAACAACTGTACCTTCTTTATCAATGTAGATATCATTTAAGCGAGTACATACATATACGAGAAAATCCAATACAAGTTTCAGGCTTCTTGGAATGAAGTCGAATCTCCGAGTAAGGAAACTTATACCGTTCGTACTTAGATAGACAGCCTCTACTTTTTATCACCAGTAACGGTCCACTCAGCCTGTGGCCAGTATGTAATAATTGCGATAAATTGAAGCGGTCAATTCTACATGGCTGTTGCAAAAAAGAGGTTTATTTATTTGCAGTTTACTTGTTGGCTGGCTGGTGAAAAGATTAACGGGTACTCTAGCTATGTATTCGTACAAAGAAATCTATCACAACCCTGTTCTTTCCTGTTGAGGTTTTTTATTATTTTGAACCCAGACCTTGAATGTGAGGCTTGTTCAATAGCCACTGTGCTGTCACTGTTGCTAAGAGTTTCATTTACTCGTAGGTATCGTTAAAAAATACTTTGAAACATAGCCTGCAAATGAGTATACTAGTTACTTTAAAAAAATATACACCAGAAGTGGTTCACTAATTTTAATTTCATTGATTGTTGCTACCTATTTTAATCACGGACATTACTGGACAAATTGTACCCCTTGAAACCTAAGGAAACTTTCTTTATTTTTAGAGTAAAAATAAAAATGTCGCTGCTCCAATGCGGATTGGTCGAGGGGTTAGTGGCCAACCCAGTGCCGTATGTTCTCAAGCCTCACGAAGGTCTTTGACAAGGAATGTTTTCACCATTGAAAACAAACGGGACCGACGGCTTAACGTGCCTTCCGGACCACGGTAGCACCCACGAAATTTTGCAACTAGCGGTCACCCATCCACAAACAGACCGCGCCCGTCATTGCTTAACTCAGTAGATCATATTGAATCAACGCGAGCCATTGGACTGTGGACGCTACCAACTTGTACTATTATTCTGTGACGCTACTACTTCATACTGAATAAATCCGTATTCTACTTATCTTTTTTTCTTTTTCTTTCAAAGTACCTATAGTACCTATGGCAATCTCGTATTCGCATAATAAGTAAGTTTGAACTGAATTGGTTAAAGATTTGAAAAAAAAAACCCAAGCAATCTTTCATACCTTATCCCCTGAAACCTGTTTTTCCGGGAATTAAAGTAGCCTAAATGTTAATTCAGAGTAAGTATGAATATAATAAGTTTGCCAAGTTTCATCTAAAAATATGTGCAAGACTGATGCGTGCACAGACAATATTTATAACACGTACCTATATGAGAAATTTTCTTCTCAATTTTATTACTACATGTATACAGATGTTAAAGTTTGTGAGTATGAATGATCACACAAAATAAAACTTGCATGATTAAGTAGTAACAAAACTTTTTGCTAACAACACTTAAGTACACGGGCGAAGCTGCGGGCAAAAGCTATTCCTTTATAATGCCTAGTGTGAGTATTATTGGATCGCAAAAATATTAAATTATCCTAGTAGTTAGTTAGCTTATTACGGGCAATCTATATTTAATAGAGTTATCGATGCGTGAGATTCGTACATTATTTTAATACACAATTCGCATGTTCAGTTCTGTTATGATGAACATTTATTTCTTATTTACACTATTCCTAATCCAAATTTATTAAATTTTATTTTCTGTTTTTTAGTTGGATTTTTTATAAAGGCGTGTTTTTTTAGTTTTTTAAACTATTAATTTATTTTATACTTTTTAGTCTTTTTTTTTAGGTCTATATACATTTTATACAGGCACCTATATCAATATTTACACTATCGATCTCAAAGGAGTCGGTTACATACAAACTTACATACAGGTGAAACTAATAAAAGCGTGTTAACAAAGGAAATGCGTGTAGTACACACAACTATAATATACCTGAATGTGTAACTATGTCTTCATGTGGGATCTGACTAATAAGAAAGAAAGGAAGAAAATCTTTATTTTCTCTCAAATATACACAACTACTGGACGCCCGCAGCTTCGCTCGCGTGGAATTAGACATTCACTAACTTCAAAAACGGCAAAGTTTCATACCCTTTTTACCCCCGTTTTACCCCCTTATGGGGTGAATTTTCAATAATCCTTTCTTAGTGCTCCCCTACGTTATAAAAGGAACCCCTGTGCAAAATTTCAAGTTTCTAACCCTTCTAATTTAGGCCCTGCGTTGATATGTCAGTCAGTCAGTCAGCTTCTCCTTTTATATATATAGATAAATAGATTAGTATATTAGATTATATATTATATATCTAATCAACAGCCTAAAATATAAGTTTTATGCTTCTAGTTCTGAAAATTACAATACTTTCATACAACCTATCATCCCCCTTTTCAACCCTTTATAACACTTTTTTCCAATTAAAAAGTAGCCTATGTCCTTTGTTAGGCTCTAGGCTATCTGTGTACCAAATTTCCTTTAAATCGGTTCAGTAGTTTTGGCGTGAAAGCGAAACAGACAGACAGAGTTACTTTCGCATTTATAATATTAGTAAGGATAAATATAATAAAAAACATAATTAATTAAACATAATAAGTAGATGGATTATTGTTCATTAATGAAAGAAATATATACCTCATATATCATATCGAAAATATGTATCTCATAATTAAAACACGGTGTTCTTTCAGTCCTTTAACTATTTTAATAATTCTCTCATTAATTATCGTATTTTTATAGCAAAGAAAAATTTTTATTTATTTATTTATTTATTTATTTATTTATTTATGTACACACATTACAAAGAAAATCTTAAATACTAAAGGATATGTACAAGGGTACCTACTACTTATTTCAAAGTGAAATGTCTTCCAGTAGACCCGTTGGTGGAGCAGGCGTTAAGAGAGGCAAACAAGTGTGTCCAATATAACAAATATAATTATAATAAATAAGTAAACACTAATAATGAATTATTAGAATTAATGAATTATTTAGAAACAATAGCGTCTCCATCGTTTGAAAGCGACTACTTTAAACGAGCGCCCAAATTTTCAATTGGGCGCTCATTGTGAGGACGTTTTTGGGATCTGTTTATATTTTAAAGATCGATGTAAAAGGCTTAGAGCATTCCGTGCCAATCAACCTTTGGGCAGTAATAAAAACAACGAAGGCGGTAT
The DNA here is from genome assembly GCA_944567765.1 of Carterocephalus palaemon. NCBI lineage: Eukaryota > Metazoa > Arthropoda > Insecta > Lepidoptera > Hesperiidae > Carterocephalus > Carterocephalus palaemon. The sequence continues at coordinate 10,358,548 of OX155637.1, read as the reverse complement.
TCTAATCGAACAAGAAAATACAAACATTATACTTATTATTATAAGTACCTACCATAAATAAAAAGCTCTTTTGCTATCTTATATTCTTAAGAAAAAAAAATAATACCTACGAAATACTTATTACTAATTATTAAGTACCAAACACTTACCTACATAACATTTATTTATAGATATATATTTATATGTAATATTATTAGCATTTTATTTAGAACAGGACACATAATTATAGTTAGTTTCATTTAGTCACTTTGTAAAAAAAAAAAAATTGTGTGTACTTATGTACACGCGTTACAAGTTATACTTCTTTGTATAACCTTTGCATGAACAAGCTGCACTGTCGATGTCTTATTTCAATCACCATGACATTGACGTTCTCACAAGAAGAACAACTGAAAATAAATAATTTTCGAGGTGGAAACTAGGCGATACCTAAAAGGTATTTAATACATTGAAAGTTTTATTATAACGCATTATCTAGTTAAATAAAGTTTATTAAAATTTCACAAAAAATCAACGGAATGAGCCCGCAGACTTTGACAATTGAAAGTGTACACTAGATAACCATTTTTTGACAATGTTGACTATTGCTGGATTTCAATAACCTATCTACGGATTGATTTGGCTATCGGAGATAGAAATGTGACACATTTTATATGGAACTTATGTCAAATTTCTATCTCCGATAGCCAATTCTATCCTTAGATAGGTTATTGAAATCCAGCATATATAGCTAACTTCATCCTGTTAGTTTTCGTTTCGGTGTGCGCGCGCATCGTAAAAATTTACTCTCATCATTTTTCCTTAACGCGCCTAAAGAAGTATAACTTCAAAAACCAACCACAATAAAAAAAGAAATATACTATTTTAAGTTTGCTTAGTTTAAACGAGATATAATTATTTTTCCTATCTCGTATATTAAATCAGTAGTTATATGAAACGGTTTACGAACATGGTTTACTTAGCTGCATTTATTTTGCTAACCCAGAGGGCGCTATGGGACAGCAACTTTGGCGGCTAAATACATCTATCGATGACTAAATCAGTTATTTTCACGTTTATTTCAAAGGAAAAATTGAAAGAACACATAAAAAAGTTACTTTAACGAACGTAATCTGTCGTAAATAGTGTATTTTAATAGTAAAATATTCATAGTTGTGACTCAGCATTGCAAGAAATTAATGTATTAATAAATTAGCCGCTTAGCATTGTATTTTCCTGTAGATACAGTAGAAGTCAATGCGTGGTTTTGTTTGTTGTTATAATATTGATTTCATACAGTTCAGTAAATTAATCTAGAATAAATAATATCCAAATAGACGTTGGTTTATTCAAAATTCAAACAGTTCTCGTGAATAACTGCTTCACAGTCATTTACTTTTTTCATCTATTTTTACTTACATTACTACTTCAAATTACAAAGCACTAACGTGTTTACGTGTTATAAGCAAATACGTTACAATACTTTCATAGAATGCTCTATCGTTTATCGCTTTCCTTGATATCAATAGCCAGCAGCTCAAAGCCCAATGAAAATGCAACAGATACAAAAAGGTCTAAAGAAAACTTAACCATATGTATTAAAATGATATTTTAGTATTTCCAATAAAAAATTAGACTTTGTCTTATTAAATTAACTATTGCTTCGAAATTATCAAAAATCTGTGCGATGTTACCTGGTTTAACTAAAATTTTAACCGAATACATTGATGTATAATGTTTTGATCTTCGTGGAAAACTATTTGCTACTCTCATTTTGCACTCGTACATCATAATAATTGAATCACCTGGAATCACCCAACAAGTAGGATCTGACGTCAAATGATTCCGAAGATTACCGAGAATTCCCGAAGGCGAGAAACGGGGGGTTCAGTAGCCCGTGACGACGTTAACTAGCCAAGTGTGACGCTTCTCAGTGTCTGCTGCCCATGAGGTACCATGAACCTCCATATCTCACAAACATGATAACAGATTATAAGCCCTACAGCATCAATCATAATAGGTATATCTTTTTCAACAGTAGGTACCACGAAGAGAAAAAAATAAATTGACTAAAGAATTAATTAAAAGACTTGTCTGTCTGTATTACATAAGAAAGAAATTATTAAACTGTCTAATATAAAGTAACACGATTTAGTTTTCCTCTGAACCTCCGGTTTAAAAACCCTTATTAACTTAACTTTAATTCTTCCCATTAAAATCTTAATTGTGTAAGAAATATTCTGAATGAATGACTTATTGACAATCACAAGTAAACTTGTCGCGTGCAGTCGCTAACGGGGTTAATGATATTGAAAAGCAAAAAGTGAAGCCACAACAACGTGCGCCATCATGACCAATATTATTCACATATAATTGTGACAAATGATTTATATCTTCAAAATAATTAGTAGCCAATAAATTAAAATTACCAAAAAAGAAAGCTAATTCCTTAATTTTGCACGCAAGCAGAAAATAACAAATGAATGTGGGGGATCGCCAGAAATTCGGTTGGACTGGATTAATGCTATAAAATAAGATGCTATAAAATAAGATAATAATTAGTTTGTTTGTTACCTTTTAGTAACACTTTTGATCATATTTCATGATTAAAAAATGATTTTTCATCAATTTGACATTTCAATTGAATAAAATTCTTTTATACCTACTTAATTATTGGATTTGAGAGAAACACTCTCTTTTTAAAAGCTTTTACTTAACTTCACTCGTATGTATTCATTCATTCATGTATGTATGTATGTCCTGGAATCTTGCAATCAATATTTCACCCACTTCCACTGAAGCTATCGAGCTGACATTTGGCACACATATTAGGTTCCGATGACAATGCAATAATATGGTACTGTCAAACTGATCTGATGATGGAGCCGGAAGATATTAACTGGAACTTCATGATGGAATATCGTATCATAGTCGTGTTTGCACTTGTGGTAAAGTCTTGTAATGAACTTTGACCACGATTAGGTTTCAAGGTCAAGTTATAAAAGCTTTTTAAAAAAAAATTTTTTTTACAGTATAATTAAAAGCTTTTTGTTTATGTTAATTATCAATAATTTGTGGACATTTATTAGTTAGCACAAAGTGCGAGCCGACTTATGGGATTACGAGCGGCAAGAGTGGGAGCTAGAATGGTTCGTCAAATAGCCCGGGAAAGACGTATCTATGTGTGGCTGCGCATCGTTATGTAGGGGTTGACGATTTAACAACTTAGACCCGACACGGCCAGGCGACCGTGTCAGATCTGAGTTGGGATGGGCGCAGCACTAGATGCGCATTTAAATAGAGATCCTGGAGCCCACCTGTAGTACCGAGGTAGGTCGCGGGGTGAAACTGAAAATCCCATGTAACCCGGCATCGAACCCACGATGTCTTTTCCCAAGGGCACTTTCGAAAGGTTTCCTACTCGTCACAAAAAAGGTCAAAAATTTAAATAAAAGTTTAAAAATCGACACTAATGTTTAGGTAAGTATGATATTGATTGGTCAGCAGCCAGACCAATTGGAGGGGCCAAACATACATAAAGTTTCGCTAGGTGTAGGACCGTGAGGTCATTATTTGTACTTGGGATCTTGATCTATGAATTATACAGATTTTTTTTAAAAGCTTTTTATAACTTGTTTTTATTTTTGTGCATTGTCATCGGAACCAAATATGTATGTGTGCCGAATTTCAGGTCGATAGCTTCAGTGGAAGTGGATGAAATATTGATTGCCAGATTCCAGGACATACATACGTACGAGTGAAGTTAAACAAAAGCTTTTAATAAAAATAAAAAAATAAAATAGAGACCATTAAATTCATAGATTTATTGGCGATTTTCATGTCGACTGAGATGAGCTCGAATTCGCAATGAAGTAACCTATACCTATACCAGTACCAGCCGAGTCATGAGATATTATAATAATAATACTCTTTCATAAAAACAAATCACAAACAGTTGTTTAAGAATTTGTATTGGTCACTAGGTAGTAAGTACCAACTCGCTGTGAGATGATGTAATCGTTTTAACAAACGTTCTGTAGGCATGGGTAACGCTGGGTAGCACACAGCAACAACAGATTAATATTTTTCAATTATATCTCTTTAGATTTAGGAACATAGAAAATTACGAAAGCATTTAAAACATTGCAGTTAGCAATGTTTTCAATGCAGTCTATGGCTATTCTAGTTCCGTATACAATGGCTCACTACATAATTATTAAATAGAGCCTATGAATCTGGATTAATCTGAGTTTTTGCGTACTCTGTGCGAGCTGGATGTAGTCATACCTTATACGAAACTAGATCTTTCAATTTTACCGAAGATCACTCAACAATTATGCTGTGTAAACTAGATAATAAAAAACAAATACAACAATGATCGTACGAGAGGTATGCTAGATAGTTCAATCACGTGCTTACTTGATAACTAACTAACTCAGTTATGTACGTACACGAACGAGTGTATACAAATTCGTTAGAGTACGCTTAAAACTGAGGATTAAAAGTACAACCGAGTTCACACGCGGAGCCATTGTAACGTCACGCTCGCCTGCGCCCACACAAGAAGGCCTCACTCACTAGTCAGTATTTATTTGCCTATTTCATGTAAGTACACAAATTGAAGATTCAAGGGACATCGTGTTGTGCGAATTTTGATGAACATTATTTTATCAAAAACGTCCAAGTTTTAACGAAAGGTAATAACTACTTATTACTACATACATATTCTCTTATCCGACAGTGGAAGGTGTTTAGGTAGCGCTCACTAACAAAGTTTCTTAAATGCGTATTTACTAGGTGCTTTCCTGATACGCACAGGTAGGGAGTTCTAAAGTACCTAGTGACGCCTGAATTGTGAATGGATTGTGATAAAAACTGGTACTATGCAGTGAAACATACAACCGAATCATTTTGTCATGGGTTTTATAGAAATATTGAAATCTTTCCTTAATTATACTGTAAAAAAAAATTTTTTTTAAAAAGCTTTTATAACTTGACCTTGAAACCTAATCGTGGTCAAAGTTCATTACAAGACTTTACCACAAGTGCAAACACGACTATGATACGATATTCCATCATGAAGTTCCAGTTAATATCTTCCGACTTCATCATCAGATCAGTTCGACAGTACCATATTATTGCATTGTCATCGGAACCTAATATGTGTGCCAAATTTCAGCTCGATAGCTTCAGTGGAAGTGGGTGAAATATTGATTGCAAGATTCCAGGACATACATACATACATAGATACATACGAGTGAAGTTAAATAAAAGCTTTTAATAAAATAAACCGACTTCAAATCTAATATACTCTAAAAAAAAAAATGCACTCCGGGAGTGCCGGCAGAAGTGAAAACTTGATTATTAACGTTGAGCATGTTTGATATTTTGGAATGGTTAGGGAATAATTTTGCACCAATTGCTTTATCAGTATAAAAGTACTATCATTTATGTGGTAGAATACAATATTCATTTATTGCGCTATCGTACACAAACATGACAATTTATATTACATTAAAAATTTAACACTTTAAAACTATTGCAATTATTTTACATTAAAAAGTTTATCTCTCCGAAAAATCAACTTTCATCCATAATTTCAACGACTTTTTCCTGCCTAAACGAAACAGTAGGCCCAGGCATACATTTTCGCCGCGCCGTAGAGAGGGGATAGCTGTCTACTCTCCATCCGTCTTACGCTTTTTCGATCAGGTCACGTGTCCTGACGCGAGTTTAAGATTTTATACCCATTACAGAAAAAGTGCTCAACGCCGCTAAAGAAGTTTTCACTTCAAAAAATATTATTTTTAAAAAGCTTTTATAACTTTTTATTTTATTTTATTTTCATGCATTGTCATCGGAACTTAATATGTGTGCCAAATTTCAGCTCGATAGCTTCAGTGGAAGTGGGTGAAATATTGATTGCAAGATTCCAGGACATACATACATGAATGAATGAATACATACGAGTGAAGTTAAATAAAAGCTTTTAATATGGCGGAGAATTAATATCGTTAAAGATAGAATAAAGTAGGGCAACTATTCTAGAGTCCGGCCTTATTATTATTTGAGCCAGTGTGATAAAGATTTCAAAGCAAAATAGTCGTAGTTGCTTGCATCCTTATTAAAAATTTCATGGCGAAATCAATAGTGCAGTTACATTATTAGGTACATACACAATTTCGAATGAATTAAAAGATTCATTCCGTTATGGTTCTAACTCATTTGCTCGGACGAGATGCGCTAAAGTAATGATAAATGTGTCAATGTTTGAATCATCAGTTGCTCAATTGAACTTATTCATGTTGGTACGCCAGCTACAATTTGAAGCCAAGTGGTCTTATTTATTTAATTTCTATTGCCATTGCTTCAAATTAAGTGACGCACACAACAGTAAAAGATAATGCTAGTAGTAAGTATTTCTGCTTTAATTTGTGTGATATAAGTATTCACGAGGATTCAAAAAGATAAGAGGAATACGGATTTATTCCGAAGCAGTATGAAGTAGTAGCGTCCACAGTCCAATGGCTCGCGTTGATTCAATATGATCTACAGGGTTAAGCAATGACGGGCGCGGTCTGTTCGTGGATGGGTGACCGCTAGTTGCAAAATTTCGTGGGTGCTACCGTGGTCCGGAAGGCACGTTAAGCCATCGGTCCCGGTTGTTTTCAATGGTGAAAACATTCCTTGTCGAAGACCTTCGTGAGGCTTGAGAACATACGGCACTGGGTTGGCCACTAACTCCTCGACCAATTCGCATTAGAGCAGCTTGGTTGAGTATGCTCTATACCTCCCGCAGATTGGTATGAAGTATTCTTTTATGAAAATAAATTATGTCCATTCAGTCCACGTGTCTGTGCGTACATGTGGATGGTACCTAATGAAATTAGCAGCAGAAAGTTTTTAAACATGAACTTATTTCGTCTAGCGAGCTTGAATTTCGGCGAAGCATTATGTTTGTGTATTTTAAATAGCAACAAATGATACTTAATTGAAGTACCGAGACTTTGGATTTAAAGAATTCCTTTCTAAAAAGGTAATGGTTATTATTTGTAAATGCTGAATTCGAATATTCAAGGCGGAAATTATTTAAAAAAAAGTGGAGCTTATAAACTAGCGTTAAAAAAAGGGAACACGTGGTTACCCGCATTCAGCATGTGTTCCAAGTTGGAGGACATATAAAGTGACATGTGTACAGCGGGACAAAATGTAGTCGTGAAGTAAGGCGACCATGGGAAGTGTTACTTTTATGCAATATCTTAGAGTCTTCGAAGTAGCTTTTCAACTCAACCGTTTATTCAATAATATTAACTTGTTGAATTTAAAAGTCTTTACGAGTAACACGTTCTACAGTCTTTGGACAACGTCTCAACTTGTCCGGCTTGCAATATTAGGGTCAGTATCAATTGACCCAATGCAGCAGCTGTCCCAAGTAACTGTTTTAAATTATCACAGTAAAAATATGTTTATATACCTACCTTACCAGCACGTTAAATAAAGAGTTTGTGGAATATCAGATAAACAAGTATACAGAGAGTACTTAGTGTAGTTATTAAGCTAGTACCTAATACAATGTATATTCAATTGTACTTGGGCATTTTAATAAATTCTTTTATTTATAAAAAACTAGTGGACGTTTTATAAAAAATGGTGGAATTAGACATAATAATAGATTCATCTTAACGCGTTAACTTTAGCTCCTATGCTGTATATTTAGCTATATATATGTATATTTAGCTACCTATAATGTTTATTTTGCACCCATAAGTGTAACATTTTTACAAACTTTGAATACCATATTTATTTATATCTAATCAAAAGCCTAGAATATAAATTTTATCTTTAATTTTATCTTCTAGTTCTGAAAATGACAATACTTTCATACAACCTTTTATCCCCATTTTCAACCCTCTACAATACTTTTCTAAAATTAAAAAGTAGCCCATGTCCTATCTCTAGACTATCTGTGTGTGTAGTGTAGGGATTTTTACACTGTGTAGGGATTTCATAGTTTTGGCGTGAAAGCGAGACAAACAGACAGAGTTACTTTCGCATTTATAATATTAGTATGGATGGGGTCTGTGATAAAATCGCAAGGATTTAGTAAAAGGTGTAAAGCTTTGGGCTTAATGAAAATACACATGTAAGACATACGTAAGATATAGGTACGATTATTGTGACGTAGGTGAAGAAGGTTAATTATCGTTAAAGGTTGCAATGTTATATATAATTCCATTTTTCTTATCAGGTTTAAATTTTTTTTTAACTTTTTAGTTCTTTATCTTTAAATTAAAATTTTATCTTTTTAGTATTTTGATGCGAGATGTTGTTTTCAACACTTAAAGCTGTATCTATTTTATATTTTAATAACTCTTAGAGGCCCATTGTAGGGGGATAGAGGCTGCAGTACAACAAGGTTTGCCCTGGTACTCTGAGACGCAACGTTAGAAATATGATGTTTACACACCCTCATACCATTCAGCACCGGCACCTGTTCACCTTGGGATTGATTCGTCAACCTAATCCATCTTAAGGCCCACCTTCCAGCTCCATCGTCAGACCCTTGTTGCCATCTAGCACCAAAGTACTTGTCAAGACGAATCCAAATACGAGCCCAAAATGGATGGGATTATTATGTTCTTTATTTATTGTAAAAACCAAAATGATTTTACAAATGGCGGACTTAATGCCTGGCGGCATTCTCAACCCAATGCGATGGACAGAATAAGTGGCAGGTAGAACGAGCAATACAATTAATTAATGATACCAGACGTACATATCATTACTGAATTTCTAAGGCCACCTTCCAGCTCCATCCTGGTTACTATCCAGCACTTAAATACTCGTCAAGACGAATCATACGAGCCTAAACTCGATGGGGTTGCGTCGTTTAACTACCGAATTCCTGTCGCCACCTTCCGGTTCCATTTTCATGTTAGCATTTCAAGTCTTAATAGTTTTGCATTGTCATCGGATTTACATGCATGCAAAATTTCAGCTCAATCGGTAACTAGGGACAGGCGAAAATAAATCAGCTTGTGAATAAAAATGGCTGCCAACGAAGCTTTGGCCCCGTACATTGAAGTCTGTTGTTATATGAAATGTAAAAATAAACAGATAAATAGTAAATTAAACAGTAGGTCCTTATAATACAGGTAGGAGTGGCCAGTTAATGATCACTCAGGGCCATTGCAAATGCGATACAGAATTTAGTGAATGTTTGCCTGGATTGAATCTCCAAAGATAGGTAAATTTTAGCTGCAAGAATTTCTGTCAGCAGTCCGATTACTTGCTCCATTGTATAGAATTTGCAGGCTTTAAGTACCATACATTTTTAGACATTTTTATAACAGTAGCTCTCAATCACAAGCTTCTTTTATTAGGATGCATCTTGCCATACATTGCTATAGATATAATGAAAACTTGTTTACCTATAATTTTTAAATGCTACATTTCTTGCTACATAAAATTTTTAGTGGATTCTCGACGGTAATGAGCGAAAACAAGTTGTGACGGGATGTACGTAACGGTGTCAGTTCGATGTCCGCCGGATTACAATCTCGCTAGCTATGCGACTGTTTGCAACTTTTAGCAACTGTGCTTATCGCTTTTGTAAGTTAATGCTCGCCTAGTATGGCTGCTTCAATAATGTTCAAAAATATATAGTAATGTCTGTGAAAGATATTTTTATTTATTTACATAGTACATAAGTAAAAACCTTGTCTTAACAGAGGATGATTCATAAATATTTACTTCTAGACGACTTTTGATGCTTTGTTACATCGAAGATAATTTAAAATTATATAATGACTATTATTTGACGAATTGTAAAATGTACTTATTGAATGACTAGTTACCTACATTATTTACCTATAGGGAAGGTCAATTCAAATTTTGAAAATAGACTTTCTCTACTGATCGTGCTGGCCCTTACAATCACTAAACAATAAGTTATTTTATAACTTTTCTAGTTTAATAATGATGATTAAATTAAATTTTGATGATAATTTTTATAAATGGATTTTCTAACTAGTTCTGTAAGTTATATTGATAATAGGTAGGTACTTATCACGTGCTATTGTGTCGGTTTTGACCAAATAATTAGAGTTCTCGAACTTGATCGATTTACTTAATCTTTTATATTAAGCTTTCCTTTCCCTTCTTTTTCCTTGATATTACAAAAACAAAAATTACGACGAGTTCTCTGTTTAGTTTATTTACTAAGACTCAGATCTATTTTATCTGCTATACAATTTAAATTTAAAAAAAATACACAGAACCCGTGGCGAGATTTCCCGCGTTAACTCGGCACATATGCTGGCGACATGCGCCGCACGCCTTGTTCCCATTGCGCATGCGTGGGAAACGACGCTGCCATCTTGCGCCGACGACCATTTTCAGAGACGCATTTTGTTTTTGCTGGCATGGTAAAAGCACAAAGTATGTGGTAAAAGTACCTACCTATTTGTATTATGTCGTCAGTCAACTCAATAAATTGATCTCCATTTTATATTCACTAAAATTTTACTTCTTCGAATCAGCATCAGATACATTGCACCACAATCGTTTTGTTAATGATCAAAAAGTGATTGTTCTTTTATTTTGTTTAGTTTTACTTACTTAAAGTTGTATGTTTTCCATTGATGTTTGAGAAAAATAAAATAGTGAATTAGGAGGCGGCGGACTAAATAAATGTGAAGAAAGTAAGAGTAAAGAGGATGTCGGTGTTTTAAGATCATATGGATATCCGCCTCATTGGTTCACAATACTCAATAACTTCCGAGCTTCTCGCTTTGAAAACACGTTCACTTAATGAATTCATTGCAACACTGCACTTTCATTCATGTATATCTACTGGGGAAGACATCATGAATAGGAGCCAACGGACTGTAATCTTGCGAGACTAAGACCGCGCACGCAATCTTCTTTTGGTACAAGTTAGAGACATTTGCGGATCACATTATGCAGATTCTTTCTTAAACGTAATTCTACTAATAAAGCATGATTCATTAGGTAGATAAAACGATAGGCTCGAAAAATGCCGTGTATGTTTATCGCAAAATTATTTTTATTTATTGTTTCGGGATAAATGGCTTAATGGTTTAATCGAGTTGAAGTAAGAAAAGTCCTCTAAATTAATATTTTACGACTGTGTTATTCTTATGTACGAGTATTAACAATAACAACCAATGTATACAGATGAACGTTAATTTTAGTATGCATGCGTCTGGTAATTAAATGTTTAAATTGAGAATACCTATCGTAAGCCGAACAAATATTTAGAGTACTGATCAGTTATATTGTTCTTTTTCCAAATATGTATTCATAGTTGATTCATAATATGTGCGTTTTACTTACTTTATAAAAAATAACTTATGATTTTCTGGTCTTTATGACTTCGGCTGAAGTATTTGTTTTTGTTACCTTTTATTTTAAGTTGAGACCTAGAGTAAGTAGGTAAAAACTGGGTAAAGAGCGAGAATAAGATACGAAAAATTTAAAAAAAAAATGGTTAATTTTTTCTACAATGGCGTATATTCTCAGGATTTGTGAGTTTAAAAAATACTTCTCAGATCAACAGAAGAATTGGGTTTTACCCCTATAGTTTAACACTGACCTCTAATTATGAACATTTTGTTGTATTACCTTTTTTTATTAAATATTATTCTTTTTGTCCTTTAGTGTTCAAATATGTCTGAAGGCTGATTGAAACGAATGATTTATTTAAGCGCTAAGCTAATACACAATAGCCACAAGTTGATCTAATTAAATGTATTTTTTTGGTCCAGCTTTCAGGTTATGAATCCTTAAGCTAAACAGTGCATAATTAAATCCATACTTCCATACTAATATTATAAATGTGAAAGTGTGTTTGTTTGTTTATTTGTTTGTTTGTCCGGCTTTCACGTCGCAACGAAGCTATTAAATGGTATGGTTTTTGTGTGTGGTGATAGTGAGGAGGGTGGAGAGTGACGTAGGCTACTTTTTACCTCGGTAAAACATCCCCATTTGAAGATATCGATGTTTTTTTATTTGCTCAAGTAAGTCAGTTTACGTACACTTTATCTGCGGTCAGCATTACCTCAGGTTCCTCTAAGTATCTTTTAATTGTAGAACTGTCACTATTCATCCACCACAAATGTGTCATGTATGTTAAACAAACTCATTGTTAATTCCCTTTGACCACGCGGGCGGAGCCGCGGGTAAAAGCTAGTACATAATAATATAATTATATTAAAATTAAGCCTTTAAAATAATCAAAAACACCAAGCTAATGTGTCCTTCTTTTGGTCACTAACTGATTAGCGTAAAATACTAAAATTAATTTAACTGATCTTGTTTTAGAGTCAAAGCGTGAGTTCACAGATAATGATGGTTGTTAAAATATGCTTTTTCGCAATTATATGGAGTTGAACGTCGTTCATCTATAGGATCGATTGAACAAAATTTAACCCAATAATGCAATTTTTTCAAAAAATACGGTAAATAATATATAATCATGTTCATACAGTAAAAAAAGAATATTATATCAAACCCAGCATTAATTATATTACTGAGCTGATGTAATGCTTAAATGTTGTGGGTACTTTATCTATTACAAATCTGATTTTGGCGGTAGATGCTCACACAACAACTTACATTGAGGTCGTTTGAAATGTTATTTTGTCAATTTTTTTGAAAGCAGGAAGTAAAAAGTTACCGCTTATAGAAATATATATAACTAGCTGACCCCGCTGATCTGCCATCAGAAATGTCAATGTGACGCGACGCTTCACGTCAATGAACGACGGTTAAAAATAAAAATACAAAAATCGTGTTTACTCATAAAAAACATTTTCCAGTGAACCAAATTGTGAATCTAAACCATTCTCAAATCCTTGAACACACACAACATTTTTTATCAACTATCCAGCTGTTTAGGAGGAGTTCACTGTCATACACACGTAAACAAGAAATATAAGCTAAGATTAAGCAAGCTAAGCATAAGCTTAGATTATTAATATGTCATATTAAGATATGTTGCACATATGTAAGCAGTGGGGTATTTATCATTTTATTTTAGCTGGATCGTTCATCTATTGGGGGTCGTTCATGTTTTGGTGCCTCTACCCCTGTGTTGTCATGAATTTTTAATAATGGCCTGTCTTACTCGAAGTGCAAACATATTTGCACAAGCGTAGCTATCCTCCTTTACTAAATTATTAGATAGTTCACATTTACAATTTGCTAGACTACGACTGATTTTTTAATTGCTTAATCTGGTTTGACTTTAACAGCAACTACTTAAAAGTCACGTCATATCTCATTTCTAAAAAACATTAATATTTTGAAAAATCATAAGCGCTTTTATTGACAGATTAGTAAATATTCTTGCCTTAAAATGAGGCAAATGAATTAAGGTTTATACGTTTCATTGCAGGAAAAGTGCTACGCCAGTGGCGCCGCAGGCTTAAGGTTGTCATGCAGTGAACGGTCGGAGCCCGGCTGTCTCAATACGCCAAACAGGGCTCATTATAATATATGTTATCGGTTTAAATTCTTCGCGTTTCATACGCCATTGGTTTTGAATGTTTACACACTATAAGCGAATTATTCACTTCTCTATGTGACAAAATATCAAAGAATTTAAACAGTATAACGTAAACTTTACGTGGACGTAATAAGATCAAGTGTTCCGCAAATGTAAATCGCTAGCATTTAAATGGTATTCTATGAAACCAGTAAAAAATTCAGCGCACGCGCACCATCGCTTGTATTGTGTGCTTATGGAATACGACATCGTAGGGTTAAAGTCCCTGTATGGTCTGCATTTAGATAGATTTACTTATTTTAGGATCAGCACTTATACAGCTTGTTATTCATGGGAATTCTAAGTAAATTCTGCTCTATGTCTATACTTCTCTATTTTTTCTTTGTCCGACACAAGTCCCTCAAGCTTGAGATGGTAATTTTTAAAAATCATAGTTGAACCTACCTAACAAAGTCTGTTTTTATTTAGTATAGGACAGTAATTGTTATGTTATACAACGTTTATATTATGTACTGCCAATCCCACCGTGGTCTTCATACACTTCAGTTGTGTGAAGACCACGGTGTTTAGTCGTATTTTTCTATATAATTTAACATTTTATTCTTTCTTCTGTGTAAGAGAAAGAAAGTGACCGCAGGGTCTTAAACCTTGCGCCCAATACGCATACTTAAGAGTACATGTATCCTTGTTCGTAGCTATTTATAAACAATCGACATTATAGCTCCATTGTATTGTCTGGAAGTGACTTTAGAAAATGAGCCTGATTATGTAAAGCGATGCCTTCGTAGGTACGTGGTGAATGAACTTATCTGATCAATGTGGATATATTTTCCATGTTTTAAATTACGTCCCAAATATAGATATTTTACTAAGTTACTTATAACAATAACCATGACCTACTTTAACTAAAAACACCTAAATTATTCATAATATCACTATTATTAATAATAATATTACTCTTATTCATAAAAACATACACAAACATGTATTGGCTATTTAAGCAAGTTAATTAAAACATGCATAGGTAAACGTTCAATAGGGCTAATACTAGTACGTCCCTTACATATTATTATAACGGCACCATAACTGAGTCATAGCTGAGCTTTACTGACTACTGTAAGAGCTTAATGGCCGACTTCAGCAGACAACTGATTGAATATTAAGTTAAAAAATTCTAGTAAATAGTAATAATATATTTAGGGTGTTTGATGTATTTGTTTTGATATTGCCTTCTACTTGTACCTACAGCCTCCTTAATTTAACGTCGTAATTAGTGCTATAAATTACGTAGCATATCTCGCCGTTAATGTTGACTTAGTTCTCAAGCTCTCGCTCGCTTTAAGTATTGATTTCAATTCGATCGAGTCAAGTGTAGTCCCGTTGTGTACTTATGCACCGAAAACTGCAATTTAAAAAAAAAATTCATCGTGGAAACATATACTACAGAACTTGTACTATTATTCTGTGCTACAGGATGAAAAACATTGTTTTAGCTTTGCTTTATAGGCGATTTAACTTGTACAAAAGTATGATTATTAATAAAATGAAACCTGATCACAGTAATTCATAATGAATTATTCAAAATTCTAAATTCGTCATGAATTACTGTGATCAGGCATCATTGCATATCTGAGATGACGACAGGGTACTTCAGCAAGCCATTGGGCTATGGACGCTACATACGCTGATAGGCATATAACTGAGATCAATTTATATCTTGGATTACAGATATATTATTAATTTCGGCCATAAAAGAAAAGGAGTATAATATAGGTAATCGATTACATTACATACTCGATTTACCTATCTAAGGTTTAACTGCGCGCTACACTAGCCTTCGAAAACCCTAATGGATCCGAGAGTATTGCACGTATCTGTAGGCACGTGTGTTATGTCGCAGCAAATTGCATTGTGATGTCGGTGGGTGGGTCACCGTTGCTTGTATACAAAATTTTAGTGAACTTTCTGTGTTAGTCAGTCAGGTTAAGATACAAAATCAGGATGATTATAATCAAAACCCTCGTCTAAAAGAGATTAATCAGTTCTGATTATAAACCATAAGTTTTAACTTAGCTAGTGATACAAATGTAAAGAAGATCCAATTAAGTTGAAATAGATGTAATAAGTAACAATGGCGTGAGATATTATGACGCTGACCGTGAATCAAGAGTGGTTACGAGAACAGAATCGGTAGGTCGCCGAAGCGTGCCGGTGGCTGAGCGCAATGATAATAGTTTAATTAGTCTGACCATGGAGTCAGGCTAACGAGTTGCTGGTCCGTTTTAGTATGCCGTGCTCAGTTCATGGACTAGCTAGAGGAATGATATGGTGGCGTCTGAGCGAAAAATATGCCGTCTAGAGTGAATAAAAAAAAATTAATCGTAACCTTTGAGCATTTTTTTACTACTACGAACTTTGGGATTGCGTAATATTTAATGTATGACTGTATAAATAAACCTACGATTATAAACTTACTTACTTTAGCATACTATGCTGAATAATTCGGTCAGCACTTAAACACCGTTCAATACATCAAAAATTTTGTGTCCATAAATATGATTGATGAAAATTTTCGTTAAAGGAAGGAAAATTTAAACGGCAAGTCAAATTAAAAAACAAGAATAATATGAGTATATTTCAGCAGTTGAATTGACCTTTAAAAGTAAGCTGAAAGGCATTAAACTATACAGATTCTAAGCGAATATGGGTACTTGGGTACCTCATTCGTAATCAACTTTATTGAATAACATTGCTTTATTATTTAATATATGCTAAATCATTCGCCTTAGCAAAAGTCCACATTTAACTTGACCAAATTGTACTTTCCAGTGAAAAGTGAAAAATGTAGAAGTAAATGATAATTTGCGTTTTCACGCCGTATTTATTTGAAATCGAGATACTCTCCACCACCCTGGCCAAGTGCGGATTGGCAGACTTCACATGCCTTCGTGAACATTATGATTTACTCTCAGGCATGCAGGTTTTCTCACGATGTGTCCTTCATCGTTATAGCGAGTGACATTTATTTTCTTAAATTGCACATAAATTTGCGTGCCGCTTGGGTTTGAACCCGGACCGCTCGACTGAGAGGCGAGTTTTCTAGCCACCGTTTAGGTTAAGTACATTAAATAAATTAAGAAATTAATATTTTTATAATAAAATATGTCTGATATGGAATTTAAATAGATATCAATGATAGATGACTCTAGTAAAATAATTAACGTAGCATAGGATGAGTATTGTCAATTGTGCGCGAGTCAATGCAAGGGCAAACTGTTCATTACTACAAAGAACATACATAAATGTAAAATTTAACTTTTGCGATACAAATAAAATAGTAGTAGCAAAACAATTGTTGACGTTTTTACTACAAATCTAAAAGAGGGTTAAACATCTTCACATATAAAGCAAGACAAGTTTAGAACTATCCATAAATTAATTACACTTTTGGGATAAACTAATTTATTTTAAACGTTATTCATTTTTTTTCAGTTATTTTTTAATTCTTAAAGATTTTTGGTTATATGTATTTGTGACTTGATATTGTACGTATCTTACAGCAATTACCAAGCAATTGATGAATCGCTTCATATTAGCAACAAATACTTACAGTTGAATTAATTAATAAAAATATAGGATATGTAGGTAGTTTTCATCTCGGTGATTTCCACAAAAATGAAGTTCGAAGGACAAAATTTGACCGATAGTGTCTTTGAAGAGGGTGGCAACTAGGTGTAAACGAAACTATTGTTATGTATAATTTCACGCGAGCAAAGCTGCGGGCATCTACTAGTAAGAAATAAATATAAATATCAATGAAGTGATATTTACAACAATTTATTTCATGGACATTGCACAAGACTAGCGCCTTGTACCTAGATTTGTATCTGAACTGGTACGTACAACGATACGTATCTATTCTTAAGAGATTTGCGGTCACAATGTAGATAATAACGTAATATTACTCGCACGGAACCGGAGAGAAGGTTACACGCTACGACTTATTTTAAACTAGTGGACGCCTATTGAAGTTTAAGAAATATTAAAAAAGAAAGAAAATTATTGCTTCATGCTAACAGATATTTACTTATTTTTTCTTTACCTTACAAAATACGGGAAAAGGGAGAAATACGTATTCTATTAATTTAAATAACCAACCCTTGCTGCAAATTTCAAATTCATCAGACAATGTTTGAGAAACATTCCATACTAACTTTAATCCTGTATTCGAGGAGAACCTCTTTGCATTTCGCGATGATCAGTATTTTTTACTCGTCTCAGGGATTCAGAACATGTTTGTATCAAGTTAAATTCTATGGTTCAATAGTTATTGATTCTATCGTGCACATAGGGACAAACAATAAATTAGGAACAAATATTTTCGGAATATACCTATATTGATTATCTACTATATCTATTACCCGTGATGTTTTTTTAAATGTATTCAGTGTACAGACGCGGACTCAATAAAATTTCATTTATATACAATAGATTAGAAAAGTGCATTTAATCAATTATCTAAAACCGCAAGGGGTTAGTGGCCAAGCCAGTGTCGAACATCTCAAGCCACCCGAAGGTCTTCGACAAGGCTTAGCGATTGTTCTCCATTGAAAACTTGCCCTTTGCATGTTGCCCTTCGAAGCACGGTAGCGTCCATAATTTTTTTTGCAACTAGTGGTCTAATAAATTTTTTTGCAATACACAAACCGGTCGCGCTTATCATTGCTTATCCCTTTCAATCATTTCGAAACGGCGCGAGCAATTGGGCTATGGACGCTATAATACGTTAAAACACGGGCTTTGCCTACATTTATTTAAAATCCAGCAACAGTCAAAGTTTTTACGACATTCAACTGAGTCTTATACTTTAACTTGTACCTAGAAGGTTAACTTTTGTGTTTCATTGTTCAAAACTAAGCTTCTTATTGTTGATTCATGTTGCCTCTCGACGGTCTTATTGTCATAAAGTAGACGACAAGTACTCGTTTCATACTTAACATTTAATCCTAGCACAATGAATGTTTTTTTAATTATTAAGTAAGTTTCTGTATATCAACAAAGAAAAGAAAATATATTATGATTTTTGATTAATCTCACTCCTACAAGTTGCTAATAAGTATTTCTCCAACAAAATAACAAATTTTCAGTATACCTACGTCATACTCTGGTGGAAATGTCTGAGATAGAAATACTCGTAGGTATATAGAATCTAGAAAAATATCTAAAGAAAGTTATATGAACCCTGCATCACGGACAAGTCAGATATCATCGTCATCTCGATTGTCATCTTTATCACTTAACATTTGCACATTTATTTGCATTCCGCTGCTCTAACCGCCAATGAATACATGAGTTTCTGAGAGGAGTAGGCAGAGGTATATAAAAGCTAAACACAATTTTCACCAATCATATTATTATTTAAAAGCAGTTTGAATAAAAAATCCTGACTAATATATAAATGGGAATGTGTGTTTGTTGCTTACAAACCAACGTTTGTCCTTCTTCTTCTCCTCAACGGAATGATGGATCGAAGTGATTTTTTGCATAGATAGTAGTAGTACAGGGCTTGGAGAGCTATTTATCCCGGAAATTGCGTGTTTCCTTGAAATGATCACAGAAATTAATCAAGATAGAACGGCGATCACGTATTATTTTTATACAAACGCAGCATGCATGCACTGTGTGTAACTTTTTTCCTCACTCTGCCCAAGCCCCGCCTACTACATGACGTCAATCTATAGTAATTAGTGAGGCGATACAATCGTCTTAGTTGATAAAATTTGCGTAATGATACCGTAAAATACCGTAATAAGCATCAACGCGCACTAACCGAACTTGCAAGATATCTTGCAAGATTGCGGCACGGGATATACGCCCAGTATACCGTTCTATCTTGATTTTCGGTGGACTAAACAACTGAAACAGACGTTCGAATTTTACTCGATTACTAATAATCGATTAATATACAATCGATTGATGGCTATCTCGGGTTACGATCGGCCGAATTGCAGGTGTAGCTAGATTTTGATAAGTGGTAATCTTTGGTACATAACATGCCGTTGATCAAGGCTATACTTATTAAGAATCCTCTCTAGAATCTATAATCCCTTGATGGTAGAGGGAATTCTGCATGTTATGCCGCGGGAGTTATTAAAAATATAATCCCTTAGCACTACAATCAAGCCTATTGACTTAAGATCAGCGTGTAACCGTGATTAATACTTCAATAAACAAATTGCATTGTTTAAAAAAATAATACCAAACGACATAAGTAAGTAGAAACGATTGTGAGAATAGTTTGTTTAAATCATTAAATATCCTACTGTAATTTAAGGTTTTTTTGAAGTTATACTTCTTTTGGCGCGTTAGGGAAAAATGATGAGAGTAAATTTTTACGATGCGCGTGCACACCGTCAAAAAAACCGACACCATGAAGTTAGTTAAAGTCAACATTGTCAAAAAATGGTTTGACAGTGTACATTTTCAATTGTCAAAGTCTGCTAGTCAGGTGCTGTCAATGTAGAAATATTTTTTTTGTGATATATAAATAAACTTTATTTAACTAGATAATGCGTTATAATAAAACTTTCAATGTATTAAATACCTTTTTTCAATAGAAAAAAGTTATTTAATACATTGAAAGTTACTAAAGTAACTCTAAAAGTACTAACAATAGTTAGTGTAGTTTTTTCTACAAACGTAGAATAAGGCGAAAGATAAAATTTTTGAAAAGATTTTATCTTGTTACGCCAAAGAAGTATAACTTCTATCGCATGTACATAAGGACACACACACTTTTTTTTTAATTTTGACAATATGGCGTCTGTTTATCGCTGTGTTCAAACTTATTATGATCATGCCTATAATGACATTCGCATGGATATGACGATCGTTTGACGTATGAATTACTATGAATCATCAAAATCGCCTTACGCGTTGGTATCTAGAACGCCATAGAGAAACAGATATACAATATACATACTTAAAATTATATACACAATACCCTTCTTTGCGTCGCGTGTTGGCTTAAAATATGTTCATATGTTCATATGTAGGTGGTAGAGCCTATAGGGAACCAAATAGGTTTTATATGAAAGCTAATTGGTTCCATATAGAGTTCGCCCGGGGCAGTACCACCGCCCGCCACGGTACCTAGTACCATTTCTGCCGTGTAATAATTGTTTTTAAAGCAATTGTGGTCCGGTTGGAAAGGTGTGGATTCCGGTTACACTTCTTTAGAGGCGACCATCTTAGTCCTCAAGGGTAGCAACACATCTGTGACTGACTTAGAACGAGACTCCTACTAACAAGTACTAACTGGACTATTACTAACACCAACTAACAGGACTAACTATCACTAACAGTCCCCAGTCCTCATACCTACTAACGAACTGACCAACTAATGTTCTAATTAACTCTCTCATCTAATTGGACTAACCATCCCAGTCCCTAATTGAGTCTTGTTCAGAGTCAGTCACAGTTGTCATGGGCGGCAGCGGATTGGTGGTGCTGCAAGCTCGTTTGCTATCTTTTATCCATAAAAAAAAAAAAACTGAAGTACACGTCATTATTGTGTAATAGAATGCTAATTGTGCGTGGAGAAGCAAACAACTTTTATACTGATCAGCGTTCTCACGAACACTGCCGCCATACAAATATGCAACTATTCACTTAGATGACTAAAATTGCATCAACAAATATTTCGTTTGGCAACAAATCATATTTGCAATTTTTTTAATTATATTAATTATAATTTTATAATGTTTTAAATATCGCGATTTATTGAGTTTTTTCTGGTGTCTAGTATTTGTTTGTGATATCTAGTATTAGTAAAAACATAGTACTGGTTATAAATTAAATCCCAAGTATCAAGAAGGCTGCAGAACGAGCGCAATAAAGTAGGCAACGCCCTTGCAGATCCGATTCACAGAGGGAGGCGCTTTTCACAGCTTTTGCGAAGCTTCCATACACGCAGAGCGAGATGCGTAAAAGAATGTCCCAGCAAAAAAAATAGAATACAGAATTATTTATACTACGGTATCTTCTGACTGTAAAAAGAGGCGATTTATAGGAGGAGAAGGTGTACTTGTGATAAAGCTCCACGTGTCGAAGTTGCTCGGGTGACTTAACGCTGCATGAGATCCCGGATCCCAATCCTTCACAAGCGCTGAAGGCCACCGAGAGGTTTTTAATATTTTTTTAGTGGATGGAAATTCCAACTAAAACTACCTTTAAAAATTTTCTTCTCGAAAATTCAAAGTAAGTACAAATAAATATTATTTCTTATTATAATAGAATTCAACCGTTAAATAACTTTTTTAATTCATAGTACCTATTATCTCTTAAAACAATAGAACATTAGAGATTGAACTAATCTCATACACATTTTAAAAAACTACTTAAATTAAAACAAAGAGAGTAGAGTAACCAATAACTGTTGACAATGCAATGTAACCGTTGAAATAACTGTTCAAGGGTCGTCATGATAAAATAAAGTGCTCTATGACTCTTTGGCGCAGTATTGTTATTTATTTCTCTTATTGCATTACATGCCTATTATTCCGTATTACAGTCATCTAATATTGCCTAATATTCCGCATACAGTCATACTAAACATTAATTCCCATAGTGCATAGTACTGAAAGATTTATTTTAATACTAGTGGACGCCCGCAGCTTCGCTCGCGTGGAATTAGACATAATAATAAATTAAAAAGTAGCCTATGTCCTTCCTCAGGCTCTAGACTATCTGTGTACCAAATTTCATTTAAATCGGTTCAGTAGTTTTGGCGTGAAAACGACACAGACAGACAGACAGAGTTACTTTCGCATTTATAATATTAGTATGGATTCTCATATTGAACTTGAAATGTTTGGTAGTGTGGGTATTTTCCATGTTAAATTTAAACAACATTAACCAAAGATCTTAACTTCATTAACTTCAACTTGTAATGCGGAACAATAAATATTCCGGAAAGGGATGCGTCAAAAATCTGTCCTCTATTTAAAAACTGTCTTCTATAAGAGCAAGTAAGTGCCCATCGCCATATCCGTTCAACAAGCTGGGAACCAAACCTGGGACAAAAACTCCGAACACTTGTGCACGCTAAGCCCGGAATATGTGCTAGGGGTGCCTTTTATTTTTCCCCATAACCAGTAGGTAGGTACTCGTGTTCACTTCCGCTTATTTAAATTCCGGAAGTAAATCAAGTATGGTTCATATTTATTATCTGTATAAGACAACTCGGCTTTTGTGATAGTTTTACAAGATGAAAACGCTACTAGTCAGTTATAGATTGTCGTGTGTATGTGTCGTTGTCATCTTAGAAGCATGTGCTCGTTGTTAGGTATATCATCATAATAATATATTTATAATGATATACTCATAGCTATAATCTGAAAAGAGTGTTTACCTACATTTACAAATACACCTAGTTGCGGTTACATGTTTAGTATCCACACCACCGCGGCTACTAAAACCAGATTGGATAGTTGCAAGATTTTCTTGATTTCTCTTCCGCTCAACGTCAATTAAATCGCCTGCCGCGAGCATCTACAGCTATCGCTTAACTCTGGTACTCACCACTATGGATGTAGTTTCAAAACAATTTCGTACCTCTGCTCTTCTTTGTGGCTGCTATTCTTATTATTGAGAATTTGTCCCTTACAAAAAAATGTATCTAGCCAAATTATGACCGTATTTGCCTGGTATTGGTAACTCTCCCGATTTTGGTTAGTATGTTTGTGATAAAGTAGTTATAGTAGTTAGTTTTGTATATTCCTATGGGATGCTATTAATGCTAGTGCTGTAGTATGCTAATTATTGTGCGCTATGCTTCAAAGTAACAAAAGTCCGGTTATTAAATATTTGCTTGCACCAAAAATGTATTAGTACACATGTAAGATTTATAGAGCGAATTATAGATTTTACTCTAAAAAAAAAAAGTTTTTAGAGTATAATTATTATTGTAATATTCCACGAGGTTTTCCATTATCTTAATAGCACATAACATGTAATTTCATAATTGGTGCGTGCGGCTTGGATTTAAACACTCAGCTCCAGATTTGGAATTGATTCGTTAGCCACAGGACCGTCAATAACTCCGTTAATATCAAAGCTCCGTTGTTGAACAATGCAACGATCACTATCTACTCGTAATGTAAGCACCTCAAATTCCGAGTAGTGGCTGTGTGATTATAGAACTGTAGCCTTTATTCTTCGAATGTAATCGATCCTTTATTGAACGAATCTAAAGAGTATCTTTAGTTCTTCTGAATCTTAACTCAAAGTTTATGACGTTAATAATCAAGGAATAATACATATTATTATGTAGGTACTCGTATGCAGTCTTCGATCAATAATGTACTTATTAATATGCTTAGCGTCCATGGCTCACGTCGATTCAATGTGAGCAACTACGGCGCGGTCGGTTTGTGGATGGGTGACCGCTAGTGACAAAATTTCATGGACGCTACCGTGCTTCAGAGGGCACGTAAAGCTGTCGGTCCCGGTTTTTTTCAATGGTGGAAACAGTCGTTAAGCCTTGTCGAAGACCTTCGGGTGGCTTGAAAACATTCGACACTGGGTCCACCAATCCGCATTGGGCAGCGTGGTGGAGTATGCTCTAGACCTCCCGCAGAGAGCTGCGTCTGTGGGGGACACCCGTGCCCAACATTAGGACGTCTATGAGTCGCAGTGATGAATATACTTATTCAAGTTCTTTTTGAGTTAGCCCGGCACGGTACCACTGCCACAAAAAAGAATCAAGAACGATCAGTGTACTAATTATTTTTAAACAATAATTGTGTTCCCGTTGAAAAGGTCTTCTGGTTACAGAGTTTTATAGAGGCAATCATCAATAGTCGATCACAGATGCATTGCTACCCTTGAAGGGTAGCAATGCATCTGTGATCGACTTGGAATGAGACTCTCACTACACATTAAGAAGTATTAGACCACGTCGCTCTAAGTATCTGTATCTGCTCGAAGTATAAGTAAGTAGAATTGGAAGTTTACGGTCACTTTCCTCCTTTTATTTTTATTATAATATGTACCTGTACTGAGAAAATAAAGACCTTTTACTGATATATATGGCTTCAGTACTACCGAGCTGTTTGTTCGTGTTTATAGAAATTTATAAGAAATTGTTTTCTTTAAAAGTTCTCTTAGCGAACAAGTAAGTAAGTAGCTAGGTATTCATTCCTTTTAACGTGACGTAAGGGTCTTATAAATATCGATGTTGTACCTACCTCCTAACGAAGCTATTATGTTTTATGTTACTAAGAAAAGAGTGGAGGTTTCAATTGTTGCTATGAATGTGAAAATTTTATGAAATTTCCTAGCTGACCGGCAAACGTTGTTTTGCCATAAAATAATTTTTTGTGAATATTTTGGGAGAACTTAATGTAAGTGTGTGGACTACTAATACCACTACCACTACCACTACCACTGCAACTACCACTACTACTCCCTCTACCACTACTACTACCACTACCACTACTATTACCACTACCACTACTATTACCACTACCACTACTACTACCACTACCACTACTACTATCACTACTACTACCACTACCACTACTACTACCACTACCACTACTATTACCACTACCACTACTATTACCACTACCACTACTACTACCACTACCACTACTACTATCACTACTACTACCACTACCACTACTACTAACACTACCACTACCATTACCACTAATACTACAACTACAACTACCACTACCGCTACAACTACCACCACCACTACTACTACTACCACTACCACTACTACTACGACTACCACTACTACTACCACTACCACTACCACTACTACTTTCAATGTGACAGCAAATTCTCCATCTCAAAAAAGTTTTAATACAAAATGATCGCCATTTATTGAATTCATTTATTACAAAAAATGTGATAAATGAAGAACCACTCGACAGATTTTATGCAAACTTCACATAAACCATCTGCTAAATAGTCTGAATAAAGCCTAAAAATTTGATTTTAATAGGTGAGCCTTGAGTTATAAAATAACAAAGAAAAGTGGCATTGATTTTTATAAGATGACTTGTTGGGCACGGGTTTCCTCTCAGAGTAGGAGGGATTAGGCCTTAGTCCACCACGCTGGCCTAGTGCGGATTAGCAGACTTCACATGCCTTCGAGAACATTATGATGAACTCTCAGGCATGTAGGTTTCCTCACGATGTTTCCTTCACCGTTAGTATATCAAGTGACATTTTTGAGGTTGAGGTTGACCCGGACCGCTCGAGTGAGAGGCACGTTCAATAGCCACTGGGCAGTCACCGCTGATTTTGTGATTATATTTGAGGTCAAATCATTGGTCATTGATATGTTGGGTGCTACATAAAATCAAAAACTGATCGTAGTCCATTATAAAAAATTGCGAATCAAAAAAATTATTACAAAAAAAACACATAATTATATCATTACAAAGCCCATACATTCGCTACACGGCAGATCTATGCAAAGTGCGGATAATCGTGATTCGTGGTCGATGGTGGGTAGGTACTTTGTTAAATAAAATAAATTTAAGTTTATTTAATAGGAAGGTAGGTTAGGTTAGTTACCACTCAGTTATTTATGATAATTAATTATTAATAAAAGGGTTTCAGCTAAAGTTTATACCTTATAAAATATTAATGAATAAAATGTTACTTATATGTATTCCAATTACATTACATACTTGACAGTTTTATTGCTTTTATCGTGATGTAATTTTCTACAAGCCATAATATAAATTATTTACAATGATATTACAAATTACTTAAATCATGAAAGAAAACAATTGCCTACTTACTAAATTTAGCTAAATTAATATATTTTTACTTTGACTATCGCATCGCAACTGCACAAGCCTAATAATCCCAATAATCCTTTCATTGCATATTTTCATTTTACTTAATAATTAAAACGTGTTTTTAATTAGCTATGTTACAAACAGACGCTAATTAATATGTATCTTTTAAAATACACTCAAGTCTGTAGTCGCAAAAGTAAGAAGAAACTTGTTCGTCCGTAGTTCGTCGAAGTTGTACCTACAATGGCACACAAGACGGTAAACAATTTTTACTTTCCGACAGCGCTTATACACGTTTCATGCGCTCCATTGTCTTCGTGGTTCTATTCTAAATGAAAAAAAAATCTAAAGCGGTCGAACTGTTTGTAGATAATTGGTAGAATTTAACAGTATCCCATGAGCACACAGCGTCGTCTAACTGTCTTCTAGAGTAGAAGTATGACATATCTTATGGTTTCGTTCTTAAAACTTCGTTTCTTTATATTTTTACTTTTTAATTACTTTATTATCTTCTCTATCATCAAATTATTTTAAATGGCAGATATTTCTGTCTTCTTATTAAATACTTTATTCAATTAGAAGTCGTAGCAATACATCAATACATCTGAGCTGTAGAAACCCGGAAAGTGCTAAGAAACTGAAATATGTACATTGCACTTACTTTACTTAATATAAATAATATTTATTATATATAAGTTTTGCTGCTTTAACTGCTAATAAAATCCAAAAAAAGTATTTTAAAACACTAGTTATTTATTTACAATCATTTATTTATTTTCACTTGTTATATCTATTATAATACTTGCCAAATCATATTTGACATTGGCTCCTTTAGTTCTCAATCTTAAATCGGTTAGACATAGAGTCGACAGCGCATAGCATAAGGTAGTTTGGGAGATCTCTTACCTCTCTCCTGGAACTCGGCCCAGCAGCCGCTGGCTGCGAGCAACACCAATAGAGCCTCTTTCCACATCTTGACACGGTCACACGCAACAAGAGAGCATGCTAGCAAAGTTCTCAGATTGATATACACCACATCTGAACTCGTCAGCGCACTGTCACCACAAACGTTCACGCGTCTGACTCGCTCGCAAGCGCAGCTTGTATTATGGCTTTGGCTATGGTATTCAGCCAGGCGTGTACGCACAGCGCGACTGGTACAAAGATTAAAGTTTACAGAAGTTACCAATGAAACGTAGAGCGTTAAATATGTATTCAATAAAAGACCTTGAAATATTTTATATAAGTAATATTTTATAAAGTACATAAAATATATAATATCATAAAAATCTCAAAAACAGTAGAAATGATAAATTCTAGACCAAAAATGTACTACTACTACTCTTTAAACACGCATGGATGATTAGGCCATAACAACGTTATAAAGCACCCAGTCCGCTGATCTTAAGAAAAAAATGAGGTATCAAGTATTGTTAGTAAAGTAAGGATTTAACTATAATCATCAAAACTTTTATAAAGTTTTAAGAATGCAATAAGAATATCGAAGCGCTCAGTTTTTACTGATATATGTAAACAAATTTAAACATTTAATAAAAACACTAAATCAAACTTTCTCGACCATACATTTTTTTTAACTTTACGGCTTTATCTTACAATAATTACACATCAAAATTCACGTCAAACGCTAAAAATAAAAACAATCTTGTTTCATTTAAGTTCACTATTCAATGTTAAGTCAAGGTATAGGTATAAGGTCAAGGTTCAAGGTATTTTTATCGATACGATTCTACAAAATATTAGCAGCCAAAATTTTGCATATTAATGCATCTAAATATTTATACTACTTTTACGGCCCTCAAAAATACTTGTTTAATCAAAAACAGTACCAAATGTTTTCGGTCAAAATAGTATAATGTACTTAGTTAAACATCAAAAGGTTTATCCAATTTTACTCTCCTCAAAAATACTTATTTAAGATACTTTTACTCCGCAAACTACATGTAATGATATCAGTATTATAACACACTTTATCATAAAATATTCCAAATAAATAATAGCGGTTAAAATTTAATTGCAAAGGTTTTAATTAAAAATAATAATAATAAATTGTCTATAGCCTACTGACCCGATTCAAAAATCATCACGATATCCTATAGCTTGTTTATTTGTAAGTGAATGACGAAAACAAGTCTTAAATTTTTGAACGGACCGGGATATGTGCGGACACGGAAACGTTGCACTGGATCAACGTCAGTGCCGTGCGTCGGTACAGCGAGCCGAGAGCAATTTATACGCGACCACCCACCCCGCACTGCACCACCCGCCCGGGTAGGTCATCTGTTATTTTTGTTGCAATTCCATGTATTTTTTATCACAAGATTCTGAAATTATATTTTTCTACACGTGTCTAGCGTATCACGTATGTGTATCACGTATGCGTATGTGTTACGTTAATTTGTATAGGCTTAACAAATAAAAACGTAGACGTACGTTTTGGCACAAAGAAATCTTAAAAGTCGTTTAAATAAGTTAAAATACCTATTGTATACTTGTAAAATTTTTCCTGTTAAAGTTACCTAATGAACCAACGTCATTATATATTTTATCTTCTATATCTCAGTTGTACAAATATAATATTTTTGATATAAGTCGTAAAATAATTTATTGATATCATCATCATAATATTATGATCATATTGATCATTTTAATATTACACTAAGTTGCCGTAGAAACATATTTTTGACAAGCGTCATCATTATAAATTGTTGAAATTCTAGGCTTTTCGATACTATTATGTATATGTTTATCTATAGATCTATCTATGGCTATCAAAATCGTCTCTAACTCAAGCGGTCCGGCTTCATACCCAAGCGGCACGCACCAAGTTATGTGCGACTTAAGAATTAATTTCTTAACTCACTCACTGTCACTTGCTGTAACGGTGATGGACACATCGTGAGGAAACCTGCATGCCAGAGAGTTCTTCATAATGTTCCCGAAGGCAAGTGAAGTCTACCAATCCGCACTTGGCCAGCGTAGTGAACTAAGGCCTAAACCCTCCCATTCTGAGAGGAGACCCATGCCCAAAAGCGGGAGAAAGAAAGGGTTGTGGTGGTGGTGTGAATACTTATAAACCTTCCGTGGAAACCGTATGAAATTCCAAAACACGTACAAGTACGGAGATACGAGTACTTCAAAGTGCTGCACACTTTGAAGTATCTCCGTACTCCGTATGTATTCGCTGCAACCCATAGGCGTCCCACTGCACTGTTGGGCACGGGTCTCTGCAGATCACTGAAATAGCTGTGGGAGATCTAGAGAATATTTCACCACGCTGCTTCAATGTGGATTGGTGGAGGGGTTTGTGGCCAAAGTTACCCAAAGGTCTTCGACAAGGCTTATTATTGTATTTACCATTGAAAACAACCGGGACCGACGGCTCAACGTGCCCTTCGAAACACGGTAGTGCCAATGAAGTTTATACCACTAGCGGTCACTAGTCCAGAAACCGACCGCGCCCGTCGTTGCTTAACTCTGACGATCACTTTAAATAGACACCAGCCATTGGCATATGGACGCTACAGTACAGTTACTGAGTAAGTATGTGAAGCTAAAATCTTATTTCAGTAATATTTATATGTAAAGTGCCTATCTGTACATATAAATAGTCTTTGGTAGTGCAGTAGCGGTTTTCTGAGGCTATACCATAGCGCGACGCGAGCGCAGGTAAGCCTCCGCGCGGCGTGGCGGGGACGCTTAATGCACTTGCGTGCGTCTCATAGCCGGGATGAAAGAGACATTCATTCACGTGTTCAATGCTTGCCTCTTTTCGATCTACACAATAGATCTCCTAAGAACAAAAGTACACGTGGTATGCTCTAGCCAACCGAAACAAAAAAAAATATTTTGAGTTCTATGCTTGATTTTAAAGACGCCTTGCTTTTTTATTAGAGTCTGTGTAATCCATACTAATATTATAAATGGGAAAGTGTGTTTGTTTGTTTGTTTGTCCGGCTTTCACTTCGCAACGAAGCTATTATATGGTATGGTTTTTGTGTGTGGAGATAGTGAGAAGGGTGGAGAGTGACGTAGGCTACTTTTTACCGCGGTAAAACATCCCCATGGGTAGATATCGATGTTTTGTTATTTGCTAGATATTTAGTTCCGGATGTTGTTAATAGATGGCGTACCTTACGTACCCTTTATCTGCGGTCAGTATTACCTCTGGTTCCTCTAAGTATCTTTTAATCGTGGAACTGTCATTATTTATCCACCACAAATATGATAAACAACTCATTGTTAATTCCCTTTGCCCACGCGGGCGGAGCCGCGGGTAAAAGCTAGTCTGCTAATAAATTTCTAAGTTGGCTGTGTTTTTGATGCCGACGTCGCGGTTGTCGCGGCGCCAGCGCGTCGCAAGATACCTACCGCTCTGGCGCTATAACTAAGGAAACAAATAAACTGTAACTTTACTGTACTTAACTTGTAACTTGACATAACGTGTAATAAATCAAACACACAAAATTTCGCGAATATAAGGCATCCATACTACTGTCACGAATTGAAATAAAACGATTTGCCAAAACGCATTTTTTATGCATAAAAGATATCAACGAACGTGCAGCAGATGACGTTAAATAACGTCGAAAGCGAATGCTTATATAATGTTAAAAGGAACATTAGATACCTACTTTGTTCGTTTGTTCTTCAGTAAAGACTGTGGGTAGTTAACAGGACTACCATGCCAGTGTTAGTAATTTTTATGTTTATCACATATGCAGGCACTGCTATGAGGAGATGAGGACTCTATGCAAGTTTGATCGGAAGCTCACATTTTTAACTGGAACAAATGGAATATTATTACTTTAAAAACAAATTATTAGATGGAGGGAATATACCTATCGGTACTGCATCAATGCTTGTGTACTAGTTAGTAGGTACCTACTGTAAGAGCGTATCCATGCTGTGATAATTAGTGAAATGGCATCACGTCTTGAAACGTCTGTTTGCATTTAATCTTGTACTCTACATACATTAAATATTCGACGAAAGTCAAGCCTACTCATACTGCCGACCTCTCGAGTTACTCTGTAATCTGCCTACCAGGTGAAAATGTTGACTAAAACAGCCATGTCTAGATTGTCTAGTGAGATTTGGGGCATTCTGAAAGTGACTGTGCCCTTTGGCAATCCAGCCATTGAGATGCGGACAAACTGCCTCTCCCTCTAGCTTAAGACTATGTCCTTGCGGTTTCCATTCAACCTATAATCACACATTCACGTCACACATAAGTCATCTTTTTTTTTTTTTTTTCCCGCTCCGGCGCCCGCCGCGAGCACCCGTGTACGCCGAGCGCGCTCTCCGCCGCCAATTTGTATACCTACACGTGAGTAACTCGAACTCAGTTCGTTATTTATTGTTGCCAAGCAATTGGTAATAATAAATTTACGTTCTGCCGCGATTGCAACAAGTGGATACCCTGCGGTGTTATACCAAGCTAGTTAACGTTGACCCGGTGCGTTTCTCCGTCCCTTCTGGACTGAGAGAAACCGGCCGACCCGATCCCACTGCACTCGGGCCTTCCCGAGGGTGACGGTTAGTGACTATATTCCATTAGGGATAGTCACTTCTAAATTTCCCCGTTTCCCCCCTGCCACGGCAGGGAGGCTTCCTTCAGTATGGACCGGGACCGGACTGACCCTAGTTTTGTTCGCTTAATGAATACTTTCTCCACGTATAGCCAAGTCAAAGGCATACCTTTTGATGTGGGTGCCTTCCTTACCTTTGCCGAGTCCCTTAAGGATGAGGACGAGGCTACTCAGGCCATTCCCGACTCTCCTGAATCCCCCGCCATGGATACGGAGTATGACTCCACCCCTTCCGGTCGTAAGCGACCCGTATCCTCAGCGTCATCCGATGACGAGTCCCGGTGCGACGAATCCGACGAATCAGCCGGAACCGTCATGTCCAACACCTCTTCAGACGGTTTTCAAACCGTCCAAGGGCGTAAAAAACGCCGTAACAAGCGCGCCGCGCACTCACCCCGCGCCTCTGAGGCATCCCTTCCTGCGTCCCCTACTCCCACAGTTAACGGCCCTCCTAGCCGAGCTGCTTCACGCTCCCCCCCTACGGTCCCTAAGACCAAGGCCCCCCCGCCCATCTTCCTGCGGGATAAAGCCGACCTTTTAAGGCAGAATAAAGTGCCCTTTCACACCCACGCCTTCCCTGAGGAGCGGAAGGTAAAGGCAGTCTTGCGTGGGGTCCCCCACGAACTCGCCAATGAGGCCATCATGGAAGATTTTAAATCCCAAGGTCACCCCGTCGAGGCTGTGCACAAGATGCACAGCCGCCTGGGAAAGCAGTTCCCCCTTGCCCTGGTCATCATGACCAACTGCCCCCAGGCCAGAAACATTTTCAGAGAGCCCCTCACCGTGTGTGGGCTCTCTAATATCCGAGCTGAGCCCCCTCATAGACGAGGTTTCCCTGGCCAGTGTCACCGCTGCCAGCTTTACGGCCACGCAGCGGCGAACTGCTCGGCCAATCCGAGGTGTGTGAAGTGCCTCGTGCCTCACCTTACCCAAGAGTGCACACGCACTAAAGAGGACCCGACCCCCCCGTCCTGTGTCCTGTGCTGGCGCACTGGACACACAGCTAACTACCGTGGATGTCCGCGTGCTCCCCGTGTGCCCAAGGTTGCGAATAAGCAGCCCCACAGCACAAGGAAAGTCCTGCCCTTAAGGCAAGCCCCGCCCCTAAGGCAAGCTCCGCCTCCTCTAACGGAGACAAACTTTCCTCAACTGAGGACCCCCAACACCCGCCTAGGGCCCCCACCCATTACTAAACCTAAATCCTGGAGACGTGAAGCCCCCTTGGCTGCCCCCGCCCCAGCTCCTACCCCGGCTACCAAAGCCGCTAACCCCCCCCCTCTCTCCTTGGTCGACGACCTTTCCACAATCCACGAATTCATTGCAAATATAAATATTGACGAGATAGGGATTCTTGCTAGATAACTTCGCGAGTCGCGAAATGCTCAGGATCGGCTTCAGGCCTACATAGAGCACATCAATCTTTTAAACGCGTTAAAGTAAATTTTTACCAATTGTTTACCCAATTCGCGCGGTAGCGCCCTTCATGTCCGTATTAGTGTCATATTCCCAACATGACAAAAGCCCCAACTTCGACAACACTCTGTATAGTCAACCAGCGGTAGCGCCTTTGGGTAAGCGCCGCTCGCACCCCGTCCCTCCAGGCGGGGTCGTCTCAGATGTCGGCTTGAAGGTCCTGTTGACTAAAGCCTTCCCCAAGGTAGTGTTTAGTGGAGTAGGCACAATGGCTTCACCTGTGAGTCCCACATATCCGGCCGCATGCATGCATGGTTTCGCCGGAATGCATGAGCATTCACTACCTCCCTCCCCTGGATTATATTATGTTTATAATATAGTATATATTCAGGAAGGGTATGCCCCAACTTCCATCTTCGGGGCTCAAAAAAAAAAAAAACAACACATAAGTCATTATAAGTCACATTTCCATCATATTAATTTATGTGAGCTAATGGTAATTTGCTCATTTGCTCTATCTAGTTATCTTACTAGTCATATCTATGACTATTCAGTTTAGCTTAACATGTTGGGTTTAAATGTGTCTTATAATTCGATTTACCTGCCTCTGGGATGTAGATAAATGCAAAGTTTAAAGAGGTAAGTTATAATAATTAGGAGTCAGGACCTACTAATTAGTAGGTACCAAAATCTGAGTAAATCTGTACTATGTATATAAATTAAACCTAATCTATATTAATTAATATAATATCTTCGTCGACGTCGTACCTGTAAATTAATAGATAATATGTGACAACATGTAGGTACGAGCAGGTAGTCTACTTTGGCTCACAAGACGTAATTGCCTCTTAACGAGTTATTAGATTATCTCTTCCAGCTAATGAAAAGAACTACTAGGTACCAGAGCAATAAAGTATTTTTATTAAATATTAGCTGCTGCCCGCGGCTTTGACCACGTGAAATTAACTGGGGCTGCAACTGTTAGTGATACTTAGTTTAGTCAAAGAGGTTTAGTCTTGTTAACTGCTGATGTTAGTAACAGTTTCGCTCCAAATCCGTCACATATGCGTGAACCTTGATATGGTCAATCAATTAATCAATCAATCAATTTATTTATTTGTATATTATGGTTACAACAGATGTCTCTAGAAAAGTGAACGGTACTGGACCGTAGAAACGGTACTGATACCTACTTTTTTTTTCTTTTCTTTTACCTTGCGTGGCGCTGGTGCTGGTACACTGCCCCGGGCAAAAAACTATTTAAAATATACGCTTCAAGGTTTCACACATGTAGTGTTCTCTGTTTAATTTACTTAATTTACTAGTGTAGACATCTTGTGGCACTAATTAAAATGCTTCAAGCGAGGCTGCTATTTGTAGTCGTTAAAGTTCTGAAAGCTGCTCACAGATGTCGCTCTATGAACATTGATATAATTAGTTCAGAATATTTAGCAAAGATGTCGGTCTAAACAGAAAAACTAAATGAAGCGTTTGTTCTGAACTGAAAATCCTACTTTAATAAAAATAAATCTACTATTATAAAAATATACCTACGTGTGAATTCAGTTACAATGACAATTAATTTTAAGGTAAGCATGAATAGAACTACATGGCTTCATGTGAAGAAGCTCCTAAAAGGAAAACTGTAATGATAACTGCAATTGGCTTACGATAAGTAAAATTGAAAATTGTATTTAGTAATAAACGCTATAGTTAGTAATTCTGAATTTTAAAAAAAAATAGGTTAACGGGGTTTGAAACGGAAATATAATAATATACCTACATGAGTTTCTTCACCCAGAAATAAATGTTTAGTTTTTTTTAGATAGGTACCTACCTAGTCTATATCCACAATTTGTGCTTTTTGGACATTTCTCTATGAATACCATAGCAGTTATTTACTAGCTAAATATTACATGCAAATGAAATAAACGAATTTACTTTAATATAGAAAACATGACGATTTTCTAATTAATTTTAAATGCAAAGCTGCATTTTTTATTAATATGATTCAATACGTGCTTGTTCCGTCAACATCGTAAAATGTTACGGTCACGATGTATCAATATCTATTTCGAGCTCTGCTTCTATAAAAACCGTGATGTTCATGAATAAAATTCTATTTATATTCATATTAATCGGCACTTAGTATGTAGTGTTGGTACGTATACAATAGTATAACGCATATAGTAGGTATAATATAGATGACGTGGTTGTTGGCTCTTGGCACCAGATGCTATATATCACTCATCGCCGTGCAATTAGGACGATGCAAAGCTTTTCCCGGAATGTAATCGTGTTATGATTTGCTTTATAATGCTGTACCTAGATTTTAATAAGTTACGAAATTCTTATCTATCTTACGAGTAAGTCTCAGTTTGTATCTAGTTTGAAATGATTCAGTTAATACAAATTTACATAAAAGTACAAAATACTACGTACTTAGAAGGGGAATTTGTGTAAATAAACTTAAATTAACTACCATTTTACACAAACAACTTCATTGGAAAGAAACGGAATTTTCCTTTTTATTTTTCAGCGTCTACATAGTATTTTATCTTTATACTCTAAACATACTGTCGTCATTTCTTTTATTTGATATCCAAAATCTTAACACAACATAAAAACAATCTGAGAGAATATTGGTTTGCTTGAACCTAAGGTTAAACACTCATTCAAAAATTTTTGAACACCTCCATCGAACACACACTTTACAACAACACTATTTGCAGGTAAATCTCTTATACAACTGTGTGGTAGGTACCTGTTGTCAAACACCAAACGTATCTACAGAAACGATTAGTCATTAGCCAGCAAAGAACTCACATAATATAAATCACAAAAAAAATTTCAAGATCTGTTTTGAAATTAATAATTTGATATAAAAATAAAACAATTAATCAATGAAAAAGAAAGGAACAACTGAAGATAAATACTAAAGGGGAATGGTGACAAGAAAATATGAGAAATGTTATCTAGAATCCTTTTATTTACAACTAGTGGACGCCCCGCAGCTCGCGTGGAATTAAACATAATAATAGATTCTTCTTAACGCGTTAACTTTAGCTCCACAAATTTGTAATTAATCCGTAAATGTGCTATCCCCTATGACTATTTTACACCCTTAAGAGTAACATTTTTAAAAACTTTCAATGCCATATTTATTTATATCTAATCAACAGCCTAAAATATAAATTTTATGTTTCTAGTTCTGAAAAAGACAATTCTTTCATACAACCTTTCATCCCCCTTTTTAACCCTTTACAACACTTTTTCCATTTAAAAAGTATCCTATGTCCTTTCTCAGGCTCTAGACTATCTGTGTACCAAATTTTATTTTAATCGGTTCAGTAGTTTTGGCGTGAAACGAGACAGACAGACAGACAGACAGAGTTACTTTCGCATTTATAATATTAATACGGATTCAGTATGTAACAGAATTGAAAACCTATCAATTGTATAATTGTGCTCAACAAGTGGTCCTACTGAATCAAAAAGAGGACTGAGACTGAGAAAGGACTCAGATAAGTCGAAAAGTATAAATAAAAAAATGGTTGTCTGTAAAGTCGGTTTACGGACGATAGATTTACGTGATAACGTCATAATCATTATTTTATACAAACAATGCGAGGTAACGACACATGACGTCAGGTAACGACACATGACGTCAGGTAACAACAAATCACGTGAGGTAACAACACATGACGTCACACTTTTTCGGATGTGTTGGCGTTCATCGATTTAATAAACGTTATCACGTCAAAAATATACCTCTTACTGGCACAAGCTTTCTTTGCAAGTTTGGTGTCAGACGCCCATGTCGCCGTTGCGAAACTGCGCTACGGTCAGATGTGGAGCGATCTAAATATAATATGCGAAGTTTCGTGCTCGGGACTCACCTTAGTCAAACTAAATTCAAATGTAATTTTATTGTTCGAAAGTATGTAAATTTGATGGATTTAATATAATATACTAAAGAAAGGCAGTGTGTCGTTGTAAATTCTTAAAAATTTATTGAATGGAGAGTTGTGTTGAGTATAGTTCGTTCGAGTTTGGAGTTACGCAATACAAAGCCAAAGCAAGTGACTTATTATACAGTTTTGTTGACTTACTTACAGTTCTATCAACATGCAACAAAATGCAGTGAACTATCTGTCCAACGTAATACACCCAGGATGATTTATCAACTTTGTTTAAGGATGTTTTTTCTGTAGATACTAGCACTAAAATCCATCTTTCTCCAAAATCTTATTTACTTATCAGATTTTGTTTTCACTGCCTAATAAGTCCTTTTGAAGTTGTGAAGAATCGGCTTGACTTACTTAGATTATCGGTTTTTCGTTACGGTGTGCGCGCGCATCGTAAAAATTTACTCTCATCATTTTTCCCTAACGCGCCAAAAGAAGTATAACTTCAAAAATATTTTTAACTAGCTTTTACCCGCGGCTCCGCCCGCGTGGTCAAAGGGAATTAACAATGAGTTGTTTATCATACATGACACATTTCTGGAGGATGAATAGTGACAGTTCCACGATTAAAAGATACTTAGAGGAACCAGAGGTAATGCT
Source organism: Carterocephalus palaemon (assembly GCA_944567765.1). Taxonomy (NCBI): domain Eukaryota; kingdom Metazoa; phylum Arthropoda; class Insecta; order Lepidoptera; family Hesperiidae; genus Carterocephalus; species Carterocephalus palaemon. Next base: position 10,320,627 of record OX155637.1, on the reverse strand, counting down.
GACCGCAGATAAAGTGTACGTAAACTGACGTACTGGAGCTTTAAGCTAACTTCAATAGAAGTGTGCTATGAGTTTATTATTAGTATTAGTTGCCTATGACTTAATTAATTTACATGTATCATTTGTAAGCGTGATTCAGAAGTTGCAAATAAATCTTACTAACGCCATCTATTAACAACATCTGGAACTAAATATCTAGAATATAACAAAACATCGATATCTTCCCATGGGGATGTTTTACCGCGGTAAAAAGTAGCCTACGTCACTCTCCACCCTCCTCACTATCTCCACACATAAAAACCATACCATATAATAGCTTCGTTGCGACGTGAATGCCGGACAAACAAACAAACACACTTTCGCATTTATAATATTAGTATGGATTGTAATAATTTTTGAAGCTAATTTGACCGAGCTATTTAGGTATATTTAATTTTTTTTACATGTTGTAGGCCTAGGATTTAAAATAAATGTGTCATAAATACATATTATTGTTATATTTTACTGAAAATATTAAACGCTCAAAATATTACAGCATGTAAAAATAGATTTCAATATAATGTACTCATAGTTTTTGTGCTACTGACTGCACTGACTCGTTAGGCAATTAGGGATTTACTAAATTGTATATCTTTTGTTTAGTAGCGAGTAGCGTCCATAGCCCAATGGCTCGCGTCGATTCAATGTGATCGAAAGAGTTAAGCAACGACGGGCGCGGTCGGATGTGGTTGTGGATGGGTTACCGCTAGTGGCAAAATTTCATGGACGCTACCGTGGTTCGGAGGGCACGTAAAGCCGTCGGTCCCGGTTGTTTTCAATATTGGGTACAGTCGTTAAGCCTTGTCGAAGACCTTTGGGTGGCTTGAGAACATTCGACACTGGGTTGGCCACTAACCCCTCCACCAATCCGCATTGGAGCAGCGTGGTGGAGTATGCTCTAGACCTTCCGCAGCTGCGTCTGTGGGGGAGACCCGTGCCCAGCAGTGGGACGTCTATGGGTCGCAGCGATAGCTTTTTGTCGTCATACTCAACGTAGTAATTTAGTTAAAAGTATAAATAACATTATACATAGGCATTAATGCCACTATGAATAGTATGTACATTATACGAGTAGTATACTGTGACAGATCTGCTCTCTGTAAAGCTCATAATAATGTCGGTGTAGCTTAGATGCTACGATACGATGCTATTGTATTAGACAATACATGTAATATAGAGACCATTCGAGTAGGCATGTTTGGTGTGTCTGGCTTTATCTACGACTGAGATGTCAGGAAGTAGTTCTGTGTTGAGTGTATGCCAATTTTCTCGTATGGATGGCATTCTTGCTATGAGAGCAGCGTGTCGTGAATCTTCATGAACAATAAAAATATTGTGATCCGATGTCTGCAAATAGCTCGTTCAGTATGTCAAAGGTCGTATATGTATAAATGTATGTATGCACTGGTTGTCCGTAACAAAAATCAACAACAAAGTCATCAGGAAAAAAAAACATACTTTTCAAATATTTAGGTATATAATGACAATTTTGGACCGCAGTACAATATATTTTTTACTAGTGGACGCCCGCAGCTTCGCTCGCGTTACATATTCACTAACTTCAAAAACGGTAAAGCTTCATACTAACTTAGCACCCCCGTTTTACCCCCTTAGGGGATGAATTTTCACATTTTTCTCGCCGTAAAAACCATCCTTGAACTTCAACGAACATTTAAAAAAAAGAATTGGCCAAATTGGTCCAGGCGTTGTTGAGTTATGCGCTTACCAACACATTTTGCGATTCATTTTTATTATATAGATTACCTACTACATTATAAAATTTTATAATATTTGTTATCTTCACATGTACGTGCTACGCTAGCCTCTGCCAGTCAAAAGCTACCATAGAAAGCTAAACGTCACAATGTTGGGTACGGTTGCGAAAGGCACACAAAGCACACTCCATCACGCTGCTCGAATGCGAATTGGTGAAAGGCTTAAGGGCCAATTCAGTATCGATTTTCTCAAGCCAACCGAAGTTCTTTGACTAGGCTTAAAGATTTTTTTTACCATTTGAACTTTATATAAACTACGACTCATAGTTATCGAGTATCTTATTTATAAGTTAAAACCTTTCATCGTTTTGTTGAAATTGAGTCGTGTAATTCCGTTTCACCATTTGTAAATGCTGGCATTCCAGTGCAGACCAAAATAGCTGTTCGTAGGCGTCGCGGCTAACACCTTTACCTCCCGAAATTTTTACAACAACAAAATTCGAGTAGAATAGAGACCGACAAGCTTATTCTCCGTTAAAAATAATTTCACAGGATTCACGTAATTATATGTAAAACACTTTTTCAAAAAGTACGTTTGATCCAAGGATGTAAGCATCACATTTACTTCCTTCAATAAAAAAAACACGCCAGAAAAGTAGCATAAAACTTGATTAACTTGATTACTTACGTGGTTTTTCATAAATATTCAATTGTAAAAGAACGTTATGTGGAAAAATACGCCAAAGCGTTATTGCGTGCTTTCTAATTTTTAATTTCTGGGCTGCATTTTCCACATTCAGTGTTCAAAGTAGGATATGAGAATAATGTTAGGCTTAGTTTAGGTTGCATTATAAATAAATAAACTTTAGTTAGGAAAAGAAAAAAGTCGGAAGAAGCATAAACGCTGGAATTGTATTTGAATCTGCTCAAGATATTTAATCGACTCTACTCGTCCAGCAAGCACCTAATTTTCCAGCCATAATAATAATATACTGACATTCATTCGCGAAAATTAAAGTCAATATGGAAAGCATGGGTTTTATTATCTTGGAAGTTACGACAAACAGATAATAAATTACCTCACCACGAGTATCACTGTCAATGATAATATTTATAAGATTAGAACTGATAGATTTATATTTCTATTTTAATATCAAAGATAGAAATAAACCTTTTATGCTTGGTTTTTCGGCTTATGTAAGGTTTATGCAGTGCAAATGTTTTTTTTTTCTTTCAAATATTACACGATAGGTGATATCTACTAGGTAAAGATATCTACTAGGCAGCGTAAACAGTGCCCGTGGTATCTTGGTTAGTCTTGTTGACCGGACCATCATCGAAATTTTATTCGGTAGACTGGACTTCGCTAAAACAAACATTTCCACAGTACAAAATAACAGTACAACGCAAAACAAGCCAAAGATGCGGGAGATCTAGAGCTTATTTGACCACGCGGCTCCACTGCGGATTGGTAGAGGGGTTAGTGGCCTAGCTTGTGTTGACACGACAAGAAACTCGGATATATTTTAGTATTTTATTGTAGAAGCGAACACAGTTCCCCATAAAGGATTTTGATACTTTGCTTAATCTTGAACTAGCACCACTAATTTATCTTTATTTCTTGTATTGAAGTTATGTACCTACACTACTTCTTTTAAATAAAATAATAATAATATAATACTATAAACATTCTCTTTTTGCAAGTTAGGTAATCGTATATCGTTAGTTTCGCAGTCAACTGTTTAGTCCACAAATTGCAGTGTTTCATTGTTGAGGGTGACAACCATCGCCAGAATAACTGGACCGGGACCTATGCCTCCCTTACTAAATGCCACTCCAAAAGGCTGATGGATGATTCCCAGGTTAAGTTGACAATATTATTGATTTATCGGTGGAATCCTGGTGGACCCTGATAGGAATAAATCCTACTAATATAAACAGGAAAGTTTGTAAGTATGGATGGATGGATGGATGTTTGTTACAGTTTCACGTAAAAAGTACTGAATGAATTTTAATAAAACTTTACATTAATATAGCTTATACATCAGAATAACACAGGCTACAATTTATAAAGATATTGTGTGAATTGTCCAAAATATGTCGATAAGTGTCAAGTAAGTAGGAAAAAATCTCCCATCTGCGAGGTATTCTGGCGTGCGCTGCCAAAACCGCTAGAGTTACACATATGTAATGTATGATGGAAATGTTTATCTTAAATAGTCTTACAAAAAAGCCCGCCATAGTATAGTAGACCGCTAGTGGCATAATTTCATGGACGCTACCGTGCTTCGGAGGGCACGTAAAGCCGTCGTTCCCGGTTGTTTTCAATGTTGGAAACAGTCGTTAAGCCTTGTCGAAGACCTTCGTGTGGCTTGAGAACATTCGACACTGGGTTGGCCACTAACCCCTCCACCAATCCGCATTGGAGCAGCGTGGTGGAGTATGCTCTAGACCTCCCGCAGCTGCGTCTGTGGGGGAGACCCGTGCCCAGCAGTGGGACGTCTATGAGTCACAGCGAACAAGCGAGAAATCTTTCAACGACATTAATCTCGTAAATACATAACCAAAACGTATCATCGCGGCTAATCCTAGTGACCGGCCGGTCGCGCGATAATGTTTATTTTGATCTTTACGTCCGAAACAGTCATAAAGGAGTCATCGAGCGCGCTGCCAACAATCCAAGTTATTTACACAACGTAAAAATACGTCGTAACATAACACTGTTAAATTAGATTTAGGTACCAGTAGGTATTTTCCATATTGCCTGTTGGACGAAGTGGGCAAGCTCTTCGAGCGTATAATCGCCGCTCGCATCAACAGGCATCTTGCAAGCGTGGGCCCGGATCTATGTGAGCACCAATATGGTTTCCGGCGACAGCGCTCAACAATAGATGCCATTCTCTGCGTGCAGACACAAACAAAGAAGGCCGTGTCCGAAGGGAAAGTTGTGCTAGCGGTAAGCCTAGACATAACTAACGCTTTCAATACTCTTCCCTGGAGTGCGATTGACGAGGCGCTCATTTACCACGAGGTACCCCCATATCTAAGGAATGTGCTGAGTTCCTACCTATCGGATAGAAGCGTGTGCTATACTAGCCGCTACGGAGGGATACAAGAGAGGAGCGTCGTCTGCGGAGTGCCACAAGGTTCTGTGTTAGGACCTCTACTATGGAATCTGGCCTATGATAAGGTTTTGCGGACACTGCTTCCACCTGGAGTTAGTATAGTATGCTACGCTGATGATACCCTGGTGCTCTGTAAGGAGGCGAACTTCACGAGTGCAGCTAGACTGGCAGAATCTGGGGTTGCTCTCATCATTGCTGGGATTCGTGGACTAGGTTTATAAGTTGCGCCACACAAGACCGAGGCACTTTGGTTCCACAGCCTTCGATCAAAGGAGACGCCACCAAACACAACGATACGCATTGGTGAAACGGACGTACAAGTTGGCCAGCACATGAAGTACCTGGGGCTAGTGCTAGACAGCCGCTGGAACTTTGACGAGCATTTCAACCGTCTCGCCCCCCGGATCCACAAGGTAGCGGGTGCAATGCACAGATTGTTACCAAATCTGGGGGGCCCAAGGGAAGAAGTCCGCCGCCTCTATACTGGCGTCGTGCGCTCTATTGCGCTCTATGGTGCTCCCATATGGTCAGGCAGGCTCTCAAGCAATAGGCGAACAGCGGCTAAGATCACCTCTGCCCAGCGAGTGATCGCAATAAGAGTCGCTCGAGGTTACAGGACAATATCATACGAGGCGGCCACAGTCCTGGCGCGATTTCCACCCCTTGACATTCTGGCGGATATGGACACAGAAATCTTTAATAAGATTCGCGTCCTCCGCCAGAACGCCGAGCCCGAAGAGACGGTTGAAGAGCTACGGCGTAGAACTAGACGGCTTGCTCTGCAGCGCTGGGGTGAGCGACTTCGGGAACCGAGAAGCATACGCCAGCGTGTGATTGAAGCCATTCTTCCCAGCTTTGAGGCATGGCTTGAAAGCGATGGACGCACCACCTACCATCTCACCCAAGTACTGACCGGACATGGCTGTTTCGGGCAGTACTTGAACAGAATAGGTAGAGAAAGTTCGGCGCGTTGCTACCACTGCGAGAGTGACGAGGATTCGGCGCAGCATACACTGGAGCACTGCCCTGCTTGGGAGTCGGAGCGGCGTATCCTCGTCCACAATGTCGGGCAGGACCTCTCTCTGTCAGCTATTGTAGCGGCGATGGTGAGAAGTAAGGATGTGTGGAGTGCTGTCATAGCCTTCTGCGACACAGTAATGTCAAAAAAGGAAGAGGCTGAAAGAGCCAGGGAGCGCCGAGACCCTGCTCGGAGGCGAAGCCGCCGTGGTCGGCGTTGGTAACCTCCACCAACGCCGTCCCTGTAGCTCGGGACCAGAATAGCGCTACGGTATCCCCTGCCTGTCGTAAGAGGCGACTAAAAGGGGCCTTCCGGGTTCACGGGCGGCAAGAGTGGGAGCTCGAACCGTATCCAGTGATCCCGGGAAAGACAACGTTGTGTGTGGCTGCACAACGTTGTAGCGACATCTTTGTCGTCCGAGACGAGCCTGTCATGGACACAGCGCTGGAGGGCACCGGTGCGTTCTAATAGAGATCCCGGAGCCCTCCACAAGCGCCGAGGAAGGCCACCGAGGGGGTTTTAGTGGGTGGAAATCCCACATAACCCGGCGTCGCTCCCACGATGTCCGGGTACCTTTAAAAGGTTTCCCCCTCGTAAAACAAAAAAAAAAAAAAAAAAGGTATTTTCCATATATAATCTCCTTTAATCGGGGTGTTCGGGGTTGTCTGTACTGTACCTACGTTTCATGAATCTTGAATAAACAATCGGGGGTTGTATCGGCTTAAGTAATCAATAACGATTCCATGAGTCAATAATGGCAATTTCTCTTTCGCACTAATACAGCACAATCCTGACGTTTCTCTTGATAAATTTCTTCTTGTTCTTCTAAAATCATTTGATTCGCAATGTTTCGAATCCAAGGTGGATTATGGCTTTGTAGGAAAAGAATTGACCGTCTTGGTCGCGGCATGGTAAATGTTAATTGCTATTGATGATAGGTTATAATAAATGTACTACGACTTTCCAGAACACATCATAATTTACAAAAAGTGTCGCGATACCATATTATTATGTCCAACTACTGTAGTTATGTTAGTACTATAACTACATTTTTACATTTTAAAAGTTAATAAAAGTGCCGACAATAATCAAACCATGACTTTAGGTTTATTCATTAAACCTCTGTTTTAATCCTTATCACAAAATTTAATTAAAGACCGTTTCATTACCTGTAAAATACTAATTGAAAAATTACAATTAAATTATAATTGGGTGCCCCCGCGTAGCGTAGTCTTAGATATATTACTTAAAAGATGAATAGAATTAATGAATTGCTTCATATTAGCAACAAATGTTTATAGTTGAATAATTATTAAAAATATAGGATATGTAGGTACTTTTCATCTAGGTGATTTCCACAAGAATGAAGTTTGAAGGACTAAATTCGATCGATAGTGTCTTTAAAGAGGGTGGCAACTAGGCGTAAACGAAAGTATTGTTATGTCTAATTGTTCTAATTAATTCTAATTGTTAATGTCTGAGCGAAGCTGCGGGCGTCTACTACATAGTATAATATACATATATGTAAAAATAAAAAACGTCGTAATGTCTGAACAAATTATTACATCATGTCAAGTATAAACTCTCATCTCTTTTTTCAATACTTTTTAGATTGAAAATACGTTTTGAGTTCAAACTTGTTATTGTAATGTCCCCGAATTGAAATGTTGAAAAAATATTCAATATACAGAAAAACTACTTCTTCAGTTTCAATACTACATAGTAGAGATAGATTTAGAATTTTTAGGATTTTAATCTATATAATAAAAATGAATCGCAAAATGTGTTGGTAAGCGCATAACTCAACAACGCCTGGACCAATTTGGCCAATTCTTTTTTTTAAATGTTCGTTGAAGTTCAAGGATGGTTTTTACGGCGAGAAAAATTTGAAAATTCATCCCCTAAGGGGGTAAAACGGGGGTGCAAAGTTAGTATGAAGCTTTGCCGTTTTTGAAGTTAGTGAATGTGTAACGCGAGCGAAGCTGCGGGCGTCCACTAGTGTAGAATAATAATAATGCATATAACCACCTCGGGACACAGAATGAATACCAGATATTTAATCTGAATCTGTTTTCAAATTATCATTTTTATTTTTAATTTCAGCAAGTTTCACATTAAATTGTTTGGCATTTGATTTTCATCGTAGTATTCGAATAACCACGCAGCGTACTAACACACTGGAAGCGCGAGGCGTACAATTTTAAATCGTCGCTTACTGCCTTTCGTTTTTCCAATGGGTAACGTTATAATTTGAGCTTATGCAGCTGAGTCATTGGCGGCGAAGGGGGGATGCGGAAAGCACTCGCCCCACTTTGCTAATGTACCAATATAACCGAATATTTTCTCACCTGCGCTTGCGAAGAAATTAGGGCGTAACACAGTCACGTAGAAAAGTGCCGAAGTGGCGCCTAATTATTTTAGTGGCGATATCGGGTAGTATTTTTTTATGGATTCGTGTTTTAGCACCAATGTATACATTACATATTTAGAAAAAACAAATTTTATTTTAAAGTTCTCAATAATGTGAAAAAAAATAACGATTTTAATTTTTTTTTCCTGATCCTGAATACTGATACTGAAAATTTGTTTAATTGAATACCTAAAATACTAACTATTCTAGACATTATCAAGGCATCTTTATAGTGTTACTTTTATATTTTTACCATATTTTAACGACTGTAAAAAATAAATGAATTATCAAAGTTCGCCATTATTTTAAAACCATACCTAGTATAATGAAGTTTTTAAGATATTTGAAACCCTTTGAAGATATAGGTACAATGAGCGATTGTTATTTTGTTCCAGTGAACTCTTTTGCTTGAAAAATTGTTTAAAATAATAAAGTGTTCAATATTTACACTATTATATACATACATAAGTTAAAACATACATAAATTAACTTATATCACATATTTTTATATATATATTTCTTGTGTACGTGTGTTGTCACTGAACTCTTCCTAAACGGCTGGATAGAAGTTGATGAAAATTTTTGTGTGTCTTCAAGGGGATTAGAGAATGACATCTAAAAAATCGGTAACAAAAGTGTTGCTACCTTTGCGGACTAATGGGTAATCGAATAATTTTTGACAAATCGGGTAGTAGGTATACAGTTTTCTCCTCAGACCAATAAATATTTTTCAATAAGTTTTCTCATCACGTATTAATGTTAAGATTATAAGAGATCGTATTTGTGAGTCGTAGCTGATTCACATTTGACGTACTATAATCTATTCCACCCACTGGATATCTTCCTCAGTTCTCTGCCAATCGTCAAACTATCACTGCACCTGGTTCTCTGACCTACATTACGTTGTAAAATAGTAACATGCACATGATATGAGTACATACTTGGTATATGCTAAATTTTCAACTCTGATGATGACTTATTAAGTAGGTTAATCCAGGTTGTTAACGGCATGAAGTTTTTAACCGTAAGCTTTGTTATCTGGATATTACCAGACATATCCAGATAACAGTCGTCTAGTCGTCAGAGGCTTGCAGTTGGCGTAAAGATTTCCGACAATTAGCCTATTAAGTGATAACCTTTCGCCAATCCGCATAATACTAGCCTGGTGGCCATAGAGACCCGTGCCCATCAGTGGGATGCTAATGAGTGGGCAGCTTCGGGTTGCAGCCACACGACATTTAAATCAGCCTGTGCTTACTTAAAAAAATTACAATAGTTTTTTAAAGTAGCACAGAATGTTTTTATGATAGCAAGTTATTGTGTATAGTGTTTTTATGATAGTAAAGAGAAATAATTTACCATTGCTTAGTTCCTAACCAGGCAAAGGGAAATAAATTTCCATTTGAAAAAAGATGCCTTTTACTAGTTTCTACTTTTCTATCAATTTTATAAATTATCTAACATAACAACAGAACTGTTGCTAATTTAGAAATTAAGTCGATTTAGTGTACTGCCGTTTCAGGGGTAGTAGTAGGAGCCTAGGTACTATAGGAGTATAGTAGCATAGTAAGTTCTTGATTCAACTTTGAAAAGAGATTTTTCAAAATTGAAATATTTCTTTGTTAAGTTTAATTAGAAATTATTCTATTGTAATTAGAGGTTAATATAATAATATACTAAATATTAAACTTCTATTGTAATCACAATAGAAGAACATAAGAACTCTATAAATTATAAATTATCATCATCATAACTTAATGGCTGTATTTCCCCGAAGGGGTAGGCAGATGTGTGTATACACTTTTCACTATTTAGGTACACCTATGTTTAGGTCCCATGCGGTGGTGAGCCTATTGCTATTCAGCGGGCGCATATTCAGACTCCAAGCTACCGGGAATTTCAAATTAGAAATACCCAATAGTTGTTGAATTGAACCCAGGACCTCCAGCATAGCAGTCGCGGTAACTACCACTAGTACCTACTTGTACTATTATTCTGTGCCACTAGGTCAAATTATGGACCAAAATTAATGCCGATTAATGCAGGCAAGGTCAGGTAGGTTCAAACTGACTACATGAATGTGTTTTTCCTGTGTAAGTAGGTACGTCTACATATCGGGTACCTTTTATTTAAGGTACTATTAATATTAGACCGCAGCTGTGTCTGTGGGGGAGACCCTTGTCTATGGGTTGCAGCAAACATTTATATACTCGTACTTATTTTATGATTTCTACTGTATACAGCAGCTGCGCGGGAGTTATTTAAGGATATGTAAGGATGGTTTAAGTCATGGCTCACCTTATCAGCCAAATATGACAACCCCTTTGACAACATGGGGTTAGTTTTTGTAATGGTTAACAAATTCTCTATAAGTAATTCAGAATGATTAAATCCTTTCATTAAGATCATTTGTGTGTTTGATCGTACATTATTGATCGAAGGTTTGATCAGAATTATCATAGTCTAGTCAACAAGTGCCTTTTTGGTCAACTTTTTTCAGCAGTCTGCGAAAATTATGATTGAGGTGTCATTCGATTCGGAATGGCATCTCGATGATTTTCGAAAAAAAAAAACGAAGTTCCGTAAACAAAAATTACAAAAGTTATTAACAATTAACTATCAGAGGTCCGCTTTTCTTATATTTTGGAAGTGTAGATTTCAGAGAAACCGTAAACCTACGATTTATCTGAACTTTACACTACTTTATCATTATCTTTATATATTTCATATATTTTATCGAAATGGTATGGAAAATTTAATGTGTGCAATGTAAGAAAATGGTTTAGAAATAATTATATGTAAAATATAGATTTTATTGTTATTTAACCAACTCTGAAACAGTTAAAAGACGGAGTCATGCATTATGTAATAAATAAGATTAAAACAAAGTCAGTAACGACAACTTATAAGATAAAAAATAGCACGTAGAATGTCTACGAACGTCTACGAAAATTGAATGTGTGAATATACAGTGAGTTGGGGATGAAGAGGAAAATTCAAAGAAGTTCATTGTTAAGTTCAGCAACTAGTGCTGGCATTTCGTGTGGGCCGCGCGCGGGCGCATGCCAGGGACCGACAGGAATCTGCCAGGAAGCCTGGATCAGCGACATCAGCGGCTCGGACTCGCTCGCACTTGCTTCACCCGAACTGAAATTCGCTAACGGTGTACGTTACGAGCTAACCGAGTTAAGGGTTTCGCCAAATTTTGGGCAAAACAAATATAAGAGAACCGCAACGTCGTTAAGGCGGGCGTGTCTATAAAAGGCCGAGAGGGGGGTGCGCGGGGGTGGTAACACGATCCGCGAGCTCCAGCCGGCCGGCCGCCCTGGAGCCGGCGTGGGGCGCGGGGGGCGGCTCACGGGAAGCGGCTGGTGCGCGCGCGCAGCCCGCACCCGCTCTCACTAGTCGAACGGTGCCCGACCGGTAACGTAGCGCCGACTGCCGACCGAGAGACGAACCAGCGACAATGTCCGCCGTGGCGAAGACTTCCAAGTACACCTACCGCAGCAGCGGCGGCGGCACCACCGACGTCAACATCGAGTATAGCGCCGACCTGAGTGCTTTCTCCAGGCTGGAGGTACCGGCCGTCGAATCAGTGCAGTGCTTGTGAAGTGTTTGGACACATGATAGAATATGTTGTATTTTTCAGGACAAGATTCGTCTCCTCCACGATGATCTGGAATCCGAAAGAGAGCTACGTCAGAGGGTAAGCTGTACGCGCGAAACGTGATATGCGCGCGCGCTGCGTCCATAGCGGGCTCGCGCCGCAGGTGTGGGCGGGCGGCGCCTTTCGCACACCTCTATTAATATCGCAGCCCTCGATTTTACTGCTTCCTTGCGCCCTTCGCTCTAGTGTCATTAAAGCGCTACCCTTAGTTTTAATTAATAAGAACACTGATTTTAACAAAAAGTGTCCTACTCACTGCCAGTTTTTCTACAGCTTATTCATTAAATTAATAATTAAATTACATTTAATATGACAAAAGTATTTTGTGGAGAATGCTGAATTTGATAAAGTTTAAAACAAATGTGTTTGAAATACTATGCATGTAACTTTTATGATATTCATTTAATCATAGTATAAAACAGTTTTTATGTAAGTGTTCGAAACACTAATAATTGTTGTGGCAACTTTTGTTTTTTTAACAAGTACCTATTAAGATATAGAAATTATCATCAGTATATTTAATAGGTATATATTACATATATTATCAGTTATGGTATTATCAAACCATAAAACACAAACATGCGAGACATGTTTGTGTTTCATGGTTTGATTCATTTGGCATCTTGGTTACTCTGTCGAGTCTATTTCGGGCTCGCGTTGCAGTCTTCGTGCGCGCGGTTTTCGTTCCGCGCGGAGACTGCAAACGCGCGAAGCTCAGCGGCAAGAGACTCGCGACCAGCGCTCGCGCACCCTGCGATATATTTAGTCACAGAGCGAAAACATTCAGTGAAACTTCAACTTCTCACTCTCTAGTCTCACTTTTGAAAGTGGGCCAAATGATGCCCGTTCTTGTTGAGAATGCCACAATATTGAAATATAATAATAGATCGCGGAGTTAATGGCGAAAATATCCAAGTTAGTCACAGCTGCCGTTACATACGAAGCGATTCTTATTTTAGCCGGACACAATGTGGAAATATGCGAAGGACGCGTTACAGAATCATGGCGTTGTATAATTTCTACAGATTTATAGTATTTTAGAATATGCACACCACTTCCTTCCTACGCTAAGCAAACAAGTGTTTATATCAACTAGGTACTTATCGCAATCATTTACAATTTAATTAGCACGTACATATTTACCATGCTTTTAACTTCAAATATCAGCTTTTTTTATAAGTTAGTTAATATTTCTTAAATGAAATTAAACTTTAATAAATATCACATAGTAAAACATTTTATTTGAAACAAATATTTTTGATTTATATCTGGTTATTGACCGCATGTTTCACATGTTTCGCTAATAAGAGTACTACTTTTCCATAGATCGAAAGAGAGAAGGCAGATTTGAGCGTGCAAGTCATCCAGCTCTCAGAGCGGCTGGAGGAAGCCGAGGGTGGAGCTGAAAGCCAGGTAAACACATACCTAACTGTAAAACTTAGGAAATAAGCTAAGCTAAGCATAAAAGTATGCTACAGGTAAGAGTATTTTATACTATCTAAGATATCCGCTAGTAATTAATATTACGGCTGACAGTGAATCTACTTAATAATGTGTATATAAAAAAGTAATTGTTCTTTAAAAAAACTGTTAACACAACAACCCTCCAACAACCAGGCAAAAGTTCCAATTTGTGAAAAATGCAAATAAGTCGTCGTCGGTGAGATTAAAGTAGAATGGTAAGGTAAAAGGAAACCAAAATGATGAGTCAATATTTATTAAGTCCATTAATATTGTGGTATCACAATTCATGTGCACAATACACAATATCCATTGATTATAATTGCTTTGCGATATATTTAATTGTTCATTATCAGCAACGCGATCTACACCAAGCTAAGCGACTTAACTAAACATAAATTTAAAATAATGTTTTCAGGATAACGTTTTTTTCTCAATATTGTCAATCAAAACAAAAAAACATTTTACCTTTTTAAAATATGCATGGTGTACACACTCTCTTTCTTTCTGAGGTAGGCAGTGAAATACAGGTGTAATTTATATTATGTAAAATGTGCAAAAAAAAAATTATAGGAAATATTTATCATAATAATCAAATTCGTACCCTAATAGAACTATATAAGGGTGCGCAATTTGAAACGGTATTATATTTTTTTCCAGTTCGAGATCAACAGGAAACGCGATACTGAACTGACCAAGCTCCGCAAACTCCTTGAAGATGTCCACCTGGAATCCGAAGAAACCGCGCACTTACTTAAGAAGAAGCACCAGGAAATCGTGGTTGACCTTCAAGATCAGATCGATAAGCTTACCCACAACAAAGCCAGGTAGGACTTTTGTATATCTCATAAATGTTTCATAGTCTTAAGTCTTAAGATTCCCAATACGAACTAACACTGCGTATATTGTTTTATTAATAAGAATTGCTATGCGAAACATTTGTCTTTGCGAGAAATGCTCTGCGTCGAAATATAAATTTGTTTCAATCGCCGAATACAATTGTCCAACATGTTCGTTCTCTTTATTGCATGGTACAATTTCCTTGTTGGCAGGGCTGAGAAGGAGAAGTCCAAGTTCCAAGCTGAGGTCTACGAGCTTTTGGCCCAAGTGGAGAATATTACCAAGGAAAAGACCACGGTGATCAGGACCTGCGAGAGGCTCGAAGTTACCATCAGCGAACTCCATATCAAGATCGAAGAGCTCAACCGAACCATTGTGGACATCACCTCCCACAAGCAGCGCTTGTCCCAGGAGAACATTGAACTTACCAAGGAAGTTCAGGACCTTAAGGTAAATAAGACTTAACCACAGAATACATAATAGTACAAGTAACTCTAAATTTAATTCATCTAAAAGTAATTGAAATGTTATTAGTAAAAATAACATCGGGTGATCTTCGGCAATCAAATGACATTTATATGTATTACATTAGTATGTCCACAATTCGACCTTGCCTGATCTAACATTTTGTTATTTTTACCCTAATACAATTTTACAATTTCCTTTAAATCCGTCAGGATTTTCGCCCATCAAATAATTTTTTTTATATGAATAAACGTCTTTTTTTTAGCACGCAAATGTTACATTAAAAAAATATGATTTCAGGTGAACATTGAGAACGTAGTTTACCTAAGGAGCCAGGTGATCAGCCAGCTTGAGGACTCGCGTCGCAGGCTCGAAGATGAAGAGAGGAGGCGCTCGATGCTCGAGGCTAGCTTGCACCAGGTAACATATTATAAATTAATACAATTTGTGTAACAATGAGCAAAAGAAAATATAAGATGTTTTACATCTTACAAGTGTACTTGGTAACCATATATTGTTATTATTTGATATGACATTTTTTTCTAATTATTTAGGTTGAGATTGACTTGGAATCCGTTCGAGTCCAACTTGAAGAGGAATCCGAGGCGCGTTTGGACCTGGAACGCCAGCTTGTTAAGTCCAACGGTGAAGTTCAACACTGGAGGTCTAAGTTCGAGGCTGAAGCCGCGGCCAGGGCGGAGGAGATCGAAGAGATCCGCCGCAAATACTCCGCCCGCATCCAGGAGCAGGAGGAACAGATTGAGACCCTCATCGTTAAGATCAACAACATTGAGAAGCAGAAATCCCGCCTACAGAGTGAGGTATAAACGGACAACTTACAAGTTACTATCGATTTATTTTGAAATATTAGTAACAATTCTATATCAATTATTTTTGTATTAATTAATACTTTTAACGCAGGATGTAATGATGCAATCAAATAAAACTTTGATTAATATTATAAAAAGTATGAACCGTATAAACCTACCAGTATCTTTCGCTGTTAAATAATCAACTTCGAAGAACTTCTAATATAGTTTCCGTATTTATTTATAGGTTGAAGTTCTTATCATCGATCTTGAGAAGGCCAACGGAACGGCTCGGGAGCTCCAGAAGAGGACCGAGCAACTTGAGCGCGTCAACATTGAAATCAAATCGCGTCTGGAAGAGACTGTCCAGCTTTACGAGCAATCGCAGCGTGATCTTCGCAATAAGCAGACTGAACTGCAACGCGTCTCGCACGAGTTGGACAAGACTCGCGAACAGAAGGATGCCCTTGGTCGTGAGAACAAGAAATTGAGTGGTAAGTTAATAAAGTATTTTTAAGTTTGACCGATTCGATATGAACAGATGCAACAATCAGATGAGTAAGATGAGAAGCGTGAATAATGGAGAGCACGATGAGGAATACGGACAACAAACTGCCCTCCAACCAGGTGGAGTGATGACTCGAAGAAGTCCGTGGATTTAAGTAACAGAACTGTGCGAACCATTACAGTGATGGTTGGTTAAGCTTATTGACGCACAGTATGCTTTGGAATGAGTTATGCTCGGTGTTTGTGAAAATATGAGAAACGTGATAATTTTTCGTATTAAACTAAGTAGTAAGGTATTCGGTATTTGATCAATAAAAGTTTAAAATGGATTTGAGAAAATAAGGACGTTTAAAGAAATTAAATCACCATGGCTTCTTCTGTAACAGGTAAGGTTTCGCGTACATATCTATATAATAAGCCTAATTGCTAGGTTTTACAAAGTCAGATTTGAACAGCGATGGCTATTGAACTCACTTCTCACTGTGGGTGAAAGGGGTGTGGTTACAAATCCAATCGGCTGCACCAATAAATTTTCTAAATTTTGTACGATTAAAGAGACGAAATCCGTTATAATCTCGAAGGTTGCAAATCTGTACTTGGCCAACGTGGTAGGTTAGGCCATAGTCAACACTATGGCCTAACCTATCGCATTCCGAGAGGAGACCCCAGACCAACACAAGGATAATGAAAGGGTTCTGGTGATGGTGGTCAGCAGAGTCCAGAAATATTAACATGTAACTTTCCTCTTTAGATGACTTGCACGACGCGCGTGCCAATCTCACGGAGTTGACCCGCCGTCTTCACGAGCTCGAGATCGAGCTGCGCCGTCTTGAGAACGAGCGAGAGGAACTCACCGCCGCCTACAAGGAGGCCGAGGCTGTAAGTAAACAACAAAAACAAGTACTTATGTAGAATTCAACTATACGAATTCAAATAACGACTTTGTCAGCGACGGAGGAAACCATTCAATCAATATTGGCTTCTTACGGACGATACGACACGGTACGGACGCACTGATATAAACTTGTCTGCGCTTTTACGGATGACAATTATCTTACCACGGCATGTCGTGCGCTAAACGTGCACCGTGGGATGACGCATGAAGTGAAGTCGCACTTCAAACCTTTTGAGCAAAATACAGCGTTATATTTCAATAAAATGGTCTCACAGTCAATGCTTGAAGTCAATAGATAAAAAATAATACTAATACACACGCACTTTACGTGGTTTAACGTGTTGTGCACGTGAAAAGCAAACCTGTTTCGGTTATTTTTTCTAAGTAATTTTTCCAATGTAACACACGTACAGACACTCACTCACGAATCACTTAAATATTTTGCTTAGTAAATTTAGAATAAATCAGCAATTATCAGACTAAAAAATTGTTCCTAGGTTAGTGACTAATTAAATGCCTAGTCACCTAAATATAGTGCGTCACACTTATTCAATTGTAATTAGTATCTATTTTGGGTAAAGTCATAAGCAATTAGCAACCCATTGGCAGTAGTTCAGCTACATACAAACTGTAGACCAATATTAAACTTAAACATTTGCCAGCAATCCAACTGATACCGACGTAGGTAATATTATAGAACAAAAAGCAACAGTATAAACATCTTTTTCTTTTTCAATTAAATTAATTCATTACATTTCAAATATAAAAATTCACTGAAATAAAAAAATTAAATACAATATGTAAACGTAACGTTTAAAATAATTTAAAAGAAAACAAACATATAGGTAACATTGGTACAGCAAGGTGTGTATGATGCCGGAGGTAGCCAGTCAAGTCGCGTCACGATTTTAAATATTAATAATATTTAAATGGAAATCGAAAATAAACATGATTAAAATTTAATTTTAACAAAAATTGTTACTGTAAGGATTTTAGCACGGACTGTCTCAGAGTCATGAAAGGTACTGAACTAAAGACAGTGGCATAATTTCCTCGCTAAGCGCAGTGCGTTTAAGCTAAAGGGCAACGATTTTGCTAATGAAAGCAACTTAAGTTCATACTTATTTAAATATCTTACAGCATATACAATCGTAAGATTAGAAAATAGGTAGGTAATGAAATGAATTAATTACATGTGTCCAAATTAGCTTGATGTCGTACAATATCACGCTTAGGCTCATATTTTCTATATACTATAATGAAAACACTAAATGCTCAAGAAAATGCAGATATAATTATGTAAGAGTGATATAATGCACACACACTCACACCCCCGCGCTCGGCCTAGGCCTGTGTTGCGGGTGGCGGACACACACTGGAAGCAACACGATTTACACACATGAGAAATTCAAATATTTATCTGCAAAATAAATATCTGCTCCGGCCGGGATTCGAGCCAGGGAGTCGAGGTTCGGCAGTCAGGGAAACTCACCACCGCGCCATAGAGTCGTCAAAATCTCATACGAATATTTGGTATGTGTTTGCAGGGCCGTAAGGCTGAGGAGCAACGTGCGCAAAGACTGGCCACTGAGCTCGGCCAGTTCCGTCACGAGGCCGAGCGACGCCTCCAGGAGAAGGATGAAGAGATCGAATCCATCCGGTAAGACCAGACAACGATACAGATAGAGTACCTGCCATAAAACACATGGAAACATCATCGACAAAATATCAGTTAAATTATGACAATTAAATTAAGTAACTTCAACAAGTAACGAACCTATCTGAACGAATCACTCGAGACTTACGTTCCTTTCCTTCTTTCTGATCATCGCATGGTATAAAACTACATACTTAATATCCCACTGATAATCAGTTCACCAGACTAAACATCACTGACTTCACAATCAGAGTGCCAAATAGGAACTGTAGGGAACCGTCCACATCGCCTTTGACTACTTACCAATACATATTATTGCTGTTGAGTGATAACGTCATCTAATCACGTAATGTTCAAACTATTGGATATACAACCATGACACATTTTGTTTGGATAACTGCCAATAGATAGATGATATAATATGATTGCTGTAATCAATCGAGATAAAGAAAATAATATAAAATGTACATACTACAAAATTTCATTGAACTTTATATACTATAGTTAAGTGTATGTCCTTAGTTTAAACTATTTATAGCTTGATAGACATGCATCCGCATTTAATATAATATTGAAAATTGGCACGATTTCTGTTTAAATATAACAGCTCTTCTGATTGGTGATTATTAGCAGTGTACGTAAAATATCATTGGCACATCAATGCTGATGAAATCTACAAAAGTCCCGAGCGTTTTCCCTGTGCCCCAGTTACGATAACCTCGGTGGCTGATGGCACACGGCTGATACTTCAATCAACGTTTCGCTTAATCTATCATCATGCCGCCGGTTAAGGTGCCCGAATATAAGTGGAATAAGCCCCCCACTGCTGTCTACGAAGATAATTATGGATATGGAATTAACTTCTATCAACCCATGATAGACTATATAAATAACAAAGAACAAGGGGTGGCAGCCAAACCGCCTCATTTACCGTGGAACAATGAGAGGGGATTAGAAAAGTATAGATTTGATAAGCCAATTCAACCATATTCCGAAGCAGACGTATCTAGAATTTCACATGAAATATCGGAACAAGCGAAAAAAGATTTGAATACGTTCAGCGTAGGAAAACGATCTCCTTTTTCGGTGGTTGCAACGGCAGCAGCAGCGAACGTTACAAAACACGTTGGTGTTGAAAGTGTTGTATCCAAAACTAAGAAGAAGAAAATGGACAGGGAAAAATTCAAAGCAGAACGGGAAAAGAAGAGGTTCAATGAAATCGAAAAGGAACTTGAGTTATATGAAGAAAACATTAATGTAGGATCTGAATTAAAAAGGAAAGCCCAAATGTATCGAGGTAAATCAGCCAAGGCTATCGCTCAGACATTGCTACAAGAAAGTAGACAAAATGTTGCAGAAGGGCGATATAGAACTCCGAAAGTTATACAGCGGCCAATCCCTAAAGGAAAAGTGCATATGGACCATGATTTATCTGACTACACGGAAAAAATACGAACGAAACTTCATAATACAAAACTTTCGAATGCTTCTAGCAGCTATGTAGAATCTAGTACTGAAATTGCTAGTAAAGTGCGTGCAATATCTCCTACGACGTGCATTGTCAAAATCGAAACTGAAATACCTGTGATAAATATTGATTACGTGCATAAACTAAACGAACTAAAAGAAACTATAAAGCAGTTTGAAAACCTAAACACACATTTTATGTTTGACTCTAGGTACTTAAATTGACGGAGTTAGACGGATTATTAATTAAATTTTAGTAATTTTTGTGATGCTGATAAAGTGTACTAATTTTTTTTTTATAGCAAGCAGACCAGCATTGAAATCGAGCAGTTGAACGCCCGCGTCGTAGAAGCTGAGACTAAGCTGAAGACGGAGGTGACTCGTATCAAGAAGAAGCTGCAGATCCAGATAACTGAGCTCGAGTTTTCGCTGGACGTTGCCAACAAGACCAACATCGATCTGCAGAAGACCATCAAGAAGCAGTCGTTGCAGGTAAAAATTTAGAAGTTATTGTTGGCCAATTTTTGTATAAGTTTTCTAAATGCCCTGTTTTTTATGGTATTAAATTGTATCATTTTTAGCTCACTGAGATCCAAACCCACTACGATGAAGTACAGAGGCAGCTCCAGGTGACTCTTGACCAGTATGGCGTTGCTCAGCGCAGAATACAGTCTCTCACTGGCGAGGTTGAAGAAATTCGTGGCAACTACGAACAGGTGAATATTAAAACTACTAACACTTTTAAGCGGAAGCATAAATTGGAAATTGTGTTCCTAAATAGCTTCTGTACAATGCATAAAGTCAGTTAATTTACTTTAACGCTTACGCTGCGACGTAAGCCATAACTTAAAAATTGTTTTCCTTCACTGAAATTTGGATATCTAATATTATACGCAAAGTTTAAAATTTTATGTTGTTTAGGCCCTTCGCGTCAAGCGCACCATCGAGCAATCGTACGAGGAAGCGCAGACCCGCATCAATGAGTTGACCGTCATCAACGTCAACCTGTCGAGCAGCAAGGCCAAGATCGAGCAGGAGCTCGCGGTCGTGGCTGCCGACTATGACGAGATCACCAAGGAGCTCCGCGTCTGTGACGAGAGATTCCAGCGCGTCCAGGTAAATTACGCTTGTTTTCAGAACATGATTGGACAAATAAATGTTTAAGAAACAGGTCATATTCATTTCAAAAAATAAAGAGTAGTAAATTAGAGTAACAATAAAGTACAAATACAAGAACAAGAAAACGGTGACTGCCCAGTGGCTCTCGAACTCGTCTCTCACTCGAGCGGTCCGGGTTCAAACCGGAAAAGTCATTGGTCACACCAATGACTTTTCTAAGTTATGTA
Organism: Carterocephalus palaemon; assembly: GCA_944567765.1. Classification (NCBI taxonomy): domain Eukaryota; kingdom Metazoa; phylum Arthropoda; class Insecta; order Lepidoptera; family Hesperiidae; genus Carterocephalus; species Carterocephalus palaemon. The sequence continues at coordinate 10,299,206 of OX155637.1, read as the reverse complement.
CGATTTAAGAAATTAAATGTCACTTGCTGTAACGGTGAAGGACACATCAGGTGGAAGCCTGCATGCCTGAGAGTCCTTCTTAGTGTTCTCGAAGGCATGTGAAGTCTGCCAATCCGCACTCTCCCACTCACTCAGTAAGAGGAGACCCGAGCCCAACAGCGGGACTAAGAAATAAAAAAAGAACAAGTAAACATACAAGATTAGTTTACACCTATAATTTAAATCTGTCCAAGATCAAAAAATAGAGCTTTGCCTCTAGGACCCCTGAGTTTGGAATAGGAAATTCACCGAAAAATAATTCCTTAAATTGACATTACAGAACCATAAGTAATAATATTACTAAAATATATAAAATTGTTTATATCGCAGACTGAGCTGAAGCACACCGTCGAACACCTACACGAGGAACAGGAGAGGATTGTCAAGATTGAAGCTATCAAGAAGTCTCTCGAAATTGAAGTCAAGGTTAGTAACTCATTAGCGTATTTATCAAGTGCTTATACCAAACAAATGCGTGAAACAGATTTAGAATGGGTGAATTTATATTCCGCTAAGACTTCAATATCTCGAAATTTTTAATTAAACTATTATTGTTTTTATATTCAACGGCTCATAATTTTATGACACATCGATTTTTGACTGGTCGATAACGACTAAGCACTCCTGGGTTCGATTCGTTCTCATGCATGCAGGTTTCCTCATAATGTATTACTTTACCGTCACACATCCGGTGATATTTAATTTCGCATATAACGAGATAAGGCATTGGTGAGTGCCATTTGGATTAAACCCAAGGACTGGAATGTCTCCCATGCACCCTGTAATAAAAACATTAGTGTATAAAATCAATATTTTTATTTTTTAGAACATTTCTATTCGTCTGGAAGAGGTTGAGGCTAACGCCATCGTCGGTGGTAAACGCATCATCAGCAAAATGGAGGCACGCATTAAGGACTTGGAGCTGGAGATGGACGAGGAGAAGAGGAGGCACGCGGAAACCATTAAGATTCTGCGCAAGAAGGAGCGTCAGCTCAAGGAAGTTATGATCCAGTGCGAAGAAGACCAAAAGAACATTTCCCTTCTTCAAGACTCCCTTGAAAAGTCCAACCAGAAAGTCAGCATCTACAAGAGGCAGTTGAATGAACAAGTATGACTTTTATCTTAATTTTTTTAATTTTCTAGTTGGTAATATAATGTTTCAATTCGATCTCCTTACTTACTATTTAAATTTGTTATCTACAGGAGGGAGTATCCCAGCAGAGCGTAACGCGGGTACGACGATTCCAGCGTGAGTTGGAAGCCGCTGAGGACCGCGCTGACGTCGCCGAGAGCAACCTCTCGCTCATCCGCGCCAAGCACCGCACCTTCGTCACCACCTCCACGGTGCCCGGCTCCCAAGTTTACCTCGTCCAGGAGTCTCGCGCTCTCAGCACAGAGTGAGCGTACCACCCCTCGCCCCAAAACACCAGCATTTCTCTCCACCTGTCGATTATGGGGCGCAATTCCGGTCGGGTATATTAAGCCTAGTCGTTCGTTAAGTGATGTTTGAGTTACGCGATAGATGGCGCTAGCTGTCTAATGGGTCAAGTAGCGCCATCTATTGATCACCGTAAGTCGGGACGGGCGCTCGGTACTTCGGCTCGCCCTAAAGTTGCCGTGTCTCCACAGTGCATGCTATGCCGACTACCGACCGTTCGTCCCGAAATAATTTTTTATTGTAATGCAATCAATAAAATAAAGGAACCAAAAACTCAAAAAGCTTTTTTTTTCAATATTTTTATACTATAAGGTCACCAGCGCTACGAAAAAAAATGTCGTTACGTACCGTACATTTTAGTTGCAGTAGTTTGATAATACATGCATATATATTTAATTTTTATTTTATATTTTAATTTATTAATTGTGCAATGCGTATTGTACGTTTGTATCTGTAACTTGTAATAATTAAAAATAAATGCTATTTATGTTAAAGAGTTAAATAAACAAAAAAAGTAATAAAATTTCAAAAACACGGCGGGTTTTATTTATTACACATTATGGGGATAGTTGGTGACCTCGGATGTAGATTGAGAGTTTCTGTATAAGGAACGAGCGAACGCTACTCGAGTTTAAGCAGCTTCCGCCAATCTCGCCTCCCTGGGATAAAAGTAGAAAGAATATTTCACTTGATACCCATTACAGTTCCTTGTATGTAATTCATAAATTAATATGAAGAATCAAAAAACTTCCACGGACACTAATCTAATCTATTAAATGATCTTTACTAATCAACAAACTCAAAACCCTTCAATGTTATTATTCATCCTAAACTCTCAATCTACATCCGATTCTACTAACAAGACCTAATGTGGCTCTATCTACATCCCAACCTAAATTAGAAGCTATAAACAACCGGCCCAGGTTACAAAGTACTCCAAGGCAACAACAAACACAAGGTAAACTTTTGTTTTCCAACTTGATTATATGATGATATACATATTTCAATTAAATAATTATACCGTTAAAATTTTTTTTAAAAAAAGCTTTTTAATACTTTTTTTTAATTTCATGCATTGTCATCGGAACCAAATATGTGTGCCAAATTTCAGCTCGATAGCTTCAGTGGAAATGGATGAAATATTGATTGCAAGATTCAAGCACATACATACATACGAGTGAAGTTAAATAAAAGCTTTTTTAATGGATCTACAAAAAAAAGGAGACGAGAAAACCGGAGTTCCGAAGAGATAGTTGTAAATGTGTTAAAATAAATACTTCAGATTGATTCACTATCAGATGTGGCACAAATGAATGTGGAAGACATCTGTACATATAATATGTATACTTTGAATACTTTGAAGTTTAGACTACAAGACGTCAATTTTCCTTTTTTTTTAATTGTATAAAATAATGATTATGACGTTATCACGTAAATCTATCGTCCGTAAACCGACTTTACAGACAACCAGTATTTTACATTCAGGCTTCGCGACACGAGCGAGGAACTTAGTAGTAAGGACTTAATCATCGGTAATAGAATTCTTGGCAGTAGTAATAATAAAATCAAAATATGTTGGCTTTGGTAGCTCTAATAAATAATTAAATTTTATAATTATCTTTTTTGCATTAAGTCTATTTTCAATATTTTAACTGTTGAATAAACGAATCTAACGGGCGCCCATCGAATGACGTCACATTATCCCAATATTATTTATATCCACGCCATCTATAGGTGAATAGATAGTATAACCATAAGTATAACTGCTAATCAAAAGATGGCACCTCGCTTCTTCATTAAAATGAATCGAAGCATGTGCTGTGGTGGCCTATTCACACAAAGATCTCCGGCACAGATAAAAACATTATTATGACTATGTTAGTTATCAGAAACTTATAAACTTGTTCTTTTGTCAATTATGTTTTTTTTTTCTTATTTAATATGCTTCAACATCATCATCACAACCCTTTCTTTGTATCACTGTTGGGCACGGGTCTCCTTAGGTCTTAGTCCACAACGCTGGCCAAGTGCGGATTGGCAGACTTCACATGCTTTCGAGAACGTTATGAAGAACTCTCATGCATGCAGGTTTCCTCACGATGTGTCATTCACCGTTATAGCAAGTGATATTTAATTTCTTAAATCGCACATTACTTAGAAAAGTCATTGGTGCGTGCCGCTGGGGTTTAAAACCCCGACCGCTCGAGTGAGAGGCGAGTTCGATACCCACTGTACTGTCGCCGCTTAATATGCTTATTGTCAATAAACTTTTGTTTTTTAATTTATCTTTTAATTCTGTATACCTGTGTCCATGTGTGTGTGTGAAGGATTTCTTAATTCTTATTCTTATTGATACCTAAATGTTTAATATGGGTGTGAAATAAACATAGGTATGTCACACCCTTAAGGGTAACATTTTTACAAACTGAATGCATCACAGAACAGATAACCTCTTTTATCTGTTCTGTGGAATGCATGTTTGTTAAAATATTTTTCTGAGAATATGGATAGGTTCTATTATGTTCCCTAATGGTAACTAACATTCACACTCGCTCAAGAAAAACATCGCACTAGCAATCGCTATCCGCCAGATAAATCCTTATTTAACTAGTTCTTGTTCCATAACAAGCATACTTAAACCAACCGCTACCAAGTGATAATCTATGTTCCACTGTTGGGTACGGGTCTCCGCTTGCATGGGAGGATTTAGGCTCTATTCCACAACGCTGCTGCTCAGTCTCACGTAGTCAGACTTAACATGTCATCGAGAACATCAGACATGCAGATATGAATAACTTACAGGAATACAGGCTTCCTCGCAATGTTTTCCTACATCTTTACTGCAGATTAAATTTAATTAAAAAAAATATCTTATGAACTTTGGTTACCGGTTGGATTAGAACCCAGACCCCCTCGAATAGATGGATTATTACCGCTGTTTCGGTCACCTAATTTTATATTCTACTGATGCTACTCAGATTTTTTTATCTTATTAGCTTGGTATAGCTTAATTTTTTTTTTCAAGAAATATGAATTTTCCAAACTGTCATCATATTAAAAAGTAGCTACCTTTTATTTACTACAGCAGGACAAATGCATCTGAAACCACGTCACGGAGTCGTCCCGTGGGATGTCACTGCGCACGTGCGTTCCGAGACGGTACGCAGCTGCCGCCCGCCCAGTCTTCGGCCGCCCGCCTTACGTCGCACGCGCATCCATATACCATTTCATTTCGCCAGGTAAGTCAATCAGCAAGTGTAATATTCAAAAAAATAACAATACAGCCGCATACATAATAGCCGGGACGTCACGAAAATTACTTCTCGCGAATAACAACCTAAACCACGTTACTATTTTATTTTCGTACTGCATTAGATTCGATGCATGTCGTCGTAGCCGTGGATTTGTAATTATCCAAAAAGATATTATGTGGTAGCTTGATACGTATTCCAATATTGTTTCGACCAAACGGATTACTCAAGTATTTTAAACAGAATTAATATCTTCAGTCTGCAGATACTCACATACGCGTTTCCCGTAATATATTAACTTTAGTGCACTTACACTATGCTTTACGTACTCCAGCTTCGATTAGATATTTCAAACAGGTGCTTAGTGTGTTGAAAATTTTACTGCATATATTCGTACAGTGTTCATAACGTAGAAGTCTTGTTTATGTAAACAATGTTTGCAGAATTGGCTGTGGTATTTTAAAATGATATATTTTCAAAGGCTATTTATTGACAATGTGATGTAGCAAGACTGTTTCGTGAAGTAATAGAATATAAAACACTACGTGTTTAAAAACAAAATATAAATATTTCTTTAATTAAATAAAATTTGGAGTTTGTAATAGCAGTTGGACGACGAGTCAGTTGAATTAAATGTATAGGGGATTGTTGTGGATCAATATTCCGTTTAAAAATTATCACAATCATTTTACATTTTTACGCTTTTATTCAACAACAACTTTTTCTCTCAGCAGTAAAAATGGCAACCAAATAAAATTTGAATACAACATTCATTTGAGGAGTTCCGTCATCTATCATGCAAGCGAAGAAACTGTTTATCTTATTACCAATCGTGGTTAATCTTAATACAAAAATTCTTTGCCATCGGATTTCAATACACAGTCATATAAAATTTGAAAATCGTAATATAAATAAAAGGAAATGGTTCAAATAAAGTTCACAAGTTTTGACAGTTAAAACACATTGCAAGTTAAATGAAAGCCTTTATAAATATGTGTATGTCAACTTAATATGCTAACGTAACAAATACAGTGATTGTTTACATTTTACATATGGATGTAACGATGCACGTAGTCCTAAAATACTTAAAAGTACAATAGTACTTAATAGTCTAATATTTCCTCCGTGCTATTACAATCGCAAGTATGACAAGTCCAAGTCTTCCTTTTTTTAAACAAACCATCAATCAATACATTTAACTTTATAGTACATATTAATCAATACATTTATCAATACATTTATTTTTCATAACATGCAGTGTAAAAAATTATTTGTTGTTGATTGATTGTTTCATCAAATTAATTTAAAGATTCATTTGATTCCATCTCGCACATAGCGAGGGACAGACAGACAGACAGACAGACAGACAGACAACAATCAATTTGAAAAAAATATTAACTGTATTTTATATATTCTGTACTTATCAACCCCTGAGTGGTATTTTTTTTTCAATACCTACTTATCTATATTTATTAAAAATACAGTCGCGAATTCCTTAGAGTTAAATTAAATGTATAGATTAAGAAAACGACAACGATCTTCTTTGTAGATCGATGGCTATTCCGGTTTGCGAACTGATCGTGTGGCCTGTTTTATCACGTTTGTGCTTTTATATAGGATTTTCATAAATAAAGTGTGTTGGCAGCCGTTGTTCGGATCTATGTCAAGTTCAACAGTAACGAGTAATTTCTTAACGCAAAACGGTTTAATGTCTGTTTTGTTTTACTTCTTGCAACCTTCCACCGATTTTTTTTACAGTAGCTCATAAACAGGAAAACATTCAATCTAAATTTAAAATAATTATTCATTGATGTTATTAGTAAGCGTTTAACTTTAATCATTGACAATACAATAGCTTATTAAATAATAAGCTATAATAACTTTGATAAGTAGGTACTCGTACCAATATACGTTAATATGTAAAAGCTTTGGTCGGTCACATTTCATACTTACAATTATTTAATTATTTAATGGTATTTTTTCTGGGAAATGCTTTTGCGCATCCTGCCTGTTTCTGACCGAATTTTAATTATAAAGAATATCAATAGGAGTAACAATATTTTAGGTGCCTACTACGTATCTTGTTAACGTTTAAGTTTTATTGTTATGGCGAGTCAACCCTTTTCATGCTGAAAAAGCATGAAAAGCAAGCATGAGCAACATGAAAATGAATGGTGGATGGTGTGGCTGACATTTTGATGATATAATATTATGTGGAGTTTTTTATCATACTAGCCCTACCACTACATACCTTTGTCTCGCTCTTGGGTTCAGATCTCTTATCTCTCTTTAGCAAACGCCACCAGAATAATCTACAATGATTGTATTATATCTTTTGCACACAAAAAATACTTGAGTAGTATCTTGACTTACTTGAGTGTCTATCTGAAACAATTTTATTACATGGTTGATTATGTAAAACAAACAAAAGCATCTTTTTAAAGTACCTACTATAAGTAGCAAGTTTGAGTCCAAGCAAACGGATATACAAACGAACGGGGATATATAAAAATAATTTGTCAGGATATCCCATTGCATCGAATGCACCTATCTATTTTTAACTGCCCCGACTAGTGTGCACAACTCTGTGGCGCACAATGATATAATTATACACTGTATAGTGCATTGAGTTATATTTACTAAACTTCACCTGTATTTATAGCAAGATAGAGTTCAAAAACACGATAACTGATCAGCCATAGGTAAATATTCAAGCATGCGCTTCTGTCCTGTCATTTCTGTCAAGCGGTACTTGCTGGTGCGTATTTAGAATCTTCCACCTATATTAAAAAATAAAATAAAAGTGTAAATATCTATATTCAAATTATACGGTATCTAGCTTTAATCCTCTGTTGAGATTTTTATGCGATACGGAAACGTTCACAAAAATCACTGAAAATTAAGACATACATTAAATTCTTAAATACCTCTCCTAGCATGTCCAATACATATTATTATATACATTTTTAACTGGTTGCCAAAGGGGTCATCTTATAATTACGGAAGTAGAAAGAGTTCCCAAGATGACTTATAAACTATAGTAGTGTCGTCTAGTTCATCTTCCTTAGGGATCGCGAGTGCAACTGCTAAACTGGGGACCTGGGTTTTCTCACGATATCCCCAGTGGCATGGAGTCTAGATTGTACATGCATTTGACGTTGATTCTTAAAAGTTTATTAATCTATTGAATTACAATACAAAATGACAAAAAATAAACTTAAAATCTGTACCTATCTATTCGTTGTCATATCCATAGAGTCTCCCATAATGTTACAAACCCAAATAGACGAACAGGAAATGTACTAAGCGTATCTACAACTGAAATTTATATACCTGACCTGTTAACAATCCACGAATGGCTTGAGTCATGGTCTACCCTTGGAAGCTAATTTTCTAATTCCCAAAATAAAATAAAAATGTAGAGTATTGTTTTAGTGTAACCTATTATTATAAGTTTTTAAGATGCTTCCTGTGATCACTAATTTGCGCTTAGCGTTAATTAAAAATGACACACTCTGCCAATGTTTCACGCGTCGGTGGCGTCCATTCCATTATGAGTAATCACTGTATCACTCAACGTGTTTTATTTTATACATATTATTATGATATATTGAATATTCAAGTAATATTTTAGGGCAAAATTTCATGTTGATATGAATAAACTGCCAAGCCTGACTGAAAAATATTATGTGAAGAAACAATTCAATCCCCATTGGAGCAGTGTGGTGCAGAATGCTCTTGACTGTGACTGTGGGTCCTGTACCCAAAACGAATTACTATTATTTCTGACTTTTTAGTTTTGAATTAGGTTTTTTGATATTTTAATATCGTTATTATATTTGTAACTTATGAGTTTAGTTTTAGTATTTTAGTGGGGTGCTTCACCGTCGCACCACTTTTATCCTCTCTCTTTCCGCTTAGACAGATAAACACAAAATTTGCCCGTATTTAGAATTGTATCTGCTTTAATGATACATTTTTTTAAATTAAATTTATATATAATCAACTCTGTGATAATTCCTTATATATAAAATAAAATCATTAAAATTCATGCACAAATATGGCTACATCGAAATAAACAGGAACACACGTTTGCTACCCATTTTGTGCACTTTTACTTTTCTTAGGGTCCAAATGTTGTCTATAAATTAATAGAGGGCTAAGTCTGTGGTGAGACTATTCAAATAAAAGAAGAATCATGAAAATCCGTACACAATAACTAACGCTACATGGCAATTAACACAACTATTACTAACATTGCTACCCTTATTAATATTATGCTTGTTTACTACTCTTAGGCATAAAATATTCTAATGAAATTTATATGCCAAACACAAAAAGAAACATCATAATCGGTTAATAAACAACTCAGTACATACATTTAAAAAGTACGAGTGTGCTTTAGACCACACGACTGAAGAAAAACTTCTATAGCTCCACTATATGTATGTACATACATACAGGGTGTCCCAGAATGAATGGATAATCCTTGAGCCCCGCACAGAACAGCTCTCCAGCACTTAGAAAAAAAAATAAAAAAATAAAAAATTCCAAGTGATACCCAAAATATGATTTTTTGTAGAAAAAAATACGTTATTTTTGCTTTACTTCACATTCATGTACACAACTGCCACAAATTAATGAAATTCTTGGCGTTTTTGGTGTCATTTTATTCCTAATAGACTATACTATTAGAAATACATTAAATAATATAAGTATCTGTGATACTTTTTTTATAAAAAAAATAAGAACTTGAATTTTTAACATGAAATTTGTGACCAAAATAATTTTGACATAGTTTGAGAGTGTTTCATGCAAAAAAAAAGTATGAAAACGTAAGTGGCCAGCTATTTTAAAAACATGCTCAGTTATTACAGTTTCAAAAATGGTATAATACATCATTGTATCTAATACTACTACGAAGTTATTTCTATTGAGATGCAAAACGAGTAAATACGACTAAAATAGAAAAGTTAACGTCTTAATACATTTTAATAATAATAAAACATTTCTGGTGTCGCTTCGACCCATAGACGTCCCACTGCTGGGCACGGGTCTCCCCCACAGACCTGCGGGAGGTCTAGAGCATACTCCACCACGCTGCTCCAATGCGGATTGGTGGAGGGGTTAGTGGCCAATCCAGTGTCGAATGTTCTCAAGCCACCCAAAGGTCTTCGACAAGGCTTAACGACTGTTTCCAGCATTGAAAACAACCGGGACAGACGGCTTTACGTGCCCTCCGAAGCACGGTAGCGTCTATGAATAAAATTTGACAGGTCCGTTGGCGCAATCGGTAGTGATCCTGTCTGTTTTTTTTTCCACTCAGGACTAATATTCGTGTGACGAACTCTTGTATTTGTTCTGTGTCTGGATGTTATTATTATATATTTAAGTATGTATGTATATAAAATACCTGTGTATGTATATCAGTCTCTGACACCCATATTACAGGCTCGCGCCTACTTTGGGGTCAGATGGGCGTGTGAGAGAATGTCCAAGATATATTATAATATATATACTAGCTGACCCCGCAAACGTTGTTTTGCCATATAAATATATTTTAGTGAATATTTTCTTAGCTACAACCCATAGATGTCCCACTGTTGAGTCACTGTTGCGAAAGCATACTCCACCACGCTGCTCCAATGCGGATCGTTGCAGGGGTTAGTGGCAAGTGTTCGCAGGTGAAGCGGTGACAGCCCAGCGGCTATCGAACTCGCCTCTCACTCGAGCGGTCCGGGTTCAAACCCCAGTGGCACGCACCAATGACTTTTCTAAGTTATGTGCGTTTTAAGAAATTAAATGTCACTTGCTATAACGGTGAAGGACACATCGTGAGGAAACCTGCATGCCTGAGAGTTCATCATAACGTTCTCGAAGGTATGTGAAGTCTGCCAATCCGCACTTGGCCAGCGTGGCGGACTAAGGCCTAATCCCTCCCATTCTGAGACCCGTGCCCAACAGTGGGACGTCTATGGGTCGCAGCGAACGTTCGCAGGTGTGTCTCGCACACCTCGAGTCTAAATAAACTACTCGATTTTCCTAGCGCATGTAGTCAAAAGTAAATAAATAAATAAATGTCCCATTCACTGCATCGTGAAAACGCACGGCATCTATTAATAAACACAATGTAAAGAAAACATGCGTCTGGCGTCAGTCACCCTAGAAAAGTTGTAAGAATCAGTACTCATAGCTCAGTTGGCATGAAAGCGGCTGACGACACGGGGAGCCGGAAAGCCGCGGCGACCCCATTTTGGCCGAGGCAACAACCCGTCCCGATCCCAAGTCTTTGACACTTAAACAGCTAAGAGTAGGCCATTTATTTTCGTAATGTACTTTCGACAGAAATAAATCACGGATCCCGTATTGCAATTGTTTGGTACTACTGATCAATTTCGAATCGAGATTTTGGAGACACTAACAGGTGACTATGGTAAAAATAACCGTATGATTCGTAGGCGCGTGGATACTATAGTTATTTTAAAAACTCAACAGTCATTTCAAATTTAATATAAATGTTCCTTAAATAAATTAATAGAATACGTATGTTCCAAATTAAAAAAGTCATAATTATGTAGATATTTAAAATTCAAAAAACGACGAGCCAGACGAAATGTAATGCTATTTTCCTGAACTTGGCAGTGTTGGCACTTTTTTATGTGAATACAAATACAAATTGATAATTAAATATACATATAAACATAAATAAAATTCATTATTTTTGTATTTTTACAATGGGTTAAAAGGGAGATAAAAATTTGAATCAAGTGAAGAGAACTATCAATTGTTTGTCCAACAATTCTTATTTTTAAAAACTTTTTTTATGTTTAAATAATAAGACAACATAGATATGTTGTCCAAGCATAAGAAAACAATTTATCCGAATTAACATGAAGTGATCCCTAGAAAATAAGGAAACGTGCCAAGCTGCCGCAATGTCTAACTCCACGCGACCGAAGCTGCGGGTGTCCTGTAGTTGGAAATATTATAATTTCATCCTAATGACAAGGTACAACGTATCAAGAGGTCTTATTCTTAAGATAATTAGTCATAAACTATTAAAATATATGCTGTGGTATACAAGTGAATGAGTGAGTAAAGCATGATGAGAAGTGATCAAGTGATTAATATATCTGTCCGATTATCATGATGAAAATTATTGTTTTTATACTGGGCGCGCTACGGCCACGTACTTACTTCGTGCAAATCCAATAACTACTAGCGATTCAACTGTAAAAATTATAAAAAAATCTTGACAGTTTAATCCCTCATTATAAGCAGTAACCTTGTTCATAACCTTTTGAACCCTTATTTTTTTGTATCATTATTCGCTGGAAACCTCAATTTCAGTCAGTTCTACTAAATTATAAAACTTATTGATTTATCGATACATACTTTACTGTTTATCAGTACAACATTAAACGGACAGTCAAAATTTAATTTGTTCACCGTTGAGGAGTTTCTTATTAGCCTAGCAACCATACCTGAGTGTAAAATCCTATTATAAAAATGCATTGAATAAACAAAACCAACGAGGTAACAAAAAATAAGGAGCTTGATAAAATATGTTGTTAAAATATCCCTCACCTTTGCTCTCTCTTTTTGCTCTCATACACCCAAAATCAAAAAAGGAAGACCTCATACGACGTCTATAAAACGTACTTAATCGGTCATTAACGATTTTTGTGTCATTTTGATGCTCACAATGGCTCACATTCGCGGTGGACCAGGTATGCTCTAGACCTAGACCGTGGCTACTAGAGAGGCTCGTACCCAACGCCTATAGGTTCAATATGGGTTTTCAATATTATAAAGTTTCGCGGAGTCGCCGGTAATGTTCGTAGTATCACCACAAAATACATAATGGTATCACAGGATATTTTAGAACATTGTGAGACTATCCACGTCTTAGTTTTCATGCATACATGTAGCTGATGTCTCTCAGAGCGCACCTCAGACATTAATTGAGTCTATTACCAAACATTAATACTAGCATACACCTTCACAACCGACTATAAACTGTCTGTGACAGAAATAGCAGCTATTTCCACTTCACCGTTGAATTATTATGTAATTAGCCCAGTCGGAATTGCCTGCAATTCTCTGAGGATGAATATCTATTGTGTACTTGAAGGCGTCCCCGTCTAAGCTAAAACTTTACATTATATTTCATGTTTGTTAGTAGAACAAATAATAGTAGAGCACTGATCATTAATTAATGTTAGTAATTATTCTACCAATTCATAAGAAAGGTGCACACGAAACACATAAATGTAGGTACACCAATTACTTCTTTATAGTATGTGTTGGTTGGTTGGGACCCCTCAGTCGCACACATTCACTCGCAGCAATATCTCACTTTTGAAAATTCGACAACTGGAATTCGGGACTGATTTTTCGCAGACAACCCTATACCACCGTGTTCATAAAGGAATAATCTTCAATTTCATTTAATTTTAATTCAATAATCAGACCGGTGCAAAATGCGATATCGATCGATTTACCTGTTTATACCTGGCTACTCGAGAGTTGTGACCGGAAAAGAATAGTCAACCTAACGTTTGCATAATTACTTTCGATTGGTATAGAATTTGTGTAATAATCAAACCGGTGAAATGTTTAAAAAAAAATTATTTTTAAATTATTAATTAATAATATCCTGGACTGAAATTAGTTAGCCAACCCATATGTAATATATTTATTGACATATTAAATTGAATATAAAATACGTTTTATTAAATAAACATCTCGGTGAAGGTCGTTGTATAGCGGGATCTTAGACTATTACTTTACACTCATATTTAAAAAACACCTTTATACACCTCTTCTGTATATTTCTATCCCCTGAAAGGAAATATTACTGTTAACCAGGTAGAGCTGTTTGTAGAGTTCAGTCACTGCAGCAGTTGTCAGTGCGATTCATCGACATTACACTAATAGAAAAAACAGGCCAAAAATATCTATCATGATTTGATGACATCAGATTTTGCACCTTATTTTAAAGCCAAATAAGAGTCAAAATAGTATGAAACTCGTCACAAGCTAACAGGCATAAAGTTGGCCATCCATCTTTTGTCCATCGAGTCAATCAATATAGGTCAGTCCGGAAACACTGAATAAAAACATTTTCTATTTTGAACTATAAAGGAATCAAGTATCATGGTGCTGCATGGTAATAAAATAAGATGGAAGATGTTATAAAAGTAACATTATCCTCGACGATTCGTTGTTAAAACTTTTTTTTTATCTCAACGGAGTGGCGTTGTTTAGGAAAGGCCTATGTCCAGCAGTAGACCTCTAAAGGCGGATGATGATGATGATGATCTACATCAGAACACCGGAGAGACACATTACCTAGTTATTTGGCCTGATTTTTTACTATCAAGCTACAAAAATCCTTTTATTTCTTTGCAGAGTACCATATCGTAGTATGCATGCTGTTTCTTAAAAACATTTTCTTAAAGCTTCGACTAAGATTTTGATGAAAATAGTTATAGGCATATCAAGCACTTAATTTTCACAACTGGATTTGTTTGAAAATATATAAGTAAAATCGAAAATAACTCAATATTAATCTGTTACTCCAGAGATTGCTTGGCCGGACACGCTGGCAGATAATATCTACTCAAAACTTGCCAGTATGCGTACCTCAAAGAGTTCAATATCCACCTATCCACATATGAACTGCGAGTAAATGAATCCACAATTTATTATTTATTATAGCCTTATAGGCCACCTTGCAGGTTAAGTGCGGATTGCCAAACTTCACACGCCTTCGACAAAATTATAGGGAAGGCAAGTAGGTTATATGACTAAAGACAAATTTATATAAAACTTTAAACTTTACAACATATTTTGTGTTTCAGGATCCCTAATGATAACAGTCAGAAAATAGTAAGTCTAATGGATCCCAGCATATGATTGTTCAAGATGTCTTACAGAAATTATGTAAGTACCTATTACTAAGTAAACAGCAAGTAGTACCAACATGTAATATAAACAAAAAATATCAAGAAATATGTAATACAAAAAATGGTTTATTCCTAACGTAACATAAATATAATATAATCTCACAATCATAATCACAATATTCATGATATTGACATGAACATATTATAATTGCAGCTTAAAAATTGCACAAATATAATATTATGATAGAAATAACATTAAAAAAAAATCGTTGATATAAGCCGTAAAGTAATCCTAAATTCCAATCCTTAGCCTACTATTAATCAGTCTGCTCCGACACTGAAGGGTTCAATAAAATCCCTCCTTGTATGTTATCTCCAAGCGTACACGCATTCCTGTCGCTATTTATAAAATGTTCAAAGAAACAGCTTTATTTGTCATGTCACTGAAGGCAAATTATGGAAATTATGTGTGAAACTTTGTTTTTGCTTAAAAATTATGATTACCTATATGTAATCCTTGTATATTTCAGTATGATTCCGCGTCGTTCTCTAGACCACGAGATTCAGGAAGGTGTGCAAGCAGTATTTCATCTGATCGACCTAAAGCGGTAACTGCAAAGTACATCAATACGACGCCATCATTCAAATCCTCCAGTATACCCATTCTGTCAAACGACCGATCTATAAAGGAAGAACCTATTTCAGCTATTGCAAATAGATACGCTAGTTATAACAAACAGGAAAAGCCCACACATAGATATGAAAAAAAAGATTATGCGAGTAAACTATCTATACCATCTCCTGTGAGCATTAATAAAAGTAGAGATGTGAGTCCAGTTTCAACTTCTTCAAAGTATAGTTTAAGTCGATCTTCTCGTCATGTTAGTCCAGATCGAAGAACAACCAACAATTTAAAAGATAAACATCGAGATACAAGTCCTATTGATCGTGAAAAACACATTCCAAACAAGACTGATAAGTCTACAGGTTATACGAGCCTGTCGAGTTATAAATTATATTCTAAAACACCTAGCTACAGTCGCCCTGCATCTAGATCAGAAACTAAACCAGAAATTACAGTCAATAGATACGCTATAGCCAATCGTTTATCATCAAACTATTTAAGGAGCCCTACACCAGTAAAGAGATCATCATTGTCACCGGTTAATAATCATACAGACCCAATCAAAAGTGAAACTGACAAAGCTTTGTCTACACCTACAATAGATGAAGAAGAAAGTAGCACTAAGAATGAAATAAATAAAGAGCACACAGTAAATGGTCATGATATAAATATAGACAATAATGAAAATATTGAAACTGTTTCTGTTGTCACTCGACATACTTCACCCACACCACCAGGATCGTCATCATATGTCAGATCAAGAAGGGCAGATATGGCTAAAACCGTAGAGAAAATAATAACGCGTGCTAGAAAAAAACCTGAAATGGTAGATAAAGAAATTCAGTCAGATAGACTTGATGATCCAACGCGAACAAGTCGGTTTGGTAGCACGAGCAGAACAAGTTTAACTAACTGGACATTTTATGCCCCTACTAGTAACAACTATACAGGTTATGCAGGGAGATATTCAACACAATATTCTAACTTACGAGACAATTCAACGAGTAACTCTTATGACAGAAGTAGCCGAAGCCATAGCACAGAACCTTTATTAAAAGAAAATACAACATCTAACTCGTATTTTGACGATAATAAGGAAAAAGTTCTTGAAAATAATATACTATCCGATAGAATTGAAGATAGAAATAATTTTTCGGAAGCAGATAAAAATGAAGACATAGTCATCAACGTAAACTTAAAATTAAAGAAAGCAAAAAGCCCTGTTAATTCTACCGAGCTAATTTCACCCGAAATAACAATAACAAATAGTCAATTACCCCCTCAGGCTCCCAAAACAGATGCGGCAAAGCCTAAAAAAGTAAAAGTACGAAAAAATAGTACTGATTCTTCATCAGAATCATCATCAAAGAAAAAAGTATTGAAAAAAAGAAGTAAATCCGTAAGTTCCACGGACTCTGATCCAGGAAGTGAAAAAACTGATAAAAGCAAAACAAAAGAGTCAAAATCATTAAAAAATATTTCGAACTCCTTAACAGGACCAAGTTTACCAAAAAGCTCTTTAAAGACAAAACATTCCAAGTCACGTGAAAGTAATAGTCCAGAATCTAGTATTACTTTATCAACTCAATCTTCAATCAGCGAAGACGAATCTGTATCAAAATCGAAAACTATCGATGTTTCAAGAA
The DNA here is from genome assembly GCA_944567765.1 of Carterocephalus palaemon. Taxonomy (NCBI): domain Eukaryota; kingdom Metazoa; phylum Arthropoda; class Insecta; order Lepidoptera; family Hesperiidae; genus Carterocephalus; species Carterocephalus palaemon. Next base: position 10,282,296 of record OX155637.1, on the reverse strand, counting down.
CATCAGCTGATGAAACATCAATACCCACCGATCGATCTGCTAAGCAGTCATCACTTATCAGTCCTAATAAAAATGAAGGTGGTGCTGAAGAAGCTAAATCGTTCTTGATAAGAGCACTAGCACCTGTAGCAAATCTTTTCAAAACAAGATATCAAGACTCAAGTGAAAACAATCGATGGTTAGAAAATTCAACATCAGAATCAACTGGCAAAGATATTTCAAACTTGATAACAGAATCTGGTTCAAGTAGAAACAAATCTAGTAGTGATAATATCATTGCGTCCAACGACGATAACGTAGTAAAATTAAAAGGTATTAGGCACATAGAATCTGGTGAGAGAGCTTGGTGGTTAGATTCAGAATCTGAGAAAAAAAATCTGTGTTCCGATAAATTACGATATTCAAGCGAAAACCAACCGTTTGAAAATTCAGATGGAAAATCAGCATTAAAAAAATCTGTCTACCATGATGATGAAAAGCCATGGTGGTTAGACAGTAGTGCAAACATACCTGAAGGCATTGAACGTTTATCACCTCCACGAAAATCTTCAAGTGACAGCGATAAAAGTGAGAAATTAAAGTTTTTTAAAGTACACCACATAGAATCAGGAGAGAAAAAAGATTGGTGGTTAACAAGCAATGAAAATTCTACTAATAGTACAAGTAATAAAGTGGAATGTCCGAATAATATAAACTTAAGTAGGTCTGGTTCAGATCAAAGAAGCTTCCCACTGAGGCGCATAAGACATGTAGAATCAGGAGAACGTCCTTGGTGGTTGGCAAGCGATAAAAACATTCCAGAAGGTATTGAAAAGTTACCATCTCCTCCCCGAGATGAAAGCGACAGCTCAGAATCTGACGAAGTTCGTATTTATGTACCTTCATCGCAAACTCCTCCGTTTCCATTGCACCTGCCTGATGATGAGCCTCTCGGCGATAGAAGAAGTCCTGAGGGTCTGGAAACTCCAAATATTAACGAAGAATGTACAAACCGCAGCCCACCATATGAAAATAATCGTAAATATAAGCGGGGTTTATCGAACATGTCTTATCAACGATGTGCTGAGAAATATATATCGCGTTACACGGATATTGATGATATATTAGGGACATCTGGCCAAATTTACAGCCCATTTATGGACTCTTTACTAGCTAGAAGGACTGGACAAACATCTTTTGACGACGATGAATGTGAGGAGATCGACCCAACGCAAGTCAGAATCCACGATAGTACAGCACAAATGCCGGTCATTAAGAAGCTTCGCTGCAGGTAATTTATTTCTTCATTCGTTTAAATTATGCGGTGATGAGGTGGCTAGTGGTACTATTATGAGGTTGAATTTGATAGCACATGAGCATTTTATTTGAGATCCAGATTTAAATTCTAACTTCTCAACTTTATGTGCGTTTTTAACCGTCTTCCAAAAGAAGGAGGAGGTTCTCAGTTAAATTTTGTATTTTTTCAGCAATTTAATTACACTTGCTGTCACGACGTAGAAATGTGCAATTTTTTTTCGATATTAGACTGACCTTTATTTATTACTTCTCCTATAACTTTCTCAAGAATGGATTGATTGTGATGAAGATATTAAATTGGCGTGATCCGTCATAGATTCAATATTGAAAACAGGTATTTGACTATCACGCTGGTCAAGTTTGGATATAAGCAGATATTTGAGAAGATTTTTAACATATAAAATAATTTATATATTAAAATATGTATATAAGCAGTTTGATACCACGAGTATGATGGTGATTATTAAAATATGTTTACATGTTAATTTCAGGAGCGACATCGTCGATTACCGAGAGGATCAGGTATGTCTATTTCCAAATTTTAGTTCCACGTAATTTCTATTAATGATAAGCTATTTATAAGAACAGTCACTTTTCTTCGCTTTTAGTGAATGCTATAAATAAGTTTTATCATGAAAATGCTACAACAAAATAGATCCTCACCAAGAAATTCTATTATTCTTTAGTTAACAGTAGGTACATAAAGCTCGGCTGATTTCAAAATATTACTATACTACTAGGCTACCAAAAATAGGTATGGTTGCAATGGGTTTAAAATTCGTAAGCCAAAGTGCTAATGAATCGCAATAAAGTTACTCGACATAGTAATCTTCTTTTTTACTTTATAAAAGAAATATATATTAAAAAATCCTTTAAGTAGTATATGCATATATGTTTGTCCAACATGCGATAAGACCTCTGTCAAAGTTGAGTAAGCCAGTCACCAACGAGCGCACCGTTGACGAGCTGAATATCCAGGCTCCTTTAATTAAATGACAGCCACAAAACATCACCAAGGCCGAAAGCGGCAAATAAGACCATCATAATGTAAATCAGTTTGTATTTTTATAATCTTCCTAAGAATAATATATTTATAGGCATATAGCAGACAATTAAGTACCTTAAGTAGGTACTTATTACTTACGATGTATTTATTAAATTTTCCTCCACAAATAGCTTTTCTCATTGTTAGTACAAACAAGTTACTTTCTGTAAGCTCTGACGCCTCTTAGATACTTCGTAAATATCGGAGCACAAAAGATTTATTTTTTCCTCAAAGTCATTCCATTTTTACCTTTATTTATACCTACACGGGTAGTCAATAAGACAAAATAGATAAGAATTCTTACGTCTACCAAGGTGGCCTTAAGGCTAACCAATGATTTCATTCAGGGCTTCCTTAGGCTAATGAGTTATGTGTTATATTCTAAAATGCAATTGCGTTGAGATTGGTTTACATTAATTACTTTATACTTTATTATATTTCACGCTATATTATTTAGATATCTATTCCGAACCACAAATTAAATAAGGTAAAAACGTCATACTTGTATCTAATATTATGTAGGTACTATATTATCTAATATTGGTGAAGTCTGTAAGGCTTCCGCGCAAGAATATGTGGGAGCAGTGAACTGAAGAATGCACTGTATCCTTGAATTAGTCGCCTATGGGAATACAGTGCTGGAAAGAGACAGGTGTATTGTGCGCGCTGCTAGCATTTTAAGGCAGTGACGTCATGAAAGAGCTTAGCCACATTGGCGCAGACGCGGCATGCGGCAGTGAATTTGGTAGTATGTATCATTTGTTACCTACCTGTCTTAGCTTCACCTGTATAAAACCATTCATATATACATACCATATTCTTGATCGCTTTAACAGTTTTCAGAATTTAATTTTTTTCCGGCAAGTAGAAACAAGAAATGCCGCCTCCACCTAAAAAGTATTTTGCGAAGGATCGCTGTCATTCATCAGTTTTTATCTCTTTCGTCCACACTGGACGATGTGATACATCGGCTCTACATAACCCTACTCGACAAGATAGGCGCTTACCTGCCAGTCTAAACAAGAATCTTGCGTCGACTCAATACAGGCGCATTATACAAACGTGAAAATTTTACCAGCGGCAATTCATGTCCGCCAGCCAGAAGATCCAGTTAAACTTAAGGCTTTGTTAGAGGTGGTACAGCCTGCACTACGTTTAACATCACCCGTGCATACAAAAAGTTTAAAACAAATAATGCAGTGATATTTGTGATTTTAAGACTGTGTTACTATTGATCTCAGAAAGGTTGTGTGATTGACTGATGGAATAATTTTAACGTGTTATAATAAGCGGAGCCGGTATTTTTGTTTTTGTTTTTTTTTAATGAGAAAATTGGGCTTTAATGTTTCTTTTAGGTTATACTTTATTTATTGAGTCCCTATAAAGTATGTATGTAAAAAATAATGAAATCCTTTCCCAAAACACTCGATAGGAACAAAAAGCACTTTATAATGGGCTTAACAACTTTTTTATTTATCTACTGTTTCATGAACTTTTAACAATAACAATAATTTTGTGATAAGATAGCAACTCTAGCTGCCCCACACGCGTGCCACACATTTTATTTTGAATTCTAAAAACATACAATTTAATTAAATAAGACGAAACTAACCATAACAAAGTATGTAGTAGTAATAGTTTATTGCAATACATACTATGTGTTTACTTGTTAGTTTTGTGTACTTAGATATATCAATTAACCTTTACCTTGTGTCTCTCACGAAGCAAAAATTTTTCTATTTGTAGAACAAAGTATACATAAATAATTAATTAATTGTTAAAAGATCATACCTGTTTTACTTTTCATACAAATGGATAATTTTTATTTTATTCAAAGTATGTATATTATTGTTTTTCCTTTATTTTTCTACCTGATTTTGAGGTTTTTAACCACGTTACCTCCACGAATTCACCACAACCCTTTCTGTGTCCCACTGTTGGGTACGGGTTTCCTCTCAGAATAGAAGGGATTAGGCCTTAATCCACCAGGCTGCGCTGACCAAGTGCGGATTGGCAGACTTCACATGACTTCGAAAACATTACGAAGAACTCTCAGGCATGCAGGTTTCACCGTTAGGTACCTACAGCAAGTAACATTTAATTTCTTAAATCGCACATAACATAGAAAAATTATTGGTGCATGCTGCTTGGGTTAATAATATAATAATAAACAAAAAATCGATGTAACACATGTTATTAGATGGAAGTTGTCACGCAGTTATAGCCCCGCAATTTAATGATCGATCTCGTTTAACATATATTTCTCAAGCAGCTTAATAATTGATGTGAGCTACACACTCCTATTATAAATTAATTGCCAATAAAGACTTTTATAAATAGGTATTACACTTTTAATGAAACAGTAACTTAATGCTACTTGTCATACTACGGTAACAACATGTTTAATTTTTTTTTGAATAACTAAACCGAAATTAATTTAACACATGAATAAAAATTAAATAACAACATTAATATAGTCATAAATTGATGCATGAAAAAATGGTAAAAGGAACTTTATCTTAAATTTACGAGCAACTATGCTTTGCTCTATATCACTATGTTAACGAGGTAATTTTCATCGATGATGTCAATCCCTTTTTAACATCAACAAAAAGTTCAAATACTACTTCGGCGACATACCACCATGTCTAGAAAAAATTAAAATAGGAGACAAGAAATTAAAATAAAATTGCACTCCGGGAGTGCCGGCAGAAGTGAAAACTTGATTATTAACGTTGAGCATGTTTGATATTTTGGAATGGTTAGGGAATAATTTTGCACCAATTGCTTTATCAGTATAAAAGTACTATCATTTATGTGGTAGAATACAATATTCATTTATTGCGCTATCGTACACAAACATGACAATTTATATTACATTAAAAATTTAACACTTTAAAACTATTGCAATTATACGGTTTAAGATATTTATTTCCTCAAAAGATTAACAAAAATAATCACTTACAGAGAAAATACGATACAATTTTATAATATTTTACTGGCAAGTTCACTTCCTATGGTAGAGAAAAATAAATTAAAACATTCACAGATTTCCGTAGTATCCGTTAATAGACCACGTGTAGACTCTAATTTTGTAGGGCAATTATTCTTTTCAATTTTATTATTAGTTAGGGAGTTTATTAACCGCCACATTTTCAAGGGATTTTTGTAACTATTTTCGAAACATTTATAATAGTATTGATTTTTTGTTGATTGTATTTTCGTAAAAACAATGCTCCTTTGCTGAATAAAATCACTTCTTAATTGTTCATCGCTAGGTTTCTTTTTGTAGTCATGCCATAGTTGGTTCCTTTTATTTATTAAAATGATGAGGTCCTTATTTATCCAGTCTTTGTTTAGTGGATTTAAAATCTTAGTTTTCTTTATTTTATTAGTGGCAATTACTTGCAGCAGTCTGGCTTCCAATTCATTATATTTATCCGTCACAAATATGGTCGGGTTATCCTTTATATTCTTGTGTAGGTTTAAATAGTTAATTGATTCATAATAAGCTCGCTTTATCGGATCTCTATTTGGTCTATTTATTTCCAGGTATATTTGGTTATGATCAGAAATTGAGGATTCCACAATAGTCATTTGAAAATTATTATCCTTTAGGTTAGTACATACGTGATCAAGAATTGAGTGTGATGATGCTGTCTCACGGGTACAAAAGTTTTTGTTTATTTTGTTTAATATTTTAATATTATTCTCTCGTAGTAAATCTCTGTATTCTGTTACAGATTTTTCATTGTTTATGTTTATTATTAATTATATTACATTAAAAAGTTTATCTCTCCGAAAAATCAACTTTCGTCCATAATTTCAACGACTTTTTCCTGCCTAAACGAAACAGTAGGCCCAGGCATACATTTTCGCCGCGCCGTAGAGAGGGGATAGCTGTCTACTCTCCATCCGTCTTACGCTTTTTCGATCAGGTCACGTGTCCTGACGCGAGTTTAAGATTTTATACCCATTACAGAAAAAGTGCTCAACGCCGCTAAAGAAGTTTTCACTTCAAAAACATTTTTTAAGCACCTACGCAGGTATGAACTAAACAGCTGGCGAACGTACTGTGTTGCATCCGTAAGCGATGAGACAGGAAATTTTTAATTATTTCTTCTTTCGTGGGTTATGTTCGTTGTCAATAGTCCTTCTTTTTTAACATATAAGTATTAGGTATCTTTAAAATTATTGAGGATTCTTAAAATTAAATTCTTACCTATAAATAAGTAGGTATCTAACAAAAGCAAGAATAGCAAAAAACAACTTAAACAATTGTGCTCTCCCGCATTCTACTTAATAATACCCGAGATGACGTCAGCATTTCCTTGCTGTGCTGTAATACCTTCTGGTAGTTGGATAGATAACTTACACGTGGTACATACCTAAATTATGTTGTCCAAATATTTTTCAAACGCAAGACTAATTGTCCAAAAATAAAATATCCGGATGCTAGTCAGATAAAAAACCTTTTTAAAAGCTTTTATTTAACTTCACTCGTATGTATTCATTCATGTAAGTATCTATGTATGTCCTGGAATCTTGCAATCAATATTTCTCCCACTTCCACTAAAGCTATCGAGCTGAAATTTGGCACACATATTTGGTTCCGATGACAATGCATGAAAATAAAAATAAAAGTTTTAAAAAGCTTTTTAAAAAAAAAAAATTTTAACAGTATAATTATTTCAGAATATCTTTAACACGTTACTACTATATCCGAAAATCTTATTCAACTATTTAGGTATCTATATTTTTTAGATGATAGTGGGTACCAGCAGCTTCGCTTGCATGGATTAGTTATAATGAAAGTTTCGTTTGTTCCTGTCCTTCTCAAGGAAATATCTGACCTGAATCTACCCGTTGAAGTCCAAATGAAAAAAGTATTAACGGGATAAAATATTAGCGCGTTTAAACAAACAAAAAACATCCCGTATAACTCCGGCTTTATAATATTAGCATCGATTTTTGCCTCATTTACGAAGTAGTTTTTTACGTTTCCAGTTCACTTATATCCGTTGGAGTGGTAAAAAAGCTTAGTGTAATTTGAATTGTGTGTAAATGATTTTGGGATAGATGATATTTTACTACGTATTAAGTAGGTACTATTATTATTTATTTTCTGTTATTAACATTTATTTGCCTTGTCATCGTTAATTTCCTGTACAGTACGAAAATCTCATTGCATGCATAGTGAGAACGAAACTCAAAGTATAAATCTCGAGAAACTCGGCCGGAACCGGTGTGTTCCCGAAAGGAATGGCTTGACAGGTTTTTTTGCATCTCAAACCGGTCGATAGAAATGAGTGACCGAACTCTACATCATAACTAGAACTTGGTTTCGGTCACTTTATGTTAAAATAAGTTTCTTTAATGAACGGACACTCTTTATTTATGCATGTCTGCGGTGATAAAACATGTTTATGGACATATTGTGTTTTTAGAGGCTCCAACAATGTGTTTATAATGTGCACCCTTTTAAACCTAATTACGTACAATTTAAAGAACCTTTTTATTCTAAAAACCTATCGTTCGCTACCTTATAATAATTATGATCTGACGCTTGGTGATCACTTTACGGAATGTCTCACGACAAAGACGTGTGCCTAGTAATGGTTTTGAACGTACTGTACAAACCTTTTCATACTGTCATGGCTAGTGTAAAGATATAAAAGAATTTTAATTCACTGCGACCCATAGGCGTCCCAATGCTGGGCACGGGTCTCCCCCACAGACTATGCTGCGGGAGGTCTAGAGCATACTCCACCACGCTGCTCCAATGCGGAATGGTGGAGGGGTTAGTGGCCAACCCAGTGTCGAATGTCGAAATCAAGCCATCCGAAGGTCTTCGACAAGGCTTAACGACTGTTTCCACCATTGAAAACAACCGGGACCGACGGCTTTACGTGCCCTCCGAAGCACGGTAGCATCCATGAAATTTTGCCACTAGCGGTCACCCATCCACAAACTGACCGCGCCTGTCGTTGCTTAACTATTTCGATCATATTGAATCGACGCGAGCCATTGGGATTGACGCTATGGCTATGGACGCTACCGCTAATTTTAATTAATTAAAAGGAAAAATTAGATGAAACAAATCCATTTTCATCAGCAAAATTTCAAAATAATACATATATGTACGAGTACATAAGATTCGTTCAAAACGCTATGACATAAACGGTCGTTAACCTTTTGGTCGACCGATCAGGGGTAGCAAATCTTTTTGTAAGAAGTTTTTATTGGTTGGCATTTAATTAAATTTTGAATTAAAAAATATTTAGAATTACTAGAGAACACACGCCGTACCACTGCTGTCATTGCTTTAGTGTTGTTGGAATGTGGTTAACTCGCGTTTTGTTTAATTTTATGGATTGAATTTTGTAAGTGCTTCGTTAGTTACAATGCTTGAAATATATTTATTTGAAGCAGAACAATTATATTTCATGCAAATAAATGGTAATTTACTTTTATCGTTTTGGACATCATTTACTATGTAGGTAAGTCGATAATGTTTCGAGAACAACAAAACGAGACAATTAAATAAATCCTGTGCGTAGTGCGTGTGCGTTTTAGTTATACGTAAAATAGATTATTTCATTTTGTTTTACCTTATAATTCAATACTACAATTTTAACGCTTGTTTTATTCCTACGTCCAATTTACTTTTATGGCATAGTTTTGAACAAACTAAAAGATACTTAAATGGAATGCAGACAAGACATTGTTTGACACAAGAGTTAATGTTAAAAACTATTTAACTAGTCGTTGAAAATTTACTTTTCATGATTTCTGTAATATTTCAATCTAATTTGTTTGTTCTGTAGATATTTTTTAGAACAGTGCACTTGTTTGTATTGTCAACTTATTATTCAAGAGATTTCGCCTACAGAGCAGGTCAATTAGAATAAGATTCTAATCTGCAAGCTAAGTACAAGCAAGGTAAAACTAAGACGTATGTAGCATCTGCTTTACAATTTAAATAGGATGTTGTTCTAATGAATTAACAAAAGAATAGAAAGACTTGTTAATGTGTCTGTTTTCACCCGCAAACGCACTGGAAAGTTCTAAGGACGAATTGGTTTTTCTGCCTTATCCAATAAGATGGTACATAATATTATGCGTATTTTCGGTTAATCAGTCATATATTTAATATGCTTGCAATAAAGTATAATTTATTCACTTAAATACTAATACTTAAATAGACGGAATAATAGAATGGTGTGAAGATGTCTGCGGAATCTACCGAACAATCCTACGAAAAACATTACGTAGGTATATCTATTTACCTACTCGTACCTAAGTAAGCATTAATAAAAAGGTCTGCAGGAATTTTGTACAAGTTAATTAAAAATATATTTTTAAAAGTAGGTAATATACCTAAATATAAAAATTGACTGAAAAAAGATATTTAAATGTGATGATAAATAATCATCGAATTGGATTATTTTTAATCGAAAGGGTTTAGTTAATTTCATTTATTAAATTTAGAGGAGAAAAAGACTTACAGCATGCGAAGTCGCAAGCCACAACCAGCACTTACAGTAGACAAACAAGCGAGCGGTAACAGCCATTGACCTCTGGATTGCCTGTGAGCTCATGACTAATATTTTATAACGACTCCCCGACGATCTAATCAACTAGTAATGTTCTTACATTGCAAGGTGGCAACATTTACAAGTTTCTTACATCATATTTTAATGAACATTTTGATCATTGTTCTTGATGAAATATAAATTCTGTAATAAATTTTAAGTGCAATAATAACTATGAAATTATTTAATTTTATCAGCCACTTTTCACAGTTCATTTTCTTGATATAAGATAGTTTTAATAATTAATATTAGCTACTCTCAACCCATGATGTTGAAGCATATTATACCAGATCTACACGAGACACAATTTTATTGGCTTTCTATTGGGAATGGTATTTAATTCACCGTCTTAATTGCATTGAGCTTAATTGACATTATATTATCATTACGATTATTGTTATTGTTTATTTGATTTTTTGTGAATTCATCTGTCCATGACAAAATGCATGTCAAGTAGCAGCTTTACTTTTTTATGTCTATAGGTATACTTGTATTGAAGCTACTTCATTTTCAAATCCAAATTCAAATTCGTTGGACGCTCGAAGCGTAGAAGGTAAAAGAAGGCGGCCTTGCTCGAATTTGTCGTTTTCACCTGCGTCTGCGCCCCCGCCCACTGCTCGGTTTTTGCGATCGTTGTCTTTGTATACAAACATGTCCTTTGTATCACTCGAAACCGTATTGAGACTCCTTGGACTTCGTCCGTTTTTTTATGACAATGATTTTTGTGTTTTTGCATTAGATACTTATCCATACTAATATTATAAATGTGAAAGTGTGTTTGTTTGTTTGTTTGTCCGGCTTTCACGTCGCAACGAAGCTATTATATGGTATGGTTTTTGTGTGTGGAAGCAAAGTTGTAAAATATAACGTGAGTGTGTGAGTTAAAGATGCGCCCAGAAGAACAGACCATGGTCATAAAGCTTACATATAAAATGTAGATAGACTAGATGTTTTTTCCTTTTTCTAATGTCAGGAACTCAATGATAGAGGATAGTAAAAACCTAATACATAGTGACTTCTGGAGAGCTTTCCTAGTTACGAATCTTACATGTTTCAGTTTGACTGTTGTGAAATGGAAATTTTTCTACTTCGACAAGAGTTGAATACTTTAATAAGTTAATACTTGAATTCTCAGGCCTTATCAGAGCTATAGCACTAACATAATATTCTCTCCGTATATTTACTTTATTTCTTTTAGTTTTCTATCAAATTATGCATAATATCCTGAACACCGGTGGCATGCTTAGATAATTAAATTATAATAAGTAATGATTTATTAGACTCAGAAAAAACTCTACCTACTCGTGATATCAATTAATAAATTCATAGAATTAAACAAAAATCACCATTCCAAGTCGCCATTTATGACGCGCAACAACCGAATCCTACACTGCACGTGGCCCGACACCCGCTTGATCGGTTTTCTAGCCTTTGGTCGAATAAAATTGTCGTGTGTGAAAATTTTATATCCGATACATTGTATCGGTAATTAATTAATTTAAGGAACGTGTTCTTCAAATTTGAAATGAATCGGTCACTATTTAACAAATAATCCATGCACACTTTCATACCGTATCCCTAGGGAACCTCAATATTTTTCGGACAGACAGATAGACTGGCAATATTTTCAAAAAAAACTCATATTTGAGTTCTAATGTATGTTGTAACATTAGAACTCAAATATGAGTTTTTTTGAAAATATTGCCAGTGGCACTATTTTCAACATTATGATATAATATTTTCACTGGCAATATTTTCAAAAAAACTCATATTTGAGTTCTAATGTATGTTGTAACATTAGAACTCAAATATGAGTTTTTTTGAAAATATTGCCAGTCTATCTGTCTGTCCGAAAAATATTGAGGTTCCCTAGGGATACGGTATGAAAGTGTGCATGGATTATTTGTTAAATAGTGACTATTAGTGACCGATTCATTTCAAATTTGAAGAACACGTTCCTTAAATTAATTAATTAATGTAATACGTGTGTACCAGGTTTTCAATATCATAATACAGTGCAACCTTAATACAGTGCAACCTTAATATAACGTACCTCAATATAACGACTTCCTCGATTTAACAAATTCTTCGTAATCCCCTTGAATTGTCCATAAGAGTCAATATAAAATATACCTTTACATTGCGAACATTCTTTGCGTACAACCTCTTTATAACGAATTTTCAACTATCAAGAAAAAGTATTCATACCTCTAATTAACGAATTTTGCCAACCCAAAACCTTTATATAAAGTTTCCACCAATAATATAACTCTTAATCTTATAATGTGATTCATGTCTCGACATGTTTCGACACGCTTTTGTTTGTAAAGTAATCATTGTTGTTTTGATGGAAAGTAATGTAAACACCTCTGCTCGTCACTTTTGTTAAAGATTTAAGTTAAAATGGCTCAGAAACGTAAAAGGTGTTCCTTATCGGTCGCAGAAAAGCGAATGTCAATGAACAAAATTGAGATTAAGCTACTATAACCACATTGTTAATTGTTTTTGATTATTAATGTAAGAAAAAAGATTTATTATCTACCTAATTGTTTTTAAATACATAGCAAATACATATACTTAGTAATTTGATGAAAATGTGTTATCATTTATTAGTAGAAGTTGTTCGCTATAACAAGATAAGTACGTAATATTGAGGTGAATAAAACTATCCTTTTACCTCTTTATAACGAACTAGTGGACGCCCGCAGCTTCGCTCGCGTAGAATTAGACCCGTTAACAACGTCTGCCCGCGTTCGGGTTGCCCACTTGACTTCAAAAACGGCAAAGTTTCATACTAACTTTGCACCCTCGTTTTACCCCCTTTGGAGGTGAATTTTCAAAAATCCTTTCTTAGTGCTCCCCTACGTTATAAAAGGAACCCCTGTGCAAAATTTCAAGTTTCTAGCTCTTATAGTTTAGGCCCTGCGTTGATATGTCAGTCAGTCACCTTCTCCTTTTATATATATAGATTTTAGACCAATCTAACCTCAACATAACAAACCTCAGTTCAACGAATTACTTGATATTACGAATATTTTCTTGTTCCCCTCCGATTTGTTATATCGAGGTTGCACTGTATGTATACATTTCTTGTGTACGTGTGTATGACAGTGAACTCCTCCTAAACGGCTGGATAGATGTTGATGAAATTTTTTGTGTGTGTTCAAGGGGATTCGAGAATGGTTTAGATTTACAATTTGCTCCACTGGAAAATGTTTTTAACAACTTTACTCGATTTTAGTATTTTTGTATGAACAATATTTTACATGACTTGTCGTGTCACTTTGACATTTCATATGGCAGAACAACGTTTGCGGGATCAGCTAGTGATTTATATAAAAGGGAAAAAAATGAATGTGGATATTTAAAATTTTCAGGATGCGCTACTGGACGAAACAAACGAGTATATGCTATTACTTTCGAATTGGGAATGACAGCAATCTAATAATATGTTGTATCCAATACAAGTTAAGCGATTTTGAATTTTTAATCTACAAGTGGTTAAAATGGGGATGAAAGTTTTGACTTATATTAAGAGAAGATTGGTCCAGGCATAATGTGAAAACAATTTATTAGGGTGAACCTTGAAAATAAGGCAATTTCCCAAGGATTTCACTGGGTAGAGTTTGTCCAGTAATGTTCACGAGGAGAATAGGTAGCAACAATCCACCCACAGCTTCAAGGCGTCATCTAATTGTAAATTGTTTACTTAATTGTTTGTGTATAAATACTTTTAGATAAAGATAAAGATAACTTTAAACGTCTATATTATACTCTATAACATATTTGAGCAACTATATTTTTCGCGCACTACGCACACGAGATTCTTATCTGTTTTGTTTCAGTGAACATTACGAAATTTACCTTTTGCAATATGTAACCACTTTTTAAAAAGAGGATGCCGATCATACTGTAATGCATGTCATGGCTGAATTTAATGTTCTAAACTCAAATTACAAATGAATAATTTAACACGCCAAGTGGCTTTGAAGGTGGTGGTGGGTGAAGAATTTCCTAAAAAAAAGGGGGGCTACCACCACGAGTAAAGTATTACAAACGCTTCGTTCTGACATGACATAATATTGGCAATTTTCTTACACGGACTACGCCCTTCGGCTGACAAATTCTCTCCTTTCTTTATACTTCATTCCGTGCATGGAATAAATGATTCTGTGTTCTTCATGATTGCAGTCGGTTGAAGGAGGTATATGTCCACAATGTAGTTTAAAAGGCTGATGTTAAATGAATAAATCTGATTTCATTTTTAATGCAAATACTACCGCCACTAACTGATAATATACAGGTAACTGTTTTGTAATTAATTAAATACATATGTCGCTCTTGTAAATATTTCATTTGAATCGATATATTTAAAGAATCACGGTCGAGATTTAACCACTCGGCGACCACTAGGTTTTATATCATCATGCAGGTCAAATCATGAAGCGTACCGACCTTAATGAATCCCACCGTAAGAATATTGTTACGGTACCTGCCATGGGTTTAGTAACACGTGTATGTAAGTGTATGTGTAAATCTCGTTCCTGGTTACTGGTTATCATATGTATTTCTGTGTAAATTAAATAGTATGTTGATGTCTGTTGATACATTGATAGGTAGGTCTGTCATATATTAATTGTCATTTTTTCATGCATGTCAAATAAAACTTAACATAAAATAAAGGGCATTTGAATTTTTTCCCGAAACAAACACCGAAAGAGTAGGTACTCGTACTTCTGGAGATAAAAGATTCAATTGCTAGGACAAAATATATAAATAACTTATTAATGATGACTGCGCCAAAAATAAACACACAAAAACACTACAGCATACGATTTATTTGGAAAATATTACTTAATTTGCCGTACATTACATCAAACAAAACATTATTTGAAGCTCTGTTCAATTCATAGTTTTAACTTACCTACGAGTATATTCTAACATTATCTTTTTGGTGTATGCACTGAATACTGAATCTACATTCAGTAGGTTAAAAAAGCCTCCACGAAGTTAATTTGGAAAAGATAAGTAAAATTAAAAGCAAGGTGATAACAATTCATACTAAAAATTGTCATAAAAAGGAAGTGACACCACTAAACGAAAATTGACACTTCATTATGATTTTTCGAACAGTGCTTTACAATTCTTATTGAAACGATAATTCGGTCGTGTGAACGGTTTCCAAAATTTTTATTGCACAATGTTTGTATTTTATGTAGGTATGTTTAATTAATTTATCATAATTTGGTAGGTATAATTTATCATAATATGGTACTATGAAAAATAACCGACTTTGAAAAGAGGAGGAGGAGGTTCGATTGTTTTTTTTTTTCAAAGTATTCGTCTATTTAGGACTTCCCGAGAAGAGGTGGAAGTCTACTGTTTTGTTTTCTACCTGAATGAAATTAGGCTCGTTTCTGCCTTTAGCTCATAAAGAGTATTATTATTATTACCTGTATGTTTCTTAGGCCGATAATTCGACGTAAGATTTTGATAAAATATCAGATTTTAAACTAAGATTTTGTATTGAAACCAATATTATGCATACAATGGATAAGTAAACCCAATGCACCGCATTATTATATTAATTAAAAACCAACAAAGTACGAAGTACCTTATACTATTTACTAGGTAATGCGGTAAACTTGGAAATGAAGCATTGTAACAGTTGATTGTTCTCGTGATCCGTTGTATCGTTGGAACATCTGATGTGGATTCTTTGGTCATTCCGGGAAACAGAGAATAGGTTCAAAGCCAGCTAGGCCGTGTAAAATGTGCCAGTGTACGGGATAACCCAGTTCTATACAATAGGTACTATACTATTATACTAGGTAGGTAATAAAGAAATTAGGTAACCTATTCAATGTCAGGAATAATCCTCCTAACACTAGTAATTAGGGGTTTAAACATTTCTTGTATGGAACCAAGCATACCGTCAAGTCCGCCATTTTGAAACATGTCTCAAACGATGTTGTTATTTTTTGTTTCAACTTCGTTGAGAGTGTACTACCCACAGAACAGATAAAGGAGGAAAAACCTCCTTTATCTGTTCTGTGGTACTACCTATCTACTTCAAATAAATTATATAGATAGACAAGCATTGGCCCGCGACTTTGTCCGCGTGAATTTCGAAATTGAAGAAAATAGCATATATTGCACGTAAAAACACATATTTAGGAATTTAAAGAGAAAGTCTGTCTAATATCAAATTAACTGAATAAGATTCGAGTTGTACTTGATTATGTGAAAAACTTTGAAAAATAACACATTAAAAACAACCTTAGTGAAAATATTTTCGTGTAAAAAGTACGTTACTTATATGGATAACGTCTGCTTGTGTGTTTTCATCTTAATTCCATGAATGTTCACACTGTTAGGTATCTATATTATTTATTTATTATACATATATCTACTAATAACTACAATAAACATGCAAACATCCCTAGGCAAAAGTATTTTATATAATATCATCTATCTACTCGTGTATCAAGATTCATTCAAATCCATTCAATTGTTTTGCATTTTTAATCAAAATTAAGTTTACCCTCATATTTTAACAACTTAGGGGTGGAATTCAATAAAATCGTTTGTTATAAAATGAATCTGGTGTCACCCTTCTACATCTCAAGACCTTTAAGGCTGTGCAGAGCAGTCTTAAGAGTAAGGTCAAGTCCTGCATGTCCTTAAATGAAGGTAATGTAACATCTTAGGTAGTATCATCCACCACTTTCTCTTCCTTATGTCTACATCTGTAAAAAAATACTCCATTATCCGACTTGGTTCTGCAGCGGAATTCCCAGAGCTACATACTTATTCAGTATATAAAAGAATAATGCCTTTCTAGTTATGATAATGAATGCTTTTCAACCTTTCTACCATAATATTTCATAATTTTCTGACGTCTTGTACAAATGACTAAAAAGTTATTTTCAACGTTATTATCACTCTACTCTACAGTAACTCCTACAGAACCTTCATTCACCTTTACTACCGCCATCACCACCACAACCGTTACTTTGGCTCTGCTTTCAGGCAAGGGTCTTCTCTCGGAACGGGTTATGTTGAGTCCACCACCCTGAAATGACACTCAAGATGGGATCGGAATCACATTGATGTTGGACAATATTTTTTGTTGTTTTCAAGAGTAAGAACCCAGTTCATATCAGTCCAAGGATCATAATAGGTTACTTAGGAACTCAGTAATGTAATTGATATTCCCAGTTGTGTAAATAGTTTCACTCGGCCAGTATAAATGCAAGTGGTATATTTATAAATTTCACTAACCACCAGCTACAATGGTAGGTAACATGAAACCGATTTCTACAAGCGGACACTTAGATTAGATTTAACACCACTAGGGTTCCAGATGTTTTCAACGAGTTCATTACTTATATTGTTTCACCGATTGTGCATTTCATTTAAAGTCTCAGAAAGTACACGAAGATTTTAACACTAATAATTATTCTGACTGTGCACCATACATATATTCTTGTCACTGGTCGTCAATAAAAAGCCTCCCAGAACAGTATTTCCAAAGTAATACCTTCAGTAGAAAATAATTTAAGATCACTGACATCCATTCATTCAATTATTATGCATGACAGTAATACTTGATTGTTTCCAATTTCGAACGGCAACCGTGACGAGGTAGAAATAACATTCACAGATAAAACATTATAATAGATGCTCAGACTCTCTTAACTGACTTTAAATATAAATATCCATTTTGTAACGTCCGCCATTTTGAATTTAGAATGACGTTACTTTACTTATTGCATTTTGCTCATTGAGCTCTTTCATTTGATACCCATATCATAGGGGTTGCTGTAAAAATTATAAATCGCCATTTTGTATCGTCCGCCATATTGAATTAAAAATGGCGAAAATTATTGAATCGTTCATTGTCATTGGAACCAAACATGTGTGCCAAATTTCTGCTCGATAGCTTTAGTGAAAGTGGGTGAAATATTGATTGCAAGATTCCAGGACATACATACATACATACATACATACATACATACATACATACATACATACATACATAGATATATACGAGTGAAGTTAAATAAAAGCTTTTAATAAAAAGAAGACGTTAGGTACCCTTTCGACTGAATATTTATAAACTTAAAGAGTGGGTGCTATAAGATAAACATGTGTAGGTATCAATGTTTTAATCCCTCATTGCCAAACCCAATGACGACTGTTTTAGTACATAGTAAGTATCCATTAGCAACGTTAATAAACGCTTATTCTGTGAAACAACTGAACTGAACTCCTGTAAATAGGATAATCAGTCAGTTTTACGCACATAGGTAGGTTATGTCGTCTGAACGTTAATACGTAATATCCAACTAATATTAATAATAAATGTGAAATAATAATAATAAATAATAGTAATAAATGTGAAAGTTTGTTTGGATTTATATTATGTTTGAATGTTGTTAATCAATCACGCAATAACGAATAAAATAAATTTGGATTAAACATGTCATATTGGTAAACGATAACCTAGATTGGCACTTAAGATACTTTTCATCCCAAAAATATTTTGTCTTGGGATACTTTGCACGTTTTTTGGAAAGTTGTCTGGCATACCGTCGGCGCTGACACTAATTCATAACGTGATTACACTTTTTCCACAGGCGACGTACATTTTATTTGTAACGAATAAATAAAACAATGACAGTAAGATTATTTATTGAAGTGAAACTTCTTTAGGCACAATAAGGTACACACGGATGAAGCGGATATGACGCATTATTGCGAGATGGATGTGTCGTAATAATACGTCACGCATGCTACGCTCGTGACGAAGAAGAGGATGGGTGATTAAAACCGTGAAAGATTGAGAGAGGGAGAGTAAGGGTGATCGAGAAAAAATACACGCTATTGGTTTGTGTATTCGTTTAGTAGTTAAATGTTAGAATAAAAATTAAATTGAAATTAAAACTTACAAAGACCAACATAACTTAAGTTTTGTAATAAAACAACAAGACTTTCAAATGAATATTTATATTTATTCTTTTTTTGTGTATATTTGAATATTTCGCTAAAGAAGTTTCACTTCTGACATGTGTACTTTGTACGCACGCACTTTTTTATTCAACAGCGGAAGTTGTAGACTCAATCGTATCGATGTCCGTGGCAACGCCGCCAACCTGTCGCAAACTGTCGAAAGTGAGATCCTACGCGTTTGAAATGCGTGACAATCATACTAATTTGTTTTTGGCTCGAGAGCTTTCCAGAGTGGTTGGCAAAATAAAAAATATTAGTTGATAGGCTAATGCGATATCTTTGAGATATTCATATAGATATTTTGTACGCTTAATATAACGCAAACACCAGCTTGGGTTACCGCTGTAGTAAATCGTTGGTGTTGAATGAAACCCTTTTCGTACTATCCATATTCCTAATTATAAACAAATTAGGTAAGCACAATTGGTTGTAAATAAAAAAATCTGTATTTAATAAATTCTTGTTAAAAAAATCTATCCGCTATCCTTTATTATGATCTAAATTATGTTGTAAATTAAATTCAATGTGGATATAAAATTCCATGTCCGCGTAGGCGTTCAGGAGATAGAACTCATCAACTTATATATTATTTATTTATTTATTTTATTTATTTATTTATTTATTGACAAGAACTTACGACTAACATTACAGGTACTGTGCCTATTGCGTTAGCGTAGACTGCAGTCAGGGTCACTGACCACCGCGTCACTGATTCGTCACACGCACATTTATTACAAGTTTTTTTTCTAAATATTCTCCTGCCGAACTGCGAAATACAGCTATAGGCGTACAGAAGATATCTATACTAGGATTCCATGCCACTAATTTGTTGAGTAAAGTTAACGCCCTAACCAACGGGGACTCCCATAGCAGCATCAACCTACATCTTGGGACAGCAAATAAAGTACGGCGCCGAATTTTAAAATAATTGGACGGTGCATTCAGTCCAATCAGCTCCAGTACTGACGGGTTAAACATGTTACCTCGGAGTAGTTGCACAAAATAGTCTAATAATGCTATGTTGCGGCGTAACTCTAAGGTGTTATATCCTAGCATTCCTAACAGGAACTGACTAGGGTATATGTTGGGATAGCCCACACCATAGCCATACTCCCGGTAGTATAAGTTCCTGAGGAATTTCTTTTGAAGCTTTTCCAGCATGAGCTTATATTTAGCTTCATGTGGGCTCCAGACAACTGCGCTACTCTCAAGTATACTCCTGACAAAACTGTTGTACAACATTTTTGTTGCAGGTAGACTCTCGATGTCTCTTGACTGGCGTAACACAAAACCTAACGACCTGTATGCTTTAGTGCATATTGCAATAATATGGTCGCTGAAACTCAGATCTTCTCTCATCAGGACTCCGAGGTCCTTAACTGAGGTGTAGCGCGCTAGACTCACATTACCTAACTCATACACAAATCGGATTGGGTTTTTTCTTAGACTAAACGTCATAACAGAGCACTGGCCCTCATTGAACGAAATTTTGTTTTCCCTACTCCACCTCAGAACGCGGTTAACATCGTCCTGTAAAAGTTGGCAGTCCGAACGCTGTTCGATCCGATAGAAAAGTTTTAGGTCGTCTGCAAATAACAGGCACCTAGCTGAATTGACAACACTTGGCAAGTCATTTATAAATATAAGAAATGCAAGAGGTCCTAGATTAGAGCCTTGACTTACACCCGAATATGTATTATATTGTTTAGAATTAATTCCTGTATACTGCACATACTGCCTCCTATTGTGGAGGTAGCAGGAGAAAAACTTCAATAATGTTGGAGAGAATCCGGCAGCTGCAAACTTCTGGAGAAGTACGTCATTATCAACGACATCAAAGGCTTTACGAAAGTCAAAATATGCAGCGTCGACCTGACAACCACCATCCACTGCCCCTGTGGTATATGACCAAAAGGACAGCAGATTGGTGGTAGTAGATCGACCCGCTCTGAACCCATGCTGAGAGTCATCTAGGCTGCATTCAACTTGGGCTTTGATCAGTTGGTATAGTACAGTTTCAAATAACTTACCAAATACTGACAATATAGCTATTGGCCTATAGTCACTTACAGTCGACCCAGAACCGCCCTTCGGAACCGGAACAACGCGCGAAACCTTCCACATTTCTATAAACATATTTTATATTATATATATATGTTTATAGAAACAGGTCATGCTTACCAGACCGTCGAATATTTGAAGCTTTATTTTGAGGTGCTCATTAAAATGTATTGTCATCGCATTTGACCCAACGTGAAACAATTCACTGCGAAGATAAAATTAGTTTTAAACCAACAAAAAATATAAAATTTTGTACAATAAATAAATAAATTTATTTAATTAGGTATATTATAAATATCATGGGCATTCTCGCACACGGCCACCTGACCCCAAACTAGGCGCGAGCCTGTACTATGGGTATCAGAGACTGATATACATAAACAGGTATTTTTAAAAATTGTGTATGCTAAAAGCCGCTAAGCGTGGCGCCAGCCCTGTGCACAGTTGTGCATCATCCATCAGTCAGGCACTGCAGGACACAGGCTTGTAACTGCGGCTGCAATTCCACGGCTTCCTGTAGTCTTCTGAAAGTCATTAATCCACCTAGTCAAATGTACTTAACGTACGTACACCAAGGAAGTATATAGGTACCAAAAAGGCGTCATTGCCCGAGGCACACTGGCGACTTCACTGAAGTTTCCCGAGACTATAGGCCATGGTGACCACTTACCATCAGTTCGCCCGAACGCTTACTGTGCTGTGCTGAACATGGGCCCCTCCTATTCGGTGAACAACTACACGGTCTGTCCTTTGAATCCAAAGATTTCCTATCTTTCCTAGTGTATCAACCATTTTTGAAGTACCTATGCAAAACAAGTGTAAGTTGAGCTCACATTGTACGCCAGCGCCACACAAGTGATCTTTCTCAAGTTGCCCGTGTCCATAGACGAAGGTAATTTTGCCTTAGTCCACTTAAATATTAAAATTACTAATATCCCATACAACCCTCTTTCACCTATTACTCTACCACCTTGGGAAGTGATTTTCTAAAAACCTTATATCGGGTCATCCTTCATATGATTAATCAAAGATCAAACATGGCACCAGGCTAAGTTTTATAGCTCAAAAAGCATGTTAAAAAAGGCTAGGTCTTTTTGCATTGGGAATCGATGATTATAAAGACCTGAATAAATAAACGCCGTTTCATCACTCCTCTGGTACTTCACCTCCCATTGCTCTCTACATGACGCTCTTGCATGAGAATTAGCTATATTTTCACAAATAAAACAAATTGCTAAGCCGAGCACTAATAGCTTAAATTATGAACTTGACCAAAGTAACGCCGAAATCAGTATTAATTTAAAAGTAAAGATTTGGCAACTAGAGATATTATATGGATCATATGGACATATTAATTATATACATATTTCCAAGCTATCCCATTGCGCCTGTAGAACTCATCATAATAAATGTGCCAACTCCCAACCTATGAAGTAGAGTTAGTACCTAGTACCATTCGAATCGGATGTCCAAATCAGTGCCCCACTAGTTTTATTAAACAAAGCAGCAGTTATTCATTCTATTTTTTTAATATGCAGTATAGGTTACCTACTTTTGTATTTCCGCGTATTATACAACTGAACCCTCGACGTTTGACGGCTGGTTACGCAAGGATCTTTAAATAAAATGCGAGTAGAGAATAGAATTCAGTAAGTTCTAATGACGACTAGCGTTGTTCCTCTTGCTTGACACATCATACTAAAGACAGCTAGTTAAGAACTGACCCATTTGACTAGCCCATGGCATTGGTAGCTGATGTACCAAATTGCCGATATGTTTGCAATGAAATTGTATTACTTACCGAAACTAATTACCTATATAAAATTACTATGAGAATATTTACTCTTAAATACTTACGATATGATAATAATTACTTTACTTACAAGACTTTATAACCTAATATATTATTATTACGTATATAGTATAATGAATGAATATATATTTATTTAAATACATAAAAGTACATTATAGTTTAACTCAACTTCTGTATTTATTATCTATGCAAAAATTCTGATACTAAAAATAAAAACTTATTTTGTCGAGGAAAGACGGAGTTTTAGTGTAAGCGTTTAACGATCAACTACATACATATTTTAAATTTACCATAAAATAGCTTTGATCGAGAAGTCGTGATCGCAGGTACACGCGCCGGGTCGCGGCGGTTCAAGCGGCGGGTCGGCCGAGTTACCATCACGAACCTACAAATAGTCGTGGCTATGTATAAATCAATCGATACCTCACAAATGGACATCAGAAAATATTTACTCATATAACCATTGATTTATCAATTAAAAAGTTTACTCGTTCGTTGAATTTTACAAGTTACAATCATTGTATTGAGTTTTAGCAAATTGTACATTTTGTTGACATTAGAATTATTACAATAACATTACGTCATGTACTAACACGTTAGCAAATGTGCATAAAGATCGATTAAGTGTGCCTCTTTCAGTTCACATACCTTTTACACTTCATAATTATAGTATATCGATGCTTAAAACAAGTACGTAATACGCAAGTTAGGTTACGAGTCGCAGAACTGGGCGTAGATATTCATTTAAACTAATTTGTTTCAAACGCGTTTTACACAAACTACACTACTATAAGCAAATACACAGGCTTGAGCCAAACCAGATGCAAGGCCTTATGCCGCGTATTTTCTAGTAATAGAAAGCAACTACGTCCCATAAACACTTGGACTAGATTTTTTATTTACGGCGGCTACCTGTAGCGGCAATCATCCTTGACGCTTCACATCATAGTGAATTTACTGGGAATAAACGAAGCTAGAGGGATACCCTAGCTTCTTCACCTAACCTAGCTCTTCAAAGATTGAGGTTGTGACCTTGAGGTTAAAGATCCAGTGATTTCAAAGAACACATGAGCGAGAAGAGTGGCACCAATCAATGGCGTCCTTTTTCCAGCATTGGCCTTCAAAAGGCTGATTTCTATCATCTGATGGATGGGTTAAATATGTGAAAAATAATATATCTATGTACATCCATTACGCATTACACACATGTAAATAGTTAAATACATACATATTGTAAAATAAATTACATGAAATTATTGATAGATTAACTTCTCCAAGAATAGGTCAAATTTTATTTTGTTTATATTAAAATAAGTCACTTCATTAATAACTAACAACAACTAATAGGTTAAGTTACAATCGGATGAGAAATTATAAAAGTGAAAAAAGTGAGGCAAGTGTTATATGTGCTTGATTAAAATCATCAATATAATATACCTGTACGTGCAATTTCAGTAATACACTGGCATAAACAATAGCTACTTGACCTTGTCTAATTTAAGAATTCTGATGATTCTTTTTTATTAGAGTGGCGGCCACTCATTGAACATTTTGCCTACCTAGTGTTGTGCGGTGCGGCAGTAAAAATTTCAACCAGAATTACCAGTAAACTTTCATCCAATAGGTATCCCAAGGGATCCTCCTTAATTTCCACGATACAAAGTATCTATTGCAATTGGAATAGTAATCGTATTGCAAAACATTGATAAATATATATTTAAAAAAAATATTGTGGCTATTGCGATTTTAAGAATAATTATAAAAATACATATATTAACGTACATAATATCGTTCATAGTAGGAAATGTATTGGAATTTCTTTGGAATACTACCAACGTATGTAAAGATTAAATATATTTAAAAAAAATATTGTGGCTATTGCGATTTTAAGAATACTTATAAAAATACATATATTAACGTACATATTATCGTTCATAGTAGGAAATGTATTGGAATTTCTTTGGAATACTACCAACGTATGTAAAGATTTCCTTTAAAGTTTAAATTTATTCCATCTTGTCCCCAATCAAAGCGTGATAAACGTAGAAACAGGCCGACCGTGCGTTGACGCGGGGTCAACGACACACCGAGAACGATTTCCCGCGAGAAATTTGGGAATGCTCAATATTTCTGATCGTCTTCATTCAAAATAATGTTAAATAATAAAAATAAAGAAAAGTGTGTGTGTACTTATGTACACGCGTTAGAAGTTATACTTCTTTGGCGTAACAAGATAAAAATCTTTTCAAAAATTTTATATTTCGCCTAATTCTACGTTTGTAGAAAAAACGATATTAACAATAAAAAAAAAGGTATTTAATACATTGAAAGTTTTATTATAACGCATTATCTAGTTAAATTAAGTTTATTTAAATATCACAAAAAAGTTATTTCTACATTGACAGCACCTGACTAGCAGACTTTGACAATTGAAAGTTTGCACTGTCAAACAATTTTTTGACAATGTTGAGTAGGGACAAACAATTTTTTGACAAGGACGTTTAAATAGTAACGTCCTTGACTATAGCTAACTTCATGGTGTCGGTTTTTTGTGACGGTTTGCACGCGCATCGTAAAAATTTACTCTCATCATTTTTCCTTAAGCAAACGGAACATATACGAATATCTAGCAAAACTACCATCTACCTACAGTGACGGTTACATAAAAGATAATCTATCTATGATCTGAGCTTACAAACAATGTATTGTTGTAAAATTAATTTTATTGTGACTTGTACCTATTTCTTAACCATACGCAAGGCGGATCAATTAGTTCCTTTACTTATCAGTTTTCCAAAAAGCAGGAGGTTCTCAACTCGAATGTATGCTTTTTTATTTTGTTCTAACATTAGAATCATGTTAGAACAAAATAAAAAAACATACATTCAAA
This sequence comes from Carterocephalus palaemon, assembly GCA_944567765.1. Taxonomy (NCBI): domain Eukaryota; kingdom Metazoa; phylum Arthropoda; class Insecta; order Lepidoptera; family Hesperiidae; genus Carterocephalus; species Carterocephalus palaemon. The sequence goes on along the minus strand of OX155637.1, from coordinate 10,256,581 downwards.
AATTCAATCGCTGATGATAAGTATTTTGACAAAATATTTTTAAATAGATGTATTGATTGGACTAGTTGTGACCTACTATGTTTATTCATTGCATATTACTTCCATGGTCAGTACCGTCCAAAAGTAAAATGACTGTGTTTTTCTTGTAGGTACCTATTTAATTTTTTCCATGTTACGGTCGAAGCAGCAAACGAAAATGCATGTAAACAGCTGAGTCTCCGAAAACTCTGAATTAACTAATTAAACGCAATTTTACAAGCCAAGTCTAAGTTTGACTTTACTACATAATATACCAATAAAATTATTGCTAGTATTTTGTCTTACTTTTCGTACAAAAACAGTAGTAATAATAGATGATATGAAAAGAAAAAAAATTTAATATTTAAAAAATTGATCCTCACAATAAAAATTAAATGAATTTTCGTCGGTCATCAAGATATAAAGTTTACTCTCGTCGAATATACAAAAAAATAGACGATTAATTAGAATCAAACATGTAATTATAAACTATGTATGTATCCTTAAAATTATTTTATTATTGAAGTTATACTTCTTTTGGCGCGTTAAAAACGATTTACCTACATTATTATTTTGTTGATCAGGGCAATAAATGGATTTTGTAGTAGGTACTGATTTTGAATTCATAAAAGTGAATCAAAACCAAATCAAATTTTATAATTCTATAATAAAACTGAATAAGAACTTTTTCTTTAAATTGTTGAATAGTTTTATCAAAATTTCAATTCAGGAGTATTATAATAATAAGTTTGATCTCAAAAATGGGTTTTTCGAAAATTTGTCTGTCATTCTGTGCACGCATCACGTTAAAACCGTTAAATAGTTTTAGATGAAACTTGAAAAAGTTAGTATTCAAACTACTTACGCTACGAAATAAACAAATTCCCTTGGGATAAGGACAGTTCGTTTGGATTATTTTTTAAACTTTGATGTATACATACATATACCATGAGTTCAGCTAGCAAAAAAGTATTTCCAACAGAAACGCTCGAATGAATCACTGACTCACGAGGTATATTATTATAGTTCGCGCTTCTGCAGAATCGTAACACTTACGCCCACACAATGTCAAAAGTGGGTCGATGCAGTAGCTAGCAGCTTGCATTTCCATAACATAATAATAGAATTATGTAACATTTCCCAGTACATGTTTTATGGTCCCCTAAATCAAGGAAAATCTATAAATTTCAATTAATTGTTTTATAGAGTACCTACTAGTGGACATCCGCAGCTTCGCTCGCGTGGAATTAGACATAACAATAGTTAACTTTGCACCCCCCTTTTACCCCCTTAAGGGATGATTTTCGAACTGCTGAATTTAATTCGAATAACTTCAAAAAAGGCAAAGTTTCATACTAACTTTGCACCCCCGTTTTACCCCCTTAGGGGGTGAATTTTCATAAATCCTTTCTTAGTGCTCCCCTACGTTATAAAAGGAACCCCTGTGCAAATTTTCAAGTTTCTAGCCCTTATAGTTTAGGCCCTGCGTTGATATGTCAGTCAATCAGTCAGTCAGTCACCTTCTCCTTTTATATAAATAGATATCCTTAGTTTTGTAAAAAAATCATAGCATCGACTTTCTGGACGCTTATCTCAGTGTGACGATGTGCTGGCACGTGCGGGCGCAGCATTAGTCTCCAAGCCGCTACCGCGACTCCATCGCACCATTCGCACCGCAACACAACACAACCCACGCCGACATCAAACACAAAAACCGGCTCCGACACAAAATCTTTTAACAAAAATTAATTCATACCTTTTCAACACCGCCATTCTAGCTAGTGCTACAATGTGATAAAAATTTAAAAAGTGATTAGTTAGTGTAAGTCCAGTGAAAATTATTTGGTGTAGTTAAAATGATCGAATTGGTCAAAGTGAATGACAACAACAGAGTAAACGGGAGTATGAGGGACATTGGAGCCGACTCGTTCGTGTGCAGAGTCCAGTACCTGGACGACGTAGACCCCTTCGTAGAATATAACGTACGAGAACCCTCGAGGCCCCTCTACCATACCTTCAACACCACGATACCGCTTTCGTATCAAATAGCTGCCGTACATCGACTGCTGCAGGCTCCCCATCGGGTAAGTTCAATTCATTATACAGAAATGGCACAAGCAAACTAATTTGTCTAATAATAATCTAATTATTTAGAACACGGAAACGCCAATTCTACAACATATGAATATCTGAGATTGAAAGACTACGTAAATTGATTACAAGTCACGTTTTGTGCACGGATTAATATGGTTTTATGCATCCGTTTATGATAGCTAGGGAGCTGATGGCAATTTAGGTATATGACTCCATCGTCGTTGATATCAAGACGTAATGTAGTCTGCACCTATGTTAACTAGAAAAAAATAGTGGCGAGCTTAGGGAGCTCTGATTTTTTTTAATAAATAATTTCGAAAATTTAAGAAAAATACATGACAAAAATTATATCATCGTTTCTGCCATCTATTGTAATGTATAAAATACATTTTATAGTTAGTAAAATTAAAGCTGTCTGAAGTCAGGATGGTGGGAATTTTTATAAAAATAATAATAAAACTGTAAAAAAATTGTTAGAACTGTATCATTCCATCGTCTTTTCGAAACAAAAGGAACCCCTGTGCAAATACAAGTTTCTAACCCTTATAGTTTAGGCCCTGCGTTGATATGTAAGTCAGTCAGTCAGTCAGTCAGTCAGTCAGTCAGTCAGCTTCTTCTTTTATATATATAGATTATCCAATTATTCCAATTATTCCAATTAAAAAGTAGCCTATGTCCTTTGTAAGTCCTATCTGTATACCAAATTTCATTTAAATCGGTTTTGTAGTTTTGGCGTGAAAGCGAAACAGACAGACAGACAGAGTTACTTTCGCATTTATAATATTAGTAAGGATAATTAACACAAGGAAAAGCATAGTGATAGCCTGTCAGAGTTTAATTCAGTCCCATGCCTTCGTATCATCCAAATACTCCTGAATATCATAATAAGCTCTGGCTAGACCTACCTCAGCTGTGGACGTCTGTGGGTTGTAACAGGCTGGCAAACGACTTTTTTTTCCTTTTAGTTCTGAAGTCGGTTATTTGATATTTGAATTTCGTTATTATGACCAATTTTCTTCTATGCTTAAGGAAGAATTATAAAGATAAAACTAAAGTTTGTAAAGACTAGAAGTTCTTAGTATTCTTAGGTAAATAATACAAAACTTATGTACATATATACTAGCGCTATGTATGCGTGTCTAAGTTCACTATTGTAGAAACACAATTAATTACGGCTTAAATTCGACTACTCGGCAACTATCATAAGTAGATAACAAAAACAAACATACAGTGTAAACTCTTTATAACGTCGTTCGTTATAACGATAAACTCTCTATAACGTAGAAATTAGTACAATTTGGTTGGTTTACCATAAAACCCATACATTAATTCACTCTCTATAACGCATCAGCCATTCTCTATTACGAATAAATATCTTCATATTTAGACATCAACTACATATTAAAACAAAACAAAACTAATCTTTTGAGGTGCCGCAATTTCTAAGAAAGATACCTGAGGTCAAAAACAGCTATCTAGCTTTTGTTATTGTTAATTGCCTTAACACGTGTGCTATTCATAGATTACATTGGCTGTAGGAAATTTGGTCTCAATTATTAAACGCACCATCGTCACCTATCGTGTATTAGCAGGCGTAAACCAACACGTCAGGCAAAGTTAACAGAATATAAGTGTTTAGAATAATTTATCTATTGTATTGATAGTAATAAAATTAGAAATAATTGTAATTAGTTACATTTGGTATACTTTTTCTCTTCTCTCCCTATAACGAAAACTCTTTATAACGAAAGAAAATGCTCGGTCCCTTGAAATTCGTTATAAAGAGTTTACACTGTATTATTATATTATATCGTGCATATCATCATCATGGTACGTAATATGCATCTTAAAAACCATAGGTTAAGGACTTACTCACCGCAGTATTTGACTAAAATTATCTGATCTAAATAACTGTCTCTACCGCTCAGGTGACAGAGCAAATTTGTAATATGACTAATATAAATAACTTAGGTAGAGATACCTACTGCATACAATATCGCAACTCTGAACATTTTATTACCAATAATACTTTTTAAGACTCGCATAACAAAATTTTAATTCCATTAACCGTGATCGGAAGCAGTGGATCTAGTAAGATTATGGAAACCGCAATAGATCTCATTGGCTTACCATTTGCTTTAATAATATTATAAGCGAGAGATAAAAGTCACTGGAGTCTACATTTCTACAGGTCACAATATACAGTTAGGTTCCTACCTAGTGCGTTGCGTGGCAGTTTGGGTCGTCAGTCTATAACTTATAGACAAGTTCAGCAAAGTATAAAGAAGCCGGGAGATTGCGATCGACTTGTTTGAAGGCAATAGCTAAAAAAATAATATTAACTTTCATTCTATCAATAGATAGAATGAAAGTTAATATTAGAGAAAAAATATTAAAATAAAACGCTTTTGTAGATAACCGAACTAAAATAGTATAATCATATGTCAGTAGGTTCATATATGATTTGATTCAAGAGCCTAGCAGCGTTCACCGATATCACGCGTAGTTTAAATTATTTTCATTTTATCCATGTGATATGTGGACGTGACGCCGTGGATAAATACATTTTTGCAGTAAAAATCGCCCCATATTGTACTGGAGAGAGAACAAGTGGCTGTGGGCTGATGCTAATAGTGACGTGGCCTTGTCTGCCAAGATGACCTCTGAAGGTTGCATAGCATTGCATTTACGTAGAGCAGGTGGGTTGCGCGAACTTTTATTGCTTCGTTTACATGTAAGGCTTCGTAGCGCAGCTGTAACGTGAGTTTGCCGAAATTATTGCCGGACAACAAATTAACGTTTTTGCAGATGAATTAGACTGATTTAATTGAACTGAATTTTTGGTGCTAGAGCCTAACGATAAAGAACATTTACATTTACATATTTTTATTTACCTACTTACTACTACCTACAATTAGGAATATATATACATAAATATATATAAATAACATAATTAATGTTAATTTTATCACATTGTTTAACTACCACAGTAGTAAAACTTCCTTAAAAAGCAAATTATTCACTCCTAAATACTTGCTTTGGCAAAAAGACATAAAGGTCAAAGGCATAAATTACGTTCATGTTAAGGTAAATCCGTCAAAACAAAACGTTCGCTACAATTTCGCGCCCTCAAATAGGTATGTATTATTAACGGCAGCAGATGAATAGTTTCTTTCGTCTAGCAATAAAAAATTAAAAAACAATTTTGTCCAGATCGGGGTCTACCTATAAAAAGTAACTTAATCAATCAAGTTACAACAAAATAATTACAATACCCAGGCTCAGCGTAAATACGAACCGAACAATGGTAACTGGTTCTACTGAGAGACGCGGACATAAAGAAACCGATACCGACAATGCACTGATGCTGAACCAACAGCCGTGTGCTTGTGGTTCGTGGGCGTTTTTTTATGTGAATAAGACAGCAAGCGAGCACGCAATTCCTGCCGCTACTGCCTATTTTGATACATAAAATAGTTGAAATAGCGATCCTTTGAAAACCCTCGATTTCGATTTCCAAAGTACATATTAATGGCGTCTCATACAAAGAGTCGGCTAGTTTGCATTAGTAAACTGTACTCGAACCCTGTTCTAGAATAATATGGGCAGCCTAGTTTTGATGAATTAAGGTTACTTAGCCTGTTGCCGCCTGTACGCATCTAGTAAACCAGTCCTCTGTTAGGAATTTGTAACCATACCCTTAGTAAGCCCAGCTCTATACAAAACAATACATAAACTGCATTCAGGTCCAAATTATAATAATAATGATGATGAGAACCTGTCCACGAGTGACGATACAACGCCTTTGAGAGCATTTACTATTCGCTAAAGTGGTCTTCAACTGTCCAACGCGAACGATTAGGATGAAGATGTCGTAAACAGGATCGGACGTGTCATTTTATTAATACAAAACGCACTAGCGAATGCTTCTTTTTTGTCCGGTGCAAAAAACATCAAGGATTCAACGCATAGAAATATCCCCTTCTGAGTTAATAAAGCGTGGGAAGAAATAATATAATATGTTATGTTGACGCCGACACCTATGAAAACGAACCATTCTTTGAAAAGGGACACTGCCGTTCATGCAAATAATTGTTTTATGTTATAGCATATGAAATTGCTTACATTAGTACCTAATTGAATTACTAAAGTAGAAAGACGTCTCAGAGCATTTATTCATTTATCACTCTTTTTTACATCTACGTAAATTATTTAAATGTCGGAGTAGAGACACGGTCTGATTCATGAGTTATTATATACCTAGTATATAATTATTGTTTGAGTTGTATTGGCTTTGATAACTTCGTTTTTTCACCAGACAAAAAACAGCGTTAAGAAATGTGTACCTACATACGTTGAATTATAGTGAATCAGAATTTCAAAACTTCAGAATCCAACATTTATTTAAACAATCACAATAATAAATTCAATAACTGTTGATTTCCAAAACTAATGCATTATTGTAAAAAGACCTAAATAATAACATCTATAGAAATAAAATAAAGTAGCTTAATCCAACTGACAAAATTTAATTATAGTCTAAGATCCCGCTATACAACGACCTTCACCGAGATGCTTATTTAATAAAACGTATTTTATATTCAATTTAATATGTCAATAAATATAGTACATATGGGTTGGCTAACTAATTTCAGTCCAGGATATGATTAATTAATAATTTAAAAAAAAAATTTTTTTAAACATTTCACCGGTTTGATTATTAGACAAATTCTATACCAATCGAAAGTATGAAGCCCACAGATTATGCAAACGTTAGGTTGGCTATTCTTTTCCGGTCACAACTCTCGAGTAGCCAGGTATAAACAGGTAAATCGATCGATATCGCATTTTGCACCGGTCTGATTATTGAATTAAAATTAAATGAAATTGAAGATTATTCCATTATGAACACGGTGGTATAGGGTTGACTGCGAAAAATCAGTCCCGAATTCCAGTTGTCGAATTTTTCGAAAATAGCTGAAAAGGTTTTACTTTTCCTTTATTATGGGCGGACTTTAAACAGCTGCTATGCTGTGTCCTCTTCTATCGCATGGGATGGTTGGTTGGGACCTCTCAGTCGCACACATTCACTCGCAGCAATATCTCACTTTTGAAAATTCGACAACTGGAATTCGGGACTGATTTTTCGCAGTCAACCCTATACCACCGTGTTCATAATGGAATAATCTTCAATTTCATTTAATTTTAATTCAATAATCAGACCGGTGCAAAATGCGATATCGATCGATTTACCTGTTTATACCTGGCTACTCGAGAGTTGTGACCGGAAAAGAATAGCCAACCTAACGTTTGCATAATCTGTGGGCTTCATACTTTCGATTGGTATAGAATTTGTCTAATAATCAAACCGGTGAAATGTTTAAAAAATTTTTTTTTTTAAATTATTAATTAATCATATCCTGGACTGAAATTAGTTAGCCAACCCGTATGTACTATATTTATTGACATATTAAATTGAATATAAAATACGTTTTATTAAATAAACATCTCGGTGAAGGTCGTTGTATAGCGGGATCCTCTACTATTAGGTATATTATGCTAGAAAGGCATAGATGTGCAAGGTCGACCGACGGCGACGTTAAAAACGGTCGATACCTAATTGATTGGTGACCGCGAGTGATAGTCATAACTGTAAACGCTGCCGTGCTGTGTAAATAGATTAGGCAATCAACCCCTTTATCATCATCATGCAGTCATCATCTTGCAACCCACTTGAGTTCACTGCCGGTGTCCAGAGAAACACTGGTAATCCTTAATATTTTAGGGTGATTAGTGACCAGCCCGTGTGTTTGATGTTTTTAGGCTGCTGGAAGTTAATGTCAGTTAAAATATTTTTTTTAAATAATATTAAAAAAATTATTTCACATTTTGGTTTCACACACTTTACATTCGTTACCTATACCAAAAATTCAAACGTAAAGTACGTTTGAATTCTTGGAGCCTCCTCGTTATCTTTGACTAAAGCTGACCGTTGCTGCCGGCCGCTTGACCAGCGAATTGATCAAAAGATACCTAAAACCGTAGGTACTTTTGAAAAGTCATAATGACTTTTGACAACAATGATTGTTGTATGTATGGATGAACCTTTCAAATAATATGTCGACTAGTGGACGCCCGCAGCTTCGCTCGCGTAGAATTAGACCCATTAACGACGTCTGCCCGCGTTCGGGTTGCCCACTTGACTTCAAAAACGGCAAAGTTTCATACTAACTTTGCACCCCCGTTTTACCCCCTTAGGGGATGAATTTTCAAAAATCATTTCTTAGTGCTCCCCTACGTTATAAAAGGAACCCCTGTGCAAAATTTCAACTTTCTAAACCTTATAGACATTGTGTTCAGACTGACGGATTGTACAAACACCAGTTTTATAATTAAAGTGAAACTTTTATTACATTATTCTGAAAATTTTGGTTTGTCTGTCGCATTTCGCATGACGCATGTCGCATTACATTTTAAAATTGAATCTAAAATTTTATTATTTGTTGAGACACTGGGTAGCGTACCGGGACTCTCGGCGTAGAATGTTGTTTTTACCAACCGTTCGACCGTTCGACCAAGCGTACTTAATAGAATTTGTTGAATTAGAACGGCTAATAGTGTAGTGACGCTTGTTATTTTATTTCCCATTATCATTCCAATTTTCCAAGTTTAAAATTAAGATTGCTATAGCGATTTTTATACCCTTAATGGAATATTATTTAAAAAAAATTTAGTTAAATGTCTATAATGTGAAAAAAAGTTTCACTTTTACCGTGGTTTCATAAAACCACACAATTTTAATTTTTTTCAAATTAATATTTTTATTTCACAGTCAGGCTATCGTAAATGCATATACGAATATAATAAAGTTATGTATAGGTATAATAAGTAATTGCAGTAGTATGGTAAGTTAAGGCCTCTCCACAATAGTGGCCACACCTTTATCCTTGGATGAAGATAGGAAAAACTTGCAATTGAGCGAGTTGGTAACATTGGAAAGTGACACCAAAACACAAGCGATCATGCTATAAAATTAACTGATAATTTTGCAATGTAGATAATAGACACGATCACATTTATACGTGCTTAACTTACGTTAAAAATAGTGCTTGCGTTTAAACGTGACTAGAAAAACCTTCAAACGGGTATACTTATCGTTCTTATCACTCATAATATAATTTGTTACTAGTTTTAGCCCTCAGCTTTGCCCGCGGGAAAATTAAAACAAACGGACATGATCGCTCCGTATCATTTGCCATCAGATCCAAGCTGCAGCCAGACGGTTATTCCGGTTATTATTATTATTTAGACCATTCCAGACGAACCATTTAACGGTTAACCCTTCGAGTTCACATGTCATAAAGTAATCATTAAATTATATGAATGTATGTATTTACGAACATTAAAATCATCCCAAGGGATTTTCCTATACATAAATAAAGATTATCCACGAGAATCTCAAATGTTAACGCATGCCTGGAAACTCAAATCTAAATCCGTTCAACAGCCACAATCATCTATAGATACATTTATAAAACGTGCGAGTATGTTATTATTTGTAAGTTTGCCTACGTGATTTGTGATTTAGTTAATCTAAACTGTTTGAAATAAATGGAATGCAAGTAATTACACTTCTCATCAGAAAAATCGAAACACCTTGCAAGTTTATGTTTTGTAAGGATTATCAGAAAAATGTGTGTATTTTGGAATATATGTCAAATGTCGTTTAATAGTGCATGTTATGAGATTTTCAAATCCTAATGTTAATGTTCTAAATTCAAATTAAATTTTCATAGGTTTCATATTTTGTTTAACAAGTAATTTTTACCCTGTATGGAGTATGAAGGAAATTGATAAAACAACACACGTAAATGAAAAAAAAGCTAAGAAACGTTTATTTAATAACGTGTATTCCCTCCCCGAGCTCTTATTACTGCTTCCATACGGTTCTTCATCGATCGGATGAGAGTCACAATCAAATGTTGTGGCATTCCATTCCATTCCTCTTGGATTGCATCTTGCAGCTGGCTAAGTGTTTCTGGGGCAGGATCTCTTGCACGAATTCGTCTCTTTAATTCATCCCACAGATGTTCAATCGGATTCATGTCCGGGCTTCTTGCTGGCCATTCCATAATGGAGATACCGACTTCGGTAGCAAAATCTCGTACGATAATCGCGGTGTGAGCCCTAGCATTGTCGTGCATGAATATGAAACCGTTGTCAATAAAATGTGCATAGGGCATCACGTGAGGCTCAAGACACTGTTCGATGTACCGATGACTGTTTAGTGCAGGCAGACGTGGCCCAGACACAAAGACAAGCTCTGTCTTACCGTCGGCGCTGATTCCTCCCCAATCCGTCCACGAACCGCCACCATAGCTGACCTTCTCTTCAATGCAGCATTGTGCAAAGCGTTCTCCATCTCTTCTGTAGACCTTGTTCCTTCCGTCGTTACCATACAGCATAATTTTACACTCATCAGAAAAGAGGACTTTGTTCCACTGGAGATATGACCAATTTAGGTGCTCACGTGCAAAGTTACGGCGCGCTCTTCGATGGTCTGCCAGTAATTTCGGCCCATTTGCTGGCTTATGCGGTACCAGTCCACGTTCCTTTAACCTTCTTCTAATTGTAGAGTCACTTACAGCCACCCTACGTACAACATGAAGATGCTGCTGCAGTTGAAAAGCATTAAGGCGTCGATTTCGTAAAGAAGTTGTTACAATAAATCGATCATCTCGCTCAGAAGTGACCCGATTCCTGCCAGATCCTGAACGGCGTGTGAACAAACCAGTCTCCCGATAGCGTTTGTAGACTCTATGAACAGACGACAGGCTTAGATGCAATCTTTCAGCCACAACACGCTGGCTAAGTCCAGAATCCAGCAATGCATATTTCGGATTTGTAAAAAATAATAGGGAGTGCAACATGACTTTCGTATAGTTATCTAATTTACATTGTATGTACACACATAATATTATTTTTTTTCGAAAATTAATAAATATAAATACATAAATATCATGGACATTCTCACTCACGGCCATCTAAACCCAAACGGAGACTGAAATACATACGTATATATAATTTTAAATAGATACTTAAATAAATAATTTAACATCCAGACACAGTAAAAACACAAGTGTTCATCACACGTTCATCACACGAATGTTTGTCGTGAGTGGGATTCGAACCCACGAACCCAAGCTAATAAGCAGGGTGACTAGGGTTGCGCCAACGAGCTAGTCATAATCTGGATAAACCGACACTGAAACCTACCGTGCCATGAGAACGCTGAACATTGAAGAAGTAGGTACAGAACATGGCAATTATAATCACATCATTTGTTACCGTTAATCAACATTACAGTTTTTGTTGTTCCAAGTTCAGTAGGTATAATATTTGTACTGAACTTGGAACAACTTTCGATTTCAATGAATCAATTTTTTGGCTCTACTGTAAAGTACATCCATACTAATATTATAAATGCGAAAGTAACTCTGTCTGTCTGTCTGTGTCGCTTTCACGCCAATACTACTGAACCGATTTAAATGAAATTTGGTACACAGATAGTCTAGAGCCTGAGAAAGGACATAGGCTACTTTTTATTTGGAAAAAAGTGTTGTAAGGGGTTGAAAAGGGGGTTGAAAGGTTCTATGAAAGTTTTGTCATTTTCAGAACTAGAAGCATAAAATTTATATTATAGGCTGTTGATTAGATATAAATAAATATGGCATTCAAAGTTTGTAAAAATTTTGTAAGGGTGTAGGTAAGTCTAATTCCACGCGAGCGAAGCTGCAGGCGTCCACTAGTAGAATAGAAGAGACATAGTCTCGACAAAATTAAAGGCTATCTCATAGTCCACATACGCTACGCGTAACGGCTGGTTATACTCCTCCGTCTTCTCTGTAAATTAACGCAGCTTACAACTATTAAAATGTTGTGTGTCAAACTAATGGTGTATTTCGAATACTTATTATTATAATAAAACCGTTTAAAAATATAAGCTTTTTGCTATTCTCCATATAAACTTTAACTAAAACTCAAACTTTATATACTCATATATTTTCGAAAAGTGGGGTCAAAAGTTTTACTACACGTTGCTATTAATATTATGATATTATTATTGATTTATGTACAGAAATAAAAAACGAATTAACCAAACTTTAAAAAAAATTAAACGGCAGATGGTTCAACACAACCATTCTATTTTCAAATTGTTTCCTTGCTTTACTCACCACCTATGAGTAAGTACGACACGTTCGTCCCACACGGAACTCCACATCCAAGGTCATTTTATGTTTACTACACGCATTAGCAGGTAGGTACCTACCACATACTATGTAAAAATACACAGAAATACTTTTGGTACTTACCATCATCTTCTCTGTGTTTAATACCGATAGTGGTAAAACATTAGTGAGTTATTCTACGTGTCCAAGGACAGCTGGTCCAAAATAACCCGATTATAATGATCCCTTTATTGGTCAGATCTCCGATACCGATATGATGATTTCGTGATCAACGTGTGCTGAAATACAATTATTTAATAAAATTCACAGTACGCAAATGTTCTATCTTTCAAAATTAAATTTAATACGTTATATTTTAATACATATGTAATACACAGCCACAGCCGTACTACATCATCAGCTTAGAGCATACTCCACCAGACTGATGCCAGTGCGGATTGGTCAAAATCTAGGGGCTTTCCCAGTATCGAATGTTCTCATTCATACCACTCAATTCTCGAGTCAAAGTTTATTATTTGTTTTACAATTGAAAGCAACCGAGACCGATAGTTTATCGCACCCTCCGAAGTATGGAAGCGCTCATAAAATTTTGCCACTAGCGGTCAACGATTTCCATACCGACGGCACCCGACGTTGCTGAACTCCGTCGAACACGTACAATCAACGCGAGCCATATGCCTATTAGCTTTATGTACCTTCTATTTATATACTACTAGCTTTTACCCGCGGCTCCGCCCGCGTGGTCAAAGGGAATTAACAATGAGTTGTTTATCATACATGACACATTTATATAGTGTATAATTCGTTAGCGAAATTCAGAAATTGCTAATGAATTTTATTAACGCCCTCTATTAACAACATCCGGAACTAAATATCTAGCAAATAACAAAACATCGATATCTTTCCATGGGGATGTTTTACCACGGTAAAAAGTAGCCTACGTCACTCTCCACCCTCCTCACTATCTCCACACACAAAAACCATACCATATAATAGCTTCGTTGCGACGTGAAAGCCGGACAAACAAACAAACACACTTTCACATTTATAATATTAGTATGGATATATTATATAGTTACCTACTGCAGAACATCTTATTATAAGCGATGTGATGCCTTGCTTTGGCATGTCATCATGATGAGTCTGCATGATGACACAAGACTTTCAAAACATTTAGTCCAGCATATGGCTCATCCATTCTATGTTCGAACTGTTTTTCCTCGATTTTTTGCCAAAACACCGAAACGTATTTTCGTACGAAATGGGATAGCCCAGTTCGCCAATGGATAACCCTGAATACATATAGATGTATTCTGGGTTCTAAGCTGATTTTGGACTACGTAACCGTCTCAATTGGGGTCTCCAATCTCCAACGTTCAAACTGGCAGACTTATTTGATCCAGGGTTCCCATCAAGGCGTCCCCCTTCTTCCTTTTAATTTCGCCACCTTATTTGAGTCACCTTAAGCCCAACTGTGGGACATATAGAGGGTTTTAGTGTAGGCTGTTGTGGATTTTTATATTTATATACTAACTTTAAATGTATCTTTAATTCGTTAATTTTACGGGGTTGGGGCACGGGGTAGTCCAGCTACGTTCGCACGATTCGTATTATTATCTATCAACAGTCAATCGCTCAAATTTGAATAAATGCTATTACATAGATACTTACACCGGATACCTACGCCCCACCACTCCATTGGTTGGCAGGGGTACCAAGTAAAAAAAGTAATTATTGCAGTTTTATTGACAATAAAAATAATAATTAAGTAGATATAAGCTAGTTTGAATAAGAATTGCCAGAATTAAAAAGAGGCATGGTAGGTAGTACGCATCAACAAAAAAAAAAGCAAAACGGTTTTATTTAAAATGAAGATAATAATGATGTAATGTACTAAAAGCTAAAAAAATCGGTAGGTCTTAGGTAACAGTCATAATACCACTCTCTCTGGATCAATTTCAGGCATTGATCAGAAAAAAAATCGTGGGGCGCGTGATAGAACAAAACTAAATTCGAAACAATACAAAAGTTGAATATGAATAAAGTCAAAATTACTTATTGTGACAATCACATTAAGTAATTTTGACTTTGAATTTGATGATATTGCAAAAAAGGCAATGCGTATGACACATTTTTTTTATTACGTAGGTACCAATCACTAAACTTTGTTTGTTTTAAATTGTGGTGAAAACCTAGATGCAAAATATGGTTTCACGGTAGCCACTTAGGTACTGCTACTCTAGTCTTTCAGCTTGAACTGTGTCTTAATCATTTCCGTCAGTTTTGAATTTAGGGAACGAGATCAATAGGCCATAATATTTTCGAATGTTTGTAATGTAAGTATAGATACTAATGAATGAAGATCCATTTATCAATTTAAAATGGTATCAACAATGTTATAATAAAAAGTGGTAACTATATGATTCCGGCCAGGATCGAACTGGCGACCTCCTGCGTGTAAAGCAGATGTTATTAGCTTATACCACGGACTACACTTTGGTCCTTACTCTATGCTTATACCATCCTATACTGAATGATATTACGTGATATTGAAAACGCTGATGCCTGTGCTGCCATCTTCATTTAATTGGATGAAGAGTGGCGCGGAGTATGACTGTAGTTTAAACAGTTTGCACCGTGTTAGCACACACGTGTACGCATCAAGTTCATATAAATGTGCATAGATGGCATTAAACGTAGTGTTCTCAGCCCAACTGGTATGTTTGGATTATGAATATTAATAACAGATCTTAGCATGGCATTGTAAAAATCATTAATGTACAAAACAAAAAACAAAATTTTTTTATGGATATAAGATAGCAAACGCGCTTGCAGCACCACCAATCCGCTGCCGCCCATTAGGTACAACTGTGACTGACTTTATACAAGACTCAAATAGGGACTGGGGTGGTTAGTTCAGTTAGCTGATAGAGTTAATTAGAACTTTAGTTAGTCAGTTCGCTAGTGGGTATGAAGACTGGGGAATGTTAGTTATAGTTAGTTCTGTTAGTTGGTGTTAGTAATAGTCTCCAGGTAGTAATTGTTAGTAAGAGTCTCATTCCAAGTCCGTCACTCTGCTCAATATTTGGATTTTATCCCAATAGTTCATAGTAGTTACCCCTAATTATATTAATTCAATTTTTTTTTGTAATTAATATTCGTCTTGTTGTTTGTATCTTACCTACCTTGGGCAATAACCGCTTATAAGTAGGTAGGTGCTTATTATGATTACCTTATGCAAGTAACGGATGATTCAGTATTAGTCGTAAGTAATGCTGAACGTTTTTTTATAAATCGATCCTGAGAATGTTTTTCTTCCACAGCTGGACGATGCCACACTTCAAGTATTTAAAGATGGCGACTACGGCCCCTATCTGGACCTGGACTCTACCCTTGGGGAGCAAGATGAGGAGTTGGAAGGATTACAAGACAGGTAAAATTCATAGTATTCAATAACACATAAGTACAAAATAATTTTAAGCTACCTAATTTATGATTGTCCGGAAAATATTGCTTTATGCGATTAAACAGATAATGTTTAGTCAAAATGTGCGAAAAAAAATAATTGTGTATATTAGGTTATTTTTTTTAACTTTTATGACCAACATTTACAACAAGTTAAAGGGGAAATGCAAAGGTGTCTCATCGTCCTCCTTGCAGAATCTGCACTCCTTAGAGAGACTAAGGTCCATGTAGGATTAGTAGTAGGTATGTGTTCTGAGTCTGCAGTAGCCTGTGAGGGCTCTGGTCATCATCCGGATGTTGTGCCTACTGAGATTAAGTGCCCGATTCAGGGATCGAATCTAGGACCTCTAAGAAAACCAAACGAGTAGGTAGGTACCCCTAATAAAACGTATATGTGTGTAAAACTTAGGAAAAATATTATAAAGTGTAAGGAGCTAATACAGCGGTGACAGCCCAGTGGCTATCGAACTAGCCTCTCACTCGAGCGGTCCGGGTTCAAACCCCAGCGGCACGCAACAATGACTTTGTTATGTGCGATTTAAGAATTTAAATGTCACTTACTATAACGGTGAAAGACACATCGTGAGGAAACCTGCATGCATGAGAGTACTTCATAATGTTCTCGAAGGCATGTGAAGTCTGCCAATCCGCACTTGGCCAGCGTGGTAGACTAAGGCCTAATCTCTCCAATTCTGAGAGGAGACCCGTGCCCAACAGTGGGACGTCTATGGGTCGCAGCGAAGGAGCTAATATGTAGTTAAACAAGTAAAAATTGAAGACTTAACCTACTCGTATATACGTATACAAGACAATACAAGTGGATAGGTCGCTGTAATGACGATTGGATGGATCGGCGTAGTCAGTCCCCTCCGGGAACTGGTTATGCGACATCCTCTCGCGCCGTCAAACAATTTTATCACATCACCTAGCCTTCCTATTACAGCTAAAACAAGGTTACAAGTACCTTATGTAATTTATAAATTACGTAAGTACTTCCTTTTAATTTGTAAATATTTAAAACTTGTATCATAGAACACTGCTGAACCGTACCACAGAGTAGACATACGTACGTCCCTAACAAAGGCTCTTGAAAAAAACTCATTTTAACTACCAAGTATTTATGGGCTTATTTTATCTGACTTAAAAATATATCTAAATAAAACCGAAGAAAACCACTGATTAAACAAAAAATCTCAAAACTCACTTGAACAATGAAGCTGATATTTACGGTAGTTTTTACATGTTTGTATGAATCTTCTTCACTTCGAAAGCTTATGCCTCGAATATTAATGTTTGGTCTTTTGTCAATATTTTGAGAATCACACCCTTAGGTGGTAGAATTGGTGAAAGAAGTTTGTATGAGAGATCAGCCATTTTAAAAATAAAACCGATTCACATCAGTGTTTCTCCTCTCTGTAAGAAAAAAAGAAAGTAGAAGGTTGTAGAATAGGTGAGTTAAGTCATTTATGTAGGTACGAGACGTCACATAATAATTTACTATGATGGTAGAAAGAACAACATACCTATTCATACCTAGAATGACATTAAGTCGGTACTCTTAACGTATACTGGTTTAAGTAGCTCTGGGCATGCCGCTGCCAAGTCGGATAATGGAGTATTTTTTAGGGGATGTAGACATAATGAACAGTGTGGTGGAAGTTAAGACCTAAGATGTTACGTTACCTTTATCTAATGACACAGTTGACTTGAGTGTGTCGCCGGGCTACAATGCGTGCCCCGGGCATTTAACACCTTTGATGAGCCATCTTCAAAAAGGGCTGATAAACGTTGGATCGTTAGATTCAAAAGACAAACCATATAATGTTTAACCAAATAGGAGGGGCTTATGTTCAGCATTGTCTCTGGGTGGGTGATGAATGGATAATTCGAGACTAAAATCGGTTCCAGCATCCACATACTTTCATACTTACCGCAGAACTAAATTCGAGAACAGGTACATTTTTATAGATCTACACAACAGAACCATAATTATTCGGACTAATTCAGTGGTCACCG
This sequence comes from Carterocephalus palaemon, assembly GCA_944567765.1. Lineage (NCBI taxonomy): Eukaryota > Metazoa > Arthropoda > Insecta > Lepidoptera > Hesperiidae > Carterocephalus > Carterocephalus palaemon. The sequence continues at coordinate 10,238,738 of OX155637.1, read as the reverse complement.
TAGTCTATAGACACAGGCAACTTCAGTGGCGTGGCCAGCGTGCCACGGGCCCTGACACCATTTTTGATATAATAATATTATGTAGGCTGATGACTTGAAGAAGACATCAGCCGTGGGATTCCAAGAGTAGAATCTGCGTGTAGTTGCTAATGGAAATCTATGTCTGACTGATGGATGACAATGTCCACACACGAATTCGCGGGGAGCCACTAGTTATAAATTTTAATGAATGTAAATAAATTGTACATAAAAAAAACACTGGGTGACGTTTCATAGCTACAATTTACTTCTAAGATGATTGACATAATCAGAAATCATAGGGTGCATGAACATTCAGGTGCATTTTTCAAATTTCATAATAACTTTTTTATAGGTACCCTAGTATTATGAAGCCTGAGTTCTAAATATGAATCGAATAAACTATACCTATTATACTAAATTATTTAGATTTCTGTTAGGTTATTAAAGTCAATTTTTTAAATAATATCTTAATGGTTATTGTTATTTTATTGAGGAGAGATTCACTCTTATTTAGCATAATAAATATAAACATATCTGAGGTTTTTACACCGTACGATATACGGGAGGACAAAAATAGTTCTGAGCCGAAATCGACACATGGATTTTTTGGGTTACTGTTACACGCGTATATCTTTAGACTGATTTATGTAGTTATAGAAATTTCGTTTAGTATAACGTTTCCCTACGTTATACGAAACTTTGACCTCATTAATTTTTAGCGAAACAACACGCAGTAAGTACCTACGCAAATAAACTTACTTACTTACGCAAATAAACTTCGACGAAATTTATAGGTCATCAATCATCAGTCTGTTACTTATTATTATATTCACATCTACCCAATTCCAAATGTCCAAATCCAACATAAATTCAAAATGTTATCGATACAAAATAACAGTAGCTACCTACGTAGAAAGTCTAGAAAAGTTACCCATAAGCGAAACCGTGAGTGTTTGACATCATAGCGTTTTTTTTTCTTCAAACAAGTTTCAATCGCGAAGTCGGATGCCGGGCAAAAAATCATTACGAAGCTTAAACAATGAACTTGAGCTATGAAAAATTCATAACTAAAGGTTGATCAATTTAGTTACCTTTGCTGATAATAAATCTTAATTAATTACTAAGGACTATAAGTAGTTAAACATATTTACAACATTTTTTAATAACGCTGAAGGAGAAATTATAAATATGACAGTTAATTTATTTAGTGAAGAAGTGTAAAAATCTAGAATTATTATCAACATGTATGAAAAATTATCAGAAAGGCACATTAAATTATCACGGAGTGATAAGATTTTAGTACTTGATTATTACATAGGTCCGTAGATAGTTTCAACCAAAACAACGAAGTTATAGGCGTATTTTCTGCACACCCGAAATGAGTCCGAATCGGTGCGAAGACCTAATTATCCACATCATAGAAGCATTCAATTCAATCGCACGCGGGTCACAGTAACTGACGCAGTTTAAAATCAACTTCGGTAGGGTAGGCACGCAAGCGCCTAAACTTTCAAACGAAATTCTACATACATTAGGTACATTTTTCGGATAAGGAGCTTATATCAGAAAAATGTGTAGTAAAAATATTGTTGGATTAGTTGAAACATCCTGTATACAGTTAAAGTCAATTGCAAGCAAAATGGAGAGTGATCTTGATGGAAGAGCAGTCGGGTTCACACGTTGCACTTCACCCATACATAGCAAACATCGGTTAGATTATTCCGAGGACGATAAAATCAAAATTGTGCGGCAGCTATCGATTGACTCCGGAATCACGGCTGATGACGACAGCTTGAAGATTAATAGTGTAACCTTGGATTCCGAAGATGATATATCCGGGGATGAGGATTTTCAGGATGCGTTGGACGATATCACAGAGTGAGTCAGATAATGTTTATGTTTTTTTTTTACCTGAACGTTGTACCTACCTACACTTAGAATTATTATGTTGCATTTATCATAATTTTATTGAATTTTGCAGCAATTTTATTTAAAGTCGGTGTTATTGATGTCTTCTGAGTATATTGCTGTAAAAACTCTGTCAGTTGAATCAGGAAAATTTCACCGGAATATAAATTACCTATCCCTTGTTCAAAAAAAATCTATGCATAAACGAAACATTGAGTTTTGATGAAAATCCGTACAAATTTTATCCTGTAGGTATCCCTTCAGATAAGCTTATTTCCCGGGTATACCTAAATATTAACATAAAACATAGATAAGTACCTAACCTATAATAAAAGCACATAATTATGTATTATGCGTAAATCTCTCAACAGATATTCAGATGACTGAACAATTCATTACTTGACTTATCTTTCGTCAGTATTTATTCCTAATTTTTAACCATATATGTATATAGCTGTTTTTATTTAGTACAATAATAGTGAGTACATAATTTGTACATATTGACCGCTGTATCGACTTTTTAACACTCATTTTTAAACATGTAACGGAATCTTTAAACGTGATTTGCACCCCGGTAAACGTCGTCGGATCAAGGACCACTGACAAAGCAATAATATAAAAAAAGTAAAAATAATTATTCAACGTTTTAGTTCGGTTATCTACAACAAAAGCGTGTTTTTAGTTTTTTCAAACGATGTTATAATTTAAGGTTTATTCATCGTATCATACGGTAGGTACTAACGACAATGCTGTTTTAGAAGATCAACGATACTGTTTTTATGCTAGCTTTAACCTTGCCCTCGATTATTGAAAAGACGCAGCCATTTTTAAGAATTGTAATTCAAAACATTTGTTTTATCACAAATATTAAAATCCTAGCGCCATCTAAGATAGTTTTAAGGGGCTACACAATAACAATAACAGAATAGGTTAATTGTAGTTAGTATGTACATACATATTACGAAAAAGTATGACATATTAATAGGACTGTTAGTTCTCGGGTTTCGGTCGCTTAAATGTGTTTTTATTTATCAATATTGTACATTACATTGCAGACATATTAACCTAAGTAACCTAAGTATTACGAGTTGAAAGTGAGATTCGATCTACCTAATATTTTATCAAAATAACCACCACTTGCTGAAATGGGCCTCACCTATCTTATTATTTTTTCTTTTTTTACAGCCGCAAAAATGCGCTGGTACTACGCACACAGCTCTCTGTCCGGGTACATGCTATCATCGGTAAGGATTTAATTTATAATATGTATGTATCGGAATTCTTTAATTTACCTAATTTTTAATTACCTTCATTTGGAACAAACACACTAAAAGGTGAGATAAGAATAAAATAACTTAATAAGTATTATTACATGTGTGGCAATATACCACGTTCGACTTTGTTTTTACGGTGATTTTCCCGTGCCACTACCGGAAGCACTATCATTGCGCTAGTGTACACGACTACACGTATAATAAATATATAACATTCATATTATTATTTTTGATATAATACTATATGTATATACTATTTATAAATTAATTTAAGATGTCTATTTACATATTATTAGTTGTAAAACTATAAAATTTTTTTATTAAAAGATAAGTCTTTACTTATGTACGGTTATATACCGCCAGTTAGCCAATGGGCCACGGAGAAGCTTGCTAGTTGTTCTTAATGGTGATATTTTCTACTTGTAGCTGCCTCGTTGGTTGAGTGTTCGCAGTCGCACACGCGACTGCTAAGAGGACCTGGATTCGTTCCTCGTTTCGAACTCGGTTAATAGGTTTATCTAAGTTGAAAATCCCACTATTTAAGCTGTGGACAAAGTTATAAATGCGGGCATTACGCATACCTAATGGATTAAGGCAATAGACTTATTAAGTAACTATTACATGGGAGCTAAACATAACTGGTGAAAAGTTTAGTAAAAAGTTTAAAAAATTTAGTTAAATATTTATCTACTTACCTATTATTATAATAGGTAGATAAATATTTAAAACGTAATTTGCATAATAAGGGGTCGAAAGTATTCGCTTCGCATAATAATATGTATTACGATACTAAGTAACTAACAAGACCCGTAACGCCTATTCATTTACAGTAGCAATAGTAACAATTTTTTCAAACAATTACAAGTTTAATCTAAGAATTACAGGTTCTCGATTCTAGGAAACCAATAGATAATTTATACATGTAATGTTTTCGATTAATTTCAAATTTCAGAAAAACCATGACTTTAGGACTGAAGTAACTTAAACAAGTCCTTTTTACAAACTTTAATATTAAAAAAATGAACTTTGCTTAATTGCGCACAATATTGATTGAGATTAGTAATAGTAATATCCATGTACTGAATTTCAAAACACATAATTTAACGGAATTTCTTCCAAAACCCCGTTATTAAATGTTACTTATAATACATTAGTAATGTAGTCCGAGCAGACACTGAGGAAATTTCTTAGCTCAATCCTTTTTTACACAATGACTTAACATAATCCTTTATCACACATTACTTCTTCATAAAGTCATTAAAATTAGGCATTATGTTGGCCCTATGTAAGCCTAAAAGGTGAAATAGAAATAATATAAAATAAGTAAATAAAATAAATTTAAGTCATTAATGCATACCGCTAGGATTTTAACCCGCATCGCTCGAGTAAGAAGCTAGTTCGATAGTCACTATGCCTCCGCCAGACTCGGCCGTGGCCTGAATCACATTTTTTTTCGTATTTGCTGTATGTATACGAATTCAAAATCAATGACAGATGGTCCGGTGTCTACACAGTAGATATGGATGACTTATGACTAAGGGTTAGTTATCAACCACCAATAGTGACAAAACGAAAGCAGCGGCCCGCTTTCGTGGATGGTGGTGGTGCATTGACGAAACGAGTCTATCGTGGGTTAGTAAGTTACATTGACGAAACGAGTATGTATATCATTGGTACTAAGTTATTCCAAAGTTGTCAACTGCTGTAGATATCGGCTTCCTTTTTGCCATTTTGGATTTATTATTATATTTTTGTTCTTTAACTTAACTTACCTACTTTAAGGAAATGCTGGAAATACTCTTATTTTATTTATTTTGCTGGTGAATACAATTGCGAACATCATATTTTAACAAAATTAATACAAAGTACCTATGTAATTTTTCTATAATTTTCTGTTGATCCACTTCAGTATTGTTTTTTACTCTTGTATTTATTAGGTAGGTTTTCAATTTTTTCTTTTAAGCAGTAAGTAGGAAGAAATTCTTCGTTCTCAAGTTACGATACTTGGTCGCGACGCTTATGGTACCTACATATTCATTCCCAACCTAATCCTTTCCTTGATGACAGACTATATAAACTGTGTTGTTCCACATTCGCCCTCAAGCGTTGACAGATCACATTGACATTCGCTATAAGCACCCACAGAATACATTTTAACCCTCCTTTTTTTTTTTTTTTTTCTCGCTGGGAAATGCATTTACGCATCCTGCCTGGTTTTATGAGAACACAGACAGGTATGTGGGACTCGCTGAGACCAGAATACCCACTAAAACCCAGCGGCACCATCAGCGCTTAAGATGAAGCGTCACGGGATCGCTTGCGCATTACTACCGTGACGAACCCTCCTGCGCATTCGGTTTTCGGCCGGTTTGTGGTAACCTCGTGCCAGACGCGCCCCATGCGCACCGCGTAATATTTGTTGTGTGTTGTTGCTTGATTAAAATCGTGCCCCTAGGTCAAAGCGGACACACCTGCAAGGATACCGAAAATTAGGTTAGTCTGTCTATCCTGTAACTCACACCCTGCCGTTCCGAGGGTCCGCTCTGACCCCTTTCTCCCTCTTAATCTAAATTACAGTCCACTTGCTCACTCCTCAAATATTATTTGAAGTCAATTAAGTACGGTTTCAATGAAGTGCTTCCATATTTATGTGTACTGTGTGATAAAAAACAAAAAAATATATAATATACGTTTTTTTTTGCCATAAAATTTAAGACTAATTAATGGTAACATCAAAGTGTTCTCTAATACAATTTTAGAGCTTTATTGTTTATGTTGTTGTATTTTAATCCAAAAAATAGCTAAAAATGGAAGGAAAGTTGAAGTCATGAAATTATTGTTCAGACAATTGCCTGATTGAAATTATTGCCTATCTTTGCCGATAAATGTGAAAATTCCCTTAGGATTCGGGATGTAAATTAGTTTGAATATTCCTATTAGCAACATAACATGCCATAAGGCATTAAGTCCGCCCATTGTATATCTCTTTAGAGGTGTCAATAAAGTTAAATAAATAAATAAAAAAATAACACAATACATCGTTGCTTAACGAATAAAAATAAAAAATAAAATATAGGTAGGTACTACTTTTAATCCCGGTGATTTGCCTAACAATAAACTTCATAACGTCCATAGCCCAATGGCTCGCGACGATTCAAAGTGATCGATAGAGTAAAGAAACATGTAATGTACAACAATATGTAATCGAAATTCAGGACCTAACTATTGTTATGTCTAACTCCACGTGAGCGAGCAAGATTAGGGCGTCAACCATTTAGAGTCATAAGTCTTATGGAGATACATATGGCGTGGAAAGCAACGCCTAGACTTTATGCTGGCAATGCCCCTTGTTCGTTATATATGAATCAATCAAAATCATTAAATTATACATTTCCAGAGAGGCTCCTCCACTCCCAAGGCAGAGAGTTACGAAGAGCTCTCTTCACACTCAAGCAAATTCTTCAGTCTGACAAAGACCTAGTACATGAGTTCGTTGCAAATAAAGGCTTGGATTGCCTCATGCAAGTGGGCAATATGGCCGATCATAACTACTTGGACTACATACTCCGAGCTCTTGGACAGGTTAAACCTTATTAGCTTTGTTTAAACACTGAACAACACACCATCGAGAATTCGCCTGTTTTAAAATGTACATACTAGTGCAAGAGTTCTGCTGTTATGCAAAATTTTTTATGCGATTTTTGTAAACGCTGTAAATCTTTTCATCACATTCTCATGTTGTTTTACAGATCTTGCTGTATGTGGATGGAATGCATGGCGTGATGTCACATAAACGCTGTATCCAATGGTTATATTCACTAAACTCAAGTAAATTTCGGCATGTAGTAAAAATAGCTCTTAAGCTTCTCTTAGTGTTCGTCGAATACACCGAAAAGAACAGCCTTCTTCTTATCGATGCAATCAATGTTGTTGATAACGCTAATGGCAGGCAACCTTGGTATAACATAATGAAAATCCTCCAAGATTTCGACGCATCAGACACTGAGCTCCTCATATATGCAACTACTTTAATAAATAGGTGTCTTAATAATGTCCCAGACAAAAACACATATTACGATCAGGTAGATGCTTTACAAGATCAGGGCATGGATGATATTATTCAACTTTACATGTCCAAACAAGGAACTGACTTGGACCTATTGAGACAGTTGCAGATATTTGAGGCCGTATTACTTTATGAAGACGGCGATGAAACTGGTACTGCGTTAAAGTGAGTATTCAAACAAATACGTAATACGATAAAGTTTTATCTACACTAATATAATATTATAAAGAGGATACGTGTGTTGACAACATGATAGAATAAAATAATTTACTACAACTTTGCAGAACACATCATTATTTACAAAGTGTCGCGATACCATAATGTCCAAGTACTCTAGCTATGCAACTATAACTACTTTTTTGCATTTTAAAAGTTGATAAAAATACCGAAAATAATCAAACCATTTTATTTATTCATACCTCTGTATTAATCCTTATCCCATTAAATTATATTTTATGAAAGACCGTTTCAATACCTGTAAAATACTTTTTAAATTATTAAAATCGGAAATTCCATTCAAAAGATATAACGTATTTAAAAATGTTAACCTAAAGATGCAATAATAAAATAATGCAGTGTGGGTGGCCCCGCGCAGCGTAGCCTTAAGATACCTATATTACATAAAGGATGAATATAATTGATGAATTGCTTCATATTAGCACAAATGTTTACAATCGAATTAATTAATAAAAATATAGGATAATATGTAGGTACTTTTCATCTCGGTGATTTCCACAAGAATGAAGTTCGAAGTACAAAATTCGATCCATAGTGTCTTTGATGAGGGTGGCAACTAGGTATAAACGAAACTATTATTATGTCTGATTTCAAGCGAGCCAAGCTGCGGGGGTGTCCACTAGTTATTATGATATTATACAGGGTGGAAAGATCGAATGCCACATGAATGGCAACTACCATAAATATTGTAAATAGCACATTCTGTTTAAAGGAGACATTCCTTTATTTTCAAAAACAATAAATTCTGCATTTATGGATTTATGAAAAATCACCTGCCTCAGTCGGGACTCGAACCGGTCAAATGTGACAAAAAATAAAGTGACGTATTTTATGATGCAGATTGAAAGGGTTACTGATAGGGTTTAGTTTTCTCTAAATAACAAATACAATCAAAATAACGGAAGGCCATGAAAACTAACAAGTACCTTTTAATTTTGTTTTCACCCGTCACGTGAAAACCCGATGCGTACACGTGAAACTAAATAAAATAATCAGGTAAGATTCTCTTTTAACGTTTGGTGCGGGTAGTGAAGAACAAGGTTGTTATGGTTCACATATTTAATTGTGAAGGACAATTGAATACAGTAAAATACCTCTAAATCCTGGGACCTATTACGAAATGCGTTAAATTCTCTCCCCGAAGAAGACTATAATTTCATATAAGTCACTATAATTTTCCAACAAGACGGTACACCAGCACATAGCAGCAGGTTATCGACTACATATTTAAATTACCATTTCCAGACATGGATCGGTACAAACGGGAATATTAAATGGCCGGCCAGATCTCCGGATCTAACACCATTGGACTACTTTTTGTGGGGATAATGTGAAGGATGTTATTTATAAAGGAACTTACGAAAGTGTAGGCAATTTAAAAATCGTCCATGCAGCTATTACTAATATTCATCACAATTCACTGCCACGAGCTACGAGAAGTCAATTCCTTAAAAGATTAAATTAATGCATACGAGAAAACGGAGCTCATTTTGAACAGTTAGCAAGGTTTAAGTAAGTTTATTATATGAATATTGTTTTCTTTTGTGTGTTTTAATTGTTGGTTTCAAATTTTAATGGCCTTCCGTTTATTTTGATTGTATTTGTTATTTAGAGAAAACTAAACCCTATCAGTAACCCTTTCAATCTGCATCATAAAATACGTCACTTTATTTAATGTCACATTTGACCGGTTCGAGTCCCGACTGAGGCAGGTGATTTTTCATAAATCCATAAATGCAGAATTTATTGTTTTTGAAAATAAAGGAATGTCTCCTTTAAACAGAATGTGCTATTTACAATATTTATGGTAGTTGCCATCCATGTGGCATTCGATCTTTCCACCCTGTATAATTGTTAGAAATGATGATTATTTATGCGAGTTCATCTCATTGTTGCCATTGTCTTATTATATTAACATGCTTTTATAACATGCTTTTATTAGGTCCACTTGTATGTAACTCACAATGTAAGGGAATCTTAGAGAGCGAATTTAACCATCTTCCAAGGATCGTTGCGTAATGCAAATTGGCAGCTGTATGTACTTCTGAGACACATTCAATAATATGGTACTGTCGAGCTGATCTGATGATGGAGCCGGAAGATATTAGCTACTTTAAAGTGGAATCTTAGAGAGCTAATTTAACCATCTTCCAAGGATCGTAGCGTAATGAAAATTGGCAGCTGTATGTACTTCTGAGACACATTCAATAATATGGTACTGTCGAGCTGATCTGATGATGGAGCCGGAAGATATTAGCTACTTTAAAGTGGAATCTTAGAGAGCTAATTTAACCATCTTCCAAGGATCGTAGCGTAATGAAAATTGGCAGCTGTATGTACTTCTGAGACACATTCAATAATATGGTACTGTCGAGCTGATCTGATGATGGAGCCGGAAGATATTAGCTACTTTAAAGTGGAATCTAAGAGAGCTAATTTAACCATCTTCCTAGGATCGTAGCGTAATGAAAATTGGCAGCTGTATGTAGTTCTGATGACAATACAATAATATGGTACTGTCGAACTGATCTGATGATGGAGCCGGAAGATATTAACTGGAACTTCATGATGGAATATCGTATCATAGTCGTGTTTGCACTTGTGGTAAGGTCTTGTAATGAACTTTGACCACGATTAGGTTTCAAGGTCTGACGATGAAGCCGAAAGATAGGCACTGGCATTCCATGATGGAATATCGTATCATAGTCGTGTTTGCACTTGTGGTAAAGTCTTGTAATGAACTTTGACCACGATTAGGTTTCAAGGTCTCATGACTTCTTTTTTAGTTGGATTTTTTATAAAAGCGTGTTTTTTTAGTTTTTTAAACTATTAATTTATCATAACATTACTGTTTCAGACAATTAGATGAATCCGTCATAAATTCCGTTCGACGAAGAAGTCTTAATTTAAATACACCAGAAAGGCGAAAATCTAAAAAACTACAAATAAAAGAAAAGGGTAAGACTTTCATATTAAGTGGAGTTTCGCTTGGATTTGCATGGTTAGATTTTTGATAATTTACATTGATTTCTCCTTTTTTTTCTAATCGTAATAGTACATTATGATATAGGTAAGTGCGGTAAGTTTAAAATTACAGCCGAGGCAATATTGCTATAAGCAGAGGCATACGACGTTTTTTATAACATATTTGAGAGGAAATAAATAAAACTCTGAACGAATAAATTTTAAATCACTTCAGTTTCTAACTGCTATAACAAATAGCAGTTAGAAAAATTTTAACAATTTGTAAAATTGATGCTAGTTGGCATTTTGAATGTTGTCAAGTTATTATGACCACTTTTCAGGCATAAAAACTCTTTGCTAAGATTGAAAAACGTACCGTTCGTATTAGACGGAGCATCTTGATAAATCGTACGAGATACAAATGTGTTATAATAGTACATTATGATACAAGTGCGGTAAGTTGAAAATTACAGCCGAGGCGATATTGCTAGCCCGAGCCGTAGGCGAGGGCTACAAGAAAGCAGAGGCTGTAATTATCGAGGCGCACGTGTGTCATACGACGCTTTATAACATATTTGCAAGGAAATAAATTAATAAATTCATCATTACTTGATGACATTTTCAAATAAAAACAATGCAACGAAAAGAAAAAGCGCGCGGAATAATTTTTACTTGTTCACAAAACGATGCGCGCGCATCAGCACTTTTTTTTAAGGCAAAGACACAAAAACAGCCAGTATTACTAATAAAGTAAATTAATCTTTTTTTGTTTTTGATACAGATAAATTATTGTAATTTATTGTCTAAATTAATGAAATTAAAGAATTAATTGTTTATTTTTTATATTTTATCTCCCAAAGTTAATTTTATTCATAAGATGTTGACCACTTTTCTGACATAAAAACTCTTTGCTAAGATTGAAAAAAGTATCGTTCGTTTTAGACGAAGCATCTTGATAAACCGTGACCTTTTTAAAAAGAAATCATTTCATTACCGCACAAGTGCGTTTTACTTTACATTACCGCACAAGTGCGGTGATGAGATACATTACGATATTGAAATTGGTGTAATAAGAGACCCTTTACGAGCAAATGTGTTATAAAAATATTTTTTAATACAGTTGCTCAAAAAGTGGCATATTACAGGGACGTATAGCGTTCGGGAAGTGAGCTATTACACACTCGTGCTTTTTCTTTACCTTTTCCGAACTCGTGCGTTCTCTTTCCCAACTGTCAAAATAATGTCTATTATAAAGAAAAAACCAACCACGAAGTTTTTACTAAAAAAAAAATCATATGATTCATGCAAATATTTCTAAAAAGAAGCTACTAATTTGTTTCAATATCAGATTTAATGATTTGATTCAACGAGTTAGGTTAGGTTTCATTTCATTTCATCTCATTAAATTTCATGTCAATAAAAAAATTCTACTGAAGACTTGGCTGTATGGGCATAGTTCCCTTTGCCTACCCAGAATGGGTGAAGAAAACAAAAAAAAATCTCTGCAATACTCTGTATTCTATATAATTCTTTTACGGTTGGCGCCATTTTCCAAAAATGTTCTTTGCGAGTTTAGTTTGTGTTTTTATAATTTTATTAAATTGCTTCATTTTTTCGCAACTGTATTAAAAATAGTTGTTCAGTACACGTGCGGAACCGTCATTGCAACTTGTTCCGACTGTCAACCCTCGCCTTCGGCTCGGGTAGACATTTGTCGGAACTCTTTGCAATGACAGGCTTTCCGCACTTGTAGCGAAATATACTATAACGTTTAGTATAACCAATATCATTTATTCAATGCATTATTTTGGCTTAATGTTTTGACTTATTTTCGCATTTTTACTAACAACCAACAGCATCGCCAATCATTTCTCACGAGGAACCTGAACATAAAATTACAAATACCCGTCGATCACAATATTTACCATCACTCTTGGAGAACAAAGACAGTAAAGAAGTAACTACCGCTGTGAGGAGGAAAGGAGATAGATTTGCGAGACAGGCCCATCACACAGAGTTCTTGAATAGCACAGCTGAATTGTATAATGGACTCTTCGGGCAGAATAAAGGAGATTATAATAACATGAACGGAAATTACAATTTTACAAATGGAAAATATTCAAATATTAATAAGAAATATAATAGTTTAAATGGTATCTCTAAAGAGCCATCCCACCACAATTGCTTCAATGGAACTCATGAAGATGAAAAATTATGTACTAACAGAATAATAATGGCGCCGAATCTACCAGAAGTGTTAAAAAATGGTCTGTTCACTTACTAACATACTAATTTTTTTGTCATTCATCGGCCTTTTTTGTCAATGTTTCTCCTTATATACACTTAAATCTAAATAACCACTCGCATGTCCGAGTTTGACAGCTGACTACAAATTAAACTATATTAAAATTTGTTGATGGCTCACGTTGATCATACGTAATCCACCGAGTTAAACAACGTCGGGGGCAGTCGGCATGTGGATGAATGACCACTGACAAAATTTCATGGGCGCTTTGATGCTTTGAAAGGCACGCTATGCCGGTTGTATTTCATTGCAATACATGTTAAGCCATGTCGAAGACTGGGTTGGTTACTAACCCCTCCTCAAAACGTCATTAGATCAGAGTAGGAAATAAAGAGCTTTATAGAGCTCTAGACCTCCTTCAGCAGTTGCTATCGGACAGCCCCATATCTAACAGTGGGAGGCCAATGGGTTGTAGCTAATTGAATGAGTCCATTTTTTCCCCGATTCTTCTTAAGATATTTTAAATACATTTTACTGATTTTATTTTACTTTGTTTCGTTAGAAGTTTAGATAATATATTACAATTAAGAATTTTTTTTAAATATCTTTTTGTTTAATTCTTTATTTAATTTTTATTTACTTTTGTGCATTGTCATCGGAACCAAATACGTGTGCCAAATTTCAGCTCGATAGCTTCAGTGGAAGTGGGTGAAATATTAATTCCAAGATTCCAGGACATACTCGTACATTACATACATACGAACGAAATTTACAACGTGAAGTTAAATAAAAGCTTTTAAAATATTTTAGCAAATTATTATGTATAGTTGATTAAGTTATTTTAATTCTATTTTACTTTATAGGAAACCAAAGATACACGGCCGGATTAAAACAAAGAATCCAAAATGGTACTCTGGGGCATAGTGTAAGTGCCGTAGATGCACTTAATGTGATACGTCAAAAGCAACTGGACGTAACTCCTGAGACCAAAGATGATAGACCGATCCTATTGAATAGGGAACATAGCAGTATAAAAGACTTGGCCCAAAGATTACAAACGCCTATAAGTCCAACGTTGGAGGAAAAGTCGTTAAGAGTTACTGAAGTAGCAGGAATTGTATCAAAAGCCAAAGCCGAATTAGCCAAATCACAGTCAAAAGGTAATTTATAATATTTTTTTAAAAATTGCTTCTCTAAAATGTCAATATAATTTATACTAAGATCATTATATTGCCGCAGAGTATAAATATATAAATTAAATTAATTTATTAAAATTATTTATACAGAAATAATTAAAAGCCCGACTATAGAGAAGATTCAAAAAATACCTGAAATAAAAATATCCGAGAATGATTTTCATTGGGAGGAACTAAAGAAAGGTTGCCTAAATCGAGAATGGAAGACTTGCGACTTGGACTTTTCAGATCTAAGACAAGACTCTGATGATGATATGTTGTCACCTACCGCCAGCGCGATGAGTGGACCGCCCCCCCCTCCGCCGGGCATGTTCCCCTCCATGGGCAACCCTCCCCCTCTTCCAACCCTCCCAGGAGTTTACCCTCCTGTGCCAAAATTAGGTGATCATTTAAGGTCATCATTGACAGATTCCTTAAAAGATTCTGATGGTTCTATTAATAAGAAAAATAAAAAAACCGTTAAGTTGTTTTGGAAGGAAATCCAAGATAATCAAATACCTCCCACGATGCGGTCGAAAGTTGGCGGGCTCATCTGGGATGACCTTCCAAATATCAGCTTAGATACTGCAATGCTGGAACACCTGTTTGAATCTCGGACCAATGATTTAATAATTAAGGTTTGTAATTTGGTTTTATCTGCTTAGCCCCGACCTAGAGACATTGCTTTCAGCATTAACTCCTCATTTGTGCCACTTTTTTTTTAAGTACATATAATATGGAAATAAAAAATAAATAAATACAATTTACTTAGTTGATAATGATAATTCGCATTTCCTTTAATGCATATGAATAATATTTTTTTAGTTAAATAAATTTTAAAGCTTTTAATTCCAATTATGTAACACATAATTAATTTAATTTTTTTTTTACATTCTTTTACCCTGCGGGCGCGTGGTGAACAACTTAGGAAGTAAGTATAACCTCTTTCTAATATGCCAATGTTACCGCATATGTAAATTTTGTAAGTGAATACTATACTTAATTGTTAGTTATTGAACACAATGTTTATTTGTACTAGAAACTAATGGAGCCAAAGAGAAACCTTATATTAGATGCCAAACGATCAAATGCAATCAACATCGCAATGAAAAAATTGCCCACTCCTCAAACCATTAAAGCTGCCATCATGAAAATGGATGCCACAGTCATTGGTAGAGAAGGGATAGAGAAATTACTTACAATGTTACCGACCGACGAAGAAAAAATTAAAATACAGGAAGCTCAAGTAAGTCTAGTTGCTAAAATAAGCATGACATGACATGCTGGGTAAGATGAAGTTAAATCTGACTATTAGCACTCATAGTTGGTATCAGTAGTAGCACGGCATCTTAAGTTGTATCCGTTGTATAGAAATATTACCCTTACTTACATGGAAACTTTATAGTATCTGGTGGTGGCACCTCAACCTACAGGTGCCACTCGCAAGGTAGCCTATTCCTCAGGGGAAATCCAGGCGTATTGTTATGTATTATTAAATCTAACTAGTTTTTCAGTGCTTCATTACATACAATATGCTTATGTAAGTTGCACAAGGCAAAGATTTTTTACTTAATTCCTAGAGAAATCACCAGGATGACTAGTACCTACATATCCTCCCGTTTTTAAAACTTTGTATAATGAATATATAAAATACTATATTTGTATTAGAGAACACACATTGGTGTATTTTTATTATTAAAAGCTTTTATTTAACTTCACTCGTATGTAGGTACTCGTATGTCCTGGAATCATGCAATCAATATTTCACCCACTTCCACTGAAGCTATCGAGCTGAAATTTGGCACACGTATTTGGTTCCGATGACAATGCACGAAAATAAAAAAAAGTTATAAAAAGCATTTTTTTTTAAAAAAAAATATAATTCATTATTCATATTAAATCCAGGACAAATACACCCATGGTTCACCCAGGAACGTCTGAAAAATTAAAATTATCTACAGTTTTTTTTTTTCAACATTTTTACACTATTCATTTAACTATCAAACCTTTGGTACAAATTTTATTTTTTCAGATTCTTCTATACTAACTTTTATCATGTATCTCTCCGAGAACCTTTTGCTACTTGGAATAAACTGTAGGTATATTTGATCCGTCTCAGAGATGAAGTGCATGTTTCTGTTTCATTAAAATCGGTTCTGCGGGTTTTGCTTCTATAGCTCTTATCAAACAGACAGACAGACAATAAATTAAAAATGATAAGTTTTTTTTAAGATTGATTCAATAAACAGACGCGTACGCGTACAGTTTTGTTATATAAATAGATCTATTTTAATTACGGATATTGAATCTTTATATTATACTAGTGGTCCGCCCCGGCTTCGCTCGGGTATTTTATATAAAAATCAAAATACACACACATAAACCCTATTTGCGTCAGGTTACTAAAAAAATAAAAATTTAACACGACTTTATTTTACATATATAGATTATAACAATAGTTTCGTTTACGCCTAGTAATATTATATAGCCTATGTCACTCAGTGAAGATGCAGCTTTCTAATGGTGAAAGAATTTTTGAAATCGGTCCAGTAGTTTTGGCAGCGCACGCCAGAATAGCTCGCAGATGGTAGATTTTTTCCTACTTACCTACTTGACACTTATCGTCATATTTTGGACAATTCACACAATATCCTTATAAATTTTAGCCTGTGTGTTATTCTAATGTATAAGCTATATTATTGTAAAGTTTCATTAAAATCCATTCAGTACTTTTTACGTGAAAAAGTAACACACATCCATCCATACATACATACATACTTACAAACTTTCCCCTTTATAATATTAGTAGGATAGGATTAGTAAGGATTATACCTTATCAACAGCCTAAAATTTGAGTTTTATGCTTCTATTTCTGAAAATGACAATACTTTCATACAACCTTTCATCTCCCTTTTCAACCCATTACAACACTTTTTTCCAATTAAAAAGTGTCTATGTCCTTTGTCAGGCTCTAGACTATGTAGTACCAAATTTCATTTAAATCGGTTCAGTAGTTTTGGCGTGAAAGCGAAACAGACAGACAGACAGACACTTCAAAACCAAACGTCCAATTTTAATCATTCAAAGACCAAATATTATCTACATAAACTTTAAATGAAGTCCAAAAAAAATTCAAGATAAAAAATGGTTGTTGTGCCTCACTCGACATAGATAGGTATAGTGTGTCGCGGACTTTTTTATAGATATTTATAAGATCTACAATTAATTAATAGTATATTTCGCTACAAGTGCGGAAAGCCTGTCATTGCAAAGAGTTCCGACAAATGTCTACCCGAGCCGAAGGCGAGGGTTGACAGTCGGAACAAGTTGCAATGACGGTTCCGCACGTGTACTGAACAACTATTTTTAATATAGTTGCGAAAAAATGAAGCAATTTAATAAAATAATAAAAACGCAAACTAAACTCGCAAAGAACATTTTTGGAAAATGGCGCCAACCGTAAAAGAATACAGAGTATTGCAGATATTTTTTTTGTTTTCTTCTCCCATTCTGGGTAGGCAAAGGGAACTATGCCCATACAGCCAAGTCTTCAGTAGAATTTTTTTATTGACATGAAATTTTATGCGATGAAATGAAGTGAAACCTAACCTAACTCATTGAATCAAATCATTAAATCTGATATTGAAACAAATTAGTAGCGTCTTTTTAGAAATATTTGCATGAATCATAAAAACTTCTATGAATTTTTTTTTTAGTAAAAACTTCGTGGTTGGTTTTTTCTTTTTAATAGACATTATTTTGACAGTTGGGAAAGAGAACGCACGAGTTCGGAAAAGGTAAAGAAAAAGCACGAGTGTGTAATAGCTCACTTCCCGAACGCTATACGTCCCTGTAATATGCCACTTTTTGAGCAACTGTATTAAAAAACATTTTATGGTTCTATCTTGTATAGTTTAGGCAGCGTACGCAAAATAAGTAACTTTTCTGGTTGATTTTTTACACCTTGTGTCCGAAAAACCCAAATATCTTACGGAAACCAATTTTTTTCCAAAATAAAATTTAGCCTATGTCACCCGGGGATAGTGTAGCTTTCCAACAGTGAAAGAATTTTTCAAATCGGTTCAGTAGTTTTGAAGCCTATTCGATGCAAACAAACAAACAAACAAACAAACAATCAAATCTTTCCTCTTTATAATATTAGTATAGAAGTATAGATAAAAGGAGAAGGTGACTGACTGACTGACTGACTGACATATCAACGCAGGGCCTAAACTATAAGGGCTAGAAACTTGAAATTTTGCACAGGGTTTCCTTTTATAACGTAGGGGAGAAAAAAGGATTTTTGAAAATTCACCCCCTAAGGGGGTAAAACGGGGGTGCAAAGTTAGTATGAAACTTTGCCGTTTTTGATGTTATTCGAATGAAATTCAGTACCTATGAAGGTTTTTTATTGAGTTTCGAAAATCATATCTTAAGGGGGGGTAAAAGGGGGGTGCAAAGTTAGTAGGTATAAAAGTTTTTCGTATATACCTACATTTTGGTTATGTTACGTCTAATTCCACGCGAGCGAAGCTGCGGGCGTCCACTATTTATTATATTTTGTTGTAGTATGCCAACCCGGATTTACCTCTTGGAAG
The DNA here is from genome assembly GCA_944567765.1 of Carterocephalus palaemon. Taxonomy (NCBI): domain Eukaryota; kingdom Metazoa; phylum Arthropoda; class Insecta; order Lepidoptera; family Hesperiidae; genus Carterocephalus; species Carterocephalus palaemon. Next base: position 10,220,250 of record OX155637.1, on the reverse strand, counting down.
TGCGGAGCAGTTTCTCCTTACATTAGCATCAATAAGTGAGCTTTCTTCTCGACTGAAGCTTTGGGTTTTCAAACTAGATTTTGACAATTTAGAGGTAAGCATTGATGCTACTACCACTAATGTATATGCAAAAATATGAATGCGAATAAAATGCTACTGACCAATAAAACTGGTGTCAAAAGCTTGTTGTACTTATGTGCGTAAAATGTAAAAAGTTTATGTGGACGTCAAAAAATCTGAGTGGATATTTGAAGAAAGTGTCAATTGTTTGTATTTTATATACCTAATTTGAACTTACAGAAGGAAATAGCAGAACCTCTAATGGACTTAAAGCTTGGTCTGGAATTACTAAAAGCCAACAGGACATTCAAAGTGATTTTGGCCACTTTGAGGTCAGTGGGTAGTTTCCTAAATGGCAGCCAGGTGAAAGGCTTTCGGCTGGAATATTTATCCAAAGTTATGGAAGTGAAAGACACCGTACACAAACATCCTCTTCTTTACCATCTATGTGAAATTATTATAGGAAAATTTCCGGAGAGTACAGATTTCTTCAGCGAGGTATTAAAACTGTTATTGTTCGAAATACATAACTTATCCATTTTTTACACAATGATAATAGATACATTACAAGTGGTAGATACGCAAACGCCAAACACCAAACGCGTGCCGTTAATTGGTCTGACTTGTGACCATTGCAGTCAGTCCAAGTCTGTCTGTCATTGTGACCGCGCACACTAACTGTAATGATTACAAATAGCTGTCTCTTTCACTCTTACGCTTTGTGTATTTCCTGTCGCACTTATAGCGTGTGTGTAGATATATAATTTTATTAAATAGGTATGTATGTGCCGCAGAACGATTATGTTGTGCGTGCAGTATGAAAGTCACGTATCTTTCATAAAATATCATTATTTTTACATTTTTTGTAACTGTCTCTAAAATTTATATATGTACCTATACCTTTACAAGGCACTTTAAATGTAAGACCTTGAATATTGTGTAAACTGTTCACGGCATGGGGTACCAACATCTACGGTTTAGCCATACCTAGCTGGTGTAGTGTTTTACGTAATTCCAGTTTAATTTGAAAATATGTACTTTTTTTAGAAAGTTCCTAAATAACGTTTAACGTTATAGAAGTTTTACCGAAAACTAATAAGCCATTGTAAAGCAGAGTAGTCGGAACAATACCTTACTATTGAATTATGCATACTACTGTGAACTAACCATATTCAACACTTTATTAAATTATAAGTGGTTTATTTACATACTTTAATTTTAAAAATTATATTTAATTACATCAATTGGATATTTTAGGTAGGCCCAGTAATAAGGGCTTCAAAGGTTGATTTCGACATGCTCACCAGCAATCTTTCAATGCTGGAATCGGATTGCAAGGCTTCTTGGGATCATATTAAGAAAATAGCTAAGCATGACAGTTCACAAATTTTTAAAACAAAGATTAATGAGTTCCTTATGGATGCTGCTGAAAGAATAATCTTACTAAGTGCAATAAAACAAAGAGTAATGAACAGGTAATTTACCAAAATGATATTTGCTTGCAAACTTTTGTTCTAACCAACTTTGCGAACTTGGCGAAATGTTGTAGTCTTTGCGAATTTATAATTTAAGTACCTACCTATCTATTATTGATTAATTTATCTATTTTGTGACTATAATTTATATTATAGAAATTATATGGAATAATTCTTGCTACGCTTTATTGCATTGCAAATCTTTGAAGTCGCAAAACTGTATCTATATGATGGTATTGATAGGTATCAAACAGTAAACGATAACGTTAAATTATAAAATAACATTATGAATATTTTGTTTTAGATACGGCAAATTTCTATTATATCTGGGCATCCATCCTCGAGACATCACAAAAACAAAACCATCAGACTTCCTCAAAGTGATTGCGGAATTTGCACTAGAATATCGAACTACCAGAGAGAGAGTATTACAGCAATTAGAAAAGAAGGCCAACCACAGGGAACGGAACAAAACTAGGGGCAAAATGATCATAGACGTTAGTTTACATTCAATTTATTATACCATTACTTTTAATCTTGGTAATGTTCTTAACTATTATCTTCAGTCAGTATTTGATGTAAGTCATATCTTTCTTGCAGGTTGGTAACTATTCGATTAAAAATGGCGATCATGCTGCCGATAGCGCACTAAAGGAGCTACTGAAAACTGATCCGGACTCTAGTATTCATTCTAAAGGCAGCTCTAATCTACTAGTCAATAACAACAGAAAAATTCTTGTCAAGTGAGGACTTTTACTAGTTCTAGTACTACCTACTAGTTATTACTTCATACGTGTAGGTCAAGTGATGAAAAGTTGGCACATTTAGATACAATAAACACACATTAAATTTTAGATCTACAGCATGTATTTAAAATCAAGTACTTCCGATAATTGTTTGTATCTTGTCTATTGATATAAAACTTTGACTGACAGATATCTTCTAACAAAACATAATGCTTGAAATATTCGCATTAAGTGCGACGTCACTTCATTCGCATCCATCACATAGGAGTAAGAGTAACATTAAAATAAAACCATTTAAAAACATCTAAACTTATGATTTCTATTAGCTATACCGATTCAAATATCACATTATATATCCTTTACACTATGGTAGTTAATCAGTCAGTCTCAGTCAAGCGATATGATTTGATCAGATTGAAATTGTAATTTCAGGACTATCAGTGGATCAAAGGATGACGAAATTTTAGAGAGCCTCGTTCGCTCTGCTACCACTAAACGTAGACCGATCTCACGCGACAAAAGAAGGAATAGGCTGTCAGACAAAAAAAACTGTAAGAATATTTTTTAGACATTTGCTAGTGTACATTTTACTTTTAGCAACCTCAGGCCTGAGATATTTATAACTTAACTAGTTTTGTTTTGATTATTTAAATTGAAATTGACTTAGTAGCTGTAAGTCATCCATAATTATTTTAGACGGAACAGGAATCTAGATAATACCCAGCCTCTTTGCAGAGAAATAATATTTAAAACTTAATTTAGCAGCATTGCGCTTGCGAGTTAAATTTAAACTTGTTCAATATTGATTAACAATATTTGCAATGCAATACTTTTCAGTTTACTAAACTATATTGCAATCGCAATTTCTTATGATATCTTTCATTACATGGATAATACATACATTATCCATACACAGTATGCATATATGTATATATTTACTATAATGCCAAGCGATTCTACAATGAAATTTGCTAGTTTGTGTATGCTGTTATGACGTTTAATAACTAAATGCTTCGTTCACAGTGAACAGAACTCTGGATGGTAATCAATCATAGCCTCATGGAGGTACCTCTAAATGGTAAGTTATTTTTGGTTTGGTCAGTACCTAAGTAGTTATACTTTGTGCACACTGTGCATTGTTATTCTTCTTTGTTCATTATGCGAAATAATGAAAAATTATGTAATTTTATAATAATACTAGTGGACACCCCGCAGCTCGACTGGAATTAGACATACGAGTATATAACAATAGTTTCGTTTACACCTAGTTGCCACCCTCCTCAAAGACACTACCGATCGAATTATGTCCTTTGACCTTCATTCGTATGGAATCAGTAGGTACTTTTTATCCTACTAAAGTCAATAAAAAGCAATAAATCTCCCAAGGGGCAATATGCCATGCAAGAAACTAATGCATTTTCTCGAACTTCGTGCTGTCATCACCTTTAGTTAAGTTTTACCTACTCTGCAAAGCGTGGACAGTGTGGATGGGTGACCACCATCACAATCCTTTCTTTGTCCCACTATTGGGCACGGGTCTCCTCTCAGAATGGGATGGATTAGGTGGTGGACACGCTGGCCAAGTGCGGATTGGCAGACTTCACATGCCTTCGAGAACGCTAGTGGCAAAATTTCAAGAGCGCTACCGTGCTTCGGAGGGACAAGTTAAACCGTAATCAGCACCCCCGTAAACCACAAACACGAAACCCATATTGATATTATGTACAAAGGCGAATTCGTCTACTTCGATCCCGAAATAAATGTTATATCTTATACTATACCGGGTGTTTGTTTCTTCATAGAAAAAACCTTCGCTCGCTTGCTCTACCCGTAATTCTGAAGACCACCACGAATGTAGTTTATTTTTAAATGCATTAATTCAGGAGAAATTAATAATTTAATGTTTTCCGAAGAAAACTCGAAAAACGAGTTACAACATTTTGCTTGCAGCGCGCGAACTCACTACTACTAATACGGCGCGTGTGGCGAGCGAGCGGCATTTTTCAAAGACCGCTATCGGCTCGACGCTGTTGTAAAGCTTACATCACACTGCACGGAAATTTTGTTCAGCCACAATAACGGATTCTTATGAAATTTTGTGTGGAGTTAGTTTGGATTAGAGCGAACAATAGCACACAAGTGCTACTACTACTATTGTTACTACTACTATTACTCCAACCATCCATCCAGTCTGAAAATTATGGTTGCCGGCTACGCTATAAAAGAGGCGACCACCTTAGTCCTCAAGGGTAGCAACGCGTCTGTGACCAATTTCGAACGGTACTTTTACTAACAAGTACTAACTGGACTATCACTAACACTAACTAACTAACAGTCGACTCCTACAGTCCACATACTAACGAATACTTACCAACTAATATTTTTATTAACATCTTACACTAACTGAATCTGAATCTGAACCTGTACTCCCATACTTATTTATTAATTGTACAGTATTGTTCCAAGTTTGTCATAGATGTCATGGGTGACAGCTGATGGGTGGAGCTGCAAGCCCGTTTGCTATCTTAAATCCACAAAGAAAATGTTGGTTTGGTCAGTTTCGTAATCAGTTAAGAAAACAGACTTTTTTATCTTTTTCGTAACAACTTTCGAACTATGAATATTGAATCCATTTTCATAACTGACTGTCATAACCAGTTGCCAAATAAGAATATTTTTTCTAACGCAGAATGATGATAAATGTCGGCGACGGGATTTCTCAGCGGTAGTGTGAGCGGAGCCTAACCGTTCAGGTTCGTAGGTACTCAGGGGGCGCGCGCGGCGGCGCGGCGTTTCAAAGGCGCCGAAGCGAGCTACCGAGCCAGTTGTAAACTTTTATTAAATGGAAGCTTATGTTCGATTCATTCATCAGAACATTTGCGGCTTAGTGCCACAGTGTTGTAAGTTATATTTTTGAGAAAATAAATCGTGTTTTATTTTGTATAGGAAATAAAACTTCCTTTTAAAAATAAACTACATTCGTGGTGGTCTTCAGAATGACGGATAGAGCAAGCCAGCGAAGGTTTTTTCTATAAATACCCTAACACCCTGTATAAAAGGAGAAGCTGACTGACATATCAACGCAGGGCCTAAACTATAAGGGTTAGAAACTTGAAATTTTGCACAGAGATCCTTTTATAACGTAGGGGAGCACTAAGAAAGGATTTTTGAAAATTCACCACCTAAGGGTAAAACGGGGGTGCAAAGTTAGTATGAAATGTATAGTAATAGTATGTTATTCGAATGAAATAAATTCAGTATGAAGGTTTTTCATTGAAAGTTTCGAAAATCATCCCTTAAAGGTAAAAGGGCGGGTGCGTTTTTTTTATAAGTTTTTCGTATTTACCTACATTATTTCAATGAAATTTTGTATTTAGGTTATTATTTTCTAATAATTATTATTGGCGATATCCTACTCAGAGTTTAAAGTATCGGATTCGAAACTGTCTAGCGGGCCGCGCGCGCACGGGTGTGCCGCGGTGCTGCATGAGGTAGGGGGCGGGACGTATGTAGTCGACAAGTGGGCATACCGAACGCGGGCAGACGTCGTTAAGGGGTCTAATTCTACGCGAGCGAAGCTGCGGGCGTCCACTAGTTTATTATATACGTAATCAGGACTCCCTAAAACTACAAATACCATTATTATTGATGTTATGTTAATGCCATTATAATTGTACGAGTCGCTGCCTTACAGCTTCACTAAACAGTTTTGTGTTATTTTATGATGATACTTAATTATTACTTACTACAATACTAGTTTAATACTTAGTGATGATCAAATTTAATTTTAAATTAGTATTTTTTAATGAATGGAATTTAACTAGATCTGTAAATAAAATCTACTATATGACATGTTTTGTCATCTCGTTTATGACTAAAAATAAGTAGAGACTAAGGGCGGATTCGACCAAACGAGAATAAATTTTATCCTTAGGATAAATCGCTAGTTATCCGAGAATAAATCCATTTTGCGTTTTACCACAATTCAAATGTGAATCAAGGCAAGGAAATCGGCGGTCCCGGGAGTCGGTACACTGACCGTCCACCAACGCGCGATAAGGAACTTCGTTCCAAAAGTAAAAAGTACTCGTTTGATTAAAATAAATTAATAGTTTAATAAGAAAATAAACGGAACATCCGTCCAATAAGGAACTTCGTTCCAAAAGTAAAAAGTACCTACTCGTTTGATTAAATTAAATTAATAGTTTATTATGCGTCAGAAAATAAGCGTCACATCCGTCAGAAAATAAACGTCAGAACTTCCGTCAGAATCAAAAATCTGAGTTACTCCTTAGTCGCGCCTTATATGTAGAAGTTTTACTTCAAAATCATATTTTCGGAATTTGTTTCGATTAACCTACTTATCATCCCCTGATAGTATTTTAAAAGATTTATTCAATGTACATGGACTTGATGACTTTTATTATTTTGTATAGAGTGTTAACATTGTTTGTATTTTTTTTCAGATTGCTGGCGAATATTAGGCACAGATAGGTATTATTTTTATTAAAAAAAAAAATATTTAGTTTGCATGTTTTGAAGAATCTCTCTACGGAAGCCGTTTAATGGTCGGCAGCCAAGAACGATGGGGTGCATTTGTTTTTTTTTTATTTCTTGCTAGCATTTTTTCTCTTTTAATTAGAAGGTAGGTACCTTATTTTAAAATATGTACCGGAACTATCTAAATATCTATCTATCTATCTAGCTTTCCTGTCATTCTTTATTTAATGCAATCTCAGGTAAATATTCCTATTGTTACCTATATATATATAGGTACCTATTACACCCTATTAGGAACATGAATATGTTCATTAATATCATTCTTTACACTTAAAATTATTGGATATGAATGCTTTTAATGGAGATATCAAATTTTATGAAAGATTTATTAGTAATGAAGTGTGTAATTAGTACCTAATGATGTTATTACGTATAGTTTGTAAATAAATCTATGTATAGTAAGTAGTAAACTGAATAAAATAAAGTTTTATTTAAACATTACACGCGTATTTTCTTTCATTTTATTTATCAATTTATCTTATGTTGCTGCAACCCATCAGACACTGCTATGGTAGGTCTAGAGCAGGGATTCCCAAACTGAGTTCCGTAGAATAGTCATCAGGGTTCCTGCAAGATTATTTCGTTTGTATCGTTGTGGAACAGGCTATTCAACCTTTAAAGAAAAATACAGGTGAAGATTTGGTGCTACCCCCGACATAAGCCATATACCGAACTATAAAATAATCTATATAATAAAAATGAATCGCAAAATGTGTTGGTAAGCGCATAACTCAACAACGCCTGGACCAATTTGGCCAATTCTTTTTTTAAAATGTTCGTTGAAGTTCAAGGATGGTTTTTACGGCGATGAAAATTCATACCCCTAAGGGGGTAAAACGGGGGTGCAAAGTTAGTATGAAGGTTTGCCGTTCTTGAAGTTAGTGAATGTGTAACGCGAGCGAAGCTGCGGGCGTCCACTAGTTATTCATAAAAATAAAATTTATTTGTAAAATAATTTCATTCTTCACATTAAAACTTTAAGTTAAGAATGTTTTTTTTTTATTTAATGTTTCAATTATATTACACGTTTCTTTAAAAAAATCTTATATAAAGTTCAGTGTTGATTTTTAATCATTTGTAATCGGCTGCTCCGTTGGGCGCGCCGTTAGGCATGATAATCGTCCGTTTCCGTCGCCCGTAACAATCAGTCTGCTAGTCACTACCGGACCCCAGATGTTCGGGGTCCGTTGGCCTAATGAGCTCCCGTGGGAGCGGCCGCCCTTCAGGTGGACGCGCGTGAAGCGGGGCTATTCCGTGGAGTCCCCTGTGGGGACCATTGTCGGCGCTGGCGAACATTCGCCTTGCCAGGTCCCCCACGAAGGTCTCCAGCGATGGAACCTTTAAGTCACGCGCGATCACGTCATTCCTGACATAGCGGCCGGCCTGAGTAATAACTCGCAGACTGATGAACGTATTATGTTGATTCTATGTCTACGATTTTGTAAGTAGCAATACGATGGGGATCTACTTGCCAAGGTAGGTAATAGAATTGAATTAGTTTACGTGAATTGTAGTTTGGTAAGTTTCGGCTGCGTACCTAAGTGGCATTCGAACAATCCGTCGTTGCTCAATAGAATTATAGGTGGAGTCGAAGGTGATAGTTTAATATTCATCTATATAAGCACGAATACAACTCATTAGGTTTACAATGGGCATGTAAAAGTGGCATTTTGTTTTCATTTTCACACACGGATAGCAGCAAATATCCAAACATCGAATGAATTCAGTCTACAATTGCACAGAATTTCGTTCCACCAGGATTAATCAACCCTTGTATGCAAAGCTTATATTGCTAAGTCTATGGTCGATGAATATTTCATGGGATGATCAGATTCCTATTGAAATTCATTCTGAGTGGGAAAGGTTAATTCAGTTAGTGTTCACCTTGTTTTGGCAATAGGTATGGAAGCCCCTCTAAAGACTAAAATATAGCAATGCCTAGGTTAGAAGTACATAATTATGTGGGTAATATCATACCAAGCACTGTGCGAATTTTTAGTTAATACTAGTAGTGGACGCCCGCAGCGCTCGCGTGGGTTTAGACATTCACTAACTTCAAAAACGGCAAAGTTATGAAACTTTGCCGTAACTAACTTTGCACCCTCGTTTTACCCCCTTAGGGGGTAAATTTTCAAAAATCTTTTCACTAAGAAAGGATTTTTTGCTCCCCTACGTTATAAAAGGAACTCCTGTGCAAAATTTCAAGTTTTTCTAACCCTTATAGTTTAGGCCCTGCGTCGATATGTCAGTTAGTCAGTCAGTCAGCTTCTCCTTTTATATATAATAGATTAACTACTTATACAATATAACTATATTAAATTGCGAATTTATAGTTAATATTAACTGTAACTGTTAACTATTTTATGGTGTGATTCAACTACAGTGCTTGGCCGAATAAAGATATGTAGTAAATAGAGGATATAGTTCGAATAACGGAGATAACTAAAAATACAGATCCCTCTTTACATTCCTACAGACTTCAGATATAGAGACTACCTAAGAGAAAAATTTAAGGAAATATTCATCCTAAACCTTGCATTGCAGTACAATGTACATCTATGAGAATATTATGTATATGTATTCGAAAAATAGGCATGACTTTGTAAGTCGCAATGATATAAATGCCGCAACGAAGCTGCGGGCGTCCACTAGTAGTAAATAATATAAGCAGGTGGCACGTGGGATGATTTGTGGCATACACGAAAGGCTGTCTCGTGTCTGTTCTGATCATGTCATGGCCATACTGTACATTTTCTGTACAAAGGAATTTGATTTTCTAAAGAGTACCGTTGTTAGAGTTCCTATTCTTATTAAAGCCTATGACCAGTCTATTGTGACAAAAGGGCTTAGCTTAGTGGTAGGTAATTACTGTAAATTAGCCTTTATTAGGTTAGGGACTCGTGTGTTTTTGTCCATTTAGAGAGTTGACTAGTTTTTATGTGATACATTATGATTTGATAAAATACAAGGTTGACATTAATAATAATAATGAATGTAAACCTCGTATCCCTATTTTGTCGGGCAGTGTCGTTCCTATATTCCAGCCGAACGGTAGCCAAGATATGAACGATAGCCAAACTCGCAGAGGTCTTGGAATAGTGTAAGTTCAAAATCCCACTGCTCAATTCTGCAGGTATCTGCTTTTTTTGATAAAACTAATTTTAAATGAATGTTAAGAAAGTATGCAACGGATTAGGGATAGGTTGCCTGTAAACAATAGCCGCAATTATCTGTATTATTTTTTTTGTAATTAATTCGCTAATGTAAATTGCAACTATACGTCTTTTAATTCATTTTATGATATTTGAATGAAAATGATGTCACGAATTGAATAAATAATGGTTGCCAGCTCTCAGTCAGCCCCAACATTAAGGTTGCCAGGTGTAAACATTAAGATACAATTATTAATTATTTAGATTTTACTCACCATTTTTTTTTTTAATTTTAATACTAAATCAAAGTTTTATTTAAACTCATTACGAAAATCCATGGCTGCCAGCCGCAAACAGAGGTTGCCATAATATCAATTATCTGACGATTCTCGCGTGAGGTAGGTAAGTGGAAGCGCAAGAGAGAAGATGCACGCAAACAATACGTGCTGTAAACAAAGTATAATGTAATTGTATTATTTTTTTACTTATTATTTATGAAACAATTATGCTCTAAAATTAATGATCATAATTTTTTGTATTTTTTACATGAAAAGTTGTCAACAGGATCCTAACACAAAATCGGAGTTTTTTCATTTATTAATTAAATGTTCATATATATAATAATAATATTTATGTTATTGTATTATGAACGACTTTTTTTATTATAAATCTTATCAATATTAGATATCATATTTCATTTATGATAGTTACTACCTTGTTGGAAATTTAACTCCCCAAATGAGCCTATTTAAAACAGCAACATCGTTTATAACTAAAAACACGATTTTGCAGGTAATCAAATAAAATGTTTGAATTATTATTATTATTTTTTAATTGCATATTGCATTGTCACCGGTCCTTGATAAGTGTTCAAAGTTTGAAATAAATGTGACGTTTAAATGTGGGCGCAAATCACGTTCAAAGATCATACATACATGGTCCGTTACATACATAGATACCAATTTAAGCTATACCAAGCTATATTAAGCTAATACAAGCGTGTTAATACACACGGTATACCTTAGGTACTAATATATAATAATAGAAGATAAGTAATATAATTATATATTATTCAGAGGGCGGAGGATCGGGAGAAGTGGCAACGTTTTAGGGAGGCCTATGTTCAGCAGTGGACCAAAAAAGGCTGATGGATGGATGATGTTGAATATAATTAGTTGATATGAGCATATTAACATAAAATAATGATGATATTGACACGACATTTTTGCTAAAGTAACAGTCAGGTATACCTGTATACATAGTACATAGCCTATTCAGAGTTCTAAGAAAATTAAACCCTGGTAGTTATCGATCGATGCGCGGCGCCGCTGCGCATGAAATTCAGTACTGGCACTGTGATGAAATGAACTTAGTTTTGCGCAGAATATCAATTGAAGTACAAGTATTTCAGTAGTGCTGCTCAAAAACAAATTATTGATTAATAATTAAACTGTGAATCATCGTTATTGTTAACAAATTTTAAATTCAGTGAAATTTTCATAGGCACAATTTATCAAAATGAAATTTTTTAATCGAAAAGAGAAAGCTCCACCCGATGAAAAGGTAATCTATTAATAGATATACTTTCTTTACATTTTATAGTGTCTGGTACTACGTATTATACCTGTTGATACGCGATTATTTTCATATAATAATTCTTTGAGAATACACGAAATGTGGATTAATAAAACTTGATTTATGTATTATATTAAACTTGTTTAAGTAAACCCATAGCCCATTTGAGAGTTGATTGTATCTATATTACAATAACATGTGTTTTAATTAATGTGTTCATTTGGACCCGCGATTCCAGCTATAGTTTAAGGGTTATATTTTTTAAATTTAACAATAACTTTTACCTATTTATTTATCATAATTAGAAATGAAATTGAGGACGAAATTACGACCGTGTTTGTTATGGCGTTCATAAATTTCACAAAGCATTGCTGAGCATGATAACATAAAGTAAAGACAGTTTTATACAAGAAAAATGTATTTTTTCAGTTTAAATAATAAAAATGCCTTTACCTTGATGTATTGATCTGATTTTCTACGAGTTAAATTATTTGCCTTTCGCCGCAAATTTAAGCGGGCAAAATTAAATGCTTTCTTGGCGCTTCTCTTGTTTCTAGTGCCCCTATTTTATGTCTATATTTTAGTGGCAGGATTTTTCCAAATTCTAATGGCCAGAAAAATTGTTTATTTATATTTTATTTTATGGATATAAGATAAACGAGCTTGCAGCACCACCCATCCGCTGCCGCTCATGATAACTATGACTGACTTTGAACAAGACTCAAACAGCGACTGGGATGGTTTGTCCAGTTAGCTGAGAGAGTAAATTTAAGCATTAGTTATTGGGTATGAGGACTAGGGAGTGTTAGTGATAGTTAGTTCTGTTAGTTGGTGTTAGTCTAGTTAGTAATTATTAGTAAGAGTCTCGTTCCAAGTCAGTCACAGACCCTTGAAGACTAAGATGGTCGCATCTAAAGAAGTGTAACCGGAAACCACACCTTTTCAACCGGACCACAGTTGCTTTTAAAACAATTACTACACGGTATAAATGGTACTACATACCGATGCGGGCGGTGGTACTGCCCTGGGCGAACTCTTTAAGGAACAAACTAGGCTTCATATAAAACCTATTTAGTTCCGTATAGGCTCTATCGAACATTTTAATTTTTGTTTTTATGCTCGCGTAGATATTCATACATTACAAATAATAATATTATATTTGTTGAAAATTATTGCGAAGGCTTGTTTGTGAGCTAATTATGGCGATTTTTTACAAAAGTAATTAAAAATTAAGAACAAAAGTTCATTTGTGTTAGCTATATTTTGATTGGTTTTCAATAATTAATAGTCTTAATAAAAAAAACTGCGTGCGTACAAAGTACGAGTACACATGTCAGAAATGAAACTTCTTTGGCTAAATATTAAAAAATACACAAAAAAAGAATAAATATAAATATTAATTTGAAAGTTTAGTTGTTTTATTACAAAACTTAAGTTATGTTAGTCTTTATAAGTTTTAATTTCAATTTAATTTTCATTTATTGCCTTCGAGCTACGACATGGAGCGCTTCAAAAAAAGTGTGAAACGTTTCCATCAAGGCAGGCAACACACTAACCACGACCACTTACCATCAGGTGGCCCGTATGTCTGTTTGTACGTCTATAATAAAAAAAATATACACTTACAATATCCAGTCACATTAAAAATAGCAAACCAGGACCAGATGTCACCTGTTATTTGACTCATACAGTTTTATTTTGCTTTGACAACGACGCAGGGCAGAGATACTGTACTTCGTGGATAGAGAGTATGTATGTATGTATAGTATGCTTAGCGATCTTTTATCTGTATTTTGTCTTATTTAGTCTGTCGCATATCTTTGGTTTTGGATTTTGTATCTGTATTTTACTCGTATTTAGTCTGTGGTGGAGCTATGGATTTGACTTGTACTGTGCGACGTTCGCTCTATCTCACTTTCTCTCTATCGCCCATCCTCTTCTTCTTCGCATGCTGCGTGACGAATTATTGTGTCACATCCGCTTCATCAGGCTTCATCCGTAAAAATTTTACCCTCATGCGCCTAAAGAAGTTTCACTTCAAAAATGCAATATTTTACTGAACTGCGAATTTCGTAATACATACATATTTTATACCTAGGACAATAATATACATATGTACCTATAAGCCAAATTACATTTAAAAATATTAATATAAGTAGGTGTATTTAACATTATTAGACAACATATTGACGGGCCCGTTGGCGCAATCGGTAGTGACCCTGTCTGTTGCGCCAGGGGTCGTGGGTTCGAATCCCACTCAGGACAAAATATTCGTGTGAAGAACACTTGTATTTGTTCTGTGTCTTGATGTTAATATTATATATTTAAGTATGTAGGTATTAAAAAATATTTATGTATATATATATCGTCTCTGACACCCACAGGCTCGCGCCTACTTTGGGGTCAGATGGCCGTGTGTGAGAATGTCCAAGATATTTATTTTAGATATTTATATACAAATGTAATTGCCCACAAGTTGAGGATAACTATAAGTAGTTTGAATTTTAATGTTGACTTATATTTTTATCTCTTAGGTTCCGGACATCAAGACACTGCTGAAATTAGCACGACGATGTATTGATGAAAAAAATATGAGAGAAGCGCGTAAATTTTGCAAAAAAATACTTCGACGAGACGACAAAAATTACATGGCACTGGTACTTCTTGGGAAATCACTTGGGTCCTCAGAACAAGCTCCTATAACATACCAAAAAGCAATAACACTGAAACCAGAACATTTATTAGCCTGGAAAGGTCTTGCAAATTATTATGAAAAACAAGAAGACATATCTTATAAAACAAAATTACTAAGTATTTATGACAAGATACTAACACTTGAAATTACAGATGACGATGCCATAAAAACATTAAGAAAGCACGGAAGACTGGGCGGTTTATTAAGAGATAGTGGGACAATAAAATCTCTTTTCAAGTATATGAGTATCCAACACAAGGAGGAGTTAATTGAAATAGCTAAAGAACAAATTGAACATTTGCTTGAACTACATATTCCTTTTGGCGATGAGGATATGTCAAATATCATTGATATTTTACAAAATTGTATTACAAATGATGACCCAAACATAAATAGATCATCGTTGTATCAACTGGGAGAAATTATTTTTCAAAAACATGGCATACAAGTTTCTATTGATAAACTAATAAATTTAGAAACATTCTCTAATAATATAAAATTGAAAGAATGGGTTTGTGAGATGTTGTGTAAGGTATTCGCCCTGAACAACTCTTTTGGTGATTTTCCTATTGATAATTATATCGGTATATTAACTAACGCGGTCGAAGATGGTATAAATGGAGGTACTCTTCTTGCGATTGTTTATTACAGGCAAGGCAATTTCATTGAAGCATACCGAAAATGCGCTTCTTCAATCAAAAGGGCTCATGACATAAATATGGCACAGGCACTGGTTTTGCTTAATTGCTCCAAAACAATGAAAAATTGGGATCTCACAGATAATCTTTCTAGCTCTTTTATGAAAAAGAAAAGCTTGAGTAATCCCTTTTTTGTATTGGCTGTATATAAAATTTTAATATCTTCTTATATTGAACAAAAAAAACTTTGTGATGCAATCTGTATATTGAAAAAAATACCTATAGATAAAATGGATTCGATCACACTAACGGAACTTGGAAATTTGTATTTTGAAGAAAACGTTAACAATGACGAAATATTGCACATATTAGATTCAACAGATTATCTTGATCTCTTCAAAGCTTTTTCTCATTTAAAAAAAGGAAAATTTTCCCAAGCTATTGCTGCATTACGGTCTTACGATAAACATCCCATAAATAATTATTACCTAGCGAGGGTATATTGGCGACTTAATCTTTATGACAAATGTCTTGATAGTCTACAAAGAGCAGCTACGTTAATTCCAAATCATCATAAGATATATTATTGCCTAGGATTATTTTACTATCGTCGGGCAAATGACATTCAGGAAAGCAAAAACTATTTTGAAACATCATACAGTCTGTGTAAAACAGATAAAAATGTAATTAAAATGTTAAGTTTAATTTATGATAAACTTGGGTACTTCAACATGGAATTTGAATTACTAGAAACTGCCTTCAATACCCCGCAAACAAAAGAATTTTGGATCTGTACTAGGTTAGGGCGTTTAAGCTATTCAAAAGGTATAATGGCTGATGCAGAGACGTATTTACAAGAAGCTATCAAAATCAATCCCAGAGACGCAACTGCCCATGAATGGATAGGCGATGTTTTCTTTAATACCAAATCATATAGCAAATCACTACATTCATATCAAAAAGTTGTGGAACTGAGTCAGGATAGCGACGTGCTTATTAATTGTTTTACTAGAATTGGAAGTATTTATTCTGAACAAGCGTGTTACGATAAAGCTATCCATATTTTTGATAACATACTTGAGGTAGACCCTGATAATCGTTTAGCTCTCATAGGTGTTACTGAAAATCGGATAAAGAAGGCCGAAAGTAACGTCAAAAGTTATCTATTTAGTGCTGCCAGAGAGCAATTGCAACATGCAATTAATCGCATAAACTTAGCTATGTCAAATGGCATAAAAGATTTAATTTACTATAATTTAATTGGAGACGCTTTATTTTTTATAACCAAATTACCTAGAGAACATAATTTCATTATTTTGCAAACTTCTGATGGTGAAATAAGAAAAGGAAGGATTGCTATTTTCGAAATGGCAATCGATAGTTTTTCTTACTTAGCAAAGATAAGGGACTCCGCCGCACTATTCAAATGTGCTTTAATATACTTCGAATACTACTACCTCGAGACCAAAAGATTCATTTTCTTGCAGGTATCATACAATTTGGGTGTACTTTGCGTAAGATCTGATAATACTGCTTGGGATTATTGGGATTTGCTTGGTAGGATATGTTTTTGTAGCAAAAAATATGATATCGCTCATTATTGTTTTTTAAAAGCAATTAATTTGAGTAACGATTGTAATGCGCCGAAAGTATGGTCCAATTTAGGAGCTTTATATTTACAGATAGACAAGACTCGGTTGGCTAGGTATTGTTTTTCAGTTGGACGGCAAGCTTTACCATCCTATCCATCAGAGTGGATTGGCGATGGTTTGTTAGCTGAAATTATAAGGGATGATGGAAACGTAGGTATATTTGCCCCTGCCCCAGAAGAGCCCGTTGGTGAAATAGATGATGCAGATTATTTAGAGTGGATTGCTGTCGTATGTGAATTATGCAATCAACCAAACGAGCCAATATGTGATATGCCTTTGGAATCTCTTTATATAGTTCCAAACGCTGTTGACATAATAGAGTGGTACTTAAACTATGAACAGGATACCGCTTGGAAAAACTGTTCACTCGGACATCTAAAAGAAAATAAAGGACAATTTAGCTTGGCTTTAAGATATTACGAAAAGGCACACGAGATAGCAGAGAGAGATCAAAAAAATAAAATATTGCTTAACAAAGCACGTGTTCTTTCTAAAATGTACCGGTACAGTGATGCTATAGATGTTTATCGTTCTGTAAATGACATGAACTTAGAGGAGACGAGTGCATTTGCTTTTGCACTATATAAAGCAGAGAATTATCAAGAATCTTATAATATGTACTGCAAATCTTTTAACGATCATTGTGAAAATGATGAACAACGCGTTGATGTTCTAATTGCTTTGTCAAATGTAGCATGTAAATTAAATGGTTTATTAAAAGGAGCAAAGATACTGCTAAAAGCACAACAAATAATATCTGGAGAAGACTATGGATTCAATTTGTCTTTTTTGAAATCGTATGCTTTCAGTAAAGTTGATGTTAATCTAGTAGCTTATGTAATGTCAGAATGCCTAAATATTCATATTAATGATGCAATGTGGTGGTACTATATGGGACTAAATTATTTGAGGGGTTCGAACAAATATGCTAAACTAGCAAGTATATGCATACAAAGGGCTATTAACTTAGCTAGAGATACTGAATATGCCGGTGAAATTGGCAAAATGCATGCTTGCATAAGTATTGCAGAATTTTATTCAGGTAGTAGAGTGGAGGCTATGGCATACGCTGAAAAAGCTTTATATGCTTACCCTGCGCAATCAGAGCTCTGGGCAGCCGTTATACTATGCGTCTATTCGCATAGAAACTGGCCACATAGGGTCCCTTGGATTCGAGAGACGATATTTTATTTACGAGAAAATTTTACTCTGTCTCGATCGATAAACGAATGGCTAAAAAGCTTGGAGGCAAGGCTTCCAATAAATGATCAAAATTATATGTAACTTCGTTACATAAGCTTTAACAATTCCTTAAAATATGTTAAATCCAAAAACTTCAATGTATAGAAGAGCTGTTCCTCAGTTAAAAATTCCACTTTACGTTACGTCTTTCTATTTCATAGTTCAACAGCGTGAACAAGTGAACCGAATATGTAGTTGACGTTTTTTGAACAGCTCCTGACGTGCAAGTTGACTTACAACGCAATAATGATTATTTTGTTACTTAGTCGTTAATTGCACTTTATACTGATAATTGGTATTTACCTTAGAAATTTTTAATATTAATTATTTTGTAAGTTCAAAAAATTTATATAAAAATTATGCATATACATATTTCAGCTATTACTGTATTACTATCTCACTTAATATTTGCACTGAAGCCAAAAAACAATCTCACAGTCCTTTTTTCGAAAGGATTCGATTACAGAAATGTCAGAAAATATCTTTTGACTTCACTATAAAAACATTTAACAAAACAGTTCACTTATAGTTTGTGTGCTGCTGCTGTCTCTTTCTACTTGGACGTATCGGCCAATGGAGTCGGTGGTCGGAAAACAATGAAGCAAGACGCCACTATCCTTTTTGGACTCACAAGTAGGAACATATACTTACACTTATTTTCCAAGTTATATATATATCTAATATATAAAATTTCCGTGTCACAATGTTTGTTGCAGTACTCCTCCGAAACGGCTTTACCGATTTTTACCAAATTTTATATGCGTATTCAGTAGGTCTGAGAATCAACTAACATCTATTTTTCATCCCCCTAAATGTTAAGGGTAGTCCATCCCAAATTTTTTTTTTTAACTGTTAGATACATTTTTATTTTTGTATTTTTTTATGATACAACATTAGAAAATACATGCAACCCTGAATTTTCAACCCTCTACGATCAACCAAAAATTATTTATATGGCAAAACAACGTTTGCCGGGTCAGCTGGTATATATATATATAATAAATAACAGTATTGTGAATGCAAATTAACTTAGTATCAACAACAACAAAACACTACACAGAATTTAGCCTCAGATCAGAAGCATTGCCAATATTTCCAAATCGTAAAGCAGCGGATTTTAATTACGTTGAACAATAGCGCGTAAGTGTAATAAGTGTAATTTCCGTGTACTATAATTAGTGCAATATACGAGTAGGTATAAAATAAATAATATAATTACTACCCATGCCCAGCAGTGTAAAATAATAAAGACGCAAAATGAAAAGGATTACAGAATATTATTATCATTTAAGTAGCACAAAAAACAATTTCTGATTACAAATAGTTATTGTTTTAAACTAATATTTCTAAGAAATAATAGTGCCATGATTTCTTCCCAAAAACCAAGCATGCTGAGTAAAACTTTTAATTTTTAACAGCCTGTCTAGAAGTGTATGTACTTACATTTAAATATTTAATTAAATCTTCAAAATTACTTCCTTGTCTTACTTTACTTCAAGCAAATAATTATTTACTTTTTAATATATTACATAGGATTACATAATGGAAATAGCATAAATTACATTTGTTAAGATAGACTGTAAATGGGAAATTAGGTGTAAAAAATAGCAAAATAACATAAATTACTTAATAATAACCATTTATGTAAATGTTTAGACATCTAAATAAATTTTAATGGTTGTTTTTATGTAATTAAAATTCAAATACTAACCTACCTATACCACAGAAAAAATAGTACAGAATCTACTATAACTAAACATTTGATTACATTATCTTGAACCTGCTGAAAAATATTGTTAAATACATATAGTAATTAAGTACAATGTATTCATGAAGTTCTGTGTTACACAATATATTAATGGGCATCGTAGATAACACTCTTTTAATTACCTATGTATATTACATGTTAGGCATACTATTATTTTATATGAGATAAACCTTAATTGTGCAGATAATCAATGTCAGTAATAGTATTATTAAAGAATACACATAAGTCATAAATTATAAGGTTTATACATTTATTTAGGTACAACTATTATTTTTATTTAAATAAATGTAATAAATTAAGTCATGCAAACAAAATTTGCATGTTTTTGCTACTAAGCATCTGTAAATCGTCATAAAATTAGTTTGTTGTCGTAATGAGCCATTATGTAGCAGGCGATCGATGTATAAGTGCATATTTCATTTTAATGTTAAATATTAATTTGATAATAACTAGTAGGTGTATACAGTGGTGGTCATATAATTAAGAACGATTGGGAAAATAAAAAAGTTTTTAAAATAATCTTATTATTTTTTGTTTCTTTCTAAAATTATCATAATGTGTTAAAAAAATATTCACATGCTAAAAGAGAACGAATTATGGAATCGAATGCATAAAATGATAACAGATTTCTTACAGAAATATTATTTTCCTGACGGTTTTCAGATTTTTATTGAAACCAAGCTGGACAAATAAATAAGAAAGACATTTTATTGTTAAACAAATAATTTTCATGAAACATAGAATAATTAAAAAAAAGGAGAAGCCGACTGACTGACTGACTGACTGACATATCAACGCAGGGCCTAAACTATAAGGGTTAGAAACTTGAAATTTTGCACAGGGGTTCCTTTTATAACGAAGGCGAGCACTAAGAGAGGATTTTTGAAAATTCACCCCCCTAAGGGGGTAAAACGGGGGTGCAAAGTTAGTATGAAACTTCGCCGTTTTGGTAGTTAGTGTATGTCTAATTCCACGAGAGCGAAGCTGTCCAACTACTTTGCACCGCCGTTTTACCCCCTTAGGGGGTGAATTTTCAAAAACCCTTAATGCTCCCCTACGTTATAAAAGGAACCCCTATGCAACATTTCAAGTTTCTAACCCTTATAGTTTAGGCCCTGCGTTGATATGTCAGTCAGTCAGTCGGTCAGCTTCTCCTTTTAAAAATATAGATTTTGAGAAGTGATAGACACAGTATTCCACATTTAAATTTGCATGAAATAAACAAACTGTTCAGCGTTCATAATTATATGACCAGCCAGTTAGAAGTCATGTTATAATTAGTGGTAGGTTTATTGGATGTATATAAGTGGATTATCCGTTAAGTTTTTAAATAGTCTCGTCTTTGTTTTAATTAATGTATCGATAGTATGAAAATATTTTGTTACACAAAATTATTAAACATTATGTGTAAAAAATATATAATATATCACACATAACTGTATATTTATATACTAGATAGTCTGTATACAAACATAGATGCATTGTTGAAATATAAGGTGGATTTGTAGTATAGAAAGTACATTTTTTAATTCGTTATGTATTTAGTTTTTTTTTTAAATTTTTAGCCTTTTGTAAAATTTGATAGATATTTTGAACATTAGTATCAACTGAATTATTACGAACTGAGTCATCATCACTTTCCTAGGATATAAATTGGTACTATTTCCATATTTTTTTAACCTGTATACATACATCTATTAAAACATTTTCATTAAAATACAGGGTGGAAAAACAAACGATGAAGATTATTCTTCATGAGAATTATCTATCAAAAACGTTGCTAGCGTACCTACTGTTATAACTTTTTATATTTTTTTTATAATTTGTAGTTAACGAAACATTATTTAAAAATGTCAAGTGTATTTAAAAATGTCAAATGTCAATGTCAATAACTATGGAAGTCCACACAAAATGTAAAAAAAAAAACAGATATACAGATACATATTTAAGAAATATTTAGTTACGTCATAAACATAATATTGTTATTTTTATTTTGTTATTTACTTGCCCGGTGTATGGCAATAGGCTCACCACAAACTACATGGGACCTAAACAACTGGTGAGAGTAGTTGTATCTTATGCTATGTAAAAGAACACGAATCTGTGAATTCTTATTATTGCAATATTTCAAATGAATAATTTTCGTACGTTTATTCCACCCACGGAAAAGAGAAGACCATTCCATGTTTGTAACTAGCTAGACATACCATAACTGTTTTCATTTAATATTCCTTACAGTTATGAAAATATTTATGAAAATTAAATTAGTAAGTACGTACCTATTTCTGACGTTTTACTCATTTACAATTGCTAAGCAAAATTATTAGATTAGTTGATGGAATTATTAATTAATTAATTCATAGGACTTAAAATAAATTATATATACCTACCTACCTAATTATTACCTATGTTAAGATATATGTCTCATGTATGGGTATTAAAGCGAGTTTTCTGAGATCCAATGTTTTTTTATTAAGTACTCCATACAAGTACATATATACATATTGCCAGTATTGGTGATATCTGCCTTATTAGGTTATCTTAGAGCCCCCAGAATGCTTCAAAACTATCGATCTCTAAAAAATAATCAAAACAGACTATCGTCACATCGTCACATGATTATGTGAATATAAAAAAATATCCTACTCATCATAGTTATTCCTTTACGTATTAATGGCATATTAGAGACATTCTGAAACAAATAAATAATAATAGTTTTTGCATTGCAATGTTTGTTAATTTGTATGTTTGGGTCTAATCTTGTCAGCTAAATTAGGACCACTTCCACTTCTCCTATAGAAATGAAAACATGTTGGTTCTGTTCCAATAACAATGCATTTTTATTTCGAGAGTGACATGATTTGACGCGCAGGCTTGCTCCAGAAGACATAATTCTTCAACGGTCAGTAGAACAGACACTAAACATTATTAATATACACCTATCCAGTTGTAATCAAAGAGATTAAACTTATTAATAACAATCCTTTTTACTATTCATCATGATCTGGCACTGCGCCAAGGATGTTGAAGCTCCCATGAGATTAGTAGAATAGACACAAAACTGTACGTTCTCTTTGAGTTGCGTCAGTCCATTCATAGTTCATAACGATCTGGATACCTACTACATACATACCTAGACATGCATGCATACCTATCCCTTTTATAGTTCTTCATGATCTGGCTGTTGCATCCAGGATTGGCTACATGAAACAACTTCAAAAATAGGTACCAAGGAGTAGGAATAAGAAAATAAGAAAAATAGGCGGACCAAAGATAGAACAAGAACATACTTAGTCAAAGTTGCCCAAAAAGGCTGGGTAGTTGTGAATAAAATGAATTAACTTTACCTAGTCGCGGTACCTTCATCTTGGAGGATGATACATATTTTATTAAATCTAAATATAGTATTGAATTCTTAATGTACATTAATAATACACAATTTAAATTTTGTATTTGCCTACATAATGTAAGTACGATAACGGGTAACGATTTACTTAAAGACTAATCTTTAATTTTAAAAAAAGTGTGTGCGTGTAACCCACAGAGTACCTTTGGTGTAACCTTCGCGCGATTGAAGTAAAACTTATCAGGTAGGTACTTGATTTTTTCTTTTATTATTATTTATTGATGAAAGAGTAAAATGTTCCTGGGACTCCGCCATTTCATTTAATATTTACTTTTTCATTTTATAATTCTATTTAAAATTCATTAATATCACTTTCGCATTTTATAAATATTTTCATTTGTTAAATAGAATAATTGAGAGTAGAAAATTGAAGGTTAGATCAGCACATGTCAATATAACCTTGATAATGAATATTATAGAATGTCGCAATCGTCAGAAAATGTATTAATAATTATTTTATTACAAAAGTAATAAATAAACAAGTATATTTTGAGATTTTCAAAAACAATTATTGCAATATAATAATATTTGCAATTAAAATTTTTTTTTTTTAAACTATTGAATTTTTATTCACTTTGCTATTCACAATTGATCCGTTTGAAAATATTGGAAATAAATAATCCTAATTGATTATGTATAGCTGGCGTATAAGTCAAGAAGCGTGGAGTATATGAATAGCGGAAACTATACAGACTAGACTAGACTACAGTAAGCGTTACTTCCGTCAGAAAAAAATTAAGAATTTTTGATGAAGAATTGATGATTTAATCGTTTGATTAAAATTATTATTTTTGAATAGCGGAAACCACGTAAGCGTTACTTCCGTCAGAAAAAATCTGAGTTACTCCCTAGTCGCGCCTAAAGAAGTTTTACTTCAAAAAGCTATGCTACAATTCCTCTCTGCCACTGTTGGCCATGGTTTTCCCCCACAGTCATAGCCACAGTGAAGTCTATACTCCACCATGCAGCTCCAATGTGATTTAGCGGCCAACCCATTGGCGAATGTTGTTAAACCACCCTAAGGCCTTCGAAACGGCTTAACTATTTTTTCACAATTGATAACAACGGGACCGACAACTTAATGTGCCCTCCGAACCAAGGAATCGTAAAGAAATTTTGCTAATAGCGGTCACTCATCCAAATACTGACCGTGCCCGTTGCTTAACTCGGTTGATCACATATTATGATCGACGCGAGCAATTGGGCTATGAGCGCTTCAACCTAAGCATAAAGCTTTTTATTTATAAATTGAAGTAGGTATTTCCTAACGTTCTCTATAATTTTAAGTATTTCTTAACGGTCTTATAATTTTTGCTATGTAATTGATAATTACAGTCTCCGAACTTTTGACGAGCCCGTTGTAGGCGCAATCGGTAGATAGTGACCATGCCTGTTAGGCCAGGGGTCCGAATCCCACTCAGGACAAACATTCATGTGACGAACACTTGTGTTTGTTCTATTATCTATTTAAGTATGTATTTAAAAATATATATGTATATGTATCTATATCAGTCTCTGACACCCATAGTAAAGGCTCGCGCCTAATTTGGGGTCAGAAGGCATGAGTGTGTCCACGATATTTATTTATTATACCTAAAATTATTTAAGCTCCTAGCAAAAAAAGAATTGGTAAAGTTTATCTTCGAAGCATAAAATAGTTCAATCGTCGATTGATAAGCCATTACCTTGTACATACATACCTACTTGTTTTTATACATATTAAAATTTGTAAAGTTAAAAACTATGAAATTATAAGATATTTATTTGCTGAAATATTAAAAGGTTGCAAAAGCTGCATGGGAAGGCTCCGCAGCACCCCTCCCGCAGTTGCAACATCGGAGAAAATCAATAACGTCCCCTCGTACCTCGCCGCACAGGCGCCGAGCTCTAGTGCGCATCCCAGTTCACACTACACCTATATAAGTAAAATTAAATCTATGTTGTGCCCTAAGCTCATTCGCCGGCTCCGAGCACTTTGAAGCGCTAGGCTGCCAGTTATTGATTAAAGCAAGTCCTTTGTCTACTTTTGCCCGAGACGCAAGTTTCAGAAAGGTGAGTGATACATAACGTATAACAGTGCCTTCTGATTTTATTTAAAAGAAAACAGTGACAGATTTTCCCGGGTACTAATTATAGACTACAATCGATACTCAATACGCCCATTACGCCCTACCTGTGTCGCAGCTTCACGGACAAATATTGGGTAAGGTACCTAGTATGAATTGGTACCGATGATGACGGAAGAGCAAGGCGGATTTGAAAATTATGTTGTGTCGTGTCATCCTCTCGCTACTTTGTGTTTTTTGCGTGTGTTTATTGTTGTTATCAATAAGTTTATAATTCAGTAGTTCTGAAACACTTACGAGTGTCTATTATTGATTTTTCCAGGTAAATAAGAACGCAAGGCAAGTCGAGAATCAAGCAAAATGACTATCGGCAAGGTCACCAAGAAAGATTCCCGTCTCTTTTCACGGACTCAGAGATTTATAAAAAAGAACACTGATAACTTAACTCTCAAAGACTTTGCAGAGTTGATTGAGTTTATGAATGAGTCCGATGAGAGGGGCAATGGTCAGCAAGGCGGCCGTCATGCGAACAGGCCAGTGTTGGGATTGGGCCATTTCTTGAGCTCACCTCGTACTCAAGGTTCGCGTCTTAACAACCAGGCGCCTGCTCCAACTCCTCCGCGCCAAGTTGCTTACAAACGCAATGATTTCCCTGCTCCTCCTGAACCAGGGAAGAAGAATGTCAATGAGCCAGTCCAACGTGGGCCAATGGAGCCCGCTCCGCCCGGCCAACGCGTCACGGTCGAATACATTGAACAATGAATCAAAAAAATTTTTAACTTAATACTGTAACCTGTCACTTCTCTTTACTGAATGAAAATCGGAATATTATGCATGTAAACAATAGGTCTCGAATAGGTAATCTATATAGTAATATTGTTTATGTAATAACCACTTTTTACTATTATCCTATACTAATTATACATACTTACAATTAATTTTTTATATTATGTCAAGTCCGTCTGATTCAATCCTGAACTTATGTAGCTGCAATTAAAATAAACGATGAGCAAAAAAATATATTTTAATTTAAACCCTGCTATATACCTACTAAAAATTTTAATATTTTGAAGATGTTTTTTTACAATATTAATATTATAAGCCTTTAAATAAAATATCCTTAAAAGGAAGTCAATTTTTTTTAGTATCTATTGCAAGTCAATATCCTGGCTACAAATGCTACCTGTTTCATGGACGCTACCGTGCTTCGGAGGGCACGTAAAGCAGTCGGTCCCGGTTGTTTTCAATGCTGGAAACAGTCGTTAAGCCTTGTCGAAGACCTTCGGGTGGCTTGAGA
Organism: Carterocephalus palaemon; assembly: GCA_944567765.1. Classification (NCBI taxonomy): domain Eukaryota; kingdom Metazoa; phylum Arthropoda; class Insecta; order Lepidoptera; family Hesperiidae; genus Carterocephalus; species Carterocephalus palaemon. Next base: position 10,193,918 of record OX155637.1, on the reverse strand, counting down.
ACATTCGACTCAGGGTTGGCCACTAACCCCTCCACCGTTCCGCATTAGAGCAGCGTGGTGGAGTATGCTCTAGACCTCCCGCAGCAGTGTCTATGGGGGAGACCCGTGCCCAGCAGTGGGACGTCTATGGGTCGCAGCGAACCTGGCTACTAGATCTAGTTCTAGTTAGCTACTTTCGATCACACAAGAAAAATAAAAAAATAAAAAAACATAACTATATGACAATGTAGTTACCTAGCTAATATATATAATGTTATGATTCATATGAACCCAAATGAGAATGCCATCCGCTGTCAACCGTGGCACCCAAAAGAGTGTAGGAAACGATCATTATAATCAAAATTTCAAATTTTTTCATACATTTTGTATGGAACGGCTGTATTAATGATATCTCGAGAATGGATTTACCGATTGTATTTGTCTGCCTGGCAAATACAATTTGAACATCGAAAAACATTTTTAAAAAAATCATCGTAAATCCCTAAACCAAAATGTACTTTGTGTCCCAAACCATACTAGGTACATTTATTCATAAAAAATTTAACGACTGACACTGACTAATAGATCTAAACACAGAATCTGAAAAAACAAACTATGTATATTTCAAATGCCACATTAGTAGCTACTGATTTTGAAATAAATCTTAAAAGGAATGTAAGAACAGCTTAAAAGAGATTATCTTTTACTTACTGTTTCTCTTTCACGAATATGAAATGATCTATTGTCAGTTTGTACTTGACCATGTTTTCGGTGTTTATGGACCTTAACAATTTATTGTTTAGTTGTGTGTTTATTAATTTTATATGAATTGAGGTTGTGGTGATGTGATATTACGGAAGTTCAAAGAAATCATATTCTGAAAAAAAGAAAGAGAATGTCTGGATTCCATCCATATCACCGAAATCTTAAATGCGGTCGACGCGCTGGATTCTTCCGTCTCTACTATTTTAAATGTCTTACGTAATGATTTCACGCCCAAACTCCTAAATCGATCGGAGAAACCAATTACGAATATAACATTTATTCATGGTCGGGGTACGAGATTGGCGGATGCGACTTTTTACATAAAATCAATATGTAATGATTTTTATTTATTTTCGCTAAAAACTACAACATTTTACAATTATAAAATCAATAAAAACAAAATAATAATTTATAAATAGTTGTTGCAGGCCTAGCGAAAAACGGAAAACACTCAGCATTTGCTACAACAAAGAAAATGCCACAGTACTGATATTCTGTGCTTCCGTTTTGTCGCATAGTTCGGGCGCTGGCGAGTTTCAGAATGCAACGATATGACGACGATTAGGAATATTTGGTACTTGACAAAACGGCAGAATTTTCGGGGTAACCAATTACTTATTATACGAGTAATGCATCCAGATGGCACGATAGTATAATTTCTAATTTAGCGTTACTGTGTTCAACCTTCTCGACGGCCGAAGTGAAGATGAAAGCTCTGTACAAAACGTGTGTGTGTGAAAACGTACTCTCTGTACAAAACGTGTGTGTGAAAGTCTTTATATTCTTAATTAGTACCACTAGTACTAATTAAGAATATAAAGTTAGTTTTATTTTAATCTAATACCTAAGCAAAAGCCCGCGAACAAAGCGCACGATGGTGTGTAACTTCATGCACCCTTGTATGAAGTTACACACATGTATTTCCATATCAAATTTTATAATTTAGTGAAGAGTTCTCTGGTTCATAATTATTGTTGACATTTCAATCTGTCCATTTTGCACCAAGTATTGACTGATTTATTGTACTGCAAAAGAGCAATAGGAATCAGTCCACACACTTAAGTCTCACATTATCTCGCGCTAACATGGTCACCCTTCTAAAACAGGCCATCGTGAAGTTTCAGAGTCTCTCTTTCGGCTTGCATTTTATGTGAGAGTACGCCTTCCACACAGTACATTTTATTCCTATACGTACGCCTTGATATACTTACGCAAGAAACTATTACTTCCACGCACCCACATTCTTCAACGTTTGCCAATAATTTTGCAAACAAGGCTATTTGACACGTGATACCTATATCTTGTCATCGGCCATCAAAATAGATTGGATTGCAGAGTTTAGGTAATTGGCACTCGATCGATTGATCGATTGTTCCTGTGTATGCGACTTATATAAAAAACTAAAGAGTAGTAATAAACAAATTATTGAGGTTTCCGTTACAACCCTATCCTTACCCCCTATAGGATTTTGGGCTCCTCAAAACTCCCGTCAACCTCAACGCACTAATTCTACAAAGCGCCACCGCCCGCTGTGGCGCTAGTGTGCGAGTTGCCAACCTCGAACTGACATGCCAAGTGCGCGCGCTCCGCTAAATATTAATTATCATACCAAATTAAAGTTAAAACTGTATGGACTAAGTGTATTGTGTTGATGTGGTTATAATCCTGATGCATCTCAAACGAAGAAATATCCTCCAAAGGCAATGGTGAGTGAGCCCAAAACTATTAAAATATACCAACTAAGCAATCGTACACCCCCTCACCACAAGCGATACGCAAGAGTCCTAGTTTTTTGTTTTTTGGATAGGAGATACATTATAAATTTCGACTGAATCGCCCACAGAACAGTTAAAACCTCTTAACTGTTCTGTGGAATCGTCATTGGTAGTGTTACGTTTGAGACGAACGATCAGTATTAGTCGCTGTCGCTGCGACCCATAGACGTTCCACTGCTGGGCACGGGTCTCCCCCACAGACACTGCTGCAGGAGTTCTAGAGCATACTCCACCACGCTGCTCCAATGCGGATTGGTGGAGGGGTTAGTGGCCAACCCAGTGTCGAATGTTTTCAAGCCACCCGAAGGTCTTCGACAAGGCTTAACGACTGTTTCCAGCATTGAAAACAACCGGGACCGACGGTATTACCTGCCCTCCGAAGCAGTATAGTGCCACCTGACCCAGCAAATCTAGTAGTGGAAACCAGCACATACTGGAGGATAAACTAGTATAGTATGACCACGAGGAAATTCACCGTAAAAAATATTATTTTAAAACGAAAACGAAACATTTACAAGGGACTACCTACCCAACTAATTATAAATTACAAACCAAGAATTAATCTACTTTGCAACAATCCGCGAACAATAACGTATGGTGATGTATGTATACTTTCATGCACGTAGCACCTCCCTGATTGTTGCAAAGTAGAATAATTCTTGGTTTGTAATAATGGAGTTCCGCAAAGTAACGCCTGATACAAAATTATAAATTTTAAGAGGTCACTAACATTATACATTTAGCTACAATAGATCTACATACTCGTATTAGGTCGCAGTGGCTTAAGGGATTATCCCACACCCCCTCCCTCTAAATAATAATAACATTACACATTTTTTATCTATCATTTCAAATATGTAATTTCTTTTGAAACTCCAAAAGGCCCTTGTTCAATGACTCGTTACTTAATTTACAAGGGAATTAAAGCAGTTTTATTCTCAGTACCTTTAATAAAAAAAGCCTCTGGCGTACTTGTTAATTTAATTTATTTTTAAAAAGTTAGTCAAACAATTAGTTTATGCATTTCAAACCTAAGAAAAGAGTAAAACGTATTATAAATAATAAAATAAACAATAAATTAGTATTCTTCGCCACCTTCGCCTTCACCTTCGCCCGAATCCATACCAACTTCTTCGTAATCTTTTTCAAGAGCAGCCAAATCTTCTCGAGCTTCCGAAAATTCTCCTTCTTCCATACCTTCACCTACATACCAGTGTACGAAAGCTCGCTTGGCATACATTAGATCAAATTTATGATTTAGCCGGGACCAAGCTTCCGCAATGGCTGTGGTATTTGATAGCATGCATACTGCTCTTTGCACTTTAGCCAAATCTCCTCCAGGTACAACGGTGGGAGGCTGGTAATTTATCCCCACTTTAAATCCAGTTGGACACCAGTCCACAAATTGAATCGTGCGTTTTGTTTTTATTGTACCTATTGCTGCGTTCACATCTTTCGGGACTACGTCCCCGCGGTAGAGCATGCAGCATGCCATATATTTCCCATGTCTCGGATCGCATTTAACCATCTGATTGGCAGGTTCGAAGCATGCGTTAGTTATTTCTGCAACCGACAGTTGTTCATGATAAGCTTTTTCTGCAGATATCACGGGTGCGTATGTTACAAGAGGGAAATGAATCCTTGGATATGGAACTAAGTTTGTTTGAAACTCCGTCAGATCCACGTTCAGCGCACCGTCAAATCTTAGTGATGCCGTGATAGATGACACGATTTGTCCAATTAGCCGATTTAAATTTGTATAAGTAGGCCTTTCAATATCTAAGTTCCTTCTGCAAATATCATAAATAGCTTCATTGTCAACCATGAAGGCAGCATCCGAGTGTTCTAAGGTTGTGTGAGTTGTAAGTATGGAATTATAGGGTTCAACAACAGCCGTCGAAATTTGCGGCGCTGGATAAATGGCGAACTCCAGTTTTGATTTCTTGCCATAGTCAACTGACAGACGTTCCATTAGCAACGACGCGAAACCAGATCCAGTGCCCCCTCCAAAGGAATGAAAAATAAGGAATCCTTGCAAGCCTGTGCATTGATCTGCCAACTTACGCACTCTATCCAGCACCAGGTCAACAATTTCTTTACCAATCGTGTAATGACCTCTGGCATAGTTATTGGCGGCATCTTCTTTGCCTGTTATCAATTGCTCAGGATGGAACAGTTGACGATAGGTACCCGTTCGGACTTCATCCACTACGGTGGGTTCTAAATCAATGAAAACAGCTCTTGGAACATGTTTACCTGCGCCAGTTTCACTGAAAAATGTATTAAAGGAATCATCGCCTCCTCCAACAGTCTTGTCTGAGGGCATCTGACCGTCTGGTTGTATTCCATGTTCAAGACAATATAATTCCCAACAAGCATTACCAATTTGAACACCTGCTTGGCCTCCGTGAATTGATATACACTCACGCATTGTAATTAATTATTTAAAACTAATAACTTTATATTTTCTATACTTTACTCTGCCTTTATTATGCAGCAGTCTTCTCACGGGGATAGACACAAAATACTATTTGAAATTAAAATTGACTATGACTTTAATTCCATGTTCAAAATTTTAAATTCTTTCTCATTTCTTTTTAATTTAATACAGCTTGAACTTGTATACTGAACCAAAACCTCTTTTTTTCTTTATTGGGTATTTTTTACTCATTTGTCTCTATGAATTAATTAGCATTTTTATTTTATTTAAAAAAGGACTGTGCGTTGTTATTGGGTAACTTTGTTAACGGTTTAAAACATCGTCAAATGTAAAACCCGCATCGCATCGAAACGCACCTTAAAAACTTACTTGTGTCTCACACAGTGTCGTACCACAGGTCGTACTCAGGATTGCACAGTATTTACATGCTAGCGATTTGTGCACACCAACTTCAAACCTACAAAGTAACAACAATAGGCATGATGACAGATTTTGAAATTGCCTTGTATAATGCAGGTACACATCCAGTATTTCGAAAAAAAACATTATTTCAGCAATAAATTGAGTTTTAACGCCAATTATTGCAGTTTTTCCTATCTACTTTAAAGGAGACGATCAATTTTGGGCCAAACGATGTACCGAGGTACAAAGTATTGGTAAAAATTCCTTACAATATACTAAAACTAATGGTCGATCAATTATTTTTAGAATCCTTATAGTTAGCTTGTAATAAAATAATAAAAATACAACATTTCGTACCACAAAACTTCACATAGTAGTAACCACAAACTAATAAGGGATACTACGTGGTAACTACTCTGCACTGTTTATGTCATTTGCCAACTTCAGTTTTAGTGACAGACGTCAGTCACACATTATATATATATCTATTAACCTGTATTCAATTTACAAATTATTACTAGTTTAAAAACGATTTCAAGAAAAAATTAGCCTTTAATGGTAATTAATAGAATATTTAAATCAATATAGGATACTATGATTCTGTTTCATAAGGTAGTTTATTAATACCTACAATGCGCTTATTGTATATTTTATAAATGGGTATAGAGTAATTACAGATTTAGTAACAACCGAAACGCAATGTTATGATAGATTGAATTAGATTGCTATAACTTGCAGTGTTGCAATACATAAATTATCTTTTAAAGTTAATTTTAGGTGGTACAAATGCAGTAAAAAATCTAATTTATTTTTTTAATAAAATAACGCATTTTTTTCTCCAAAAATCAATTTTTATACCCGAGGTACATCTCATGGCCCAAGTTGTATGGAAAGATAAACGTGTCCTTTAGCGCGAAAACGCTCGTAGGTGTCATGGCGTCCGCATCGACGTCACGCCTGGATATTATAACAGAAAATGCCGTGGTATTTATATGAGAAGCCCAAGCGGCCGGTGCATTTTTACTCGACCATGACGTCATCCGCTCTGACTGACGTTTCCAGGCGTTTCAGTCAACATGGCCGATTGCTGTATTTTATACTTTTATTTTAATGCAAATCTTATTAATCTCAATGTTTTTATTAAAACTTGACCATTTTTTAGGAATTATTCAACATACTTGTTCCGCTAAAACCATTTATTCTTTATTTTTTTAATACTGTCATCATGCCTATTCTTTTGCTACCTAGTTAACACTACAACAACCTACAGGCGTCCCACAGCTGGGCAAAGGTCTCTCCCGCAGCCACAGCCGAGTGAGGACTAGAGACCTTCCTCCTAGAAGGCTAGAACATACCTACCCCACCACCATTATTTTTGTCACCGGCAAGTCTCCTCCCGGAATGGGAAGCGTAAAGCCATAGTCCCCCATGCTGGCCAACGACTGGCTGGCTGACAGTAGGTAGGTATATACTATGTTAATTATTAGTCCTCTTATAAGGCGGATCTATTACTTCCACGGAGTCCAATTAATATATGCCCGGAGTACATAGGTAAGAGAGAAACTCGAGAACATTCAACAATCCACAGCGGAGTGGAGAATGCTCTAGACCTCCCGCAGCTGTGTGTCCCGTGCCCAACAGTGACGTCTATGGGTTGTAGCTAAAAGGAAGCAGGAAGCTATCTCTATAATTACATATATAGACTAAATTCAAACCAATGTTCACTTGAGTGATTAATCCGTGGTTCTAATTAACGTGACGTCAAACCAATGGTAGCGTGTAGGTACTCGTATATTGTCCTTTAATCATTTACCTACTGTATTTCCAATGCATAAAAATATTAGATTTCTGTACTTCTGCTCATAATATAAATTTTAACTGTGCCAAATTTCATACAACTTTCATACAAGGTTTTTGTATGGGATCGAAATTTTTGCTTCACGAATTAATATGATAATATGACAAGTAGATCACTAGAAGTTAGTTTAACTAGTATAATTAGCGACCGCGGTTGTTTGGCTGCTTGCAATTATCTTTCTATTGTAAACAAATCTATTTTAACAAATAAAACAAAATAATTTCGTATCATATTATTTATTGGACGGAAAAATCTTTCAGTCTTATTACCTAAATGCACAAACAATCAAATAAAAACAAGTTATTAAAATACATTATATTACACAAAATATTGGGATGTATATTTAATGCAGTAGGCATCAAAAATACTGTCGTTCTGAAAACAATAAGAATCAAAATTAAATTAAATGTCCAATAATGTTACTTAGCAATAGCCATAAGTATTCAGCAATACTGACGTTATGCCAATCATTACATTTGTTCAGTACATAATATCAATACACAAAACACTGTATATTTGTAAAGAGCAAGTGTTAATTGATTGTTATAATGACTAATCACCCCCAAAAACAATTTTTATTTTTAAATGTTATGTTTGGCTATAATAAAGACTTCAAACATTTGATTTGATATGATAACACAAGCCTAGGCTAAGAGTTAAGGTGTGTAGCATTTATTTTGTATTGTTTTATATAGCTGTATTGAATAAAACATGAATAAAATAAAAATACAAAATTATTTCTTTTTATGCATATTTAAAAAAATCTTTCATTACTCATACTGTCAATGAAAGTATTTTAGAAAATATTGCTTAATGAAGTAAATGTGACCTCAAAATCATATACATTAAAAAACAATGGCTGATATTAATAAGACAAAGTGATTCCTTACAAATAAAATTGAATGTAAATAAATGCAACTTACATACATACCTACACTACAAATGAAATATTTTCAGATCATAATTTTTCTTATTCTAATACATTTGTATAGATATATATGTGTATGTTATAAATGTTGTAAGGCATTTTTGTATACTGCTAGTAACATACATACTAATAAAATATAAAATATGGGTTAGGTTAGGTTAGATGCTCAGTTAGTAGTAAGTTATTATTTTTGTAGTACACATAAATATGCTACAAACCTAGTCTGATCCAGAATTAGATTTCGAAAATGTAAACAATAGGGACAGCAGAATTAAAAGAAAAAAAAAAATTTCAAATGGTTGTGTCCTATTCTTTTTGGTAAAATGTACATTTTGCAATATTTATTATAAAGATGGATGGATTACATATAAATCATGACATCTCAAATGTATAATCTGGACCTACTGTAGGCATTATCCTCAAATGCTTCATTATAAATGTACCAAACTCATTAAGATTCAGATTCTCATTCATCGGAATGTTTTCAAATGCAACGATACAGCCTAGTAAAATGACCTTTGATAGTTTTTTGGCAGATAATGGGATTCCAGAATTGTTGCATGGCCGGTAAGCATTTATTGTGTTCTCTATGGGTGTTGCAAATATTGAATATCCTTGGCAATTTACCACTGAGTGGACTGTGTGTTTTGATTGGCCATTTTGCAAAACAAATTTTTTAAAGAGACAATGTGGGCTAAACTAGACCAACAATTAACCATATATAAGCATTATCTGCCAGATGAGCTAAAATCTAATACAATCGTCTGTACAAGTAAATCTAAATCCCAGACAGCTAAGGGCAGGCAAATTATGTCTATTGTTATTGTAAATATTGAGATTCTTTTAAGAAGCAAGGCAAAAAAATTAAAGATTTAAAAGAAATCTGCATTTGAACTTTGACATCAACATGCCACAACATTACATTGTATACATTTTGGACATCTTATTCAGAATCCTATGCCTATTTTAATAATATCATTAAAATTGACATTTTTTAATAATGGGTTAGTATGTTTTCTCTTAATCTATATTTGTTAAAGAAACTTTATTATGGATAGAGTCTACTTGAATAATAAAGAGATATATGAACAGAGGACAAAACAGAGCTTATTGAGAGTTATCAAGCATAAGATACTTTCTGTTCATATGCTTCTTCATTCCAATATTCTTGATCTGCAAAAGTGACATGGCGCAGTTTGCACCATTGTGCACCAAACCTAAGTATGAGTATAATTACCATTAAAACAAACAGTGACAATACAGCTACAGCTGGGTACATCATTAAGAATGCCATTTTTATATGTCACTTTCCCTCTTATGCAACTCTAAGTATTCTTGTGAGGATGTAAGTGGTTGCTGCGATACAGAGGGTGGTACTTCAGAGTGTCTTTGTACTTCTTGGTAGTCCTCGCTATGGTATGGATGCACGTATTGCACTGTGTGGTACTGATTTTCTAATTCAGTAAAATCCAAAGGGGGCTGTTTGTGTGGAGTTGCAGACCAGATAGACACTATCCAACGATTACCTGTATAAGAAATAATGGTCTATATTTAAGTCCTATACCATTACAATGCAATAATGCGTACTTAATTTAAGTTTAAGCTTACCTGTATGTCTATCCAGCCAGTATTCGGAGTACCTTGAACAGCAACAAACAATGTTCAGGATAATTATGAAACCGAGTATAACTGAGCAGATTGCTATGGTTATGTAGAATGGCGTAAAGTCTCCAACTTTAGATATAGCAGGATTAATTACAGCTTTGTATGTTCCATTCCCTGTAAAGTAAGCGTGAGGTTCATAAGCCGACATTTTCGACTACCTGTTGAAGAAAAAAGATAGGTCAAGTTTATTTTATGGGATGTTCCTTATTTCCCATCAAGAAGTCGCTTATTTCTGTGATTTAATTTAGTGAAAGCATCATTTTGCTATAAAATATAAATATATTTGTTACATAATTTATAACAAAATACTATTTAAACGAAATTCATTACAAGCCAATGACCCCAAGCCAAGCCCATTCGGTTCAATTCAATTTACATGCGCTAAATTGAGCCATTCTTGGCCATCAAAATTTAACCTGTTGAAAGTTTCTCGTTGGATGGTTACGTTGTTATATTAAGTATTGTTATATTAAAATTAATTACCGGTAGAACGCTTGACAAAATATAACTTCGAAGACCTCTTCACAGCACAACAATTTTAATAGAATAAATCATCTGATCTGAGACATGCGTGCGTAAAAAAGTTAGAGCCACACTTAGATACTCTGCAAATATATATAGGTACTCTGTGATACTCTGTGATCTATGGTATGGTACACATACTCAAAAACTGACTCTGGATGACACGCCCAAACGTAGATAAATAATTGGTCATAAGCAATAGACGGTTGAATCGCAGATGTACAAAAAAAGAGACTGGAATGAGTGCAAATTGTTGTGAGCTAATTGAAAGGAATTTTAAAAAAAAATTGTGCGCCGTCACGGGACGCCTGCCAGATGTGAAACATTGAAATTATTTTGTACAAGTAATAGGCACAAAAGTATAAATTATGACAGGTACTAAAACATATAAGAAAAAAAAAAATTAAAACAAAATAAATAATTATTTTTATAGTTTATTAATAAAATAATTTCCGACCGTCATTTAATTTTGTCGGAACTGTATATACAGGGTTATTGGTAATTCGACGTATTCCCGTTAGGAGGTGATAGGGGTGACTATTTGTAATAATTTTATAACATATCATATATATACATATCATATGCATTATGCAAAAGGGAACCATTTTCGAATTATCAAGCTTTTCAGCTTTTTTCAAAATAAGTCAAAAATGGCCCCATCCTACATACATGAAACATCTAAAAAGGGTGGGGCTGCAGCCGACCAAGCTCAGTTCCTCAAGCGTCGCAAATATAGTAATCTTTTAGATAACTATGAATTTGCGGCGCTTGCAGTAGAAACATTAGGTCCTTGGTCGGCTGTTAGGAAGACTTTCATGGAAGTCTTGTCCACCAGACTCATTTCCGTCTCAGGTGACCGGAGGGCTGGCAGCTTTTTCGCCAAAAAATTTGCCTCGCTATACAGCGGGGCAACGCTGCCAGCGTTCTGGGTACAATGCCACAAGGCCTGTTTCTGGATGACATATTTATTTTGTAAATATTTTTAAATAATTCTTTGTTTTAGTTTAAGGTTTTATTATTTATCTCTCATTGTGAAATTGATTAAATTCAATTATTGTTTTATAGTCAAAAATGCAACATCAAAAATTTATTGAAAAAAAAAGTATCAATTAAAATCAATTTTTTTCTTCTGATTTTTAAAAAAGATTAAACAATGGTTATTTAACAACATTAAAACTACAATTATTGGTCCAACTTTAAAAATGCGAGACGACTAACGATGTTACTTAAATATTTTTTGAGATTTTTGTCCACTGAAATGCCTTAAAACCAAAAAAAACTTATATCAAACTTGGCTTGCAGATTTTAATATTAATTAAAAACAATGCCCAATGTAAATAAAACAAAAAAAAAAAATTAAATTTAGAACCAGTAAAAGTTTAGTAATAATAACAATTATGACATTATGTAATTTATCATAATTAAAGTTCTTGCTCGAAGGGACTTCCCCTATTGCGTACGCAGTCTCATTCTTTTCCTGAGATGTAACTTAACTTCCGAAGTGTTACATGCGCACAAATCTATATAAATAAAAATGTTATGTTGGTTTGTGTACGCTTCAAAAACTCAAAAAGTTCTGCACCGTTCGAGCTGAAATTTTAGCATGATATATAATCCGCATCAAGGATTGTTTTTATCTAATTTTTGCATCAGTCACATATCCGCGAAAAATATTAATATTTAAAAATAAGATTGTATTTTGAAAGCAAATTATTTAGTCAATCTTACAAAAAAGAGTCTAAAAGGCAATTGTATACAAAACTTGTTATAAAGCGGAGTATGATTTCATTAATTTCAGATCATCATAATTCTATTTACAGACTTCTAATTCATTCAATAAGAAATACTTAATTCAATTATTTTAAAGTTACTTTAATTTAGTATTAAAACCTTTCCATGGCTTAAAAAAATTGGGTAAAACTTCGCATGGGTAGGCAACCCCATCCTGCCGATCCCCGTCATTGCATGTTTTTGCATGCGATCTTTGTCTACTCTTCGCGACGGTATTGTTATAGCGACTTGTGTAAGTGAGACAAATATATGTTTACATTCAAATGTTTAGTGATTTCAAAGCTACGTCGTCGTCGCGTTTAAAAAGTGGTTACGCTTTGTTTGAGGCACTCTGATGAGGTTTGCTTCTCTAGTTAACTCAGTGCATAAATGTATGTAAAATTCAAAATTTTAACTGAGCGTAACAATATGAATATTGTAGTCACCTGTAATTGTATTATCCTCATTGCAAGATTTATTTATACTTCATGTCTATCATTATGTTGGTGTGCCTAATTTAAATAAATAAATTAAGAGGTCCATAAAACAGAACAATCTAATTTTAAAACAAAACGTCACAGTGACAAAGTTATGGAAACCATAGACAAAATCCAAGTGAGGTAAATCTAAAGTGTTCTGTGATTCAAAATGACATTGTCATAATCTTATGATTGTCACTTATTATTACTATTAAGTATTGAATTGACACATTGACTTAATTCTATTGATTTCCAAAATAGGAAAATAGAAAATGTAAATTTATTATAACTCCATTTTTGTCTTTGTATTGTATTTTATCACATCTGAAGATCTGATCCAGTCCAGGGCCATTTGTTTGATGTTCTAATCCCTATGTAAGTAATAAATCTAATAGGTCCAGTTCGGTTGTTGGATTTTGTGTTGGACATTGGATTAGTGTATGGCCAGTTTAGTTAAATCCCCAGTTTTCGTCAGAATTATTTTATTCAATGTCAATTCTTATGTTTTGCTAAAGCGTCAGTTTGATACATTTTCTCTACTTCGTCAACATACAATGTGTGTATGAGGTGGGGGCAGGGCCGGATTTAGAGGTGTGGAGGCCTCGGGCAACAAGTTATTTTCCAAATGAGATGAACAACTTTTTTCAGTCGATTTATTCAATCAATAGTTTATTATGAAACCGAGTAGATTATTTTAGTATTTAACAAAAAAATCAAAAGAAAAGTCAATTGTGGGGGCCCCTCTTTTGTGGAAGCCTGGAGCTGTAGCTCCGATTGCCCTCCCCTAAATCCGGCACTGGTGCGATCTATCTTTATGAGGGGCCAAAGTGAGGTACTGAGAATGCCTCTTTATGCTAGTGGAAATCGCATAATTCGGGAAATGTGTTAATTTAATTAAACACATTTTTTGGTTTCATGACATACTAATAGTAACGATTACTTAGTTTTTTTTCGATGATTTTTTTTGTTCTGGATTTATTGAAAATTTAAGTGTCAAAATTTTTCGTTGATGACAAATTCAATATCAAGAATATAACCAATGGCTTTTTGTTTCGTTCTGTTGTTTGGTTTCTAGGAAAGTTGAAATAATTCACTGATTAGTGATATTGTATGCACAGAATCGACTTGACTGAAATTGGGAATATTAAAACACTTGAGAAATCCTTTACTTATAGATCCAAATCAGTCATAATTTATTGATCAAAATAAACCAAATTTGCTAGTACATAGTTATTATGTTGTCTTTGTCTTTCTCTTATCAATGGATTGATAAATAGATGTGATTTACTGTTGTATATAGCTTCGAGAGTAACATAGGTTACTTTTTATCTCAGATAATTGCTGGTGCGCATGTAATGCACAATAAATCTATAATAATCATTTGATGTTTAATTGATTTTTATCGGCGGAACTGTGGATTATAGATTTTGATTATTGGTAATCTTTGGAATATCTTACTGTAGATATATCCTATAATATTTTTTAAACCACCCCTTGATGGTATAGGTAATTCTTTCTGCACAGAAAATGAATCTGTTTCGGCAGGGCAGGGGAAAGCTACATATACATCCATACTTCCATACCAATATTATAAATGCAAAAGTAATAGTCTGTCTGTCTCGCTTTCACGCCAAAACTACTGAACCGATTTCAATGAAATTTGGTACACAGGTAGTATAGAGCCTGAGAAAGGACATAGGCTACATTTAAATTGAAAAAAAGTGTTGGAAAGGGTTGAAAAGGGGGATGAAAGGTTGTATGAAAGTATAGTGGACGCCCGCAGCTTCGCTCGCGTGGAATTAGACTTTCACTAACTTCAAAAACCGCAAAGTTTCATACTAACTTTGCACCCCCGTTTTACCCCCTTAGGGGGTGAATTTTCAAAAATCCTTTCTTAGTGCTCCCCTACGTAATAAAAGGAACCCCTGTGCAAAATTTCAAGTTTCTAGCCCTTATAGTTTAGGCCCTGCGTTGATATGTCAGTCAGTCAGTCAGTCAGTCAGTCAGTCAGTCAGTCAGTCAGTCAGTCACCTTCTCCTTTTATATATATAGATTGTCATTTTCAGAACTAGGAGCATAAAATTTATATTTTAGGCTGTTTATTAGATATAATCAATAATATATAGGGAACCAAATAGGTTTTATATGAAACCTAATTGGTTCCATATAGAGTTCGCCCGGGGCAGTACCACCGCCCGCCATGGTACCTAGTACCATTTCTGCCGTGTAGTAATTGTTTTTAAAGCAATTATGGTCTGGTTGGAAAGGTGTGGTTTCCGGTTACACTTCTTTAGAGGCGACCATCTTAGTCATCAAGGGTAGCAACACATCTATGACTGACTTAGAAGGAGACTCCTACTAACAAGTACTAACTGGACTATTACTAACACCAACTAACAGGACTAACTATCACTAACAGTCCCCAGCCCTCATATCTACTAACGAACTGACCAACTAATGTTCTAAATAACTCTCTCAACTAATTGGACTAACCATCCCAGTCCCTAATTGAGTCTTGTTCAAAGTCAGTCACAGTTGTCATGGGCGGCAGCGGATGGGTGGTGCTGCAAGCTCGTTTGCTATCTTGTATCTATAAAAAATATAAATATATATGGCATTCAAAGTTTGTAAAAATGCTACACTTAAGTGTGTGAAATAAACATAGGGGATAGCACATTTACGGATTCATTACAAATTTGTAGAGTTAACACGTTAAGAAGACTCTATTATTATGTCTAATTCCATGAGAGTGAAGCTGCAGGCATCCACTATTAATTCAATATTTTAAATAAGAAGCCTCCACAAAATAATCTCATTTAATTTTCAAATAATATTTTGTTGATCCCAGAGGCAGTCATCTTCTGAAGTTTGATATCATTGTTACCTACCATGGGCGAAGAACATGATAACTGGAACATTGAGGGGCGTACTAAAGGTACATTAGAATGAAGCCAGGTATAGGCAGGTTAATACTGACCAGTTAATATCATTGGTATTTACATGCTTGTGAAGAATATTTATTTATTTCATTCTTAAACTTGGAGAGTTTATGTTATTTACATTTAAAACCTTTAACGTTTTGTACCATTAGAGGTCACAATGTTATTGCCAAGGGTAGCAATTCATCTATTATCTACTTAGAATATGAGTTTTATTAACATATACCTGGACTACCACTAACACATTGTCACTAACAGTGCTTTCTTGTTTAATAACTTTTGCATTTTTACTGTAAAAATTTACCAATGAGATTTTTAAAAATGCTTATTTTTATTACAGATCTCCACCTATCACCGAGTTGTTCTAGTTTTGAAGTGTTGGATCCTCATGATCCAACAATAAGCCGTTTGGCGACACAGTTGTTTAAACGCACCAATGACTATTTGCAAGGCGAAATGGCTGCTGGACAGGTAAGAATAAAAATATAATAAAACAACATCCGGCCTGTGTCGCTGCGACCCATAGACGTCCCACTGCTGGGCACGGGTCTACCCCACAGACACTGCTGCTCCAATGGGGATTGGTGGAGGGGTTAGTGACCTACCCAGTGTCGAATGTTCTCAAGCCATCCGAAGGTCTTCGACAAGGCTTAACGACTGTTTCCAGCATTGAAAACAACCGGGACCGACGACTTTACGTGCCTTCCGAAGCACGGTAGCGTCCATGAAATTTTGCCACTAACGGTCACCCATCCACAAACCGACCGGGCCCGTCGTTGCTTAACTTTTTCGATCATATTGAACCGACGCGAGCCATTGAGCTATGGACGCTACATTGGACTACGGACGCTACAGGCCTGTGTATTTTTCCATAAATGCCTTCAGGTAGTGTGCAATACACTTACTTTTCATCACTTACGAGTATGTTTAGATCCCATTTAGCTAATGATAGGTCTTAGGCAAGGCACCAGTCCAAACCCTGAAGTACTATTAGAAATTTCAAGTTCTAAAATATGTTACAATATGCTTTGGGACCTGGAGGTTGTTGATAAAGAGATGGAAGTATAAAAACTAAATATTGGAATAATTTTACTTTGCTTGATATAAAGTTTTTATATTGTTGCAGGATCACTACATATTACTAGAAGAGATTAATAGAGTGGCTATCACCAAGTATGCCGATCTTAGAAATTTGGCAGCAAATCTAAGCAAAACATTGAGTGAATATAATGAGCTATGTAAGTAATCCTATATGTACACAATATACCATTATAATACTATGTGATTCAGAAACTTTTTATATAGAGTTTTTGTTTGATAGGGCATTTGTTGATTATAGCTAAAACCCAAAGACTTCCCACTTTTGGACACGGCTCGCCCCCACATACAGCTGCGGCTTAGAGCATATTTCACCTTGTGGTTCCAATGCGTATGGTTGGTTGCCTACCCAAATCAATACGCTGACCTTAGATTAAACTTCACTGACAGTGCCAAAGCCAAATATATAGAACCAGAGTCCAGTTTGTCACTATGACTTGTATGATAGTGCCCATTTTACAAATAATAATATATTGTTAAGCATGCAATTCTATTATTGATTACTGCTCATGTAGAACACTATAGATTGAGTATTTAAGTACAAGTACTTTGATTATGAAGTTTTTATAATACTAAACAATTTTTTTTTATCAACAAATAATTTGGTTTGTTTAAATATTTTCCAGATCACGTGTTGATCAAGCCACTGCTGCTACAAATTGACCATATTGATTATCAGGTATCTCAGTTTGAGGCGAACGCTTACCGTTTGGACAGTTATACGAAACAACTTAAAGCCCGCTATAAGGAGCTCGAAGAAAAGTAAATAATCACTTGCATCTAGACTCTAGAATCTAATAATTCGGAATAATAAAAGTTGCATAATAAAAGTTGCATGCATACATAACATGTTACAATTTAATATTACTATTGTAGAAGAGACATTCAGTGTTTCTTATAGTTTGTAATAGAATAATTAAGAGAAATGAGAAACCATGATTAAGTAATTTTTGTGAAAGACCTTGAAGATTTTATTTTAGTTTTTTCTTAGAAGGCTTCTCAGTATCTGCAATTTTCTTTGTATCAGATTTATTACTTTACATTTATTATTACTAACCCTGACTAAAAATTGAAATTTATCCTATTTTTTTCTCTAATGTTCCAAGATAATTTATGTAGTTTTATTCAGATATGATATTGTTCATTAAAAGTATGTACTATTCGCTGAATTGGCTGTTGAAAATGCATAATACATTTAGTAAAATTATAATTTCAAGAGTCTCACTTGACTCAAGATATTCACTGCACAGAATTCTTTCACTTCAGGGACTTATTTTATGGAATATAAAGTGTACCTTATACTTTTTATTTATTTATTTATTTAACATTTGCTTTACACATGTTTTAGTAGGTAACATGCAATTAGACACAACCAACATGTGCACCTTGTTAAGGCATTGCAAGATGAGGAGAGAGGCAGACATTTTAATTAATAGTATTTACTATATATTGTTATTGTAATTATATACCTATATCATATACTGTTTTATATATTGATTATTTAACTATTTATTTTTTATTTTTTTGTCATGTCCTTGAGGTATTCATCTACGCTGTAATATGCTTTCCAAATTAAGAATTTTTTAAGTAAATTTAAAAACTTAGTATATTTACTTTCGCTTTTTATTAAGTCCGGTAGATTATTGTAGATTGTTATAGACATAGGGTAGGGGCCAGAACTATGTAATTTTAGTTTAGACGTTGCTGTCTGTAAATTATTATTTTCATAACGACGTTTATAGCGGCGAGGCATATCTTTTACTTGGCAGTACAAGGTCGGATATTTCTTTACAAATTTGCATAGCTCAAATATGTAGATACAAGGTAGGGTTAAGAGTTTTAAGTTACTGAAATGTATTTTGCAACTTTCTCTTGGTTTGATGTTGCAAATAATTCGAACACATTTTTTCTGCTGGATCAGTAAATCGTGTGGACTTTTACTATTTCCCCACAAAATAACACCATAACAGAGCCATGCACTGGCATAGGCGTGGTATGCCGTTATTGCCGTTTTTAAATTTGTCGATCGTTTGAGTTCTCTAAGCGCATATATAAATTGAGAAAGATTTGTTTTTATTTTTTGTATGTGGGCATTCCAATTAATGTTAGAGTCTATTTCAATCCCAAGAAGTGTATACCCGTACTCAATCTAATGTAATACTGTCAAATATAAAGTTAATATGTAATTCTTGTTTTTGTCGCGGTTTGAATTGTATTATTTTCGTTTTATTAAAATTGATTTCCAAATTATGGTCTTCCATCCAATTTTTTATTTTATTTACTATGTCATATAATTTGTCATTTAGATTTACATTATTATTACATGAGATAATTAAAGAGAAGTCGTCAGCAAACATAACACATGGGACATTGATTATTTTAGGGAGGTCATTTATAATTAATATAAATTAAAAATAGGATACATCCAAGTACACTGCCTTGGGGTATGGAGTTTTTTACAAGCTGGCAATCCGATCGTACGGTTTTTATTTCTCCTAATTTTTCATCAAAATGTTCTACTTCTACATATTGTTTACGGTTTTGTAAGAATGATCTTAACCACTTATGTGCAATGCCACCTATACCATTTAACTTGTGTAGTAGAATTCCTTCCTTAACTTGTGTATGTAGAGTTACTTCCTTAATCATGTTTTTGTATAGAGTAATTATTAATATTATACGTTGTTATTTTAGTACTGTAGTAGTAAATAATCTATTTACATAGTTTTATGTAATAATATATTTATTATAATCAATCATATTAATAATATAATTATGTTTAAGAATGTTAATTATTGTTGGATTATCGATATCAATTCAATTTGTATTTTCTAGTTCTGTCAAATTCTGAATTGAGTTTAGATAAATAAGACAAACCACTCCAAAGCTAAAATTGATTTTATAATTTGTCAGAAATAATAACCTTAATCAATATTGTTTGGGATCGGTTAAGACACTTGAGAGTGATAAAAACTAAAATTTCCCATTTTCCGTTTCCAAAGTAAAGTAACTGAACTATATTTGTTAAGAGTAGGGTGTTGATCAGTTTTTAAGTCTGAGCTTAATTTTAATAACAGTTACTGTTTTGACTTGACATACCCTAGTGACTAGGGCTATACCCTGCTACAAATAACACTATGCTCTAGTGGAAATTGTAAGTTAATTCCATCAAACTTACAATTTCCACTAGGGCCTAATGTGTAACTGTATGTTTGATGAACTTGTGGAACAGAACTTGGCCTAGCTATTGTACTTATATAAATTTGACCCAAATATATTTGGTGAACATTTTACGAATATTGTTTTACTTGCAGAAACCTTAAAGAATTTCCACCATTGTATAAATAATCATATAATTCTTGGGTTTAAAAAAATGGAAATAAAAATACGCATTTGTGTATTTTTTATGTTTTTATAACAAGTATTAGTTCCAATAAAATTTTACAAGTTTTTTTGTACAAGTACGGAGTAACTTCCGCGTATTGAAACTTAAATGCATTTCAGATAATAGTGGCATTAACTGTGGATAGTGCTTTAGAAGGAATTAGGGCCATGTACTAGCGGAGAGTAGCTCTCACGGACCTGTCCCACCGTGCATCCAGCGTCGCCACGACTCCATCTTATTTACATACAAATAAACAATATTTTATAATATTCAATCTACAATAACGCATATATATATATATACTATATATATATACGCCCTATCATCTATTAACTTATCAACTAACACTCATGATTTTTACTCATTTATTTAACATGTTAAACATAACGTCCAGCCTGTATGATCACCTGTAATAAAAATGCTTATTTTATGGTTAAATATTTTATTAATTGTACTCCGTAATTATCACAACATGAAAGTGCCGCGAATCACAATATGCATTTATAGATAAGTATTTGTCACGAAATTGAAATACTTAAGTACAATAACAGCGGATCTAAGAATACAACAGTTTGACGTTGATAGTAAAGGAACTACATATTTATGTATATTTATCTTTCACTAGCTATATTAGTTGGTACACAAAACGTCTCATGTGCGAATCATGAATCTTAACAAGAAGTCGTAGACAGGAATGATTACCTAAATGTATCATTCTTCAATAGGCAGTGATAATTTACATGAACAGAGTAGGTATACACTACTAACATCAAACGGCACCCTTTTTGGACTATAGTGGTTGTAAGAATTGGGCTTTTTCGATTCATTCGGATAGCATCCACAATTGAATACCTGTTAACACAACTTTTTTAACATGCTTAATCGCCATTCTTTCTTCTAATATCTACCTTATAACTTATTATATCGGACAATCGCTACCTACCGTAAACCAATTTATTAAAAAACAGGTAACTACATAATATTTATCGAAGTCGATATATATTTATGTTGATACTATATAATAAGTTTATTCAAAATCAACAGTCTGAAATGAAACGGACAGATTTTAGCCGAACTAGTTTATAATTTTTGGTAGAATTAGTACCTACTTATACATATACATTTTGTTTGTATTATTTAGCAAGTAGGTGCCTAATTCTATTGAAGGAATTCTCAAAAATCGCAGTCTAAGAAGCTCACGATTAACAAGCTACAAGTATATTTTTAAGTACATAATAAGGTTGTATTGCATGATATTGTTAGTAGGTAACTATGGTAGCTACATAAATAAGGAAAAATCCTTTATTACCATTGCCAATAAATATATTATTTATATTAATCTATTCGGAAATCGTGTTGTCTTCTTGATTTGGCATTTTTTTAGTTTGAACAAATTATAGCTTAAGTACATTACCTACGAACATATTTATTTATTATTGTACCAACTAAATAAAATTTATTGCAGTTTTCTTATTTCGTTATAACTCATTACTTCATGTAGAACATAAAAAATAATTGGAGTAAAACTCCAAGCTTGCTTCTTAAACATCTGTTGTGAAATGTGAATAGTTTGGGCAAAGAAGAATTGTTTGGAACCCTTGGACCTTATCGACAGTCCCGTTTATAAAAAGATCAAAAAGTAAGCTACAGACTTAACACATAACCGTTAGATCTAAATCCGTTTCATGTCGATTACAAAATGAAATCGTCGTCATCATCATCATCTTACTTGAATTACAATAATATACCTATAATAGGGTGTGGCTGACACAATTAGGGTAATAGGTAGGTACATGATGATCATAATTATATAGAGTAGTGGTACATATTTATTTATAGTACGTATTTTGTGCGACTACGGTCATCATTAGGTGATTAATTTGTGCACAAGTTTTTGTGCGATCAACATCTTAAATGAAAGTCTTGACTATTCACTTCGCATGCTCATGTGATGTGCGTTTCGCACATTACATACATACAACGTATATGAATATGTACTTTATTTTTACTTTTAGAATTTAAATTGCGCAGCGGACGTGGTTTTCGTTGGATAAAGATAAATAGTAGGTACCTCTATATGATAAATAAGGTACATAGTAATAAAAATATATGAACAGTGATCGTTGCGACGCCTTTCTAGTCACACATTAGGCCGTGCTAATTTCACCGACCACGATAGGCTACGGAACGTCTAGACTTAATATTGAATTGAGCAGTTGAGAGATGCACGGACGAACAGATCCACTACAACACTGTTTAGTGGCTACAGAACATAGAGAACCCTAACTAATAAATAATGAAACGTTAGTTCGTCTTCTAGGGGCATATAAGTTTAAAAGCTTTACATTTTTAAAAGTCTTCACAAATTGTATAACTTACCATTATCTATTCTTTTTCATAAATTAAAAAGATAACATGTTAACTATTACCGCTTAATCTACAAATAAAATAATTCGATACGTGATAACAAACTATAATATTATTATAACCATTAGTAATAAAAAAAACAAGCAATGTGAACAGTGTAAATTACGTTGGTAACATACTAGTTGATTTTCCTAATATGTATTTGCTCTCAATAAATTACAATAGTTTTATATAATCAATTCCCGCGACTGCAATTATACTGTATATGTCCGATTGTAATAATAATTTATTTATAATAATTTATACGGTAATTACAATAATTATTATAATAAAGTTTGTCGGTCATTTAAGATATGACTTTAATATATCATTAGGTATAACAATAATAATAATGAGTAAAATGAGAATAAAAACATTCATAAAATAATACATTAAGTAGGTATGTATAAAAAAAATACAATAAAGTCACAGCATGTATGTACATTGTATTTTTATACAATATTTCAGTGACAATAGATATATTCATCCTTGTCGTTAGCACAATGTACTCTCGTCGTACCCATTTTACATTAATATTCCTACATATTAGTTGGCATATGACCCGTGCTACATCCAAGTCAGTACGGCCGCCTTGCGCTTCCGCGGCTCAACCTTCATATCCCATGTCATTGCACTCTAGAAGTATTCGATAAAAATCTACAATATTTTATATAATGAATAGGTAATCCTTTTTGATTCATACTTATCAGTAAATTTCATAAATACCAGAAGCTAGAATCTGTAAACAGTTGTCTTTCGACCAACTCATAATCGATTCTCAGTAGAACCTCTATTTTTAAATCATCGAATTCATTAATTCTTTATTTTTAGTAAAATTTTATGAAGACCTAATTAAAATGGGTACAAGAAACCGATGGCACTTTACATAGTACCTATGCATTTCATAAATTATGTCATAAAATGACAGACTAGAGAACTATGTTAACTTTACGCCGTGACTTATAGACTAACTTCGTTTTATTAACCTAATCACATCGATTTAGAACATTTGTTGTGTGGTAGTGATAGAGGCTCGGCCCGCGGCTTGACGCTTCAGTCCATGAAACAAGAAGTTGGCGGCGGCCTTGATGGGCGCGACTAGCGGCGCACGCGCAGCGGTCTCCCATTGTCAGACGTTGCCGGTGGTCGGGAACCGCGGGGGCGGCAGCGGCGGCGGGGGCCGCGCCTCGCCCGCGCCCGACGACTGCTCCGATACTGTAACACACCACACACACTTACCACCACACAGTACCTGGCTCAATCAACTTTTATTTGTCCTGTAAGTACTATGTTATGTCCCTGACCAATATTCGCAGTTCTAAAGACAATTAAGTGGTTTGTTGGCATATGTCGCATTTATCTTCGCTGCGACCCATAGACGTCCCACTGTTGGGCACGGGTCTCCTCTCAGAACTGGAGGGATTAGGCCTTAGTCCACCACGCTGGCCAAGTACGGATTGGCAGACTTCACATGCCTTCGAGAACATTATGAAGAACTATCAGACATGCAGGTTTCCTCACGATGTGTCCTTCACCGTTATAGCAATTGACATTTAATTTCTTAAATCGCACATAACTTAGAAAGTCATTGGTGCGTGCCGCTGGGGCCGTGCATTTATCTTATTATTAAGCAAACATACGAGTAAATTATTTTAAATATATCACTATTATACTGGAATTTTAATGGTTGTCCGAGTGGCAAAACATCTGATGAAGTGTTTTATTGTTTGTCCCCGAGTAGGTTAGTTAGGTTAGGTTACAATGAAACATAAACATATACAAAAAATACTATATGGCAATTAATTACGCTTGTACATAATTATTTATTACAATGTCTACTATGATATGATGCTAGCATATAGATTTTTGTTTGCTTCATAATTTTAACGAGTTTTTTGCATGTTCATTTTGGTCCCTATTATATTTTATTATCCTGACTTCCACCGGACAACGGCAAAAAATTTCCGAAACCAAAACACAGATGTGCCAGTGCCTTGAGAACAGTCGATTCATTTGGTGACAAAACTCTTCCAGCCGCTATTTTGATTTCATTTCTGCCGCGACGCCAGTCGACCGAGAGTGTTTTGAATAAGAGGGTTGCTAAGTTGGACAACCAAAACCGTTGTCCGTGGGAAATTTTGGTTGTCCAGAGGACAATAATGATAGAATTAACATAAAGCAATACTTTTTCATTCAATAATTAGTCACTGAAGAGCCTCTTACAAGGGCTAGAGCATTTATTATTGTTTATTATAAATTAGATTGATATGTTGACCAATTTCAATTTTGTACTTATTTACGTGTTTTAGCTTACTTAACACATTTTTACAGTCTAATAGTTCTCTATTCTAAATTATATTTGTTATTATTGGAGCGAAGTTCCTTATCGCGCGTTGCGAAAGGGGGCTAGACTGAAAAAATTCAGACCAAAAGTTGTAACGACACACGTCACGTTGTTTTTGCTATAGTTGTAAGCCGTGCGGCGTGCGCGTGTTTCTCTGTCTGTCTCTCTCTCAAAGGTCTTTGTCACAGATGTCACCGACAGTACTGGACAGCAGAGATTATGTGATGGTTGCATCATGTCACCGGTAGTTACGACAGTTGTCTTAACTAGTCATGTTGATTTCGGAGTCAAATTTACGGAGTTTGAATGCAGAAGTAAAACATTCAATAGCTAAAATAAGTTTATTATTTTTTATTAATAAGAGGGTTAGTCTAAAGAGTACTCAATGACTCTGACATGGTTATGTCGATGTCGATATTAGCTACTCTCTATCCTTCGAAGTCTCTATCGTATCTATTCTCAAGTCATTGACTATCTGATGTGTCTTGTTTGTAGAGTATATTTTGCCACTCAAAAGTTGTTCTAGTGATTGCTACATATCGTAATTACACGACATGACCACATTCACTAATCGCATCGCATATCCTTTCACCATTCTTGAAATTGTACGAGTCCAGGTAGTACAAGTTGAAGTGTGGGGCCCTATTTTACGACTCTATCAAGACTCAACCACCCATAATAATGAAATAAGAATATGTTAACGACGTTACGTTAATTGACGAATTTCAATGAAGGCAGTTTGCATTTAAAATATTGGGATTGTTTAGTTAGTTTAAGTAAATGTAAAGATTTACTCTAGCTTTTTACCTCTTTGTTGTACAAGCACTTAGAAAATTGTAATGGATTAACTTGAATTTATTGTATGTAATTTTGATAGGTAAATAAAGCGTTGAAGAATTAAAACTATAGATCAGAAGGTATTATTACCTGGAGTTCAATATCAGTATTTGGATCTGACCTCACTGATTTATCTGCTCGTCTTCCAAGAACAGCTTTAAGCGTATTAAAAGTGCAAAGTAAATAAGAAATGATGTGAAGACAAACAAGAAAAGACAAAGAAGGAAACAATTTTCCATTGTTCAATGTATACTGTTGGCAAATCGCAAGTTGTATTTTATTGGCGAATAAAGTGTGTTGCAAGTGTCCAACAATATACATTTAAGAAAGGATGGTAAGTAAGAAAGTGGGTACAGGAAGTGGAGATGCGGGGGGTGTGGCGGGAGCAGGGGCGGACACTCACGCGAGTCGTGTTTCTCGTCAAGGGGCGCGGGCGGCGGCGGCGGCAACTGCTGCTCCAAAGCGTTCACGCAATTCATCATACTCCCATACAGCCGGCTGTCGCGGAAACTGTCCCTGTACAACACCCACCAATGTCAGCCGAACCGACCAGCCGTTACTGGAATTATTCTCAATCTCGCACTTTACTCTCAACCGCAAGATCATCGAATCGACAAACATTGATGCATCCTCGAATAAAAGTTATCTATCGCGCTTGCACTGTGTACTCAACGCAGTGTTTGATAATTATTGACATAAATTATCTAAAATCAATATTTACGATCTACGTACCTAAATATTATGCACTGTGCCAGTCCCCAGCTCTTGCCAGAGATGCTCTCGCGTTTTCCTATTTACACAGATTCTGTTGGAGCGATGATACCAAAGGTTTACCCGAAATAAATAAGTATGTATGTAAGTAAAATATTTATTTAAGTGGGTACCACTTGTGCATCGCGTGCCGATGGTAATGGTAATTTGCCATAGCAAATTCAAGTGAGTCGTGCTATGTAAATATTTGTGTAATAAGTAGATCATATCGATATAGCAAGGTATGTATGAATATCGCTTTTTGTAAGAGTGCACACAAAATATAAAAAGGTAATAATGTTTTGTTTCTTACCTGCCATTGGAATTCCGGAACAATGCCAAAATCTCTTCGAATGTTTTATTTTTAGTTTCAGGAACTTTTTTATAAGTAAATATCCAAAAAATTGCAAGGAATACACTAAAAGGCAGGAATGTATAGTTTTCCAACAGAGCCTGTAACAGAGGAAAAATTTTGTTAAATTCATGGCGCCGCGCCGTCGGAACTTTTTTTAGACGTTATTTTATTGATTAAACAATTTATTTATTTAATTAGGAAAGAATAAATATACACATAAATAAAAGTTAATAATTACCTTCATGCTGGGAAAACCGATTCCAACAACGAAATTGGCCATCCAGTTGACTAAGACAGCAATCGCCATTGCGCTTGGCCGAGGGCCCTGTGAGAAGAGCTCGGCAGTGATCAGCCAGGGGATGGAGCCCGGCCCCACGGCAAAAAACACCACGAAGCTTAACGTGGATACCACCGATAAGTAGCTCATCCAGTCGATCATTTCCTGCACATAGCCGAAGAACTCCTATCAGGGGGTAGCAAGGATGTTCTTTCCCGTGACCGACCGGAGAAGAAATAAATCACAAACATAAATGCCCATCACACACATGTCGGTCCTTGTGTATGTTTGTTTTGGTCGGTCTTAGATTTGCGGCTGCGCAACGTAGAGAAGAACTTTTACAATGCTGTAGGAGTACAGCGGATACTAAAACTGTAGGTGTAGCTGTAGTTATTTGTGAGAATGTCATCCATTCCTCACGCGACTGAATTGTGCTGGAGCGGCAAAGTGAAATAGTACCATTTTATTTATTGGCTGTATTGCGTATGCTATAAGTAGTGAAAAGTGCCTTCTGCTTTTGAGCAGCGTTGTGTAGAAAAATCTCGCTTCAGTTAAAACGCGTGCGCCAGAGCTCCTCGTGAAACTAACGAGTCCAACTGATCTTCTTTTAGTGTAGTGAACAAAAAACGTGTCGGGTGCTTTGTGAGTGATGTACCTAACATTTATATCTGAGAATTTATTTCTTTTTATTTACATTGCTTTCCTACCCAGAGTCCGGATTCGGAGACAGGAAAGTC
Organism: Carterocephalus palaemon; assembly: GCA_944567765.1. NCBI lineage: Eukaryota > Metazoa > Arthropoda > Insecta > Lepidoptera > Hesperiidae > Carterocephalus > Carterocephalus palaemon. Next base: position 10,166,207 of record OX155637.1, on the reverse strand, counting down.
GTTAATAGGGAGGGCAACTACGGCAAAGCTGAAGCAAAAAATTGGGTGTAATGAAAGGACGTAAACAGATGTAAATGTCGATGCTGTGTAATCTAGAAGTACCTACCTATGAGTTATGGTTTTTATGCTTTGATAGAACTGCAAAACATTTGTAGATAGGACAGTAGGTAATGGAAATAAAATTTCTTAGTTTTAAAATGAAAATTTATAGGTACCGAATATAATTATAAATGACTACGAACATTTAACTCAAAGCAATTTGGGATAGTATTATGTACAATAAGATATTCAGGAAGCGATGATAAAGCGTGCGCAAGCGGTAAGGTAGCTAAGTGTTGGTTAGTGTTATGAGTTTAAAGTTTCAAAGAAGTCAAAAATGATAATATCGTTGGTCTTCTTTAGTATACCTACCTAATAATAAAGGAACATAAGTAGGTATGTATATATTTTTAATAAAATTGGTTGGATGAACTCACAACACTAACCATTGCAATTATTTGTTAATCTATAATCTATTGTCTACATAAAATATAGGTACCTAAGTACTGTTGATGAGACAATTTCATTAAACGATAATGTATCAATAACTATTAAACTTAATAATAGTACCTAGTTAGTATAATGATAAATATTCTATCCTTTGGAATTTAAAAATTGCAGTGGATATAACATGAAACCAAGCAGATCTTGTTAGATCATCTAATAGCCAACCCCAAACAGCAACAGAAGATAAGGTTATTCGCATGTCCCTTCAGCATCAGTTGGGAAATATTATGTTAAGTGCTGTAAGCACCAACTACTATATATATATATTTCTGGAGGACATATTGCGTCAAAAATATCGGCTTGCCAAATTCAAATCCATTCCAATAACACTGAGTTGTTTGTACATTCCTAGAGAAGGGATTGCGTTGAAAGATCGGCAAGACCCATCCATCACATAGCCGACCGCCGCACATGTTTCCAGAAACCTGGACGAACACAAGTGTAATTTCTTAAGACACACCTTTATCAGGAAAGAGATGGTGATGAAAATTGAGAAAATAAACATTCCCCCGAGGCCGTAGAGGTGGAGCGTGCGGCGTCCAGTGCGGTCCATGAGGGGCAGTGACACGAGAGTCATGCCCACCATGATGGCCCCGATGCCCATCGTCGCGAACTTGGCCGACTCCTCCGTCAAGCCCGAGGATGTGAACAGGGAGGTCGAGTAATAAAACACCTGAGGACGAACACAATAAATACTTGCAATTGGAGATTGTAAAGCAATTTATAAGGACTAGACTTAATTAGCAAGTCGTTATGGGGTTAAACAGATAACACATCTGTTACGTTTAACGTAAAATAGCATAAGCAAATAAAGGAGTAACCAATGGATTTGCTGGAATAAAATTATCAGGATCTCCTTGCTTTTGTTTAGTATGCACTGATTTTATGAAGGAGTAATAGAGAGAAGCCCACAAATTAATTCTCTTTCTTTTCTAAAATAGCGTGAAACGATATTTTAATATCTTCCTCATAAAGAACTATCAAATACTATTAAAGTTTTAACGCGCTAGTCTCTGGAAGTAATGGACATGGTTCTTAGGTTTCCGTTACCCAAATGATGAAAACTGTAATATGCTTTCGCTGTCTATCTGTCTCTCTGTCACAGGACTCTATTTCGTGAACATTAAGCGCTATGACGCACATCTCATCACATTGGAGGTAAAACACATTTTTGGAGAAATGATTTATTTTGAATCATACCTATTTTTCCATTATTTTGTATCAAATAGAAAATACTTACTTACTATACGGTAAGTTTAGTAAGCATTTTACCGCGTTGATTCCGCTGAGTTGTTGGGACAGCTGCATCACGACGCCAATGAGCAAGGGGGCGCGGAGTGTGGGCGAGCAGAGCAACTCCCTCATCGAGATCGAGGCTTCTGCTTGCTGTGCTCGTTCTTCTGCGCGCATCTCTTCGATATCCTCCTCGACCTAATAAGAACACCTAAGTTTTACTGAGACATAGAACAATGTGTGTGTGCGTGTGTGTGTACTATTACCACTTATAATTTTTTTATAGATGCACATGAAAACTGTGACTGACCTTGAACAACAGGTACAGTACTCCCAAATTAATAATGCGCATGCAAATCTTCGCTAATTGTCGTATTCCCGGAAACACCCGAATCATTGAATCGGAGAAAGCCCTCAAGAATGCACTTGCATTTTGCACCTTGTTCGAAAGAAACAGGAGTCAAAGTCATATGTCAAATCATGTGAAAAAATTGAAAACAATTCGGTTGGTCGGCGGCTGTCGCCGGTCAGTCAAAGGTCCGTCAGTCGTCTTTATATACTGGTGAATTTTAAAGAGCTGCTATTACACACCCTTCTTGGTTTTGTTTTCAAAGGTGAATTTAATTTCAACTTTAATTATTTATTTATTTATTTATTTATTTATTTATTTATTTATAGACTTTATTGAATACCTTACAAAAGTAAAAATACACAAAGGGCGAGCTTAATGCCTGATGGCATTCTCCAATTATCTTACTCAAATTGAAATAGTTTATTTTGTAAAATAACATACTAACTGTTGGCGATGGAAATAAATAAAACCACCTAATCGTTTTGTTACTTCAGCGTGACAGCTGACGTCTTTATTCTTTTCTCAAAAGTATTAAGCTTTATATTTTTCTAAGGTGCGTCGCCTACACTAACATTTTTACACACGTTAAATACATATTAAGTACCAGAAAAAAACATTTATAAAATCAGATTTAGGCTTATATACATTTTAATAGAAAGATACACATGCATAAAGAAACAAATATATAAAACAATATAGGAATAAATAATATTAGAAAGTATATTAGTACATAATGCAATAATACAAGAAATAAAATATGCCTAATTCTTCCAGAATGGATAAATTTAAACGTGGAAAGCCGCTTAAGACACAAGCACGGCAAATAATATTTAATGTGTACCTTTATTTCTTAATTTTACACGGGTGATAGCAGTGGGGAAAGTGTAAATGAACAAGAGCATAATGAAAGTTCTGATGAATCTAGGATGTCAGGAATAGAGATCCTCCTTGATTCTGATTAATTATTTGTAATTTTAATATTATTCTGGAATGATCAGTGCTGTAAATACTTTTGAACTGAGATTATAATGATTAGATTTTAATGTAAACCTGTGTTTGAAAACCATTTTTAAGAAAATGCACTTAACCACTCTATACACATATCGTCTTCCGACGCTCGGGGAATACGACCTTTGCCGAACAGTAACGAAGATTTCTATGCGCATTATTAATTTGGGAGTACTGTACTAGGATATTGGTTAGTCCAGTAAGCAGAGAAAGTTAATAAGAACATTAGTTGGTCAGTTCGTTACTTAGACTGGGGCAGGGACTGTTAGTGATAGCGTTAGTACTGTTAGCTAGTGTTAGTAATAGTCAGTCACATAATTATGTGTTGTTTTTACTACTAAGATGGGATGGTCACCTCTAAATTGAATCTTTTATATTGTATAACAAAAGACTATGCCAAGCCGAGACCTGAGCAATACTTTGTCCTTAGTAGCTTTTCTAGTAGTTGAAGTCACATCACAGAATACAATCATAGTAGTACAGGTGCCTCGTGTAGGTTTCTCAGTTTATTTTCAAAAGCAGCCTTTGCTTTTGCAGTAATGTTTGTTTTAAAAAAAAAGCAGCAGAGGTGCTTTCAAACAGTGGAAGAATTCTCCGAGAATCTCCGGGTACCTCAGATAAATATTTTTGTTTCTCTTTATTGGTGTTTATTGTATACAATAAGTAAGCGAAAACATATCTGTTTGATACTGATATTTTAAAAATTACTTTACCTGATTACTCGCTCGTAGCCTCCTGAGTGCTCTTCGTGCTTCTTCTTCCCATTGTCGAGTGATAAGCAAGTAGCGTGGAGATTCTGGACACGCGGGCAAAAGCAGAAGTTGCAGTATGGCAGGACAGATCGCTAATCCTATAAATACACAAGATCATTTTAACTCATTGTACTCCAATTCTTTTCTACACATAACTTTCTTTTTAGGCCGTTAAATTATCTTTCACATTACTATAATAATTTCCCTGATCAGAGAATCTAACTATATCTCTAGTTTGCCAGTCACGCTTTAGACTGCTTGGCCAACAAGGCAGTCAAGTCGAAAAAATTTCAAGGTACACTCAAAAATTAACATACCGAGTAAAATGGGCCACCCTTCGTCGGTACCGAGTATTTGTTCGATGCCAAGCACTTGCGACAGTAACAAGCCTACTGTCACTGCCAGCTGGTTGACGGTACCGAGACCACCGCGTAGATTTAGAGGTGCTATCTCCGATATATACATTGGCACTAACGATGTATTTAACCCTGAAATATTCATGAACGTGAGAATTGATTGAGATAACAAAACTACACGATCAGACAATTGGGTGGTAAAACCACCGCCTCCCACATTTATGCAGTCTAATCTTCGATCAACAATCAAGATCGCAGAAACTATTTTTATGCATTTGCATTCCAACCCGCTGTTCCGGTTCGAATTGTTCCGCTTGCTTACTTTTTTTTACAGGTGATAGATATTAGTCTATTAGTCTTCAAGATTGGCAACAAATCTATGACCAAATTGAAACTGGAGTCTTGTTAACAATGAGTAATCTGACTAATTGTCAATATACACTGCTCGTAGCAACTAAAACTGACCAACTAATGCCCCTATACTACGTGAGGGACAATCCCTTTATGTATCCAGTTCAAAGTTTGTCACAGGTCATGTATGGCCACGAATGGATGGTGCTGCAAGCTGACATGCTTCGATTACCAGATATACTCAAGTATAATAATATAATTTCATAAAATCATGTGGTTGACAAACATAAGCCAACATTGGTGACAATGCAGGTTGATAAATCAAATCGCATAAGATGCTAATTACATTAATTTCGGTTTGCGCCAATGAAACTGCAAAGCCGATGCCGTCACATTTAATTTGGCACCAATTAATCCTGTGGTCAGAGTCGGATATGCATGGCCAGAAAAATTGGTTATTCTGTTTTCAATCAGAGTAGAAATTCGTAAATAATTAACACGATCATGAGATTCGTAAAATCGATAGTTACCACAATTGACTCCGATGATAAATCTGCCGAAGAAGAGCATTTCGTAACAGTGTGATATTTTTGTGAAACCCATGAGACTTGCGCCGCTAATGCCTAAAATGTTGTTGAGCAGTAGGCCTCCTTTCCTAAAATTAAGCGAGTGCGTTATTAATCTTCAACAAACAATATGTGGCTAATAGTAGTTACATTAAAAATAATGGTGGTCAAAGTTCATTACAAGACTTTTATAAGAAATCCAAAAAAACAGCTATGATACGATGTTCCATCATGAAGTTCCAGTTCAAATCTTCCAGCTCCACCATCAGATCAGTTCCATATACCACCATATTATTATTATTGTCATCAGAACTACATACAGCTGCCAGTTTCCATTAGGTACGCTACGATCTTTGAAAGATGGTTAAATTAGTTACCTACCTTAGATTCCATTACAGAGTACATACAGGTCGTTACTGACTGGACTACAAATAACAACAACTAATAGGACTAACTATCTCTTAATCCCTACACCAGTCCTTATACTTAACGAACTGACCAACTAATGTTCTTATTAACACGTTTTGTTAACTTAATTAACTATACCAGGTTCTATTTTAATCTTGTTCAAAGACAGTCACAGCTGTTAGCGAATGGGTTATGCTGCATGTTCGTTTGCTATCCTATATCCATAAAACAAGTTAAATAAAACGTAATACAGTAATAACGCTCTTAATTATATAATTAAAAAAAAAGCTGATTGATTATGTTTGCTGTTCATCATTCGGTGTCCGTGAATGAAAATAAGACAGTAAAATCCTTACCAACTACAATATTTTTTCATATAATACATATGTCATATGTCATATGTCATGCTATCCACCGGCCCGGGCACCGGGTGATTACGAAATCACAACAGAGCTGCTAAGAGATGGCGGGAAACCTGTCCTAGTAGCGCTCCAGAAGTTGTTCGATTCCGTCATCAGTAGTGGAACCACCCCGGAGGCGTGGCGCACGAGCGAAGTGATACTGTTCTTCAAGAAGGGCGATAAAACCCTCTTCAAGAATTACAGGCCCATCGCTCTCTTGAGCCACGTCTACAAGTTGTTTTCGAGGGTCCTCACTAATCGAATAGCGCGCAGGCTAGACGACTTCCAGCCTCCCGAACAAGCCGGTTTCCAAAAATGCTACAGCACAATGGACCACATACAGACACTACGACAGGTTATACAGAAGACTGATTATATCAGCCGTTGTGTGTCGCGTTTGTGGACTATGAGAAAGCCTTCGATTCTGTAGAAACCTGGGCGGTGTTGGCGTCTCTGCAGCGATGCCATATTGACTATAGGTACATCGAGGTGTTGAAGTGGATATACGATGCCGCCATGTCTGTCCGAGTACATGACAGAAGCACGAACCCCATCCAATTGCAGAGAGGTGTCAGGCAAGGGGACGTAATCTCCCCAAAGCTTTTCACCGCTGCATTGGAAGATGTGTTCAAGCTGATGGAGTGGAAAGGTCGCGGCATCAATATAAATGGAGAACGCCTCACACACCTTCGATTTGCCGATGATACAGTAATCTTGGCGGAATCGCTGGACGACCTCAACACCATGCTAGGAGACCTGAACAGCGCCTTGCAACGGGTGGGTTTGAAAATTAACATGGACAAGACCAAGATCATGTCCAATGTACATGTCAAACCTATACCAGTTGTTGTTGATGGCGCTGCTCTCGAAGTTGTTGACGAGTATGTCTACCTGGGACAAGTGGTCCAGTTGGATAAGTCCAACTTCGAGAAAGAGGTCACTCGAAGAATCCAGCTCGGCTGGGCAGCGTTCGAGAAGTTACGACACATCTTCTCATCGAAAATCCCTCAGTGTCTGAAGACGAAAGTGTACGAGCAGTGTGTGTTGTCAGTAATGACATATGGATCCGAGACGTGGTCCTTTACCGTCGGTCTGATCCGCAAGCTCATAGTCGCGCAGCGCGCTATGGAGAGAGCTATGCTCGGTATTTCTCTACGGGACAGGATTCGCAATGATGAAATCCGTAGACGAACAAAGGTTACCGACAGCTCGAAGGATCAGTGAACTGAAGTGGCAATGGGCAGGCCACGTCGCTCGACGAACTGATAACCGTTGGGTAAGAAAAGTCCTCGAGTGGAGACCGCGTCTCGGAAAACGAAGTATTGGCCGCCCTCCGACGAGGTGAACTGATGAACTGAAGAAGACAGCGGGAAACCGTTGGATTCAGAGGGCGCAGGATCGGGAGTGGCGTCGATTGAGGGAGTCCTATGTATACGGAGGCCTATTGAGGCTGATGGATGGATGGATGGACATTGGACATGCTATGCGTAGATCATACCCTAGTTGATTTAATAATTTCATACCTGCCAAATCGATTCGCGATCATTCCGCCAGAGAAACCACCAAGCATACCGCCAATCGCAAAGATGCTGACTGCTATTGAGTATAACCTGTTTACGGCATCCTCTTGTATATCTTTGCCGTAGCGGTCCTTGTATACATCCTTCATGAAGTTTTCGATGTTCTGCACACAAATTGGGAAATGCTTTAAGCAAAATATCTAGTACGCATGACGCTGTTCTATAAACCAAATAAGGCACGCTAACGGTGAATGCTAAAACATCTTATCATCTAAGTAAGTTCTACCACATGTATTATGTTTTGACTTTTTCTACCAAATGAAGTTTTAGGTGGTAGATCCTATAGGGAACCAAATAGGATTAATATGAAACCTATTTTGTTCCAAATAGAGTTCGCCCGGCCCAGTACCACCGCCTAGTACCATTTCTGCCGTGTAATCATTGTTTTTAAAGCAATTATGGTCCGGTTGGAAAGATGTGGTTTCCGGTTACACTTCTTTAGAGGTGACCATCTTAGTCCTCAAGGGTAGCAACACATCTGTGACTGACTTGGAACGAGACTCTTACCAACAAGTACTAACTGGACAATTACTAAGTCCAGGTAACTGGGCTAGCCATCCGAGTCCCTAATTGAGTCTTGTTCAAAGTCAGTCACAGTTGTCATGGGCGGCAGCCGATGGGTGGTGCTGCAAGCTCGTTTGCTATATTGGATCCATAAATAAAAAATTATGTGTTGTTTTTCTCTACCACACGTATTATATTTTATTATTATTATTTCTTGTTTGATTAGAATACCGCCTCCGCCTTGTTTTATTACTGCCCAAAGGTCGACTGGCACAGACGACTTTAAGCATGAAGTGCGCCTTTTGTTCCTAATAGATTCTAGGTCGATAAAAATTTAATAAATAAAATAAATAAGTTCCATTATAAAATATAATTGGCACACAGAATACATCTTAAGATTTTTTTGTGACTAATAATGGTCACCCAACTTTGAATGTGTTGAAATGTGTTGAATGGTTCGAATGAATCGCCGCAACTGCAACATCATGTCATAACCCTTCAGCCGTGGCGGCCAAGCTGAGGGGGTAATAGGTATAAACACGTTTAATGTAGGCGCCTGTACCACAAAATAAAACGCCCGTAGATACTTTGTGCTACCGAATTAACGAGTAACACAACACTGTGATAGGCTGAAACCTCGTTACCGCCGGTGTTTGTATTCATATTAATTGCGACAATCATTTCAGAGTGTCGAAGTGTGTTACGAATTTATCATACCGATACGTAGGTTTAACGTCCATGAAAACGTTTATCATTATAACTGTTCTATGGATGACTTAATGGTGTCATGTATCCAATTAAAGTGTAGTCAAATTAATTAATATTGTATGAAAGTGAAATTGGATAGCTCACTCTGCCAGGAGCGTTGATGACACCAGTATTATATCCGAACTGCAACATCCCAAGCACCGCGGCCAAGATGGCGTAGGACAGGAAGAATGTAAGGCCCTGTAAAACAAAGCGTTTAGCTAATAAAATAAATACTTTCCCAATATTTGGAAAGATTTTCACTGGACTATCTATTTACATGTGCATATATATAGTGGAAAATGAGTTATTGTACTTCTTATACCAACCGAATCTTGTGATGCTAACAAAAACCAGTCATGGTGTTATTCAGCAAAATTTAAATTGCGTTGATACAATTTCGGTGAACGAACTGTTAAAAATCTATTTAACCGAACCCGAAAAAGGCGGTTCAGAGGTAAGATATTATGTTTATTGTTTGATTTTTGGGATCCCTTTTATATCGAGGAAATCTTCATTTTGTTACTCGTGTTGAATTAATCTTGGTGTAAAGATTACTTTAAGAAGATATAATTTACTAAGCGTGACCTAGAGATTGCTTGATGATGCTTTAAGGAACATACAAAATACAAAAAAAGATTAGACCTATGTAAAATTTAAATTAACAAAAACACAGACAGTCAACAGTGTTGTTTGCCTAAAAAAGCTCTCAGCACGATGCGCTAGCGCTGGTTTTCAGTGGAGCATAACAAGATAATTAATATACCAGGCATACAATAGGCATCAATCGCACTTTTCTTGTTAATAATAATATATAAATTAGGATCGTAGATTAACTTACCTATGTTACTCAGTAATGTTAAAAGCATGCAAGCTGACTCTCAATCTACCCATATAAATCTTTATTTGAATCCACTCAAATAAAAGTTTTTCATTTTTTAGATTAAAAAGTGGTATTCACGAAGAGCTCTACGAATCTCCCCAGGGAAAATCTACACTCATTCACCCCGTCTCACATAGGTACCCTACAATTTATGGCAAAATTTTCATGTCTGATAAGTTATGCAGACTTTACCCTCTGGTATTGAATTACTTCTCCATTACCGGTTAGTTTAACGATGCTAATAATATTATAAATATGAAAGTTTGTTGTTTAGATGTTTGGATGTTTGTTGTTCAATTACGCAAAGACTGAAAGAAAGAAAGAAAGAAACAAGATGACACTCAGAACGTAGATGAAAACCTTGATTAGAACATGTGTCCTACACATAATAATATATCCTACATTTCATCCCGGTAATCCCTTGGGATGCTTCGCACGTTTGTTAGAAAGTTATTTAGTTATTATTATTATTATTAGATTACACGCCGATGACACTAATTCTGAAACGCGACTTTATGGCATTGTTTTGTTAAACAAACTAGGTTTACTGATACTAAATTTATTGAAAACCGACTTATAGGAAGGCGAGGCTGCGGGTTAAGCTAGTGTTTCAATATTTACTACAAATAATTTTAGATGAACAATATAAATTACAATCACAAATTATAATTGAGAATCTGCAACCAACTATAATGTCTAGTAAACTACTATAGTAAATACCACTACGAAATTAAGTAATTCTACTATGAAATTTGCTATAGTCTATTTGTATATTGTTGAATACACATATGTATAAAATAGTATATGGCTCTACAGGTTATGGAATTCTAATAAACACTAAGATGGTCTAGCTAGAGTGTAGAGGGTACATATTCCACGAGCTTCTACGTACCTATCACTCCCGAGTGGGACGATCTATGCCTTCGATCAGAGACAAGGCTCGATGTCTACAGACACTTTAGAAGTTGAAAAGTTAATGAATCATTACCTGTTCAAGTAGCCTGAGTTTTCTGCGTTGGGAGTGTTCTTCGAGCCGATCGACATACTCGCGCAATTCTTCGATTTCTTCCTTCACTTGTTGTACTGTGTCCAACTCCTGCTTGATGGCAACCATATCGCGCTTCACCTGTTATTCGCAAAGTTAAAAAGCTGTTGTAAAAACAAGCTTTAATATGTCCTTAATGTCGCTTTTTACTGAAGCGATAAATATAAATGGATATTAAATCGCTGTTTAATAAAAAATGAGTACGAGTAATTGTGTAGTCAAGGTTGTGTAAAGTAGGTCAAGATTTATCGTAGGTACCTACGGGGCGTCAGAAAGACAAGACTAAATTTGAAATTTAAAACAACCCTTCAAATTACTCATATCGTGTGTATTTATTCTCAGTCAAATTTAGCCCCAATGAATAGGCAAATAATTATTTTCAATGCAAACTTCATCAAAACAACACACGTTCATCGTACGAGTACCTATCCATTACATACAAAAATAAATATAGAAGTAACCTGAGACTCACCAATTTATTCTAATTTATTTTTCCTACTCTTTTATCAGAACCTGATAAAAAAAACATATCCATAGTGGTCAACATACCGGGCCGGGGGCGCCGGGGCAGATATCTTTTTCGCAAATGATTATGTATTTGTCGTGTCATGAATGTTACGAGTAATATGTGGTGTTTTGTGGGTGTAAATAGTATGTATATAGTTCTCCTCATCAGTTTCGATGACGACGACCCCAGTTTTATATTTGGCGTGCATGACCTGGTTATTTACATGGATCGGTAGAGCAAACTTTATTAATAATTTTAATCACCTCGGAGACTTCACTCTGGCATGACTCGACGCTCTTGGTAAGTTCCTGCAACTGCGTCCGGATCTCGCAGAGAGCCACCGTGGTCTCGAGCTGCCGGTCGCCTCGCTGTAGCTCGTCCAGCTTGGCGGACAGATTCATGCTCATCACGCTCACCTGTCTTTGAAGGCTGCCAAACATACAACTGTATCAGAGAAAAGAATACCAATGCTTGAACTCAATTTAGAAGTAGGTACTCGTTTTAACAGTAAGAAATTAATACAAACATTATTTATCACTACGCTAAAACCGTAGCGGAAACTAAATTATTGATCATGGTTCATCGATTCATTCAGGTTTTTTATACTGGCGATTATAGGCATTTTAGGGATACTTCTTCAATTCTGTACAAACTGTTTTTGATTACATATTAAAGTGCAGTTTACTGAATTTAATTGCATGAAAGTTCGAGTAATTAAATCAATCGACTAAGTACCTTTACTATAAGTAGGTACTTAAAATCTCTATCTAGTCAGCCGGCTGTGACATCTTTCCATACCGTTCCGTACCGACTTTGAAGTAAATTTACAGATTAACGTAGATTTATTTTACTTCCTTATCCTGCGATGCAAAACAATATTATTTGTGGCAATATAAATTTGTAATTACAAAAGGTAATGTAACCGCAATTTAGCACAATCCAAATGCCGCAATTATGCTTTTACCATCAGTGCATGTTTACAGTCAAGTTTAAAAGATTTAATCCCTGAATTTATTTCGAATTGTGTATTATTTGAGAAATTAAATAATTCAGTTTTCGAGATTCAAAGTGAATGTAAAATGTAAAGTGAGTATAGTACCTACTACACAGACACACCTTTGCCAAACCCCTTCGGGGAACTACAGGCATGAAGTTATGTTATGTTGTGATAAATTAAAACATAATTACCATTACATTATTATTACATTAATAACGATTTTATTTCAAGGTCAACACTGTAATGTAGATAGCACGATTATTGTTATAGGCCGGTTTTTGAACTAAGTAAAGTAGCAAAACATAACCGATTATTCTTAATAATTATTATTTAACCTATAGTAAACTTAATAAATATAATAATATATGCAACTTTTAAGATTTTTACGTTTCACAAGTCTAAATCTAATTGCATCAAACCGCAGTTCAGGTAATACCTGAACTTATCCTTAAGTACTTATTTCTTTGCAAATTTGTTACGTTTTTTTAGATCGAATCCGGTATATCGATCTTTCAATTAACTTGATGAACACAGATTTGGACTTTAACTTGGAGTAAATTATTTGGCCCACAATATAGTAGTTCAAGGTTTATTTAGGCTAAAATTTACTGGTCAAACTGCAATTCTGAACATCATACCGATTAAAATAGTAACCAGGTTAAGAATTTATTCCTTATTTTAAACTCAACTCTCTCATGGTCGCCACAAATAAAGGAAGTCAGCAGAAATTATTTTTGCCCCTGTGAGTTTGAGCCCTAAAATTACGCTTGCGGCTGCATTTCTTCTCCCTGTCCTCCCTTCTATTCAAATACCTATGCCGATTAATACCTAGACCTAACTGATGTATATTTTTATATTACAATGTTTATAATATTGGAAGAAACTCTTGGCACTATACCGGTGATATTCCGGATATTCTGCATTAAATTAAAACTGTTTTATTTGAAAAACACATGTACACATATTACTTACAAACCTCTCGGAAATTAAAAAAAAAATCACTGGTGCTCTCCCCTGGGCACTAGGAATTGGGACATACTGCCGAATGCCGATTCAATAGAGCTGTCTCACAGTCTTGTCCCATGTGGTGGAAAGATATTTCACTCATTCCACCACATGGCACACTGTCGCGCTGCTCATAATTAATATCCCCCACAAATTTAATTGCTACCAGAAGTGAAAAACTTCCAATACATCCATCCATCCATCATCAGCATTTTAAGTCCACTGCTGGACAGGATTCTCAAATGACACCACTCCAACCAGTCATTTTGCCCCTTTGTCTTTTGAACCAAGTGGTTTTCTGCAGACTTTTCAGATCGTCCGTCCATGTGTAAAATTTATTATCAATAGCCAGTATTATTGGAAAATTAGATACCTACAGCCACGCTGTCTAATTTATTCATCGCTTAATAATATCGTAAACAAGATAGGTCTATTAATCTTGCCTCCGTTTCTTGCGATTCTTCGAATGCGTGGGCGTTTGTGGTGAAGTATCTCCATATCTAAAGTTTTATTTCTTTACTAGTGGACGCCCACAGCTTCGCTCGCGTAGATTTAGACCCATTAACTACGTCTGCCCGCGTTCGGGTTGCCCACTTGACTACAAAAAAGGCAAAGTTTCATACTAACTTTGCACGCCCGTTTTACCCCCTTAGGGGATGAATTTTCAAAAATCCTTTCTTAGTGCTCCCCTACGTTATAAAAGGAACCCCTGTACAAAATTTCAAGTTTCTAACCCTTATAGTTTAGGCCCTGCTTTGATATGTCAGTCAGTCAGTCAGTCAGTCAGTCAGTCAGTCACCTTCTCCTTTTATATATATAGATAGATTTATTCACATTCAGATTTTACTAACATAACAGGTCTTTTTTGACATAATGTCAAAAAAGTATCACTGCTACTTATTTAGAAATATGAACACAAAGATGTGGTTAGTTTGAGCAGCCGAATTTGGCTACTCATTGATGTTAATCATGAGTAGTATGAATTACTCATGAATAATATGAATGAGTACTTGCGTACTATTAAAAGCGTATTAAATTACTCTGTTGTAGAACCTAATACGATGAATTGTTTGATATAGAGTATCTAACTATTAATTCCATGGTATGAAAATACATACTTAATTTTATTAATTATTAACACCGATATGTTCGACGGCCCCATGGCGCAATCGGTAGTGACCCTGTCTGTTGCGACAGAGGTCGTAGGTTCGAATCCCACTCAAGATAAAATATTCGTGTGACGAACACTTGTATTTATTCTGTTAACATCCAGTTAATATTATCTATTTAAGTATGTATTTAAAAATATCTATGTATGTATATCAGTCTCTAACACCCATATTAAAGGCTCGCGCCTACTTTGGGGTCAGATGGCCGTGTGTGAGAATGTCGGGAGAATGTAGGGATGTAGATTAATTTATGGAATTACTTTTATTTTATAGACATACCCTATATAAACACAAAAATATTACTTTTATGAAAGAATAAGACTAATTTCATAAAATAAACACGTAAATTAAAATAATTAACTTGATTATGATGACGTCACTGCCCGAGAAACAAATCTCGAGATGTATCACAGTTAACTGATTTTGACTGAGTTCCTAAAATGTAATACCTGAAAGTTTTCAGGTATTACATTTTATTAAGTTTAATACCCAAGTCATTTTACAAATGTGTATCGCATAAAAACTATTCATAAACTATCCAAAAATTATTATTAATAAGGAGAAAGTGGTTAGCTATCACATCCAGAACCATTGACACCCACAAAATTAAACAAGTCTTTTTTGTGAAGATTAATTTGCTGTTAGCTTTTGGTAAACTACAATCAACAATAATCTACAAACTACAAATAAAAAGTCGTTTTAGATACAGACCTAGTTAATGTGTCCAATATTTAGGTACGCATTAATTGTTTGTTTGTTGTTGTTGGTTTAATTGACTACCGGTATCGGTAATCGGTAACTAATTGCATATTAAAACTATATGGACGATAGATTAGTAGTTCTAAGTATTATGATAAAATAATAAGTAGATATTAGTATGTGGATTGACTATACTAAAACTGAGTTTTTATTGGAGAACAAACGTTAATGTATCATTTTAAAAGCTTTTATTTTAAATCTAGGATCAAAACACTCGCAGCTTTCCCAGGAATATGGCATAAATAATACAATGCGGATTGGTGGAGGGGTTAGTGGCCAACCCAGTATCGAATGTTCTCAAGCCACTCGAAGGTCTTCGACAAGGCTTAACGACTGTTTCCAGCATTGAAAACAACCGGGACAGACGGCTTTACGTCCCTCCGCCCTCCGAAGCACGGTAGCGTCCATGAAATTTTTCCACTAGCGGTCACCCATAGCGGTCACTCATGGAACAGCGAGGTGGAGTATGCTCTAGACCTCCCGCAGCAGTGTCTGTGGGGGAGACCCGTGCCCAGCAATCGTCTATGGATCGCAGCAGCGAAATAATACAAGTGGAGCTTGTTTTAAAAAACACTTCATAATGTTTTTTCGTACCGGAAAAACTAAGTTAATGCAAGCAGCTGTGAATCGCGCTAAATCAGTTCACTTCATAATTTCGCAAATATTAGAATGCGGCGTTCTGTAAAAGTAATTAATAACCGTTGAAAGTTTGATTAAGCAACGATTGTCAACAATGTGATCGTAACATTGATTTAAAGACTGCGTTTATAGACACGTGTTACAAAATACCCCGTAAAAATATAATTAATTATCAAAGCCAAAAATGTTGTCAACCCTAGTAAGCTGTCATGTCAGGGAACCAGATTATTTAACTAAAAAGCCTGCGTACCTATTTTAACCTAATAATTGTCTACTTTAATATTTATTCTATTTTTCATTCATAAATGTTTGCTACCTCAATACAAGGATGTCATTATACTCAAGTAGGTACTGGCTTCTTCTGTATTACTGGTTGTAGCGTCCATAGCAGAATGGCCTAGGCCGATTCAATGTGATCGAAAGAGTTAAGCTACGACAGGCGCGGTCGGTTTGTGGTTATTTTCAATGCTGGAAACAGTCGTTAAGCCTTGTCGAATACCTTCGGGTGGCTTGAGAACATTCGACACTGAGTTGGCCACTAACCCCTCCACCAATCCACATTGGAGCAGCGTGGTGGAGTATGCTCTAGATCTCCCGCAGCAGTGTCAATGAGGAAGACCCGTGCCCAGCAGTGGGACGTCTATGGATCACAGCGCCTGCCTTCTTCACACCCTTGAACTTCTTTTTCTGGGGTTATGTGAAGGACAGAGTGTATTTCTCCGTGTTAAATCGGTTTTCGCATCAATAACACCGGCAATGGTGCGAAATGCCACATAAGCCATATCCCGACGAGCGAGGTTGTGTATTGAGCAAGGCGGAGCACTTTGAGCCAATTCTGTAAATTTTACGTTTATTATGAAAAAGTAGGTAAGTGTTCGTTTAGGTTGTTTCATTAGGTTAGACCTTTTATAATTTTGGTCGTTCCGCGAATTAGGTAGAAATGCAGGTACATTCTGCGTAGTTTACTCTTTAATTTTACTGAAATAGGGTTTGCACATCAGTGAAAATAATATATTTTTTTAATTTTTGGGGTATATTATACAGCGTTACTAGGGTTCTTAAATATTGTGAATGGACTCGTTAGAAGGCCCCATTTAACCTCCTTTCAGCTTTACGGGTAGTTTTGTAACACCCTGTATATCAATTAATTCCATGGATCGTAAAGATTATTTTCGACGGAATTGTTTATTTATGCACTACCGTTTCCAATATTTTATTTATATTTAAAAAAACTCTATGCGAGAGACCAAACTTTCACTGCTTTTTCGATACTTATGCATGTCCTCGTACAAACAAGAAAGTAAGTAATAAGTAAGAGTAACTACCTATCAATTTCAATCCAATTACACACTTGGTATTTTTTTTTACTTTCATATTTTATATCTCTGTAGTATTTACTATATACATTACAGATTTAAAAATGTTCTAAAGAAATCTACTACAAAACACATCACGATCACACACATGCAAGCGACTCATCCCCCGTCGTGGTAGGCTTTCAATACAGAAGTGTCGGTTAAAATGGATTGAGGTGTAAGCGCTTTTCTCACACAACCTCATAGCGAGAGACAGTAGGATGGTCATTGATTCTAATGTACGCAACTGTACGGTGAACGGTGGTCCGATGTTATGAAGTAAGGAAAGTAAGTGATGAATCAGGCACCGCGAGTCGCATCGTATAAAATATCTGCAATACAAGATATTTGGGATGCTAAGCGAAGGTGAAAAATGTATAGACACATTGACACACAGATTTTTATGAATCGAATGCAATGAAGCCAATATTAAAGGCAGAAAGCTAATGTTTTTCGACATTTCTCTAGGATCACACGTACCTAAGTAGAAGTTCCCTGAGTGTTGCTTCGTCCTCCTCCGTCGGCGCATATCGTGTCAGCTTGCCGCCGGCCTCCCGGGCCACATGATCAGGTACCACTGTTACAAAACTCCTCGTTTATTGGGGTCCCTTCGTTTTACATTTATGTATTTACAACGTTCCTACTTCGACTAAGGCTCGTTTCTCTGAGGAAACTGTCGCTAAGCTTTGTGGATTTACTACAATCCTTTATCTGGCTGCTGGGCAGGGGATTATTACTAAAAACTCCATCACGCAGCTGCAATGCGGTTTCGTGGAGGTTTACGATTAGTAAGCGATACAATTTCGTTTATTAGGAGGAAAACGACATGAAGAGAAGTCCGTTTTCAACCCTAGTTCTCATCAATCGTCGTGGTGGTTGTGGTCGAATTCCGTTACTAAAAAACCAGCCTTGAGTCTGTCGAATGTTTTAATTTGATTTGTTTCATTCGAGTTCCCGCAATGTTACTATGTAAAGTAATGTTACTTTGTAATGTTTTTACTACCAAGGGCACAATACGGAATACCTTTTGTCCTGCGGACTAAACGCGACTTGGTTTGGTATTCGTTGCAAATTCGGTCTCCGTGTATAATAATTTTGGAACGCATTAATCATGCTCTTGATAACCATTTATTTTTATGCATTGCGAGAAACCCTTACGTAGCATAAAATCGAACCACCCCTAATACCGTAGTATTGCCAATTAGCGCCAATGGCCACGACAATCGGTGCCCTAATCAATTTTGTATACCATAAAATAAAATAAATACCTATCAATAACAAGTTGATAATGACAGTAGTTTATCGAATTCTTATGATGTGTAAAGGTTATAATATATAAAATGTTAATCGGCGGCTTACTATTTTAATCTAGTTACAAATGTATAAAATAGACAGAGGTCAATAGAGGCCAATCCTTAACATCTGATATTCAAATATTTAGGTACTCGTACATATATTGTTATTATTGAAGTTTATTATATAGGGCGTACCTTATGAGAACTAAATGAAAAAGGATGTTCAATATGATGTTGTCATTAATTATGGTAAATGCACGTGCAAGTAAAATGACTTTAATGTTGTTTAAATACAAAACATTTCTTAGTGTGTCATAATTTGCAACTATATAACATACCTAATCCATTGGGTTATTAAATATATAATCAGGGATTATACTTACTTCTTAAGGACTCAAATAGTATAAGCTACCACTCATTTTCTTGTTTTAGCACCGCCAACCGTTTCTAAAACGTAAGCGCAAAGTAACTTACAAAATTATTTAATTCATAAAACTCTCTTATTATCATAAAATATCTAATATTTTGGCAAAACTAACAA
The DNA here is from genome assembly GCA_944567765.1 of Carterocephalus palaemon. Classification (NCBI taxonomy): domain Eukaryota; kingdom Metazoa; phylum Arthropoda; class Insecta; order Lepidoptera; family Hesperiidae; genus Carterocephalus; species Carterocephalus palaemon. The sequence continues at coordinate 10,147,207 of OX155637.1, read as the reverse complement.
CTTACATTACGACTTTTACCCATTTTTATAGATCTATTGAAACTTTTTTATTTTCAGTTTTAAAAAAGGTTAAATGTATTTCCGTTAAATAAAATTGAGCTGCAATAATAAGCAAAACTATTTTTTATTAATAAGCCGCAATGAAAGAGCTGGTCGACATTAATCAAATATTCCCGCATGCGGACAAGGTTATTCAGCCCGTGCAACAATATTTAAATACCTACTACATTCTGCAACATTTTCTAACCGTAAATGTAGATTTGTAAGGTTTATGAAAAAATTATATTCGCTTGACCGGATTGTGTTATTTCTCAAGTATCTTCGGCTCATTTCACACTGGCCTGAGGACATCACTGATTTAATTTGCGAGTATGGAGATTTAACCAAAATCATGGGGCTATTAGTTTATCCTTTCAGCGGTACGACCGTCTGTATCGCGACGAGTTCGTTACGAGTTAAGTTATCAAATGACATTTAGCTTAGAGCTGAATTAATTATAATTTAGCCTAAATTTGCAAGTTAATCGAGCACCCATAGATGTAGTAATTTAAAGTTCAAATTAAACCTTGTCAATAAAGTAAAATTGCGTACGTTGATGGTTACCGAACTGCTTACTCCCATGTTAACTCGCTACTGTGCCAGAGCAAATATACATTTAAAGCCTGCATTTGAGTTGGCCTTGTATTGATTGTTAATTTAGTATCTACCTTTTTAAGTAGGTACCTGCTGTTTGTGCGGCAGTCGTGTTTGTCCGCTTTAGCAAAGTGTTTATTTACCTGAAATTTGATCGATGGGTGAATACAGCGGGGGCTCCTCCCCGCCGGCGTGCTGATGCTCGAGCAGGCGATGGCACGACTGTCTCATGAGCGCTCCCTACACTGGAACACACGCCTATCGTATCAGCTTAACAACAATTTTCATATAAGAGTGGTTTAGGTAGAGCCTATATGGAACCATGTAGCGTCCATATCCGGATGGTTCGCGTCGATTCAATGAGACTGACAGAGTTAAGCAACTACGGGCGCGGTTGGTTTTTGGATGGGTGACCGATAGTGACAACATTTCAAGGGTACTACCGTGCTTCGCAAAAGTGAAGCCGGTCCCGGTTGTTTTCAATAGTAAAAACAATTAAGCCTTGTCGAAGACCTTCAAGTGGCTTGAGAACAATCTACACTGGGCTGGCCATTAACCCTTCCCAGTGGGACGTCTATGGGTAGTACAATATGGAACCAAATATGAGTTCCCTAAAGAATTCGCCCTGCGCAGTACCACCGCCCTACACGGTAGGTTAGTAATTATTCTACTGTGTAATCAATCATGTCTGCTGTCTTATAATTTCTACTGTGTTTTTGAAACAATTATGACCCAGTTGGAAACGTGTGGTTTCTGGTTACATTTTATACAGAACTTTACAGAAGCGAACATCTTAGTGCATAAGCTCAAAGCGTCTCTTGACTGAATTAGAATAAAATGCTTACTAACAATTTATATTACCAACTGGGCTGATACCAGTATCAATTATTTGCACTAATTGTTATTAAGAGTCATCATACTCACTAATGAATTGACCTACCAATGTTCTTACTATCTCTCTCTGCTTAGTGAACTAGAATCCTAGTCCCTATCTGAGTCAGTCGTCCCAGTTGTCATGGGCAGCAGCAGATGGCCGATTCTGCCAGCTCATTTACTAATTTATATGACTACAATTTACAATGGTTTCTGCGCCATATGCGAAGATGACTGATATGCGGAAGAAATAAAGGCTACTGCTATAAATTTTATTTAAAATAATATCTTATTCTGATATCTACAATACAAATTAGTGAAAAATTCAATGTTGGTAATATACAGATAAAAAAATCGAGTGAATATGATACTTCCAATAAAATAAGAATAATAATTACTTACCTTTATTCTAGTTATTGTCATTTGACTACGACCGATGGCAGTTTAATCGACGACATTGTGTCTGAAACAATAATACCGAAGTTAAAATATTAGAATATAAAAAGGAGAAGCTGACTGACTGACTGACATATCAACGCCGGGCCTGAACTATAAGGGTTAGAAACTTGAAATTTTGCACAGGGGTTCCTTTTATAACGTAGGGGAGCACTAAGAAAGGATTTTTGAAAATTCACCTCCTAAGGGGATAAAACGGGGGTGCAAAGTTAGTATGAAACTGCCGTTTTTGAAGTCAAGTGGGCAACCCGAACGCGGGCAGACGTCGTTAATGGGTCTAATTCTACGCGATCGAAGCTGCAGGCGTCCACTAGTGTTTAATAAATTAGAAACTAAAACAACGTTTTAAGACATTAGGTATCCATAGTCTTAAAATTTTGAAACATTCACAAATATTTATATAGTATACTAGCTGTACCCTGCCACGCTTCACTGTGGCACATTGTGATTGAATGATTGCGAAATGAGAAACAAAACAAAGAATACATGTCATTTAAGTTTAATTTGGCAATACTTGTGGATATACAATATTTTTCGCGGATATGTGACTGATGCAAAAATTAGATAAAAACAATCCTTGATGCGGATTATATATCATGCTAAAATTTCAGCTCGATCGGTGCAGAACTTTTTGAGTTTTTGAAGCGTACACAAACCAACATAACATTTTTATATTATATACTAGCTGTATACCCTGCCACGCTTCGCTGTGGCACATTGTGATTGATTGCGAAATGAGAAACAAAACAAAGAATACATGTCATATAAGTTTAATTTTGCAATACTTGTGGACTAGCGGTTTGACCCGGCTTCGCACGGGTATTTTATAAAAATGTCAAATTTATAATACACACACAAACCTCCTATTTGCGTCAGGTTACTAAAAAAAAGAAAATTATAAAGAAAATTTGAATATTATTATTTTAATGAACTTACATTTTTATTTAAATTATTTATTTTGTTATTATTTTAAAAAAATTTATATTATTAAGTACCTATATGTTTTTTTTTCTAATCATCACGACTTTGTAGTCATTATTTGGCATGCACTCCAAAGCGCTCTTAAACAGGCTGACCAACGCATGATGTTCATGAAGTAGTTGCTGCAGATCTTGAAGAATTGCTCTTTTCATTGCTGCATTGATCTCTTGACGTCAATCAAATTGTTCCTCCAAGTTGCCCATGAAGTATATTTGAGTTGTTGCAATGATCCGATTCGATGGTGAATCTGTCCTTGTATCTACAAAATCAAAAGCAAATTCAGTATTATTGATTCTAGAATTAGCATACATAACACATAGTACCTACCTAATAGGTACATTATTCTTCTACTGTATTGTGTGTAAGTACAAAAATAAATAAATTAATGAATACCTTGGATGTCGGATTAAATCCTCCTTCTTCTATAATGTCGGCCCCAAATGAAGTCATTTGGAAACAATTACTTATTGTATTTTTAAATTTTTGCTAGAAAATGTCGTGAATCGGGTGTTTCGCCACGAAGCAAATAATGTAATGGCTCAGGTGGAGGAGTCAATAATGGCAATTTCACTTTCCCTAAGGCACAATCCTGGCGTTTCTCCGGATAACTTCAATACGCCACTATACTCTGAAACACGTCCATGTGCCTAATGCGAACGCTAGTATGCAAGCAGTAATTAGTTCTGCAATCGTATCGAAACGCTGCTCAATTCAAATCAATACCTGATAAATTTCTTCTTGTTCTTCTAAAATTATCTAGTTGTTGATCTCTGAGGTTTGCTCGAAGATTTCGCATTGCCAACCGAGCCGTTTCACGGACTGCCTCGCTTTGCTCTTGTAATTTAGAAGTACGAAGTCGAGCCATAGGTACTAACGAGGCGCTCTTCAGGTGCAATTTCTTGTTCTTCTTCAGCCCTTTATTCGCAATGTTTCGAATCCTAGGTGCATTACGGCTTTGTCGGAAAAGATTTGACCGTCTTGGTCGCGGCATGGTATTGTTAATGTTAATATCGGCACAATAAGCTAATAGAAACTCGAAACAAACATTTAAAATGTACTCTGTAAAACAAACACATCAACCCATCACTGAGCAAGTAATCAACCCATCATCAACCGGTCGACTTTAAAATTTCATATTGTCAAATTGTCAACTGTCATTAAAAAATAAATAAAACAGAACGGAATAAAAAGTATCCTATAGCAGTCCCCCGGTTCTAAGGTACCTCCCGACAAATTTTCAGCCAAATCGGTTCGGCCATTCTTGAGTTATAAATGGTGTAACTAACACGACTTTCTTCTTTTATATAATAATAGATATAGAAGATAGATTCGTCGGTACAAAAGTCAACTAGCCAAAGTGTCATTTCGGCAGTAAACTAAGAAACTAATCTCACATAGATTAGTTTACCTATGTAGAACTTTTACTTTTTTCAGTTATGCAGAAAAACTATTTGTAATATTAACATTTATATTTGACATGCCACATGTACAATATTTTGCCACAGTATGCGTTGTGTCAAGATATTGATGTCATAATGTCATGCTTCGATCAATGCATGTAAAAACCAATGAGCTTATAAAAACTGCCAAAATTACACTTTGGCTAGTTGACTCTTGTACCGACGATTATATATTATTATACACGTCAGGAAACAAGCAAAGCTCCAACTTTTACAAGGTTTTATAAACAACAGGAATAATTTTTGCTCTGCTTTCTAAAATTGTGCAAGCTATCATGCTCATTAACAATGTGATTAAACTGATAACTGATGATGATTTCGCAAATATTTTAATAAAATTTAACTAGCAATGATCCCATTCTTAAGCAAACATATTTAAAGCACTACTTTTTGATAAAATAATTGTATACCGTCAGGGCAGGTGATGTTTAGACTTTAGAGAGCTGTAAGATTGTATTTTCCATATTTTCAATGTTTTATTTACGGAATAATTATTTTTCTATTAGAGATAAAAGTTACGATGTCCTAGGATTAGACAGAAGGTACCTTACCTTACCTACTTCTGTATAAAAATTCAAATGTAATAAATATCCCTAATAATAAATAGGTATGTTTTTTTACATTAGCTATTTCATTTTAATTAATTTTATTTTTTACGAACTGAACAGAAATTTCAGGAACGGAAGTTTCTTAGCAAGTTCTCAAAATACCTCCGGCAATTTTCCTGCAAGTGGTTATATCACATTTTGTATAAAAAACTTTTAATTGGTTCTCATAAAATAAATTAATTTGCTCTCATTGAAATACGTCATAACGAACCAAAATAAGCATGCAAGCCACTGAAATACCTACAGGATAAAATTCTCTAGTACATGATTATAATTAATTACAAGTTACAAGCTTTTATTTAACTTCACTTATTAGTTTGTGAGCTAGAGCCGTGTAAGCTAATTAGGTGCTTCTACATATTCCGCTAACTCAAAATGTCTCGTGAAGAGACCTGGCGATCGTCGTACTAACAAATGAATATTTATGTATGCCTCCTCATGCGATTTTAAAAACAGCTTTCAGTTTATTAGCTGGTTTGGTGTTTTTGTTATGAGATTTTTCGCAATCGTAAACAACAGACAGAATATCATCGCGCTGCTTAAAGCGGTAACCAAGGTAAGTCGTTTAAGGATTAGAATATTTTCTTAATTTTTAAGGTTTCTTTTTAATTATTTTTCACAAACAGTCAAAATGTATTTTAAAAATTCCTATCTCGCTTCTTGGTCCTGAACGCAATGCATCGATATCACATTTAAAAAAATCCTTTCGTTGCTTTATAATCAGATATTATATTATTATATGTGTCAATCACAATGGATAGTTTTAGACAGACTTACATTTTCAGATCCATAAAATAAACGTGGAATCTTCGAAACTATGTGGAAGAACGACAAATCACCAAAAACACGCTTTGTGATTAAATTTCGTCAAATAATATTGTAAACTTTATATTGTATAGATCATAAATCATAATCTCTCCTTGTTTGAACACTTTGATGACATAGGAAAAAGAATCAATCAAACCCAAAAATTTTAGCCGATATGATAAACTAGTTCCACAGCAGCAACGGATGTTCTAATTTCAGCGCGGTGGAAGGATAGGGACTGGCCCTTAATGAGTATCTGCTGGGAGGCTGGGGGCGCGCGCATGCGCCCTGATGCTCCACTGCAAATACTGTATATTTGCAGTACAATAAAAACCGGCTAAGTGCGAGTCAGGTTTTAAGTTTCCGTAGTAAAAAAACAGTGCTTTTTATGTTCATGTAGGTAGGTAAGGGCCGTGATAGTACTAATTTAAATATCATGGTATTATTTCTTATTATATCTATTATTTCTTATTTATGGCCGGTTTCTGAAGTCTTCAGTTATATTAACAGCTATTGAATCAATAAAGTTAAACGTAAAATATACGTCGGATAACTGTCACTGGGTTTCTGAACACGCGAAGAACCTTCTATTAACTATGAATCCGATAACGAGTACCTTAAACTGGCACTAGATGGGTCTCTTCAAAATATCAAGTTTAAATTATATATTTTCATTGTAATTTGTACCCTAGGAATAGTCTTATTTGTAAGAAATATTTTTTCCATAGTAAATAAGTAGTAACACCTTTTTTTATTTACCAAAATATTGTAATTGCCATACTAACTATCACTAACAGTCCCTGATTCTTGGAATGCATCTTATAGCAATAAAAAATAGTGATATCAACCACCGCCACTCTAAGAGTAGGTAGGGAAAGGCCGTAGTCTACCATGCTGGCCTATTGCGGACACGCTTTACATGTCTTCGACAATATTATGGAGATCTTTCAGATATGCAGGTTTCTTCACGATGTTATAATATCTCCAACCTATTTTACACAGCTGCTAACAAATTCAATTTCAATTCATTTAAAAATTATGGTATTTATAAAAAGCAGTTATTTTCTCTTCTCCAAGTACACTATAAAAAACAAATATCCATCCAACGGATTCCTAGAGAAAAAATTACTTACTATAAAATGGCACCAGGATAAGTTTTGTAAGCACAGCTCAGCTTTTGTAAGTACAGCTCTCAACTGCAGATTGAAACTCATGACGAAATACTTAAAAGCTTATTTAAGACTAGAACTAGACTTGAAAAAAGGAGCACAGGCTGGCTGCTGCGGGATATCGCGGGATTCAGATGACACAAGAGCGGGAAATGTGACACACAGCGGAATGGCTAAATGAGAGGCAGCTAACCCAAAAGTGCATTGCAGATTTGACTTAGGATTCCTAATTACCGAACGATATTAACTAAATGAAACACGGTATTGAGACTCCTTAGAATACGTGAATGCGAATGTATTTAGGCCAGTGTAATTTTAATGTACTATTAGTACATATTACTAGTGCAACAGATTTTCCGCTCTAGTGCAATAGACTAAAATGAATACGCTTGGCGTAACACTTGGTGGCGTAACACTTGGCGGTTCGAATGGCGTAACACTTGCCGATACGAATGGCGCAACGGGATGACTTCACACTTTTTCGTGTCGTCGTTCATCTTTAAACTACTAGCCCTAACTAGCATAACCCACATAAAATAATATGTTCGGTGACGCTGTAAAGGCCAGTTGGGCCAATTAGCAAATGTCCATTCGATAAAAAGATCTTACCGAGACTAAGTTCAGCGCCAAGAGTAAATAGTACCTAATATTTGTAACTAGCTTACCCCGCGGCTCCGCCTGCATCAAATCGTTTTATGAGCAGAATTACGTATCTCTGGTAGGTACTTGGTATCCTTTTACACCTAACATCTTTTTGTGGCAAAGCAGCTAAAAGTACTGAATTTCCTTCTATCTTTCGTATTTTTATCGATAACTTCTTGTCTTATATCCACACATTTTGTTTGATCAAGTTTCAAAAAAATACATTATATATTGTATAGATATAATAGGAATCCAAAATAATTCATGCAATCCGAAACGCATAAAATAATGCAACACCGTTGTATAACGTGTTGAGGTTTCACGAAAATAACTTTTCTGAAATTCTATCACAGTATTTAATTAACGATGTATTTGATCGTAATGTGAAATTAAATTTACTCCGTTGTGCACCACAAATTAAGTGTCAATCAAGATGATACTAGAAAATGTATGTACCTTAACGAACTTGTATTGTCGCAGCACAAACAATAATGCTTCGCGGTAGGCTTTTGACGAAATGACGTTACACAATTGACTTAGGAGTGCCACTATAAAATTCAATTAAATGTTGAAAGTCGATTCACGGGTTAACTGTGCCTTCTACTTTTAAAACAAAATACTTTTAAATGGTACCCAATCACTGCTAATAAAGAGCTCCAATTTCTCATAATTTTTATAAATCTGTACATAATATTAGGTTGGCGCCCAAACTACTGGCAGTATTTCTCCACACTAGCCTCAATTTACCAATAGCATAGAGTAAGGACGAAACCTATAGTAATGACATTTGCGACTCTGAGCGTTTAAATTGTCCTTGGTCTTCAAATGTAATTTTCAATTTGATTAAACACCAAATACTGGCCAAATAGTACCTCCACCAAATATGAGCCCCATATATAAGGCTAAAGGATCAGATTAGTAAAAAAAAATTTATCATCAGATTAGGCGAATCCCTCTAGATAATCGTCAGATTTTGAGACAGCACGTCTAGGACATAAAGGTGAAACATATATACATATATCTCAATCTGACGCGCTTGGGTATTTCAGTATGGCGAATTTTTTGCATATAATGTGTAAGTAATGGCCGCAAGATCGCGTGACATCGAAATCATCAGATTATTGAATGAGAGCTTTTTTTAAGTTCACTTAACAAACACCCATTGGAAAATCTGACGCGCTCGTTTTTTTTTTTTAATTTTCAACCCTTAACCACCCGCATCATGCAAACGGTCAGATTTACATAATGTACTGAAACTGTATGTAAGTACTGAAGAATTTAATTTCAAAAGTCATCCAGATTGAACCTCACTTTTTTGTCGGTTTCTAGTCTACGTAATCGTCAATCAGCTTCAATCAGCGTTGTAGATGTGAAGAAAAACCCCATAGAGAGCCACTTGTGTTGAGGAAAAAGTGAAAGGTACCATTGCAAATATTAAGGGTTGATTAGTTATCGATGCATATCGATATTCCGATTATTTTTTATAATTTATTGTCTGTCTGTTTTTATGTGCGATGGACTTAAAACTAACCAACCAATTTTAGCGACAATTGGTAAAAACTTGCACTGAATCCAAGAGATGGATCTAAGATACTGATTATCCCAACAACTAGGGTATAAAAAATATTACTACTAGGGTACTAAAAAGCCCAATCATAACCCTAATAAGCCAATGGCTGTTTTCATTTTTGATAATGCATTAACAACAGTTATATATACAATGGATCTGTAAGCAAACTCGCTTTCAGAAGTATGATGACCGTTTGTTTAATTTTTTCGCAGTTGAAGCTGCAGGTTAAAGCTAGTCTATTATTAAAAAAACTTCTTCGTCACAATATATTTAAAAAGGTAAAGGATTTCACAACCACAATATCTGAAATAAATTGTGGCAAACTTCAATGTGGCAATTCTTATTGGTTTGTAAGTAATGTTTTCACACAACAACTACTGGACCGATTTCAAAAATTCTTTCACCATTAGAGAGCAGCATCTTCACTGAGTGACAAATGCTATATAATATTACTATGTGTAAACGAAACTATTGTTGTCTTATTCCACGCGAGCGAAGCTGCGGGGCGGGGCATCCACTAGTAGTAAGTACTATCACGCGAGTCTCGCACTCGCAATGCCGCATTTCCATGAAAAGTTAATATATCGGTCATTCACATATTAACAAAGTAACAAATTATTATTTATCATTGCTTATTTTTTGCGTATATAAAATTATTTATTAAGTTAAAATTAATTATATATCAATAAAAAAAAACTATTTTTATATCACCATCATAACCTTGGCGTACAGACACAAATCTCATCAGAGATTCATACATTTTACATCTACGCCGTTCGTGCGACGATAGCTTTATGTAACGACAATGGACATGCATTTTTTACGCGGTTGCCGAGGTCACTATGATCGTGGTACGGACTACGATCGAGGTCGCTACGAGGCTACGAAGCTACGGCTGTGCTACGTGCCTTTGGTTTCTCTATGTTATTTTCTTTGACTTACGTGCATTCGGTTTATTCGTAAGTGCAATTATAAAACTTCACTGGAAATGAAGTAATAAATACAAAAAAATTGTGAGCAGTCACGGGACGCCTGGAAGATGTGAAAAATCGAAATTATTTTGTACAAGTAATATGCACAAAAGTACAGATTATGACAGGAACTAAAACGTATAAGTAAAAAAAAAATTTAAAAAAAATAATAAAGAAAAAAAATACAATTTTTTTTTTATTATTATATTTTATTACTAAAATAATTTCCGGCCGTCATTTGTCGGAACTGTATAGTATATATATTCCATATTCGCTCGCCACGCTCGCCACGCTCGCCACGCCAAAAATTTGGTTTGCCCTCCGCCTAAAGATGTTTCACATCAATTAGAGAATAGAGAAGAAGTAGTTTTTGAACTCGCTCTTATTGATTTGATTTCATATACTTAATATGTTTACTATTAATATTTTAGAGATGTAAGATCTACTTTTAGATCTTTATTCATTTTTTATCTGGTAGCTCTTAGCTACACGGTAGAGACGGTAGCATTTTCATACAGATTTGAAAATATTTACGAAAAGATCCGTTGTGAAAAGCAAACTTAAGTACCTACTCATAATTACATTGAAATGTGAGCAAGTCACAAAAAATTGTTGGTAGATACCCACGATACTAATTGGAATTTAAATCTGCAGTGCTATTCAAGTAGACAGTATCTTATATTTTAGGCTTTCATCTGCTTCAAATGTTTTTTCAAATTTTTTCTCTTTTCACTTGACCTATGTAATAATTTAATTACGTTACAATCTTTTATTTCAGTTAGAATATTTGTGAGTTTTTAGACAGAAACATATTTAAAGTATTATTTTGAATAAAATTAATGACTCGATAGAAACTGGTTAAACGTCATATTTAATTTTTGTTAATAATCCAGGATGCTTGCGATCATTTCTTAGACATTTTAATAGATGAGTCTGAGCATTTTAAATCAATAAATCAGCAATCATCTTGGATTATTTACAAAGCTTACACTATTTGCATTTCTCTAAAACAAAAGCGGTCATCCGCACTTCACTCGCACAGAACATTCCGGCAACCGTATAGTTGCTGTCCTTCTTCTGGACAAACTACTCGACAAGCTTCATTATGAAGTATGTTCATTACATAAGAGATCATTAAACTTTTGCATATGAAAAGGTCAAAGTATTTAATGAATAACGGGCCTATGCGCCCACACCCATGCAAGTAAATTATGGTTTCAACCGACCATAAATTGCGGCTTGAGGAAATAATTATTTACTGACCAAAATTACGCAGCCTACAATATTTAACGTATTAGTTATTACGTATGACGACGACGATGTATTAGACGACTGTAAGTTAAATTCGTGTTAACATATTGAAAGTGTTAACACGAAGTCCAGTGCATAAACAATACAATACAGATTTATAAAGATTATTGTATTTAGATAGATACCGTAATCTTCTCTCTCAATGCAATAGGACAGCAAACATAACAGAGATACCTAAATGAAACACAAAACAATCAAAAATCTGATTATGCGTTGCGTGCCTTCGATTTAATAGTCTTTAACTTTTAACAAAAAACCAGGAGCAAAATTTGCCGTCCGTTTGACTTAAAGCTTTTTTTTTTTCAATAATCTATATTTTATATACTTAAGGTCTGATATCCTATAAGCATGCAGTCTATTTTCTCAAAAAACAAACACAGTCAAGTTTAAATATACTCAATAATATTCTCGAATGGGGAGTCAATTTGGTGCAATCACCAAAAAAAACCTTCTGAGTGGACACAATAATTTGTGAAGCTGATGAAATAGCCTTAATTTGGTGGTGGTGATGATACCTACCTATGATGATGATGACGCCAACAATGGTTTTGGTTTTAATGATCCTACAAAAAATGATGGTGATGTTAACATCAAAATCATCATCATCATTACTTACCACGATTTTCATAATCATCATAATATTTAAATCACCAACAGTATCATCACGAATAATAGCAACACCATATTGGTCAGCATAATTATATTGTATGCGTTTAATCGATCTCGATTAACACGTTCGATCCTGTAGAAATTTTGACAAATTCATTCCTAGAACTGATGAAATCGACATTATATCTACTAGTGACATTATCTCTACAGTGCGATAATCGGGTCCCTGGAATTTAACTTCAGGTCTCTGAATTCGCATTCTTAGTTCTCGACTCCAGTATTCAAATCCAATTTTCAAGACCAGTATTTGCATTCAACGTGCAAGTGGAACTTCAAATACTGTATTCGAATACTGTGCAATGAATGCTATATTCTATTCCTGTTTTGTCGTAACAAAGACAATGGCACTTTTTTATTCAAGCTTCTGATTTGCTTGGAATGATTGGCTTCCGTGGAAATGTATATATCGTATTGCCTCTACAATAGTTTCTTTTTAGGTATCGCTAGGTATTGTATCGTTCAAGTCAACATAGTTCGAGTCCACTTTACTATTTTTATAAGTAGATTTGAATGTAGTGCACATTTATTTCAATTTAAATACAATACAAATATGATTCCCAACTACTGTTTCCTTTTCATCGAATCTATTCAAACGGAATGCAAATATTATACTCGTAACAAAGTACGCAGCTTGGCCTTACCAAGTAAAAACATTCGATTACCTTGCAGCTACCTGCATTTAAAAACTTTAAATAGTTATAAAAATTCAGTTTAGTTTACTATGAAATTGTAGCAACTTCGTATCCAGTTCAAGTGGTATCCAGAATAATTCGTTTTACTTTTGTTAATGTCTGGTATATACAATTTCACACTGCCAGGTATAAAACCTCCTATTGTGTTTGCAAGTCGTATTCATAGTTAACAAACACTGTTTGCTAGCAGTCATTTTATTTCATAAAAATATATTTCCTAATAATCTATTGCATCATCATACAATAAAAGTAATTTATACTCAATGCTGAGATTTGTATTTATTAGAAATGTATTATTGAATTAGAATCGCTCAACACTTATCATTCCTAAACTCGCAATTTCCTAAATTGTGTCGCTATCTATAAAACAATAGGTATTACAGATATCCAACGGTCAACCTGAAACTAATATAGTTATTGCTTTTATAACACATTTGCTCGTAAAGGGCCCCTTATTTCACCAATTTCAATATCGTAATGTATCTCATTACCGCACTTGTGCGGTAATGTAAAGTAAAACGCACTTGTGCTGTAATGTAATGATTTCTTTTTAAAAAGGTCACGGTTTATCAAGATGCTCCGTCTAAAACGAACGATACTTTTTTCAATCTTAGCAAAGAGTTTTTATGTCAGAAAAGTGGTCAACATCTTATGAATAAAATTAACTTTCGGAGATAAAATATAAAAAATAAACAATTAATTCTTTAATTTAATTAATTTTGACAATAAATTAAAATAATTTATATGTACCAAAAACAAAAAAATATCAATTTACTTTAATAATAATACTAGCTGTTTTTGTGACTTTGCCTTAAAAAAAGCTCTGATGCGCGCGCATTGCTAATTTGTGTACAAGTAAAAATTATTTAAAAATCAAATAATTCACTCATCCATCGAAAATAACGATGCATATCATAAAAGAACAATATTGATCAGTGAAATCGTACGATATGACTGTTCTGTCGTGGTTCTGTGGTGTTCCGCGCGCTTTTTCTTTTCGCTGTAGTGTTTTTATTTGAAAATGTCTAGTAATGATGAATTTATTAATTTATTTCCTCGCAAATATGTTATAAAACGTCGTATGACACACGTGCGCTTTGATAATTACAGCCTCTGCTTTCTTGTAGCCCTCGCCTACGGCTCGGGCTAGCAATATCGCCTCGGCTGTAATTTTCATCTTACCGCACTTGTATCGTAATGTACTATTATATTACATCATTAGAATCTGAATAAAATGAACCACATTTTCTGTTTGAGAGACACTTCTCACTAGTACTTTTCTTCTTTGCAAGAATCTCTTGAAAATGAAGTTCTATTTGCTGGAAAAAGATAAAATAGTTCCCAGAGTTAATTCCAAACTTTAATAAAATGTTTTGTAGACTACTAATAGTAGAAAAATAAAATTGCTTTTGAAACTACGAAATACTCTACACTTTTCATTAATTTCCTGAAATTAACAAACTGTAATTTAAAGTTCATACGAAAAAAAATAACAATAAATGTCTAGTTATTTTAAAATTAAATTAGGTCAATTATGTAAATATAGCCTTACTGCAGAGTTGATTAAGTTGTCCCACAATTATAAATGGTTTCTTTCCTTTAAGTGAAAAAAATCAGGACAGCTGTGCTGTACCTACCTACAGATATACATAGAAAAATGAGAATTATTTACTATCAGAACAAGAGAAGCCTTAACAATTTAACGAGTAACAGTCTATCTATCTATATATATAAAAGGAGAAGCTGACTGACTGACTGACTCACTGACTGACATATCAACGCAGGGCCTAAACTATAAGTATTAGAAACTTGAAATTTTGCACAGGGGTTCCTTTTAAAACGTAGGGGAGCACTAAGAAAGGATTTATGAAAATTCATCCCCTAAGGGGGTAAAACGGGGGTGCAAAGTTAGTATGAAACTTTGCCGTTTTTGAAGTCAAGTGGGCAGCCCGAACGCGGGCAGACGTCGTTAATGGGTCTAATTCTCCGCGAGCGAAACTGTGGGCGTCCACTAGTCAACTTATAAAAATAGACTTGGTGAAGTACTCATAAGAAGGAAGAACAAATTACATTAAAATTACTATACTGTGAAACAGTTATGCAAAACTGAACTAGTGGACGGCCGCAGCATCGCTCGCGAGGAATTCGACATAATAATACGAGTAGATTCTTCTTATCGCGTTAACTTTAGCTCCACAAATTTGTAATGAATCCGTAAATGTGTTATCATGTTTATTTTACACCCTTAAGGGTAACATTTTTAAAAACTTTGAATGCCATATAAGCTATATAAGCTAAGCTCGAACGACTGAACTAGCTTTTACCCGCGGCTCCGCCCGCGTGGTCAAAGGGAATTAACAATGAGTTGTTTATCATACATGACACATTTGTGGTGGATGAATAGTGACAGGACACTAAGATAAGAACTTGCAAATGAATTTTACTAACGCCATCTATTAACAACATCCGGAACTAAATATCTAGCAAATAACAAAACATCGATATCTTCCCATGGGGATGGTTTACCGCGGTATAAAGTACAACCTGTATAAAGATACCTATTACCTGTTCCTTTTTTTGTTTTTGGGAGCAACTTTTACGATATTTTAATCATTTATTTATTGTAATACTATTTTATTACCCAACTAGTGGCCGCCCGCAGCTTCGCTCGTGTGGAATTAGACATAACTATAGATTCGTTTACTTTACATCTAGGAATATTATACAGCCTAGGTCTTTCAGTGAAGATGCAGCTTTCTTATGGTGAAATAATTATTGAAATCTTTCCAGTAGTTTTTGTGTCAAAACTTTACAAACAAAGTTTCCTCTTTATGCCCCATTCACACGCTGGCTGTTTGTCACAAACACCGCAAACAGCAAGCAAAGTCCCAAACACCAACCACAATCACCCAACACAAACAGCCATCCACATGCTTGGCGAACGTTCATAACATTCCGAATCGGCAAACATGGCGGACGACAAGCTTGTGGCAGCTATTACTTTCGGGTTGACATATTTTTACTATAAATTAAAGCAAGAGAAAGAAAAAAGAAAAAAAGAAGAAAGCGAAGACGATGGTGATTCCGATGAAAATTTTGCAATAATAAAATGTATCAATATAGTTAGATTTTATTCATAAATTATACTGTAAAAAAATTTTTTTTTTAAAGAGCTTTTACTTATATCTTTTATTTTTATTTTCATGCATTGTCATCGGAACCTAATATGTGTGCCAAATTTCAGCTCGATATCTTCAGTGGAAGTGGGTGAAATATTGATTGCAAGATTCCAGGACATACATACGAGTGAATTTAATTAAAAGTTTTTAAAATCACTTGTTATAAATAATTTTGCTACCATCGAATTCGAATACTTGAGGTACAGTTTTTAAATGGGGTGGAATCTTCGATCAATAATAGGGTGGAATGTTCTCTATAGATGCCCATGAATATGGCAAGTAAATACGTCCGCCTCCCGCAAGCTCGCGCGCATTACTGATCGCTGCCAAACGTGTGGATACGTCGCAAACTGTTTGCCGAACATCCTTTGATCTGGCAAGAAAAACCGACACCGATGCCGAACACTGCCCGAACACAAACACAAACAGGCAAACAACGACAAACACCCATCCACACGTCCGTGTTTGCTGTTTGCTGTTGGCTGTTTGCCATTGTTTGCCAAGCGTGTGGATGGGGCTTTATAATATTAGTATAGAAAACGGCATGTCTATTATAAAATAATGAATAAGTTGTGACGTGCGTCAAGGTGCGTGTTATGTGGTAAAGCCGATTTTAAACGTATAAAGGTTCTACGAGGATACGGAGTAATTATAAACCTTATTAGAGATGGGGGAGGAACTTATGATTTCCGGTTACACCTTTCTAAAGAGTTCAGTTTCTGCCCCGCTCCTCATACCTACTAACGAACAGACCAACAAATGTTCTTAGCTAGCTGGAGTAACTACTCTAGTCCCCATTTGAGTCTTGTTCAAAGTTAGTCGCAGTTATCATGGGCGGCTGTGAAAGGATGGTGTTGCAAGCTAGTTTGCTATCATATATCCAGAAGAAAAAGTTTAGTCCCGAAGGGTAATAACGCGGAGTTAATACCCTTCTGGTCAACTTGGCATTGCAAATCAAAAAGCACTAACTCTATCTAAAATGACTATTGTCAATGATATCTAACGAACTGACCAACAAATGTTATTCTAACTATTTAGTAATCTGTGGTTATACATTTTACTTGAAGTCGGTTAAAACATCATATTCGGTTTCTTCGTTCGGGTGCTACGACGCGACGGCCCAAAGATACCTGATAACTTATAAATGACAATCCTCTGTTTATTGAAGTTTAAAAAGTTCTTGCATGCTAACAATTTCTTCCAAAGCATAAGGATGTATGTCGCAAAACAATTAGTAGAATGGGTCGACACTCCCTCGAGCAGCTCATGTTGCATTAGCTTAGTGGGTCAAGGTCCATCGGGCAGTATAACCTTATACACGCTACACGTCTTTGAAGCTTATTATTTCTGTAAATGTTGGCTTAAGGTTAGTTAATACAAGTAATATAAAGCTGACGCATACATTCTATGCCTCAATTCTTCTAAATTTTCACTTATCAGTGCAGAGGCTACAATGCAATTATTGTTAAAATCTATAAAATGATAACGAAAAGGGACTCAATAACTTGGCAAGTTAGATGTTCTACTATATTTGAAAAAATTTAAAAGTAAAATTTGATCTAGGTGTATGTACTCGTCTCATTAACTTAAAATATTATTCAAATTTGCCAATTTATTAACTCTATATCACAAAAAATAACAAACTAGTCACGAATCAATTGAAGATAGCTGCATGGGTGGAGTGGAACGGCTCTGGTTCTTGGTATTCGTTTACATTTCTCATCTTTTTGTGGCGAAGCAGCTGAAAAGACTGAATTTCCTCCTACTTGGCTTTCTATTTTTCACATTTATGTTTTTGTTTTGATCTAGATTTTTAAAGATTTTTAACCATTAGAGTGAGTCTATAAAAAAATTAAAAATAATTGTGTGGTATTTGTATCTATACGCTTAATGAAAGTCATTACATTTTTTTTATCTACCGCCAGTTTACAAAGTTGATGCTACCGAGAACAATAATATGGCAAGAAACTCAATGTTTAAAAAATTACGATTTAATAATTTAATACAGGTTCATTACACAGGTTTTTACTTATTTTTTATTTATTATTATAAAACTTAAATGGAGCTGGAGATGCATGGCATCAAAGGTTTTTATCGTTAAACTAACCATTTATTTTATAGAATGCTTTATTATAGTGGTTTTGTTAAATTTATTTTCTGGGAGAGAAGTAATATTTTCAGGTATTTTATTGTAGAAGCGAACACAGTTCCCCATAAGATTTAGATTTTGATTTCATAAATGTATTAACATGGTACAGTTAAAAAAAACAACTCTTTTGTAGGTTTTATATTATACTCCTTAAGGCACATTTTTCTAAACTAATATTTTAAAGAGGAAACATTTGTGTTTTGTGTGTATGTATGTTTGTAATCTTTTCACACAAAAGCTACTGGACCGAATTCAAAAATTTTTTCACCATTAGAAAGCTGCATCATTCACTTAGTGACATAGGCTATATTACATTTTCAAAAAAATAGAGATTCTTAGTGAGAATGCAATAATATAACCCATGGTGTAAAAAAATTACTCATATAAAATCTGTCATCGCGTGCGCTGCGGAAACTATTGATGATAGAACAAAAAAATTATCTACAGTATTATAGAACGTATCAATATCTACAAAAAAGTCCGCGATACCATATATCCTACTATACAGTAGTTGGACATATATGGTATCGCGGACTAGGTATAACTACTGTATGCCACTAAGTATAACTACTTTTTTACATTTTAAAAGTTGATAAAATTGCCGACAATAATCAAACCACACATTATTCTCACATCTGTATTAATCCTTATCCCATTAAAATATTATATTTTATATTTTTATTTATATTAAGGAGCGCTTCAATACCTATAAAATCCTTTTTATATTATTAAAATCGGACATTCCATTCAAAATATATAACGAATTTAAAAATATCAATCTAAACATGTATAGAGGTTTTCCAGATATTATTATTTCCTTGAGAAGGAAAGCAACTAAGTATTAACGAATATTTCGTTAAATCTAACACAAGCAAGCGAAGCTACGGGCTTTCACTAGTTTGAAAAATAAAGATGGTGTCAATGTCAATCAGAAGCCATACGAATCCCACAATTAAGATGCCATAAGACATAATACTGTAAAAGTAGTCACCTTTTTCGTGTCTATGTCCATGCTGGACATACGAGTAGGCCTCCTTCAATTGCATATCTTTATATTAAATACAACCTGAATTATGTACAACAAAAACAATACGAAAATAACGGGATATCTCTAGTGAGAGGCGAGTTCGAACCACTAATCTCTTTATAGCTATTAATTTTATAATTAATATTTGGATGCAATAATTTGCCGCTAACGGATTTTTCGAACTTCGCGCTGTATGTACTCCCGACATTTAGTTCCGTTGACTCCGCAAAGCGCTAGTGTGCGACGCCATGTTTTCGAATTCGAGGTAAAACCAACTCAAATTTGACATTTGACACTTAATGAAGTGAGACCCGTCGTTACACGCATAGGCAAAGATCTATTACTTACATGGATCCATCTCACTCACGGTCACAGTTTAATCGTTTATTCTATACCTAGATGGATCTATGATAGTTTTGTGTATTACATTTTGTTTACCTATATATAATAATAACCTATTACTTATAATAGTAGAATAGAACATTATGTCCTTCAATTGGAATCAGTTTGAAGACAAGCGGCATCCAGTGCAACTCAAAATGTACTCTGTGGTGCAACTCTCAGAAATATTTAAAATAATTATAATGTAAAAAAATTTTTTTTTTAAAAAGCTTTTATAACTTGACCTTGAAACCTAATCGTGGTCAAAGTTCATTACAAGACTTTACCACAAGTGCAAACACGACTATGATACGATATTCCATCATGAAGTTCCAGTTAATATCTTCCGGCTCCATCATCAGATCAGTTCGACAGTACCATATTATTGCATTGTCATCGGAACCTAATATGTGTGCCAAATTTCAGCTCGATAGCTTCAGTGGAAGTGGGTGAAATATTGATTGCAAGATTCCAGGACATACATACATACATAGATACATACGAGTGAAGTTAAATAAAAGCTTTTAAAATGACTGCTGTAGTTGCCAATTTTTTTTACCTTAACTTCAAAAAAGATAAAAAAGAGTTTTTGAGTAAAATTTCGAACTACTTACTACTACTTTTCTTTTGAGAATCGTCTGAAATAACAAAATTCTGTAGTTAATCTGAAGTGTATATAAATGTAATTTATTTCTTGATTTACGCCAAAATTATAATGAAGAACCTTATTACTATTACCAAAGGCTTCGCCTAGTGAAAAGACTTTAAAGTGAATCTTTTTGATATCGATTTCCTAGCTGTCTTCGTATCATATCGACATGAGTAGTTTGTCAGTATTAATGATACGAGTTATAAACGTATGCAGTAGCCTCCAGTATATAGTAAGTACCTATAGAAGTTAGATAAATAAATCATCTACGTTATTAGCATTTTTCATATATATCGCAAGCAGCGTTACATCTTTGAACTCACCTACCTAGGTAGGACTTAGAAGCTAGCTTCATTGTACATATTATCCAACATCCAACATACACGCTAAATGACATCAGATACGATTTTCTTAGATGCTTGTCATGACTAACATGATGCAAAGTTATGACCATCTACAGAGTCAATTCTTTACTCGCCATTTTTAAAATTGCTTTTCGTTACAAATCGAACATATTATTATTAATTTTGAATAGGTATATAGTAATTCTGTGGTTTGTTTAACTTTTACATATAGGTTGGCTCTGAGCTCCTGTGTCATACGTGAAACCTGTTGCACCGCTCTGTGGATGTAGGAGGTATCAGTATTTTTTTTTAAATCATGAAACTTAAAAAATAATAAAATATTATAGTAAAAAGACCAAATAGAGATCAAGGGTCCAGATAATTATATCACAGTATATGGACTTATATCAACACAATCATATACATATATCATCAAAATGTAAGTACAAATTGTGGATAAGATTACCTAGTATCTATGATTTTAATTTACTATTTATCATGTGATATTAGTATATCTTCGAAATCTCATATAATTATATAATGTATCAAAAATGAATCATGATATAAGTACGAGTATCATTTCATTTAATTATAGAACAAGAATAAACAATTTTTTCGCTGTGCGCTTAATTGTAAAATCCCAGGTAACTAGTTTATTAGTAACTGATAGGTTTCTAGTCTATAAGTCGCTCGCTGCGACCCATAGACGTCCCACTGCTGGGCACGCGTCTCCCCCAAAGACATAGCTGCAGGAGGTCTAGAGCATACTACATCTCGCTGCTCCTATGCGGATTGGTGGAGGGGTTAGTGGCCAACCCAGTGTCGAATGTTCTCAAGCCAACCGAAGATCTTCGATAAGGCTTAACGACTGATTCCACCATTGAAAACAACCGGGACCGACGGCTTTACGTGCCCTCCAAAGCACGGTAGTGTCCATGAAACTGTGTCAGTAGCGGTCACCAATCCACAAACCGACCGCGCGCGCGTCGTTGCTTAACTCTTTCGATCACATTGAATCGACGCGAGCCATAGTCATGGACGCTAGTCTACAAATAAGAACATAATCTATGTTATATTTTATAATTTTAAAATCTGAACTCATTTTAAGCGTTGATTATGTTATAGATACTTATTATTTTTATTTTTTATATTTAATGTAAATACTATAAATAATAGATAATAAATTGTATTTTAACTTTGTGATATAAATCTGTCATTCTAATTCAGGAATCCGGTGATATAATAGTATGCCTTGCCAGTAAAAAGTCTAAGTATTTCCTAAATTTTCCAGGTGCTTGTAATTGCCCGTATTTCTTGGGGGATTTTACTGTATAAAATTTATATTAAAAAATTGTCATACTTTGGTTAACGTGACTTAAAACTGCTAAAAGCATGTCTCGTAGTCGTGCACGTGAACAATATTGAAAAAAAAATTGAGTTTTTCTAACAATTAAAAATATATAAACAACAAAGTACTTACTGTCAAAACTCTGAGTTCTTAAAAATGGGTCTACAAGACCGTCAGTTTGTTTTAGATTACAAATGGCTCTTATACATTTTCCTCTATTTTTATACAGTTATCCCAAAATATATCGCAAAACTACTGAAATATGTCCATATACTGTCATATCTGTTCCACGATCAACACTTTTTGTTAATTTATACAATACCTACATAAGAAAATGTATTTATATTTATATTACATTATTTTGTACAGATATTATTTATTTGTTCCCTCCAATTTACATTTACATTAAATTCATGAGGTCTACTCGCTTCAAGCCGGCAGAAGACAAGACGCTAGCCGCTAGCTACAATAACGCACAGCATAAAGTAACTATTAGTGTAGGTATTATTTATCCCTTTATTAAGTCTCCACATCAGTCTTCAATACATGCAATTCTTACAGAGTCATATTTCTTAATATTCTTTTCCCTTATTTCATATCGTTTCATATTTCATTTAACTTCACATCACTTTCTTCTTTTCTGTAGCTGTTATCTATTCTTGCTGATAAAATACGTATAACATTTGTTAGCACTAATTTATTACAATAACTTTTTACTAACCCCTTTATCTCTGTCTGTTCCGTGTGCTTTGCTCTCTTTCTATTGCCACCGACTTTTGCGATATCGACGACGGACGCACTTACATAAACGAATCTGTGTCACAGAATCGGGCGGAATACTGCAATACCGTGCACATGTCCGCGAGCGTATATCGTAAATGCCCAAGGCATTTAATGTTTCATGAATGGCACCAAGGATTTTGGAGAGCACAACATAGTTGAAATAAGAGCACGTACCTGGTTGAGGTCTCTATTGAAGGCGGTGGTGTGGCAGCGGCTGGGTGTAAACGAGTCGCAAGGTCGCCCCTCCTCATCCACCTGATCTTAGCGATTAGCTGAAGCTCATCGCCAGCCCGCGGCCACCGTCTCCGATCGATTTTTGGTACTTATACTGGTCACACATGGAGATACGATACGATAGACCCGGCGGCGGCGGCTGCTAGGCGTATTCGGGAATCTGTCGAGGCCGCTGAGCGCGACCGCGGCACTCGCGCGTTTAATCCCACTCTGATTCCGGTCGATGCTATGGCGGAGAAGACTCGCGCATGACTAGAGCGAGAGTGTGGACGCCCCGGCGGGCGAGAGCGTGGCGTCGTGCGCAGTGACGCGCGCAGGATCGATACCGCGGGGCGTGCGCTGCGGCTTCCCGATACCGTCACACACTAGGATATTGAAACACCCCTTACTCACATGGTGACGTTCGAAATCGACGTCATACCCAAACAGTTGGACTGAAAAGCGCGCGCAGCTATGTGCTAGCATGTGCCAGCGCAGCTTCAAGTAGTAAGCTTTCTGAAATAAAGCAATTTTGATGGTTTGTTGGGCAGACTAAACGAAGGTGAAGAAATATAAAAAGTTAAAACTTAATTTAAGCATGATTCGAAATCTTTGTAAAGCATTGTATACTTATCTGTATGTATAGTATCTACGGCCTACAAAAGCGTGAATCCCTGCGAGAACTGTTTAAGTCTATAAATATTTTAACTGTCCCATGCCAGTATATTTATGAAAATATTATGTACTAGCTTTTACCCGCGGCTCCGCCCGCGTGGTCAAAGGGTATTAACAATGAGTTGTTTATCATACATGACAACGTCATCTATTAACAACATCCTGAACTAAATATCTAGCAAATAACAAAACATCGATATCTTCCCATGAGGATGTTTTACCGCGGTAAAAAGTAGCCTACGTCACTCTCCACCCTCCTCACTATCTCCACACACAAAAACCATACCATATAATAGAATCGTTGCGACGTGAAAGCCGGACAAACAAACACACTTTCACATTTATAATATTAGTATGGACCAAAACAACAAACAGTCGACAATACCAATTCAAGAAGCGAACATAAACCAAAATCAAAGCTTATGTCTTATTCCTTTACCATATTAATTTTAAACCAAAACAACAATTTATCCAGCGCGAATTCAAAATTCAATTCAATTTATTAGTTGCCCTATGACTTAAATAATTTACATGTATCATTTCGTTAGCGAAATTCAGAACTTGGAAATGAATTTTACTAACGCCATCTATTAACAACATCCGGAACTAAATATCTAGCAAATAACAAAACATCGATATCTTCCCATGGGGATGATTTACCGCGGTAAAAAGTAGCCTACGTCACTCTCCACCTTCCTCACTATCTCCACACACAAAAACCATACCATATAATAGATTCGTTGCGACGTGAAAGCCGGACAAACAAACACCACAAACAAAAACCATACCATATAATAGACTAGCTTTTGCCCGCGGCTCCGCCCGCGTGGTCAAAGAGAATTAACAATGACTTTTTTATCATACATGACACATCTGTGGTACACCAGTCTGTTCTGTGTCCATTACTGTGTCTATTGTATGTCGTATCTCCTGCTACTTCACTCAATATGTGTGAATTTATTTTGTTTACAATATCGTTTTTAGGTGCTAGAATCCCCCTTTGACATAGATATTGATCTTCATATATATTGTTTTGTAAACCTGGGTAAACAATTGCAATCAGTTCTGAATTACTCTGTACTAAGTTACAAAAATTTTCGGTTAGTGTCACACAGCCCTCGGCATCAGTTTCCAGAAACGCCCATCTCCAATTTTCAAGAGTGTTTCAGCATAGTTTCCAGCATTCATGTCATTGTACAGATGCACCCTCATATTTGTTGTGAGACTGATTTTTTTCTTAGAGTTCCATAGAGTAGACGACTTGTGTTATTATTATTTTAAGCCAAAACAACAACAGTCGACAAAACCAATTCAATAAGCGAATAATTCAGAACTTGCAAATGAATTTTACTAACGCCATCTATTAACAACAAACAAAACATCGATATCTTCCCATGGGGATGTTTTACCGGGGTAAAAAGTAGCCTACGTCACTCTCCACCCTCCTCACTATCTCCACACACAAAAACCATACCATTTAATAGCTTCGTTGCGACGTGAAAGCCGGACAAACAAACAAATAAATAAATAAACAAACACACTTTCACATTTATAATATTAGTATGGATTCGTTGCGACGTGAAAGCCGGACAAACAAACACACTTTCACATTTATAATATTAAGTATGGAATATGGATATGGATAGAAGCTATTTCGCTCTGATTACACCCAGGGTTGTCATATTTGCCAGTACGCTTCAAACGTCCGGTCCACTATGCACATCCCTTGCTTGATAATGGGCAAACTAATTTAACTAAAGCTCTCTTGGATGCGATACGGGCAATTTTAGTTGCGGTTCGTTATAAGGTAATATTATTATAGAAAATTGAGTACTGGTTTTCTTTGCTTTTACGGGTAGGTAAACATTTTCCCGAGTTATCCTTATCATGGAAGACCGATGTACTTGGGCAGAGTAACCCCTTACTCTGCCCAAGTACAAATACATATACATATACAGGGTTATTGGTAATTCGACGTATTCCCGTTAGGAGGTGATAGGGGTGACTATTTGTGATAATTTTAACCCCCATATGCATTATGCAAAAGTGAACCATTTTCGAGCTATCAAGCTTTTTAGCTTTTTTCAGAATAAGTCAAAAATGCAACATCAAACATTTATTAAAAAAAAAGTATCAATTTAAATCTATTTTTTTCTTTTGATTTATAAAAACGACTAAGCAATGGTTATTTATCAATATAAAAACTATAATTATCGGTCCAACTTTAAAAATGCGAGACGATTAACGAAATTACTTCAATACTTTTTGAGATTTTTGTCCACTAAAATGCCTTAAAAACAAAAAAAACTTATATCAAACTTGGCCTGCAGATTATTTTAAAAACATACCCATTTCCTTAGCTTTCCAACAAGGCATAACAACTACGAACTTATCTTAAAAAAACTGAAAAAAAAACGATCACAAAGGAAGCAGGCTGAAATTTTTATTCGAACTTAACATAAGATCGTTCTTTAAAATTTCCAAAAAATTAATTAAAAACAATGCCCAATGTAAATAAAACAAAAAATATAAATTTAAAATTAAATTTAGAACCAGTAAAAGTTCAGTAATAATAACAATTAATAATAAGTAACAATTAATACATTTTGTAATTTATCTTAATTAAAGTTCTTGCTCAAAGGGACTTCCCCTATTGCGTACGCAAAGTTTCATTCTTTTTCTGAGGTGCAACTTAATTACCGAAGTAGTCAAATTATTCCGAATCACATTAGATGCGTTTATAATTTTTGTTTTGAGTTCTACCGCGGATGACACAGGCGAGACGTCGCAAACTAGGGATTTCATGTGACCCCAGACATAAAAATCAACTGACGTTAATACCGGACTCCTCCGGACTACGCAATAGGGAAAGTCCCTTTGAGCAAGAACTTTAATTAGGCTAAATTACAAAATGTCTTAATTGTTTCATAATATTGATTGTTATTATTACTAAACTTTTACTGGTTCTAAATTTAATTTTAAATTTATATTTTTTGTTTTATTTACATTGGGCTTTGTAGTTAATTAATTTTTTGGAAATTTTAAAGAACGATCTTATGTTAAGTTCGAATAAAAATTTCCGCCTGCTTCCTTTGTGATCGTTTTTTTTTCAGTTTTATTAAGATAAGTTCGTAGTTGTTATGCCTTGTTG
This sequence comes from Carterocephalus palaemon, assembly GCA_944567765.1. NCBI lineage: Eukaryota > Metazoa > Arthropoda > Insecta > Lepidoptera > Hesperiidae > Carterocephalus > Carterocephalus palaemon. Next base: position 10,120,466 of record OX155637.1, on the reverse strand, counting down.
GAAAGCTAAGGAAATGGGTATATTTTTAAAATAATCTGCAGGCCAAGTTTGATATAAGTTTTTTTTGTTTTTAAGGCATTTTAGTGGACAAAAATCTCAAAAAGTATTGAAGTAATTTCTTTAATCGTCTCGCATTTTTAAAGTTGGACCGATAATTATAGTTTTTATATTGATAAATAACCATTGCTTAGTCGTTTTTATAAATCAAAAGAAAAAAATAGATTTAAATTGATACTTTTTTTTAAATAAATGTTTGATGTTGCATTTTTGACTTATTCTGAAAAAAGCTAAAATGCTTGATAACTCAAAAATGGTTGACTTTTGCATAATGCATATGGGGGTTGAAATTATCACAAATAGTCACCCCTATCACCTCCTAACGGGAATACGTCGAATTACCAATAACCCTGTATATATAAAAGGAGAAGGTGACTGACTGACTGACTGACATCTCTTAAGGGGGTAAAAGGGGGGTGCAAAGTTAGTAGGTATAAAAGTTTTTCGTATATACCTACATTATTTCAATGAAATTTTGTATTTAGGTTATGTTACGTCTAATTCCGTAGGGGAGCACTAAGAAAGGATTTTTGAAAATTCACCCCCTAAGGGGGTAAAACGAGGGTGCAAAGTTAGTATTAAAATTTGCCGTTTTTGAAGTCAAGTGGGTAACCCGAACGCGGGCAGATGTCGTTGATGGGTCTAATTCTACGCGAGCGAAGCTGCGGGCGTCCACTAGTTACCTTATATTGGGAAAATCCGAGTCAATACAAAGTCTTACCAAAGATCATCTAACAATAATTTAACAATTAAAATAATGAATATGAGTCTTTAAATTAATAAATGATTAATAATAATGTGTTCATTAACAACATCCGGAACTAAATATCTGGCAAATAACAAAACATCGATATCTTCCCATGGGGATGTTTTACCGCGGTAAAAAGTAGCCTACGTCACTCTCCACCCTCCTCACTATCTCCACAAGCAAAACCATACCATATAATAGCTTCGTTGCGACGTGAAAGCCGGACAAACAAACAAACAAACAAATACACTTTCACATTTATAATATTAGTATGGATTAGTATGGATTTGTTTAACTCCGTTGATCTTGGTTAGATGTAGCCATCAGTTTGTTTATTTAATCTATAATATTAGGAAGTTGGCAATAATAATTAATTAAATTAAAGAATTAAATGTTTATTTTTTATATTTTATCTCCCAAAGTTAATTTTATTCATAAAATGTTGACCACTTTTTGAGATAAAAACTCTTTGCTAAGATTGAAAAAAGTACCGTTCGTTTTAGACGGAGCATCTTGTTAGACCGTGCGTTTTACCTTATTAAAAAAAACCCGTGCGTTTTACATTACATTACCGCACAAGTGCTGTAATGTAATTTAAAACGCACAAGTGCGGTAATTAGATACATTACGATATTGAAATTGGTGAAATAATTACCCTTTACGAGCAAATGTGTTATAAAATATAATTAGTGTCTCTAGTATAGAGTAATAAATCTATGGTGTTACTCGTTATCAATATGTTTTTCTTGCTTTTGTATTCCTTTCTTGCATAAATATTTCCTAATTTATTCTTGTGCACTCTACCGTATTTAAACTCTTTCTCTAACTCCTCAGCCCAAGGTTGCCTGGAAGAAATCGCTAGTTAGCGATAAGGCCACCTATTGTACCTACGTAGTTTTTTAGTCCTTAATCCATGTAATTGTTCTTTTATGTCTTGGTGTGCAATAAAGAGTTAATAAATAAATAAATAAATAAATTTACTAGGGATGCCCGGATGTATGTACTTTCAGTGTTTTTGTGTCTTTCACAAAATTATCTTGGTTGGCAGGTTTTGGTGAGGCTGCTTGCTCGCTTTATCATACATTCTTAAAAAATTACCTGTTGCAGATGCGATGCTACACTTCATTAGTTTTCAACTTGTTAAGTGGTTGCCTACCCTCTTGTAGTTTCGTCATTTTAAAAACTTATGAACATCATATAAATCTGATCTATTATAATTTATCTAAAAAGCTTGTGCGAAGGCATAATAGAGCTCACTCACTTCACTTTAGTGAAATAAACTGAATGTTTCAGTGAAATGAAACTGAAAAGCCTTCGCCGGAGTGCCCGTCCTGACGTCACTTACAATGAAGTACCTACTCCGACAGCGACGGTCGGCAATGCAACGAACTTATTATAAGTTCGGAACTCAGAACATATTGTATGCCTCGAGTAGTGAGTTCAGGCAGGCACTCCAAAGTTCCAATAACCCCTGACTTTCTGGTTCATTTCTCATTGATTAACGTCTGAATAGTCTCATATCGATACTAATAGAAGGTTTATAAATGGGTTACCTATTAGGTTACGTAATAACCTGCTATCTACGAGTACATTTTACGAACTCGCTGCGACCCATAGACGTCCCACTGCTGGGCACGGGTCTCCCCCACAGACGCAGCTGCGGGAGGTCTAGAGCATACTCCACCACGCTGCTCCAATGCGGATTGGTGGAGGGGTTAGTGGCCAACCCAGTATCGAATGTTCTCAAGCCACCCGAAGGTCTTCGACAAGGCTTAACGACTGTTTCCAACCGACCGGGATGCTACATTTTACGAACAGTCGTTCACTATACAAAAAATACAAACTTTCGAACGGACCCAGACCAGGGTACCCAAGATGCTGGCAATGTTTTCCCGCTGTATTTTAATACCGATCGATAGAGCGGGGCAACTGCATTTATAAGTTGTTTCTAACCGATTGAAAAGGAGACAGCTACATTCTAACGTCCAGAAAGAGCTCTACATTCTAGGGATCAGAAAAGCTTCTAAGCGGATGATACTTTTACTATCAGAAAAAGGATACCGAGTTTGTAGAATTAGTAAATTAATTATAAACCACCAGAAAAACATTTTCATACATTTTTTCTGGTCAGTAACGCATCATAGCAGTAGGTACATAGCGCTGTAGCAATCATGACATGTAAGGTATTTATTAGAAATCAGTTTGATTAAACTGCCAATTATCACTGAATACCACAAACCACAACCCTTTCGTTGTCCCACTGTTGGGAACGAGTCTCCTCTCAGAATGGGAGGGATTAGACCTTAGTCCACCACGCTGGCTAAGTGCGGATTCGCAGACTTCTTATGCCTTCGAGAACATTAAGAGGAACTCTCAGGCATGTACGTTTCCTCAGATGTGTCCTTCACCGTTACAGCAATGGCATTTAATTTCATAAATCGCACATATCTTAGAAAAGTAATTGGTGCGTGCCGCCTGGGTTTGAACCCTGACCGCTCGAGTGAGAGGCGAGTTCGATAACCACTGGGCTGCATCATGACATCACTGAATGCCATCGTCGATATATGCATTCAAAATAAATATAAGTAGACAATATTATTAAGTTATATGTAGCGTCCATAGCCAAATGGCTCGCGTCGATTCAATGTGATCAAAAGGGTTAAATAACGACGGGCGCGGTCGGTTTGTGGATGGGTGACCGCTAGTGGCAAAATTTCATGGACGCTACCGTGCATCGGAGGGCACGTAAAGCCGTCGGTCCCGGTAGGTAGGTACTGTAAATATCGATATTCAGCACCAATGAATTGGCCGTCTACCCAAGCTAGCGGGTATGCACACGCTCAAAGTATGTACTAACACTAGCTTATCCCATATAAATTGTTTATGAGAAAATAAGTAACGTCTGGGGGCCCTGGGATCTTGCTCTATTACGCGTTTGGTCTCTAGAACGCCATAGAGAAACAAACATATACACCCAGAATGATTAACACATTGAACATTCACAGTGAATGTATAGTCAGTATTGTGTTTTTCAAGACTCTATAGAGAAAGAATTCTTAGTGACACTCAATACCGTAATTTAGTCGATTCTAGATTCCCTGCAGCCGTGATATGTCTAATGCAGATACATCGCGAGCTGAGATCCGGCCGTCTATATGCAAAATTACCTAAAAAGGTCTTCAATATGCACCACTAGGGTGTCAGGTAAGGATATATTTTACCAGTCTGACCGACAGGTATCTAAGGATATATTTTATCGAAACATATTGACAACTATACAACTTACGGAATTGCAGATGATATGAATATAAATAAAATATTTTCGAATGTTTATTAACTCCGATAAGTTTCTTGCATCCACTATTTGTCATAGCATCTTCTCTATTGGTAAATTCAAATGATCACGCCATTGTGCATTGGTGACAATAATTCTTACACATGCGCGTTGGACCCTTTAGCCCCGAGCCCCGTATCTTTGATAGGTACCTACGTACGGCTGATACGCACCTGAGGAGGTTGTTTGTTCGAGTACCTATTTTTCTAATTATGTTTTTTACTTATCGGATAATATACCTATACCTACACCATCACTCGCATTATTGGTCCATACAGAGCACGATCTTCTCTCAGAACTAACTGTTGCCAACGTTGTACCTACCTATTAGATTAGGTACTCCGGCCTACGTTATGTTGTGTCAGAATTACGTACAGCTAAGCATTGTTTGTGACGCGAAATTTGGCGTTGTAGTTAATCTAAGCAATAGATTATAATGTTGGACAAAAGCTATTACACAGTTAGCATCTATGTCATGTTAACTTGGCTGCATTAGCTAACTTTTAAGGAACTCTTTTTTACTTTTTTTTAGGGAACTCTTCTCACAAATGAGAAGGTTCTAGAGCGAATACCACCATACTTCGCCAATGCGATTGGCGGAAAGGGCCACTAGACCAACAAGATTTTCGTTAGTTTTTAGGCTGCCCGACATAGCCTTACGATTACAACAGGGATCGACGCTGTGGCGGATTTACAAATTTTCGTCTATTCAATTTTTGCTGTCCCTACTAACCTCCCTAATTCGATACCCTAGTTCGCACTCATAATTATGTTAGTAAGGTAGGGTCGCCAAATATCGTCCCCTTTTCGTAAAACAAATTTTAAAAACATAATAAAAATACCACAGTAATAAATTAAGCGTCAAACATTAGGTTACATTTTCCTTTATTCTTAAAAATAATCTAAAACGCGTTAACATTGTTAGAAAAAGATATAATAGCTTTAACAAAAATACTGAAATTATGAGAATATATTTTTGGGCTCCATATAACGTCCCGGGGACGATATTGAGATCACAATCATAAAATGTACTATATGATCACAATAATCTGATGACTTTACGAACTTTTTATGAATGAATTTGTGTCACAGTTTGAACTAGTTTGAAGATTTATTGACAATGGTGACACCCTCAATTGAAAAAAATAATATATTGATGAGAGATACTGTAAATTTAATATCTATCCTTTAAAATTATTGCACAAACAATACAATACTTAGTACAAAAAATGAATACAAATTAAGACGGCGTAGGTACAATACAAACAAAGAAAACCAAACATTTATTGTTGAAAAGTAGAAAACACAGATTAGTTAAACACCATATTATTAAATATACTTATAAATCAGTAATTGAAACAAAATAGGTCCGACCGTGCCACACAAGCACAAGGCCCTGCTTGCAGTAGTTGCAGTGTTTGGAGTGGAGTGGGGAGATCGTGCGTCGGGCTGGCAGGATGACCCTGCCGCGATACCGCCCTGCGGCAGGGTAAGCAATTAAAATATCGCCCCTGCACGCACACACACGATACGATTGGCAGTGGCACTGCAAGCAGGGCCTGCTTGCAGTTTTATTGCCGCAGAGGATGTTACCACACAAAGCCCTGCAAATCATTAGGCAGGTTGCGTCCACAGACTAGGTAGAGATATTATGTTCTGTGGTAGAGATCTTGCGTCGTTTGAGTTACGCATAATATCTCTAACTAGTTTGTGGTCACGCCATTACATTGAAAGAATTACAACGATGACTATAAAATTTTTATTATTTATTTTATGAATGAATGAGTCACAGTTTGAAGATTTATTGACAATGGTGACACCATTAATTGAAAAAAAGAATATATTGATGAGAGATACTGTAACTTTATTTTAACAGAACTATCCTTTAATCTATGTTGTCAGTCGCTAATAAATAGTGTTCCTTGGTGTATAAATATTCTGTGGTTGTGTCGTAGTATCTCTAGCACAGAATAGATATACACCAAGGAGGATCTCTAGCTAGTTTGTGGTTGTGGTGGTCAGCACAGATTTATAAGTAGTAACAAAGAAAGAGTAGAAAAGACTTTTCTCAAATCTTCTTTTCTCAATCTTCAAACTGTGACTCAGTGACAACAAAAAATCAAGCTTTTTAAAAGCTTATAATTAACTTTACTCGTATGTATGTATGTATGTATGTAGTATGTCCTGGAATCTTACAATCAATATTTCATCCACTTCCACTGAAGCTATCGAGCTGAAATTCGGCACACATATTTGGTTCCAATGACAATGCACGAAAATAAAAAAAGTTGTAAAAGCTGTGTTAAAAAAAATTTTTTTACAGTATAATTTGATTATTATCTTATATCTTGTTAAATTCTAATGATTTAATAAATAAAATGTAAAAAGCCGGACAAGCCGGACACCGTTTATTTTGGCCGGACACGCAATCAAAAAGCCTACCTATGTCCGGCTTTATCCGGACCCCTGGCAACGCTAACTGCAAGCAGGGCCTTGTGTAGCACGGTCGGACCGATTTTGTTTCAATTACTGATAATGATAATAAATTGTATTGTATTTAATAATATGGTGTCTAATCTGTGGTTTCAACTTTTCAACAATAAATGTTTGGTTTTCTTCGTACGCCGTTTTAGTTTGTTTTAATTTTTTTGTACCATGTATTGTTTGTGCAATAATTTTAAAGGATAGTTTTAATAAAGTTACAGTCTAATAAATAGTGTTCCTTGGTGTATAAATATTCTGTGGTTGTTACAGTGTTAAGTTACAGTATCTCTCATCAATATATTCTTTTTTTCAATTAATGGTTGTCACCATTGTCAATAAATCTTCAAACTGTGACATATTCATTCTTAAAAAGTTCATTCATCAGTTAAAATTCTTTCAATAAAATGGCGTGACTCAAACGACAACGACGCAAAATCTCTACCACAGAATATAATATCTCTACCTAGTCTGTGGACGCTGATTTGCAGGGCTTTGTGTGATCGGCAGGCCCTGCAAGCAGGGCTTTGTATGGGGCCCTTTATTACATACGATTGGCAGTGACACTGCAAGCAGTGCTTTGAGTAGGCCACTTTAAAATAAACAGCCACGGATGTATTTCCTATTCGGTGCCGTAAAGTACTCTGTGGCACAGATTAATAATATTGTGAAGATTAGAAAAACATAATTCGGGTTTGCGATTGTAGTGTCATCTAGTTGAACGAATTGAACAATTGAGTCGTATCCTTCCATAATTCCATTCCATTCCTTCTCTGTACTTCGTATCGTACTTATTTCGTGTTACAAACTAGATATAGATACTAGTTCGTATTCTTGCTTGAGTTGAGTTCACGTTGAGTTCGTATGACTTGGTTGAGTCGAACCATATACTAATCTGTGAGTCGAACTCTCGCCAGCGTGGATAACGTCAGTCAGAGCATTAAATGACGTTATTAATAGAAAAATATATTGTTTGCTAACCACAACTAGTTAAAATGGAATCTACGTTAGTGAAAGTGAAAACTAAGTTTATCATTGTGCTGTTAGCACTTTCTTCGTGTGAAGTCGTAAAAGGTAAGTTTATTTCCGATTGCACAAAGTTTGTCATCTCTTGTTCGACGAAGGCATTATTTCCTGCGCCTCCGCAGCCTTCTTCGAAGCGCTGACGTAAATTCGATTTACAAAGGACAAACCTTTGGATGTTTTCCTTTACTAATGACTTCTTTAACCTGATGCGCAGTTGAAATATACTCTTTAACAATTTGCACAAAAGAAATCGGTGTTGCCTTGCTTGTCCTTTTACTTTAATTAAAGTTGTAAACAAGTTGTACAGGCACACATGTGTGGTTTAATACGAGAAAAAAAACATGACCTCATTTATGTACTATCGTTGTTGAAAATTTTTCTGAGAAAATGTGTGTGCAAGATCCTAAATTTATTAATGCTTAAACATTATTTGAAAATTTACCAATCATATTAATAGTTAGATAACAGTTATCTATTCAGGCGATATGTAGAGATCAAGTTGTTATATAATCAGTTGTTGCTCAAAATGCATAATAATAGAGACCAGATAATATGCATTTGCATATTTAATCTATTCTTAGTAGTCATTGCATATTTTAATTAAGAACTAGCTGCCCGGGCAGACTTTGTTCTGTCAAAAATTAATAGTAAAAATTCAATAAGGTCCATGCAATTTTCTTTTTAGTATTAAAATATTCCATGGACCTTGAGGAACATACAAAAAAATAAATTTGCCAAATTGGTCCAGCCATTCTTGAGTTATGTGCTTACCAACATTCATTTCTTTTTATACAAGAATTTGTGATGATGCTTATTTTTACAATATATTTACAATATTTTAATAATTTTCATTGTTATCCTACTGAAATAGCAATGTGTAAAAATCTTTGCATTTTTACAGCTTTTAAATTAAGTAACAATACAATAGTTACTTTATTAACTTATTATTAAAAAAACGTAGCTGTGATTTGCACTCATTGTCTTTCATATTGATGATAGTAGCCAAATTCAAATATTGCCAAGTTGCCTCAGTGCTCAGTGGATGTGGAATGATCCTTTTCTGTCTACAAAAATATTTTATATGATCAGAAACACAATCTTACTCCTAAACATTTGGAACAATACCTGATAGTTTTACATATTTATTTAATAATTATATTAATTAATTAAATTTTAAGTATTGTCCTCTTTTTTGTGGACTACTAATAATGTAGACTCAATGATATATTTGTAACAAATATAACAATAATAATTTGGAACACGTTAAACACGAAATACTTACATTGACCACAGCACATGCTTAATTATAATTTTATTTCAGTAATTTTGCACACCCACACACACAGACTTAAAGGGTGGCATAGTTAGTAAATCATAAGCTGCCAAATTATAGGTTAAAGTTATAGAACTATTTCTCTCTTCACTTTTTAAATTTTATGTAAATACAGCGCGGTATGCCCCTACTTCGCACGGGTATTTTATAGAAATTTCAAAATTATAATACACACCCCCTTGATACATAAACGCTTCTACTTGTGTCAGGTTAATAAAAAACCTATTTGGGCACATAGTAAAAGTTATTACTAATCGCCAAGAACAATCTTTGAAATATGGTTCTTGTTTAGAAATATCACACTTTTTTTTGTGACTAGTTTTCCAAGAGTATTATACCATTTTGGAATCTTGATTAGTTGCGTCAACTTTAAAAAAAACTTGCCATAGTAGTGTCCATACTTTTTTTTTACACCATAATGAGTGAAAGTGGACTGAAAGTACATTTGATCAAAATTTTTAGGGTAAACAATGATATTTATTATTTATTGTGTGAAAACTACAGACATTATAGGAATTTTAAGATTTGTGGTAAATAGCAGTACTACTTAGGTCACGGATACAAAAAAAAAATCAGAAATATCTCAAAATTGTGGTCATGGTAGTTAAAAATATCATGAGGGGTGTCAATTTTCTAAGAATTTCCATTTTTATTATGTAATTTGAAAAAACATCGAGATAATTTCTTTTTTTTCTTTTTTTCCTAGAGTAGTCATTAGCAGGTCCATCCTCTGGTTCAGGATTATTGTTGAATTTTGGGACACCTTGTAATATAGATGGATAGAATTTTTATTTTCTTTGTATTTATGCTGTGTGGGCATAAGTGGTGGTCTATTACTAAATTTGGTCCTGATACCAGTGCAACAACACACACACTTAATCAATAAATTAAAAAAAAATTGTTAGTTTTGTGTAGTCCATTTGACCATTTTATATTAGTTTTGATGTGTTCTACTGTTGTCTGTTTGAGGGTCTAGAACCCTCAAATTGGTCCTTCCTGTTGCTGCAATTAGAAATGTACCGTTTAATTAACAATTACGATGCCTAACATTAGTTTACTAGCCCTATTTATACTCTTTATTTAAAACATTAATCTTAGCTATTGTTGTCCTTTTCACTCCCCTCCACTTTCAACAGATAATTGGAGTAACGCCACTTACTTAACCTTTCGGGGATCCTCAATTCTTCATTGGTCTTGTGGTCGAAACTGTGACTGCTAAGCTAGTTAGTGGTCCTTGGTTCAAATGCTGAGTCAGCAACAAATATTGTTTTTTTTTTAACTTGAAATTCTCAGTACTAGCTCGAAGTCCTTTATTTGTGCACTTGCATAACATATTTGGTGAAAAGTGGGTGTATAAACATCTGTGCCGACGTCTTCAGGAAATAAAGCCGTGATGTTTTGTTATGTAAACTCTTGAGTAAACTTCTTACCCACTAGTCTAAAATCTTGTAAACACATTTTGTGGTATATGTATTTACAATTGCTATGCTTATGAAATATGTGCAGAAATATTCAAATTGCAATGGCAAAAATTCACCAAATTTGTATTTATGGCTGGTGTTGGTTGGTTGGTTGGTTTGTATTTAATCTGGTCTTCAAAGTCACTATCTTTAATTTAACTAAAATAAGTCAAGCAGATGCCTACTTTGACAAAATGTAATTTACTATTTTATTTGCAGAATTAGGTATATTGGATACCAGCTAGAAGTGGTGATAGTGATGTTGAGTGAGTGAAGTTGTATAGGTACAGCTGCTACTGCTTCATCAAATGATAAAGAGTGAGGAAGCTGTAGGGTGGCTGTATTAGTTACTCTCATGTTTCGACTTTAATATTCATGAACTGGAGATAATTTTTACTCTTACAAACTTATTGATCGAAGCTTACAAATCACATAACATATAATTAGGAACGATAGGAAAATACTTTTGTTTTTAAACAAATCATGTAGGATTTTTTTGTGTTTCTCTCTTTATCATATTGTATTAAAAAATATTCACATAGTAAAAACGAATGGATTACTTACCGAATTAAATGTGTAAAATGATTACTGATAAAATGTGTTTCCCACACATTTTATTTAAGCGAAACTGGACAAATAATTAAGAACGTACATTTTATTCTTTATGAAATTATTGTCTTGAAACACAGGCTAAGTAAAAATACATTATTTGAATAAAATCATTAATATAAAACTAAAGTCGCTTCCCGCTTTCTGTCTATCCCTATGGATGCTTCGATCTTGCAAACTAGGCAACTAATTTGGATGCGGGTTTTTTAATACATATATAGAGTGAATCAAGAGGAAGATTAAAAGTATATAACATGCATAATATAGTAGAGAAACACTGATACTTTTAGAGGTTTTTAATGTGATGTCGTAAAAAAAAACAAAATTTTATGCGCTTACATTGCAAACGCAAGAACCCTACGAGATGGATCAAATAATGTACTACAAAAAAGTCCGCGATGGTATTATGTCCCTTAGGGATAACCCACAATAACCATTTTTTATCCTTTACTTTTTACGAGAAATAATGGCTTATTTACGACGCGATTTTAAGCAATACAGTATTAATCCTTATCCTTCATGTTCCTTTCAAACTTATTTTCATGTTACCTTTGTTGTTCTGAAGATATGCGATTGATCTTTCACTTGTTTACTTTGACATCTTGTGTCCTATCACAGATACATACATGTACGGCTTCCTTACATTGTGACTAGAGATAAATTTTTGCAGGTAATCCGGAATACACGGTGCATGGGGGTTCGAGCTCGTACGATGGCGTGAGGCCAGTGTTTGTGAGCTGGGAGCACGGGCGCCAGCGCCGGGACACGCCGGGCGCGGCCGCCGCCGCTGGGCCGGTGCCGATAGCGCTTCCGACCGCCAACACCAGCGCTGTCACCAGCGCTGTCACTGCTAATGCTAATGCTTCGAACATTCACGAATGTAAGTAAAAAAAAAATTACTACTTCTGTGTTTTGACTCCTTGACGTGACTGAATCGCTTGATATTGCATGTTGCGACCTATTTGGGCGGCTATACACGATGCGTGATTTTGCGGACGGACGCGGATTCACGCCTGTGAGAACATATTATGTCGTCTAAAAAAGAACAGGCAAGTTTTTACTGGTGCATTCGTCTTGCAGCTACAACCTATTACTGACCAGCTGAGAACGGGTGTCTATTGTCATAATTGAGAAGGCCTCTAGAGCGTTTTCCACTACTCTGCTCTATTACGGATTGCTTGGATTGAAGCGGTTAGTTACCAACACAATTGTTGGAAGTTTTTAGGACGAAGACATCTAATATAACGTAACGTCTGATTGACCAGCACCGACGGCTCGACGTGACCTCCGAACAAGGGAGGGGCTCAAGATATATCTCCACTGGTGGTCCTCTTATACTTGCCGGCCGAGGTGTAGCTTAACACTATCAATTGGTTAATAATGTCTCCAGCCACGCGACTAGAGAGCTTCAATTATGTTTTACAATACGCAATACAAGTGCAATAAGGTTGCGTAATTAAAATGAGTCGTTTTCGCTGCTATCGACGTATTGTCTACTCTACAGTGGCATTGTAAAGGTGTCTTAAGTGTCAACAGCAACTCTCTGTTTGTTTATGACAAACAGACCTTATAAACGATCGCTTTATCGCATTTAGTTATACATATATGTATTGTATACTTTCAGTAAGTACTAATATTGATGAACATGCAGATATTTATGAACCATAAACATTATATGAATACATTAAAGATTTTAAAAAATATAACAATTTTATTTATTCAAATCAATTAAATATAGTTCATTGAGATCATATTATATAGCATAATAATAATTTTTAAGTAAGATCGGTTCCATGATCTTCATGCTTCATGCAGCTGTTAAGTTTTAGGTATATTGTAACCTATATATTATTATGATTAGATATACATTGTAAAGAACAAAAAACAATATATAATTAGGATGTCATTAGAAATAAAATTGTTGTATAAAAATAAAAATAAAGTTGTTCATATAACATTTCAATTTATATTGTGTATACGGTGTATACCTTGAACCCGAGACACGTTTTATTAGCGATCTTCCTCCAACGTGTCAATGAAATAAATACTTGTTTACATAAAGGAATGCGTAGACTAGTGACGCATGCAATATCAAGGTGAATTTTATTACCATGGTTTATAGAAAATAGTGAAAGAGACCATGTAGGTACCTACCGTTGCAATATATTTACCACTGAGTCTGAGATAATATACAGTAGTACCATACTGTACTTCGGTTCATCACCATTTGCATGGCTTTATAGTTTAAAAACGTTTTAATTTCCATAAAAACCAGATTTTTGGCGTGGCGAGCGTGGCGAATATCCATATCCATACTTCCATACTAATATTATAAATGCGAAAGTGTGTTTGTTTGTTTATTTATTTGTTTGTTTGTCCGGCTTTCACGTCGCAACGAAGCTATTATATGGTATGGTTTTGTGTGTCGAGATAGTGAGGAGGGTGGAGAGTGACGTAGGCTTCTTTTTACCGCGGTAAAAATTCCCAATGGGAAGATATCGATGTTTTGTTATTTGCTAGATATTTAGTTCCGAATGTTGTTAATAGATGGCAATGGATAAAATTCATTTTCAAGTTCTGAATCACGCTAACAAAATGATTCTCGATACTCGATTATGTAATGGAACGAGACTTCGAGCCACACAACTTGGACAGAATATAATTAGTACCACCATCTTAACCCTAGGTAAGGGTAAAATGTAATGATCGCACGAATCCCTATAATTCCACAATCTTCACCAGCACACTTCTATTGAAGTTAGCTTAAAGCTCCAGTATGTCAGTGTACGTACACTTTATCTGCGGTCAGCATTACCTCTGGTTCCTCTAAGTATCTTTTAATCGTGGAACTGTCACTATTCATCCACCACAAATGTGTCATGTATATGATAAACAAGTCATTGTTAATTCCCTTTGACCACGCGGGCGGCGCCGCGGGTCAATATTTTAGTTAAGTTTATATTATTATTGCTGGCGTAAATTCATGATAATTGTTCACACGCTGTGCAAATTCGCTGATGCACTCTAAATGACAACTCTTTGTAGGTCGGCAATCAATTGATACATTGTTAATCAGATCCTTCATCGTAAATTAGTCCTAGCTACGTGCTTAGCGAAAACTGACTTACCATAATATAACTTTCATTACATTGCAATTTTATGCGACTAATAAAAGGTTAAAATGTAATCAAAGAAATATAAAAGATAAAACTATCTTGGGGAATTACAGATTTGCAACAACAACGGAAATTACAAACGTATAACCCCGTCTGGTTAGTTTTCCTATTGTAATATATTAATATGATGATCTAAGCTACCTCCTTGGTCTAATGGTCATTAGTACAACTGTTGGTCCTAGTCCTGGGTTCGATCCCCGAGTCGGCAGCAACTATTGGGTTTTTCTAACTTGGAATGCCCGGTAGCAGTAGGAAGGCCTTCGGGGAATTAAAGGCGTGACGTCATGCTATGATCTAACACCTACTATTTCTAACATGTGAAGAAAATAATCGGGCGATATTTTGTTTTCTTTTTAACTCAATGTTTATTTATAGCTAATATAATAATTTATCCATTTCATGAGTAAATTATCTAATCTTCTAATATATAAAATTTCCATGTCACAATGTTTGTTGCAGTACTCCTCCGAAACGGCTTTACCGATTTTTACCAAATTTTATATGCGTATTCAGTAGGTCTGAGAATCGACTAACATCTATTTTTCATCCCCCAAAATGTTAAGGGTAGTCCACCCCAAATTTTTTTTTTTTTAATTTTTTGACGAAATTTTTTGTTTTTATTTTTTTATGATACACCATTAGAAAATACATACAACCCTGAATTTTCAACCACACACACAAATATTCACTAAAAATTATCTATATGGCAAAACAACGTTTGCTGGGTCAGCTAGTATTAGCTATAAATAAACAATAATAATAATAAAAAATATTATTCAACCACCGGGACTTTCCCTCCCGTGGTATTGGACACTACAGAAATAAAATATGCGAATATCTTATTCCTCATCTAATTTTCAATGATTAAAAGATTATTTGTTTTTGTGTGGCAGGCAGCGCAAATATGTACAAACATATATTTTTTAAAAACATGTTTGTTTGTTCATAAAAATACATTATACATATGTGATACCCCTGGTGTGGCACGTGTCTATAGACGACGGTGACCACTTACCATCAGGTGGCCCGTGTCTGTTTGTCCACTATCTTATTTAAAAAAAATTACACTAGGTAATTTAGGGAGATGAGACCCATCCAATATGCCAGGTATGGCCGAGAGTGTACGTGTAGATAACGCTACGAGACACCTGCATTGACTCCTGGAGATCACGTGAGTCATGGAGTCAGCACAGCTTACCTATGTGTATAAAATGTCCAATGAATGTTATTCTTTGACGCGTAGTTGTACCATGATTTAAAAAAGGCCTCAGGCTTCCAACTAATTATTTTCTAATTCGCCTTCTCTCAGAATTAATTAGTTTCAGATATTCTGGTTTTGTAGCTCAAATTCAACAAGTTTTAATATATACCATAGGTATAATAAAACTCTAACGAGTCAGCGTCTATACTTTGAATAAATCTTGAAAAACTATAAATAATCGATGCAGATGCCGAAAATAATTTATTCATATTTATTGTCTGCTACATTATCTGTCTATATGTGCGCGATGGAATCAAAATGGTTGTAGGATGAAATAACGCATAAATAATTAAATAACTGTAGATTATTTTTTAAGAGGCGATCCTGGGTAAACCATGGCCATGGGTGTATTTGTCCTTTTTTTTTTTTTTCTCGCTGAGACCAGAATACCCACTAAAACCCAGCGGCACCATCAGCGCTTAAGAGGATATCAGTCGACCGTCACTTTTGAAGAATAGGTTTTTACCAAAAATATTGCCGTCGCGCTGAGCCCCTTAGCGTGCGATAGAGAGAAGTGCAGTCTCGAACTGATTTTACCTACGTAAAATTAAGAAAATCGTCCTTTCGTAATCCCCTGTTTCCTCCTCGAAATCTAGACCGATTTCAATATTTCTTTCAGTTAAAATGTAGAACAGGGTCTAAGCTATGCCCGTACGTTTTGCTTTTTTGGGATATGTTAGTAATTACCAGTTTGCTTGATGTTTGAAAATGTATGTAAAAAAAGTCGATTTTTTTGATTTTAAATGATTTTTTTTCTCTTCTATTAATCAAATTATGAAAAAAAAACAAAACGTACAGTCATGGCAGAGGTACGTATAAATCGTATGGTATTTTTTTCTCTTCTGTAACTTCTTTATCCTAGGAGGAAACAGGGGACTACGTTTGTATGGAAAAAGTGTCGACTTGTTCGCTTGTGATATCCTCTTAAGATGAAGCGTCACGGGATCGCTTGCGCATTATTACCGTATTTAAAACGAATTATAGATCAATGTGACTTTTCTAATACAAATTCAGCGTTTTAGTATATTCAATCCACAAAGGGTTAAAAATGGGAGGAAATTTCTAACTATTGACATTACATGAAAACTTGTTGACGGATTTTAACCAACTTAGTACCTAGTTAACATACTCGTACCAGGCCACTTAGAAAGTTTTGCAAAAAAAAATTGGTTATTTAATAGTAAAAATACCACTGTTCGATATTAAATCAAATTATCGTATCTCAGTTAAAAATGGATCTGCATCGAGAAAATTTTCGAGCGATGATTTGGTATGATTTTAAATGTGGCCTAAAACCTGATGAGTCATTTAATCGACTTCAAATTGTTTTTATGGATGAAGGTCCTTCAAAAGCAACCATCTACCGTTGGCATAGCGAGTTACAGCGCGGTTGCCTTTCTTTGGACTATTAACAAAGGAGTGGCCGTCCTACGACGGCTGTCACGGAAAAATAGTGTGCTAGCAGTAAAAAATTTAATTCAAGAAAACAGGCGAATTACATACGAATAGATTCAGCTTATACACTGCAGATTGGTTCGGGAAGCGTTCACAAGATTTGTGAAGATCCTCGTGAGGAGGATGTTCGCGCTGGGTGCTGCACAACCTCACCGAAGCTCAGAAGCAGGCCCGTGTGGAGTGGTCCTGTGATATGATTCAAAAATTTGAAGCAGGCTCGTCTCGGCTCGTTTACGACATTGTGATATGTATCGAATCCTGGATTTACCAATACGATCCAGAAACAAAGCGTCAATCGACAGTTTAGCTGTTTCAAAAATACAAATTTTCAACCTATATCAGAAAATGTTAAAAAGCCACTGATTAAAAGATTATTCTAGGTTTTGATTAGATTTTTTAATTTCATTCATTAAAATTCTATATTTTTAGTTAATAATTATCTGCCTTACAACTAGCATAACTTGATATTGCTATCATTTCTCATATACATAATATGTGAATTTTAATATTCCTCTAGAGATATGTCTATAACCACAACAGCAAGCTACACCAAAGATGAAGCTGCTAGCTTCAACTTATAGACGTCCCACTGCTGAGCCCTCCTTCCTTCCATAACAGTCAAATCTGGGAGGTCTAGAGCATACTCCAACACGCTGCTCCATTGCGGATTGGTGGAGACACCAAAGATTACCACTTAATTAATTATCAATTACAAATCGAGTTACCATAACTGTGTTTTCAAGGAACCGTACAATTTTCCGGGATAAAAAATATCCTATGTCACTCTTCTGGTCATCACTCTTCATCTGTGCAAAAAATCATTCATTGAGAAGAGGATACAATTACAAACCAAACAAAAAAAATCATTAAAATTCGAATTTTTCTCCATTTCCACAGTATGGGGCGGATTAGGCCTTAGTCTACCACGCTGGCCAAGTGCGGATTGGCAGACTTCACATGCCTTCGAGAACAACAAACACACTTGCCCATTTATTTATTTTTTACGACGTAGGTGCTTATTATCCCGCTGATTTCCCTACGAATTAAGTTCGATGGACAGAATTCGATCGGTGTGTCTTTGAGTAGGTTGGCAACTAGATGTAAACGAAACTATTATTATGTCTAATTCCACGCGAGCGATGCGGCCGGAGTCCACTAGTAGGTAATAGTTTAATATGAATTATCAAAGTAAATAACAAAATATGCATTCAGGCGTGCCTCAAGGTTGTAACACTGTTTGAACAAGTTTAACGTTCAGAAATAAGATACTTTTATAAATATACTTTTGTCCTACGGTATTGACTTTGATTGTTTACAATATTAAATATCTCTAAGCGGTTATTAAGCTATTGCATAGATTCTATCGCGGGCCTGGGGGTGGTCTATAGAAATTCCGTTACAAAAAAACCTTACAACTTACTTGAAAAGTGTCGTGCAAAATTTCAGCCGTCGCATCACCTGCCTCAGTGGCGCAATTGGCTAGCGCGTTCGGTTGTTAACTGAAAGGTTGGTGGTTCGAGCCCACACTTTTTCTTTAGTATGGACACTGTTTCGGACATTATTGTTTGTATACCTACCACCGCTATTTTATTTAATAAGAGGCTCACTGAAATTTGTTTTCAGTGCCCACGTCCAGCCCACTGCCAGCCGTCGTGACCCAGACACCACTATTTGGCTACAACGGTACGGGACGGAGGCGCGTCGACCCAGATACCATCCCGAAAGTCAGCGATCCTATATTGCCTGACTTTGACAGTAAGTCTAACTAAATTGGGTATAAAAATAATATTATTAAAGAGCTCCCAACACTAAAAAGACCCAAAATACACTTCAACCTTAAATATTACGAATTATCTCTGAGACTGCCGACGTCATCAGAAGTAAGACAATTTCACGGGCTCGTTTTGGTTTTAACCTTTATATTAAGCTGTAAGTTTGTCCTCCTTTTATTAAAATGTCAGTAAAGGTATAATTTTTACATTTAATGTCATTTAATAAGCCATGATATTTTTAATTCTACTGTGTTACTACGTTACGATTAATAAAGAGTCATGTTCGTTTCAATAATGTACCTAGTTCTTTTTTAAATATTTTTTTATTTGTGGACTCTGGGCTTGATCTTTACAGCTCCTAGGGACGACGACCATACCTGGTCGTTTGTGCCCAGCCCATTAAAGTTAGCCATCCAGGCTTTGAAGAAATCTAGGATTTCTTTATATGTCCTTAAATTCACCCGGATGCAATAGGTACATACATTACGAGATGAACATTCCGTTTGTGAACCAGAGCACAACAGTTGAGGAGGAGGTGCAGGTGACTCTTCGTCCTCCTTGCAAAATCTTAACTCCTTGGAGAGGTCCATGCAAGATATGATATGATAGGCTTTCCAAGTCTGCAGTGGCCTGTGAGGGCTCTGGTCATCATCAGGATGTTCCCACTGAGCTTAACTGCTGCTGAACTTAGCTACTGAGTTCTCGAGCCTCATTAGCCCAGATCTCCAGTGTCTCCTTTATGCATTGGGCATAGAACTGTTGGCGGACTCTAACTAGTTATTCGCAATGTGGTGACGTATAGCTACGACTACATGGTGAGCGAAGCGAGACTGCTAACAAAGTGTGTCGCCGCTAGGCTAGGAGCAAATATTTTCAATATATTTATTTTACATCTAGCTAGACAGTTAACGCGAACTGTTTTTCAAGATGATTAGAATTTTAAAAATATCACTTATCTCATATTTATAGGTTTAATATATTTCAACGACGTAGGCAAGGAGTGTAACAATTTGATAAGCAATATATAAAAATCTAAAAAACTAAACAAAATATATCGATTTCTTCATAACTGAAGCAAATAATTGATTGAGTACCGTATTACGAGTAATATGGTAGGGTATGTTATTATTATGACTCCACTAATACGCTGCGGCTAGTTAAATATAATACTCGAGACTAATAATGTTAGTCAAGCTGCTAAGCTTGATTTTACTATCGCATACTTTAGTTAATATCAAGCACTAAATAGATGTTTAGACGAGAAATGTATTTGTGGTATATCATTGTTACAGACATAAGTGATGTATTCAGAGAGACGCCTGAAACAATTAAGGCAGAACAACATCTGGCTAATTTGACTTATGTAAGTTTTTTTTAATTAGCTTAGCTACATTGCATGCATTACATTACGTTATTTACGTATGATTTTAATCTAATTTTACTATTTTTAATTGATACTTTTCTTATCAGGACAACCATAATTTCTACAACAGCTCATTCATCGGTAACGTGACATACTTCAACGAATACTGGGCCAATATAACAACTCAAAAGCCCAATATTCATGAAGTACTGAGTAATTCGCATC
Organism: Carterocephalus palaemon; assembly: GCA_944567765.1. NCBI lineage: Eukaryota > Metazoa > Arthropoda > Insecta > Lepidoptera > Hesperiidae > Carterocephalus > Carterocephalus palaemon. Next base: position 10,100,166 of record OX155637.1, on the reverse strand, counting down.
GTCGCGCCACGGTAAGATATAAACCTTCTATGACATACTCGTACAATCTGTTTTATTCATTATGTTCTTATCTTGTACGAGGTTTAGTACGTTTCAAATTATTGCGTATCTACCTACCTATACTCTTCATAAACCGCGAATTTGGTCAGGATAAAAATAAATCTGCGTACTCTCGGGCTGATAACCCAATGGTTATATGGTTATTGGTTTGTTTTTCATTCACGCTGATTGCAGCGTAAAAACAATATAAAAAGAGAGTAACGTAAATTTAGTGCATACAGTGTAAAATAATATTAACAAACGTATGCACATGTATGTACATACGAGTATATACTGTGGCAGACACGGTGCAAGAAAATTGTTGAAATTATATTTTTGGACAGTGTTAACTAACATAGGCTACTATGGCTTTATCGTAGAACGCATAAGCCAGACTGGAACCAAAGAAAGAAATGTCATTTCCAAATATATTATACAAGCAGCTTATTACATACATTTTTACCTGTAAGTACATCTTTGATATCATCAGTCCAGCTAAAAGTCAAGTTCACGAACACCGGAGTTCTCAAAATTACCTGGGGGCCTAGACATGTGGCAAAAACGCTAGTAGAATAGAAATAGAATAGATTAACAAATGTATGGGATTGACATTCGCTCACGACTAATTCGTCGCGTTCGACTAATTACACCCTGGTCCGCGTTTATTAGAGGGCCGATTTTGCTATCTTCGATATCGTTTTCGATTAAGTAAATCTGTAACAATATTGGCATTACTTACAATGATCCGTTGTTTCGCTCTGCCTGAAATGACGGATCGAAAAAATCATACATATATCGCAATGTAGGTAAATGAATTAATTAGATTTTATGAAATTAGCATGACGTTAAAAGATTCCTCAAGAAACTATTAATTGCAAATATTAGCGTCCCACTGCAAAGGCACGCTCCCAACTACGATGTCCCCGAGCTTACTCCACAACGCTGGTCCAGTGCGGATTGGCAAAGTGATTACTGGTCAACTTGTGGTGGTGGTTTAATTGCTGGATTCCAATCGGGTGGCTTAACAAGATCGCTTGATACTTGCATTGTCTCGAGTTGCGTGACAATCGCTTCGTCCGACAAGAATGTCATAACAGTAAAGTCTGATTCATACTCATTTTTTTAATTGTAAAGTATTTGTATACCTACCTACGGTTAATGAACGTCACTACATTTTATCTACCGCCTGATAACAAATTTGATGCTACCGCCGCGAAGAACATTGTTGGGCAATCCTTACTTACTAACAGTTATATAAACTTAGAAGTTTTTTTTTTTCACACATTAAAAGGTCCGGTGTGCCCATAGGATACTTTTCCCGTGAAATGGACTGTAATAATCGTGCCAATTTTTAATCAATTAATCCATATCTCAGATTTTGATCGGCCAACCAGCGGGTGAAGCTAGATTTTTAATAGCGGTTATCTTTTGTGAAGCTTGCTATTAAATCTATAGTATAATATATTTAAAATATATTATGTACATATATTTTAAACCATCCCATAATGGTGTCGGTATTAGCAGTAAAATTATCCATGGAAAACAATAAATTTATACGCAGACTGAGCCGCCGGTACAGCTAGTAAATAAGTAAATGTTGACCGGCAGACGATCGAGCTAAAGTTCGACTTTCCATTCTACGGACACAACGTGCGCAACATCACCGTGGCGACCGGCGGGTTCATATACACGGGCGACCACGTGCACAACTGGCTCGCGGCTACGCAGTACATCGCGCCGCTCATGGGGAACTTCGACACCACTCTTACCAACGACAGCGTTGTCAAACTCGTCGATGATGGTGAGATGCATTTTCACAAGCTCTTAATACTCAACATGCAATGTTTGTTACTTGCACGACGAAATATACGTTACGTTGGATTGGATGTTTTCCGTTTGTGTCCAATCCAAATCCAAAATCCAAATCCACTCAAACTAACCATTAATCTTTAGCAATTATAAGAAATTAATTTTCAATCACAATTTCTAAAATTTATAGTAGAGTGGCTTATGTTGATGAGCTTGAGCACTGAATCGTGTTATCGGTTCTAGATAACCGCTGTATTAAATTATGCCTTAGCGAACGAGAAATTAGTGAAGGAAGTAAGGAGGTGGAGCCTTGCCTAATAAGTTTTGAACTCTAGAGGATGCCCGGAACTTTGACGCATGGTATTCGACATTGGGTTTTTGTTTTTGTTACTAGTCCTATCCCACTTATTAATGTAGCTCAACAAATGATTTCCAGTGACACCCTAAGGAACCTTCATTATTATAGAAAAAAATCCAATTCAGTTTTAGTCTTGTATTGATAGATAGATACTAGATAGAACAACAAGCGTTATACAATCGTAACCAATTCGCATTAACTTACAAGCGCATCAATATTGCTCCTGTCCCAAGTAGATTGCGTGTTATGAATATATTCTCGTGTGTGGATTGATTCGAGTACAATTTGTAGCAATTGAGCCGTGCGGTCAAGGCGACAATAGTCGAGCGCAACAATGATTTGATTATGAACTCGTAACGAATAGGCTTCGGTTAGGTTCATTGATTCCTTCTCAATATACAAGGCCGGTCCAATCCAGACAATCATCTCACTCCGCTAACCGTCCACCGTGCTCCACATATATCGGTCACCGGTGAGTGACATGTAAAACGGTGTTAAATGGCACTTTGAATGCATAACCTCCGGTGCAACTAGTGGTATCCGTGCCAGTTTCGCGAGTGCTGTAATCGACAAACTTGTTATTTAATAAATGCATCTGCGCCCTTAGTTGTATGAGCTGATCACCGCGACCCTAACATTAGAAGCGCAACCTACACCGGATTCATAAATGTTACTAACCATATATAAATAGACAGTCTTATTGTTTCTATATTATAGAACGAAGCCATTTACTTCAAACAATCTTGCCTTAACGGAAGATTGTTCTACATTCATTGCCATTGTTATCGCTAGTCCATGTTAATCACTGTAAATGTTTTTAAGTAGAATGACTATTGTAACCTGAATGCTGTAACCATGGACTCAATTAATATGTCGACCTGTATCACGAGTAAAATTATTAATTTTACGCAGTAAAATTATTTCGTGCACTTAGTCCTGAATAAGTTCATTTTATTTGTATTTTTGTTACTTGAAGTATATACTCGTATACGAATACTCAAATTAAAAAACGGTTTGTCTTAATAACCTCCATACCTAGTGCGTCAACCGTATTGTACCGTACGTGAGGTAAATCTGAATCCACGATAATATTAAACTATGTTGCATTTACTGACACTTCATATACATAAAGATCAGTTGCCATAATTGTACTGTAAATATGTATAGTTAAATAGTTGTAATCATATTATGCAATACAAAGTACGTATACATGTCTAAGAGGCGGAAAATATTATGCAATACATACAAAGTACGAGTACATACATGTCTAAGAGGCGGAAAACAAACAAAAAATTGCGGAGGAAAATTACTTTAACTATTTTATTTGTAACGGGAATCAAATTATAATCCATGACTAAATTATTAAACCAATCGTCAGGAACTGCAAATATTGTTAGATATGTGGGATGATACTAATCCAAGACGAAGTATGTGTGTGCACCCGTTTGTACCTACTGTTAAATAAATTCACAATCTGGTGTTAAACAAAAATTTTTAGGAGAGAAGTTCACCGTATTCTGGGAGAATGTGACACTGCAAGAGGACTTGAACAAGACTTTCACGTTTGCCGTGACTCTATACAAGAACGGTGACATCGTGTTCGCGTACAAACACGTCCCGATCCCCGTGCAGTCCATCAACGACAACGAACATCCCGTTAAGGTCGGAATCAGTGACGCCTACCTCAATGACAAGATTCTCTTTTGTAAGTACATAGCAATCATAATAAGATAATTATGTATAAATTAGCGTAATCCATACTAATATTATAAAGGGGAAAGTGTGTTTGTTTGTTTGTCCGGCTTTCACGTCGCAACGAAGCTATTATATGGTATGGTTTTTGTGTGTGGAATTGCGAGGAGGGTGGAGAGTGACGTAGGCTACTTTTTACCGCGGTAAAACATCCCCATGGAAAGATATCGATGTTTTGTTATTTGCTAGATATTTAGTTCCGGATGTTGTTAATAGATGGCGTTAGTAAAATTCATTTGTAAGTTCTGAATTTCGCTAACAAATTATACACTATACAAATGTGTCATATATGATAAACAACTCATTGTTTATTCCCTTTGACCACGCGGGCGGAGCCGCGGGTAAAAGCTAGTTATGTATAGTTACCGATATGGCAATATTTCATGGGGATTACCGTGTTTCGGAGGTGAAGTTAAGCCGTCGGTCCCGGTTGATTTCAATGGTATAAAAATTTTTAAGCCTTGTCGAAGACCTTCGGCTGGCTTGAGAACATTCGCATTCCAGTCTGGGTTGGCCACTAACCCCTCTACCAATCCTGACTCGCCTCTCACTATATGGACTACAACATGTCACCGCACTGGATGTCAAAAGCGGCATCACGCGGTCGCTACTCCCCAAACAGCTCGCTATCGCTATTATTATAAATTGTATTAATTACAATCAGTACTTACTAGTTAGTGTAGCTAATTGAGCTTTAATTGTTCACAGATGTAAGGCGCAAAACGATATACGAGTACCATCGGGTGTCATTCAAGAACTATGAGATATCGAACAACACAATACTGAAACTGACGGCGCTTCCCACCTGCCTGCAATACAACACGTGTGAGTCCTGCGTCACCCATAACACTGGATTCAATGTAAGTAATCCTAATAGACCTGTGATACAGGTTAGTTAAAATGATTTCACATTCACAGTAGGTACTCGCGCCAACGCAGATTAAATTCTAAAGCATGTTTTAAAAAGAAGTAATTGAGGCATTGTGTTTGTATATTTTTTGGAAAACACGCTATATTTCGAATAATGCGCTTGAAGATTGGCATTTGTAAGTAAACGCATGCCAACTATGAGATATAACAACAACACATGTGGTGGTTTATTCACTTACGCCTCACAAAGATAATTTTGACCACGCGTCAAGTATTGTTAATACTTCAATAGCATAGTGGAAGAACAGACATATAATTTTATGTCTCTTTCTGCTTGCTTGTCAGAGATCATATCTCTTAATTTCTTAAATGTCTATTGAAGAATATATTATCATAATACTTTACATAACAGTGAACGATCAAAACGTTATCGTAAACAATAATCGAACGCATTGATTTTGTTCCAGTGTATGTGGTGCCCGCATCTCAGCAAGTGTTCTAGCGGAACAGACAGGAATAAGCAGGACTGGGTGCTTAGGTGTAAGTTGAATATTTGATAAATCTGAACTTCAATAGTCATAGATTTATTATACTAGATAGATTGGCAATGCGAAAGAGAAATAACATGGATACTCATATGTTAGAGCGAGATAGATGGGCGAGACCATTTGCGTACACGCTATAGGCTTGTATTGGCCCAACGTCAGTTGTGAACGAAACAAATTTTGCTTATTTTTCTAAATCTCGCGCTTAAAAACGTACATTTGGTGTGATTTAGACGTAAATAATTATGGTTACGTATGCAGTACCAGGATGTAACTCATCTAAGAAAGAAAATCCACAGAATTATACTTCTCATATGTAAGTACGATTGGAAGATTTAATTCTAAGAAATAATTCAATCCTATTTCAATGTTTGAGAACTTTGAAAACGAAATTATTAACAAATGGATGGCTAATAATATGACATATAAATGCTTTGAATGTATAGGAATTGAATATAAAATATTATCAAATAAGTGAATTTCTAGTATTTCTCACCTCAATCCTAAAGAGATTGACGTACTATTGACAACCGCTTACAGCATATATTTTGCGAAGCCGTTTCCTCTTTATCCAATCAGGTTAAATGAATGAAACTATCGAAACTTATTCATAGAAAATATTCAATTTAGGAATGATATTTATGACTATGATTTATATTGTTGTTTAGATTAGATTATATAGACTTAGATTATATTTGTTATTATAGACTGCGACAAGGCCCACGTATCGAACGCGAGCTCCTGCCCGGCGCCGAACAAGGTGGACGTCCACACGGACACCAACAACACCGCCTACACTACAGACACGCAGGCGAATACCTACCACGACGCTGTTGTTAAGACGGGTATGTATATTAATCTATACTAATATTATAAAGCTGAAGAGTTTGTTTGTTTGTTTGTTTGTTTGTTTGTTTGTTTGTTTGTTTGTTTGAACGCGCTAATCTCAGGAACTACTGGTTCGAATTGAAAAATTCTTTTTGTGTTGAATAGACCATTTATCGAGGAAGGCTTTAGGCTATATAACATCACGCTGCAACTATTAGGAGCGAAGAAATAATGGAAAATGTGAAAAAAACGGGGAAAATTATTCTTCCTTGAGGGCTTCCGTTGCGTGCGCTGCGAAAACGGTTCAAGATACCAAAAATATATGTATGAAAGAATTATTCCTGATGAAATTATCTATATGGCAAAACAACGTTTGCTGGGTCAGCTAGTACTTCCATAATCCTTATCTTATCACTCACATGCGCGCGAATACGCGAACCCACAAGTGTTGGACGACCTTCGCGAATGATTATGCGAAGTTTTCGATGCATTCGAGGTTTTCCAAGTTGTGTCGGTTTTTTGTTACACATCTAAGCGCGCGAACCTTAAACCTTTGCGTAGACTCCCACACATTCGTGTGACCTGCGCACAAGAATGATTAATAACAAAATCTCAAGCAAGACTGAACATTCGTGAACAAGTGTAGGAGGAAGCGTAAATGGCAACTCAACACGCAACGCAATTTGCATACTCATATGCATATCAGTTGTTTACGAATGAATTCCTGACAGCCCTTCAGCACATACGTGCAAACATTCCTACAAATGTCTAACATTTGCACGCATGTGACCGGGGTTATCTTTGTCGGAATGAAAATTAAACACGCCAAAAAACCAAAGATAGAAAAAGATCCAAAGGAAACTTATAGGGGGATAGAGAATAAAATATTAATATTATTTTCAGTACAAAAAATCCTAATATTACCAAATGAAACTTTTGCGTCGATCTGTATGGAGATATTTCGCGGGTCTGATCGGATGATTCTGATGATATACGTTGTGTCCACAGCCACAATGCCTCAAGTCGATCGACAGAGTCAAGCAACGACGGGTGCAGTCGGTTTGTAGACGTCTATGGGTTAGAGATATTTGAATATCTCAAATTTGAATTCGATGCGTATGTTCTGGGAGATATAATTTTGCTCAGCATGTAAATCCATACTAATATTATAAATGTGAAAGTGTGTTTGTTTGTTTGTTTGTCCGGCTTTCACGTCGCAACGAAGCTATTATATGGTATGGTTTTTGTGTGTGGTGATAGTGAGGAAGGTGGAGAGTGACGTAGGCTACTTTTTACCGCGGTAAAACATCCCCATAGGAAGATATCGATGTTTTGTTATTTGCTAGATATTTAATTCCGGATGTTGTTAATAGATGGCGGTAGTAAAATTCAATTTCAAGATCTTATCTATGTATGATAAACAACTCATTGTTATTCCCTTTGATCACGCGGGCGGAGCCGCGGGTAAAAGCTAGTATAGATATAGTTTTAATAGCCTGTCCATTGTCCACAGTGGACACGAACGAAGTGCGAAGAAAGAGCATGGTGCCGGACACGGAGGCGGCGTCGGCGCGCGCGCGCTCGCCCGTGGGGGGCGTGGTGGCGGCGCTGGCCACCGTCACGCTGGTGTGCTGCCTCGCGGCCTGGCTGCTGTACGCGTTCAAGAACCCGCACACGCGCTCCGGACAGCTGCTCATCAAGGTACTCACGCGCCAACCGGCCCACAAACACATCCAGAAAACGACGCCAGCTTGAGAGTTTGTGATCCGGTTGGCGCGTGTTATGTATAACCGCGCCGACGATGGGCCACATCCTCATCTAAGGGGGATAGCGCCGCTGCACGCGCGCCCCCCCGAAGGCCGACCGCTCCCTAGAGAGCTGTTGGACCTTCTTCCCCCCGACCATCTGGGGGGAATTAGCGACTAATGGCTAGTGGGACCGCGCGCGCGTACCGCGTTCGCGACGATCGACTGGCTCCCACGCTCAACAGCGGGGAAGTCACCGACGGGGTTTACCCCTGGAGCAATTGCCCGGATAGAGGGGATCTTCCCTAATTCCGAATTCCCTCAGCGCAGGAGCGCCTACAGCGCCGCGTGAGAGGAGGAAAGGTCTGTCTGTCTGTCTGTCTGTCTGCCAGCTTGCAGTCGCGTCCCGCTCCTGTGATTTCTCGTAGGACGACGTAGGCTGGGCCTGAAGACGCTTGCGCTGCGTGGACGTGGCCGCCGCCGGCATACCACGCAGGCGCCGCGTACGTCAGCCTAGATCGAATATACGAGTAGCACTTATATATGTAAAGTTTAGTGCACAGCAGTAATCGGGATGTCAACACCTTATGTGTGCATCAAGTGTAGTTTAATGCGTAATGCGTGCCTTCTGTACGCGAATACTATACTCTTATTTCATTGGTTAACCGTTATATTACTGCAAAATTTAAAAAAAATGTATTATGTACTTAAATAAAAACTAAAAACGATATATAAATCCTGTTGTTCCGACAGTACCGCCCGTCGCAGTGGAGCTGGCGGCGCGGGGAGGCGCGCTACACCGCAGCCACCATCCACATGTAGAGCCACCCTGCCTACGCCCGGATGCGACACGCAAATTTCGTATCCAGGTCTGCTAATTCCTTCCAGCCAATCTCAACCTTTAAAGCTATAATCATAAATACTGTATACAGAATTTAGCTGATAAAACACATTTTTTGCTATCGTTCAATTAGCTAATCAGCAGGGTAAGTCAATAAGATACATTTGACAGCTCCGATCGTGATTGTCAAACGTATCCAATGAAGTTGGACGATGATATCGCTTAGTACCATAATTATATTTGTACTCAATTTTTCTGATCAGTCAAATTTAGTAAACAATCTTACAGGGTATTTTTTGGCGTATTTGTAATTTCAAAATAATGGTGTAACATAAAACGATTTACGAATTGTAATCATTAATTGATAAATTTACTATTACGTCATTATTTTTTTACTTAAAAAACATAGAACAAGATTGTTTAACAATTATGATAGCTCAAGAAAAACTGAGTATATGCCATGTATTCAAAGTATTGAAGTTGTTAAAATTATATCAGTTAATAGGGCAAAAGGTGATATGAAATGTACATTTTGATTTCAATTAGTTGAGACTGAATTAGCAGACTTGAAGTGCTGGCGAAACTTGCCGACTGACGCAGAACGTTCCGCGTCAAATCTCAACATTCTAGTTGATAAGCGTTAAGACTAACTATATAAGGCAGCTCTGAGTGGTGACTATTGCGGGCGATATAATCTGCGTATTTTAACTAGAATTGTCAGACAAGAGCCCAAAACTTCTAAATTAAACATAACGCATGTATTCCTCGAAGGGCAATGTGGCAACAGGCTGAGGGGTATAATTATCCTTTTTTTTAGCTATGTGAGCCGAAGGTAATATTTGGAAATTTCATGATAAAATAAACAATAAGTCTGCCCGATTAAAGCAGTCGCGTCTGCGGCCAACGGGGCAGTTAATTTAACGACGATATTATAATCAATTTTGAATCGATTGATCGAATTGACATAGTGTTAGTGTGTTGTAGTCGCTGCAATTCCACTTTTGAATGTCACTATTAAAATATTAATGGACAGAGATTACTGATCTGACTACAGATATCTAATAGATGTCTGCCTCACACTCTGTAAACGTATTTTACTTTATATTATTATCTAGCCCTATGTTACATTATTTTGCTTTTGGTTAGATGAATCTCTTATAAGTTTTACAATAGTAGTTGTTAGTTGTTTCCATATTGTAGCAGGAAAAAATGTGACTGTATTTTTTCTTTAAATGATTTTGGTTTGGTTTCTTTATTAATAGATTAACGTCAATTACACAAGACGTTGTTCAACTTTTTCCTTTATAAACTTAAATTTACTGAAAACGTTTTTTTTTTTTAATTTTTATATTTTATAAGCCATGTATGTATATGTACGTGTAAATTGTATAGAAATGTATTCACGGTTATTAAATGTACCATCAACTGAAACTTTATCAATTAAAATTTTGATAATTTAAATTATATTCGCCGTTAAATATTTTACAAAATGATTTATTAATTATGTGAAAGTATATACACAATATTGTATTAGAAAGTAGTAAATTCGAAATTTTTATTACCAAGGATTGCCTCATGTAATGTCTTTACTGCCGTTAAAAACGCTTAAAATTTTATAGTCTTTCCTAAAGTGTTAAATATTTTTCTATCAATTTAATAAATAATTGTAAACATTTTTATACAATATATTATTCAGAACGCACTTATATACAAAAATATGAATCTATATAGTTAAACTTTTGTATGCTGATTGCTTTTATCATGTTAGCCATGTTTTTATAAAAATTACGTTTAAAAAACATATATTACTATGTTTTGTTCTGCTAACCACAGACTAAATTTGGTGGTCCTTACTCTATGCTACTAACTGAACCCTGAAACTACACTATAATAACTATTTACAATACGTACTCATTTAACTAATATCAATCATGGGATCAAAATGTTATGAAACTTTCCTAAAAAACATACACTTAGATTGTAACGTAACATTTATTAATTGTATCCTCTAAGAATTAATTATCATGTCAAAATCGAAGTGTGCTTTCACATATATTTAGTTAACGTAATCTAAGTCCACTGACACGTAAAACACTACTAGCAGTTTTCTTTACAATCTATGTCTAGGTTTGCATTTTACATCAAGCATTTTTCAGAAACCAATTATGTGCCTTTGGGTTTCGTAAGACATGTCTGAAATTCCGTCCTCGTAATTTGTAGCTATATAGGTATATATTATATTGAGAGAAATTTAAGCTTATTTTATTCCAAAGCCATTTTATTTCAGTTGCTTGCACATAATCTTTTTTATTTTACATCCGAAATCCCTCACGCAGGAGCGCCCACAGCGTTGCGAAAGAGGAGGAAAGGTTTCGTTGAATGAAGGTAAATACAAATGTTTCGGGCAAGCGATTAATTAATGTTGATTTCGCCACTCTAATTTTCGAGTTTTTTAAAATATTAACGATATAAATAATGTCGCCACTTGAATATAAAGTACTTATCAACCTTGTGAATGAATGTCCATCAAACTTTCAGTACGAATTTATGAATTAACTTTGTGTCTTACGGAATTCTTAAAATTGTTTGATTATTTGTGTACGTAGTGCACTATAACAACAATATCTATTGCACGATATCGGCTGCAGTGCAGTTGTTTAGTTTATTTTTAGGAAGGTTATATTACAGTGATATTATTGTGTAAAAAATGTTCTATTCATAAAAAAAAATTTGATCTGTTTTCTTTACACTGGTGGTTAAATAAATAGTTTAGTACACCAAAGATCTTGGAAATTTGTGAAACCATGAATTTTTAAATTTGTAAGTTTTTAAAATCAATTTTCTGTTGTAATTTTGCACTGCATGTTTTACTTATTAGAGTAAAGTATTAAATTTATCGTATTTTTACTACATCCAAAAATTATATTTACGTGTAAGGGACCATTTAAATTGTTTTCTTTACAATAAATGTGCCGTTAATGTAAGAATATCTTTTTATTTTATAATCCTTAAACTAAAATAACAGTATGTCCAAATTGTATGTAAGTGTTTATTGATGTGAAACATCTTTAGGCGGAGGGCAAACCAAATTTTTGGCGTGGCGAGCGTGGCGAATATGGAATATTATATACTATACAGTTCCGACAAATGACGGTCGGAAATTATTTTATTAATAAAATATAATAATAAAAAAAATTTATGTTTTTTTTTTGTTTGTTTGTTTGCTTCTGGGCAGGCGACGTGATTGGCCTGGAGATGAGAGAGAGAGATGTTGGCCGCGTTTGGCTTTATATAGGCACGGTCGGGTAGTTGACCGTTTAGTGAGGGTAGCAGCTAACAATAAATAATATCAAGCCTGGATTTTCTCGAAGGGAGTACGCAGACGCACTTTTCACCAGTTATCTATTGCCACCGGGCACTAAACAAGACTCCGAGTTACTACTAGGTGAAATATCTAGTAAGTTAGAAAATCGCAATAATACTTTGGCCTACCTGGGCATCGAACCCAGGATCTCTAGCTTAGCAGTCGCCTTTGCCACAAGACCAACGAGGCAGTCTTTCTTAAATGAGAACGAAGTAGGTACAACAATTATCCTCAACTATTTTGTCCAATAGTGAAAACTCGCATACAGACAAAAAAACACAATGAATTAAGACACGATTGTGCGGAGAACAATGGTCTACCTTACAGGTGGTCGTGCAATTTTATGACATGATACCGGCATTTCCTTCTATTGAAAGCGCGTTTCTGTGTAAATGGAATACTTAATAGCGCTAGTGTTTTTCATCTGGAGTGGAGAAGCCAGAATATTCTGTGGGAAAACAAAAATGCCCCTGGAGGTTGGCGAATGGACACGTAACTTAAGGCATATGGATTCCGCTGTTGTAGAAAATCGACCGGTCTCGATTAGTGGAGGACAGGTTTACATATACGAAAATTATTTTCCTGGCCACACTATTAATTATATCCATGTAGATAATGTAGCCATTCGATCCTGTGGCGCCAGTGCGACAATAAAGAGAGGCGGAATTGGGACGTCGTCTGTTTTAATAGTGCTACATGCTGAGACAAATGAAGAGATCCGGTCTGTGATAGATATTTGGGGTACAAAAAATAACGAGCCAACCGTCAAAAGATTAGAAGACGATACAGAGCTCAAAAGTATGCGTTATCTGTTCAAAGAATTAAGAGTTGTAAATCATAATAAGGCTTGTATTTAAACAGGAAAACATGTTCACAGCATTACAGCAATATTAATAGAGCGATTTTACTCGGCGACATTCTTCCAAATATATTATTTATAATATATATATATAATATACCAGTAAGTCCTAACTATGCAATTTTGTTTGTTCTTATTTTAGTAACAATAAATATGTATAATACGTGATCATTGTTAAAAAAAACTAGATTCATTTATTTAATGTTTAATAAACATTATATTGATAATACAATACATAGTTAGTCTGAACGCCTTATATCTAATCGTAACTTAGCCCTGTTATAACTAATCTATATGTAAATCATTAATCTTTTTATACATATTTGACTAGAGGTTGTCTTCTTCTTAGGAGGACTAGACCTTTGAGGTATTTTAATTACGGATAATTAAGGTTGCTAACTTGTTAGATTTAAATACTTTTGAGTGGTTTACCTACAATAAACCATTGTAAAGATGTCTACAAAGTCTTATAAAACTAGGTAATCATTATAATAAAACGCTTTGGGTAGGATTGCGGAAATTGATTGACCTATTACTGTTTTAATATAATATGTAAGTATTTGCATATTAGTCAGGAACCCTCTAGTTCGTAAACAGTTAGCAACCCTTTATAATTGGTAAATTTTTCATAAAATGGGAAGTCAGAGTTGGCTTGAAATATTGGTCTACGATATACACAAAATTAGTATAGTAAAATACATATGTATGTATTCGCAAATCCTTCAAAAGTTACACTTAATTTGTCTACTACATTTGGCAGTCTGCTACCAAATAGGTGGGCACTAATTAGGCTATGGCTACAATACATTCTGAATACTGATTTGTGCTAGTTGTTAACATATTATTGGTTATTTTAATACTAGATAATATTTTCAATTTAATAATTAAATTGAATTTTATGAAACAATTGGGGGTTGTCTACTCTGTAGTATAATACATTATTTATCTTTTAAGGTTATATATATATAAGTGTAATTATCGTAAACTGTTGACCGACTGTTTCTATAACATATATAACACCTAATAGTTGTTATCATCAGCGTATAATAATATGGCACATTATATTAAAATAGAATTAGGTAGGTTTATCGTTACAACATGTATATATGAACTCGAGCATATCTCTAAACTAAATAAACTTATTTGCCAATTACATATGTAAAATGTCGTAGGTACATCTTTTGGAAAATCATTGGAGGATTGGATTTCTTTTGTAATACACTTGTTTGACGGGCGCAACTTCGCTTGCGTAGAATAAGAAATACCTAGATAAATGGACTATCCATCACATAAATATTTTTCATTTAGAACCAAAGAAGAAGAAAGTGGTACCTGAGATTAGCGCGTTCAACCAAACAAAGCTTTACTAGCTAGCAGTAATATTGATATAGATATATTTATCAAAATATTTTTGCTCTGGGTCTTGTAGGTTGTTCACAATAAAAAAAAACATGTAATTATCACCTGGAGTCAGCTGTGTGACAAATCAGATTGTATCAGAATAAATTCTTGCAATAGTTATAGTTATTCAAATTCTTTAAAACACTAAATATCCTATTTAATAATACAAATAAACTTGCATAATTACGCTCAACTTAATAAGGTAAATATTTCTCCATAGATAAATTTCCTTATAAAAATAAGCTTTACTCACTTAACGTACTTACATTAATCGCACGTACGTACACACGACTTTAACATACCTATATTAAAAGGTAAAATAAACTTTATAAACAGAAATAAGTTACTGTTGTCATCTGACTCTTAGCCGTCTATTAGCCTCAAATATTATAACAAAGTATAATTTTAATTTGTGACACGAAACATTTAAATTTTTTATAAGTCTCAAAAAATAGGTATGTGTTATAGCTAGCTATAGCTAAATGTTAAACTTGTGTATTCACATTTAACATGTATTACAAAATATTAAAACATGATTGCCAGTCTACACTGATTCTGACAGCTAAATTATTTTATCTCGATAAACTAAATGTTGCTATAAGGTAATGCAATTTAATTCTGTTGTATTTCAGTCAATATTGTGGAATTTTAGTATGGCACGGCCTTGAATTTCGGAGTTGGACAGTTTCCTGACCACTTCCTGCGCCTCTTCAGCGGGGAACACCGAGTGGGGCGGCGGTTCGATCTGTAACCAATAAACGTTATCAAACTTATTACTTATCCCTAGCCTAACTTTTCCAAATGTTAAGGTTTACTATTAGTTGTAAATCACATGTCGCCAGAGATTTACTGAAAGAATAGGCAGTTACTTTGCGATCGTTTGTACTAATAATTGCGCAATTGCAATGTATTCTTATATACCTACATGTCACCTATATTATATTGACCAATTACATGATAGGCTTGTTTCTATAATAGACCTGTGTTTTCCTTTTTTCTGTGTCCTATACTTTTTAAGCAGGACAATTTTGTTCCATTAAATATTTTGTTGACAAAATTATTCAGGTTCAGTTCGTAATTTCTAACTGACTTCCAAAAAAGTAGGAGGTACCAATTAATAGTAATTAAGTAAGTAGTAAATAATAATAAGGACTGTTTTTTTGTATGTGTTTTGCCCAATTTCTCGTTGTAGTTGATAAAACATACTTCAGAGGTGGTCCCAATCATAACAAGAACACAGAATACACGACAAGGGTAACAATCTATGTGTTCGTTCTTTTTTTAATGGGAAGGTTTTATCACCGAGTAGGTTTTCTATAAACTTAAAGAAATTCACTCCCAAGAGTGCATTAACCTGTGTGATTTTCGTGTTCGTTGTGCTGTTGATTCCTGATTAAATGGCGAACCATGGTTCTTTTGTTGTTTATCTGTCTACAGCGGAATGAAAGAGGGAGGCCATCAAACTCTCACTCAAAAATCAAGACTAACATTATAAAGGTTGGGGGCACAGGTACCTAACACGAACACTTTCGAACCCTCAGCTATGGCTGTGGGAGGGATCTGTGCCCAACATAACGCCTATGGGTTGTATTGTAGTGTAAGCTAGCTAGCAAACGAATTTATTATTATGTGTTATTATTTTTTTTTTTTTGTGTTATTATTTATGAAGTCTGTTTTTAGACATAATAATAAATTCGTTTGCTAGCTAATCTAAATTAGCAAAAATTTGATCAGCATATTTTTGAATATGGTTTTCGTTAGAATCTTATTGTAGCATCCGAGGTGGTGTGTGTTCATGTAAGTCGAGCTCATTATAATTTCGCTTCAAAAAGATAAGACAACTCTAATGATCACATTATGTTAAATATTAATAAAACTGCCTTTTATCTCTTAGAGTTATTAGATAATAATTACACTGGTAATTAATGTGTCAGAGTAATGGAACAAACATATATTTATACTAGTTGACCCCGCAAACGTTGTTCTGCCATATGAAATGTCAAAGTGACGCGTCGCTTTACGTCAATGAACGAAGGGTAAAAATAAAAACATTAAAATCGTGTTTTAAAAACATTTTCCAGTGGAGCAAATTGTGAATCTAAACCATTCTCGAATCCCTTTGAACACACACGAAAAATTTCATCAACATCTATCCAGCAGTTTAGGAGGAGTTCACTGTCATACACACGTACACAAGAAATATATATATTAAGACTAGCTTTTACCCGCGGCTCCGCCCACGTGGTCAAAGGGAAACAAACAAACAAACACACTTTCACATTTATAATATTAGTATGGATATAGGTTATCTATTATATTATTTATATAATAGAATCTTCGATCAATAATCCACATAGAATAGACTAATGAGCTGTTGAGCTTTTGCCGGTAAACCGTTAGACATAGAATATATCCATCTACCCATCCTCCCTCAATCGACACCTCTCCTCCCAATCCTGTGGCTTCTGATTCCAGCGGTTTCCCGCTGTCTTCTTCAATTCACCAGTCTACCTCGTCGGAGGGCGTTTTCCAAGTCATTTCCTTACCCATCGGTTATCAGTCCGTCGAGCAACGTAGCCTGTCCATTGCTACTTCAGAGATCTTAACTTAGCGAGCTATTTTGGTTACCTTTATTTGTCTACTGACACAAATTGCTCGAATACCTGCGTTTTCAGCAGACTACTGGGAATTCATAGTTCGAAAAACCAAGTACTTTGCAGGGAACCATCACATGCAACCACATTTCTAGTGGCAGTGAGAGTTACATTACTGTTCTTAGATATACTCACATCCCCACATGCGACCAGATGCACCAGTTTTCTTAGCTGCTCGATGGTTCCGTTGGGCACCACCACAATGTGAACATTCATGTCCTCAGCCTTCTTGGCAAACTTCGGCAATAACTTTTCACCAACATCCTCTGTCACCAGAACCACACCATCCTGTGGATATATGTTCTTTTATATTACTTTACACATTATTTGTTAACCACTTTCTTTAGCTAAAACTGGGCACAATTCCAAACTCAATCCCCTTTACAACATCAGCCCTTTTTATAAACATAATGCGTAAAACTTTCGACCCCTTTTTACGAAAATTAAGTTGACGGAGGTGAATTAAATTTGGCACAGTTAGCTCCTGCGCCTACTGGCGGCGCAATAGGGCAAAAGATTTTATGCTACGAATAGAAATATAATTTATTAATATGACAGTAAAATTTATATTTAAATTACGGTCATCGTAGGCACAAAAAGAAAGCTGCGCGGTATGCTTTGGCATGCAGTGTCGGAATGCTTCATATCACGGCATAATTGCCATTAGTAAGCACTTGCATGTTGCGATACCGAAGGATCCCCTGCCGTGCCGCCAGTGGGCGCAGACCCTTATCACTATCTTAGGTTTGACACAAACAAACAGATACAACAAACCTATACATACATATTTAATATTGGATTAGCTAGATACAATAGCATATTTGTCACATGTTACTTTGATCTACAGATTAATAAGTATAGGACTACCTACTGTTATAAACATTGGTTTTTTATTAATTCACCTTAAAATAATTCGACTCAGGTGGGATTCGAGCCCACCCATGAACATCTTGTAGTATGAATCCTGCTCGGCACAAAGATTTTTCCTGAGGTTATGAAAATCTCATTGCTCCACAATCTACAACTTGTACAAGGTACAAAGATGGAGATGTTTATCGTAATTATTTCAAGCTACGCTACGGGTAACAACAATTGGGATTGGCAATCCAGGAGTATATGAAGAAGCGTCACCTTAGCGAGGCACTGCAAGGAACGATGCAGGGAGCGAGAGGTAGTGCCAAAGTTGATTACGACGTCAACGGGCCCTCCACACGCATCGGTCGTACGCTCGATCAACTGGCGCTCGTACAAATCTTCTGTCCACTGCACTACATTAATCCTAGCAAAAACATACTGGTTTATAAAGTTATTTTGCATCATCATTGTCATTATGTCAGACAGAGTACAGTAGTATAAAACACTACAAAAAGTTATTAGTTATATAAAAATACCAAGTGAAATATTAAATATTATATTAAACTTACATGTCTTTCTCTTTTGCCAAAAGGAATCCCTCGTCTTTTAGAGTAGCAACAGTAATATGAATGCGGTCCTTGTTTTGGCCGTGGCTCAAGAAGTGTGTAGCAATACGCAGTGCCCATAGAGCTAAACCACCAGTGCCAACAATCAGTAGTGTGGCCTTATCTTTATGATTGGGCCCTTCTAAAACTTTCTTCAAACACTCGCCGGCTGAATATACTGTGTTTGTGGCGAGCAAAGCACCAGTTGGCAGCATTGCTGCCACACTCAAAGGTAGATTATCAGGAACCGGTACTAGACACTTGAAATCTGGTACCACAATATAATCTGCATACCCATGAGGGACTCCTTCATAAGGGTACAGTACAATTCTAGTACCTTCATTTATGTCATCAGTACGCTCTGCACTTTTGCCAATGGCATCTACAATACCAGCAACTTCATAACCAGGAAACAAGGCACCATCTTGAATACCAATATGAGCTGGGGTCGAGGTGTGAATACCAAAACCTTCCAATTCACCAGACAGACTTCCAATAGAAGAAATCGATGATGTACTGCAAACAGATGCTGAGCGTGTCCTGGTCACTCTGTAGCAGGCCCCAGCATATACAACTCTTATGCGCGCACCATACAAGGGCACATCAGGTACTGGCACATCAAAGCTGAACACACATTCTTTGAGGGTGGGCCCAGGGGACTCTATAGACACCTGCCTGCAAAGCTTGCTCATTTTTCTGGATTCTACAAATAAATAACTATAAATTAGTTTAGATTTTCTTTAAAGCGCAAAGGATTTTAAAAGTAAGTGACTTTAATGAAAACATTTATGACTTAGTTAAGCAATTTATTTTAAGCAAATATGCAACATAATATAGTTACTCCTCAGTTCCCCTTACAAACCCATCCAGAAAATCGCCACCGAAACAGAAAATCTTTAAAATTTGGCTACAATTTCTTTATCCCACTTTTTTTGGGCACAGTTTTCCTCTCAGGAATTAAACATACCAAGATAACTCTATTTATATGTCAATATGAGAAACTATACCAAAAGGTGCTATATATATATATATAACATCAAAAAAATGGTTAAATCAAATCTTTACCTTTATATCACTGCTTCACCAAGACAAATAACTTCAAATCCAAGCTAAAAACTATATTTAGAACAAGGCTTTTTTTTATCACACTAATGGCTGTGTAGTGTACGACTGAATCACACTCGTCGACTGCTTTAAACAAGGACATTGAACGAGCATCGATCACACCACTGATGAGTGACCAAACAAAAGAATAGGTACATATTACTAAATTATATAAACATTGATATGACCTTCCTATAGCATGAAGGTCACACTGTGCCAAATGAAATCAACATTTGGGAATTCTCATAACATAATGCTGGTATAGATGAGCAACAACAACAAATTTTACAAAATCATATTCACAATAATGAACAATGAGATTTTCACAACTCATGGAACGATTATCAAGATAGAAATCTATTAAAACATTGTTATTTCACGTACCTGTACTACAGAGCACTTGATTGGATAGTATAGACTTTAATTATCACTCATAAATTATTGGTACGTAGTACAAAATGTACGATTACGATGGTTAAAATTATGAATTATTCAATTCATTCAATCAATTCAATTCAAGTGTTATTTTTTTTCTCTAATTTAATTCAAATGAACCACAGATCTAATAGTAGTAACAATATCACTGTTGGCCTTGTTGGCCTTTAACAAAAAGGAAAACTTACTGTGACTAATACCAAAGACGTCTAAAAGTCTGTAACTAAAGGGCCCCACACAAAGCCCTGCTTGCAGGGCCCTGCTTGCGGTGCCCCTGCCAATCGTATCATGTGTGTGCATGCAGGGACGATTTTTTAATTGCTCATCCTGCCAGCCCAACGCACCATCTCCTCACTCCAAACACTGCAAGCAAGGCCATTATGTCGTACGGTCGGACCGATTTTGTTTCAATTACAGATTTATAAGTATGTATAGTATTTAATAATATGGTGTATATCTAATCTGTGGTTTCTACTTTTCAACAATAAATGTTTGGTTTTCTTCGTACGCCGTCTTAGTTTGTTTTGATTTTGTTGTACTATGTATAATTTATGCAATAATTTTATATGATAGTTATAATAAAGTTACTATCTCTCATCAATATATATTTTTTTTTCAATTTATTGTGTCACCATTGTCAATAAATCTTCAAACTGTGACTCATTCATTCTTGTTCATAAAGTCATCAGGTTGTAATTCTTATTAATTCTTTCAATTTAATGGCGTGACTCAAATGACGCAAGATCTCTACCACAGAACATAATATCTCTACCTAGTCTGTGGTCGCATGATTTGCAGGGCTTTGTGTGGTAACATCCTCTGCGGCAGGCCCTGCAAGCAGGGCTTTGTATGGGGCACTTATTACTTAACTGCGAACCATAGATAGACGTCTCACAGCTGAGCATGGTTCTCCCTCAAAGACTAATCTGTGAGTGGTCTTGAGCATAATCCACTATGGTGCCCCAATTCGTTATAGGTGGAGGGTTAGTGGCAAACCCAGTGTCTTCGAGAAGGCCTAACGATTGTTTTCACTATTAAAAACAATCAGGACCCTCGGCATAACGTGCCCTCTGAAACACGGTAGTGCCCATTAAAATTATCCACTAGCGGTCATCCATCCACAAACTGACCGCACCCGTCGTTGCTTAGTGCATTGAATCGACGGGAGCCGTTGGGCTATGGACGCTTTATTACATAATTCCTAAGTCAAAAGAGAGGCTGATGCCGATGTTCGCGCCTCTCTTTCGAAGTAGATTGATCATATTGTGGGAAATGTTAGGAGACTCTGCAGTGATAGCTCCAAATCGCTTCGTTGGTCACGCATGGTTCCCCATAAAATGGGAAAAGTTCAGTCATTGTTTTAAAAGGTTGTCGTGCATTTAGTGCATGCTTAGCTTTATCCGAGAACTAACTTTTCAAAATAGTTCAACTCTTATTTTGTATGTGTAAGCGGGACACACGAAGCTAAAGCTCTTTTTGAGCCTTTTCAACGTTTGCCATTCGTCTACAAATGTATTTTTAAAGCATTTAAAATAAAGCATGTTTTTTTGGATTGGCATGGATTTTGCAGTAAACCCTTCGGTTACGTAGTCTTAAAACCCATGGTATTAAATTAAACATAATCAGCAAATTGCCAAATCTCCTTAATTTCCTTCCTCTTTTTCATTTTATAGGTATGAATAATTATTATATAATTCATTTTATATTTTTTTATTCGGCATGTAAAAAATGTAAATGGATGGCAATTGGCAATGGCAACATTGGTTGGCGTGGGTTTTGGGTTTCGGTTTGTGAGTTATTGTTAGCGTGGGTTGATCATTATTTAATAGGATATTCTGGATTTTTGCAATAAAAAGTGATATAGTGTTAAAAAGAGCACTCAAATAAGAAAAAATGCTGTGTAGGTAAGTACAGTGCTTTACATTTTTGAAGAAACGTGAGAAGAGGAGCGACATTTGCATTGTTATTGATTGATGTCATTTGGCCGGAGTGGCTATTCTTTTTTATTGCATCTCGTTTGCTTGTAATTTATATATAATTTTCGGATGCTTAGTAAAATAATCTTTTGTTTAAGTTATTGTACTTGTGTCTCAAGTTTAAATATTTTATTTTTATATAATGATTTTACTACAAGAGTAGTGTTCGTGAGTTCCGTGTAATCCCAGTTAAGTGCGTCGGACCGCTACTTTGGAGGCAGCTCCGTGGGTGATAATGGTGGGATTCCGTGGGATATGTGCTATAATTCGAATTTATTTTTATCCACTTGAAATATATGAGGATAATCTAATAGTGATTTTAAATTTTAATTCATGACTTGATACATTTATTACTGTTTTGCTACATTAGTTGTTTATTATTCTTTGAATAGAATTGTTCAATAAATAATATAATTGTTCGAATAATGTCCATTTTGAACTGTCCATTTACACCAAAGTATAATCTTTTGTGTAAATGGTGATGTATTGATACAGGTTTTTGATCTAGATATATTTCTCCTTAATCATGTAAAAAAATTGACAAAAGAAATATGCATAACATCTTATATATATATAACTTATACATATCTAAGTATTACCATGAAATTGTAACTTTTATTTTATGTAATATTTCTAAAATTGTGATATGAACACATATATAATATTGATTTGGTTAACTAATTTTAAACTATATTTAACAACATTAATATACATACCTGAACTACATTTAATAATAGAGTTTAACATTATAATTTTACGAATTATGTTGACCATGACATTGTCTTGATAACCTTTGGGAGTTAAACTAACATCACCTGTAGGTACTATACACATATATTTATTGCTACAGGTTTTGGATTTAGGTTGGTTCATTTAAGTTGGTTTTTAAGCATTGATCTTCTGCTTGCCCGTGAAACCTGATCAAACAAACATAACTTTATTACTGACTTATTGATGTATTTCACCTACTTCATGTAAAAAATTAGACTTAATGAATATTTCATTAAGTCTAATTTTTTAACATCATAAATTACTTTTAGCATATCTCTGAAACACACACTACAATATTTCTAAATTTAGAAATATTTTTTTCTTTTTTATCTAATTTTAGAAATAATTTATTATATAACAAATTTTAATATACATATATATATATATACAGTAGAACTTTGTTAAGTTGAATCTCGATAAGTTGAAAACCTCCCAATCTCGAAAAAATGTTCTGTTCCCTTCCCATCAAACACCAAAACCTCCATTACTCGTCCTCCTTTAACATCTCCCATTACCTCCATTTACATCTCAACCCTATATTAGAAATAAAAATCGAAATAATCAGTGCATCCCTCCAAGCCATTTTGATTCATGTTTTCCCTCCATAACTCGAAAAATTATATTTTACCTCTGTATCTCGAACATAGCAATGTTTTATTTTACAACCTCTACAACTCAATTATTTGAGACACATTACTTCTATAGTTCCAATAAAAATAAGTTACTGACTCCCCAATAATTTCATTTTGCACAAATTGATGTGTATTGCAGTAGAACCAGACTACTTCTGACAATATTTCACTGGACAACAAATGACTTGCTTCACTATCAAAACTAATAAAATGAAAAACCTGACACCAAGCAAGCAAAAATGTGTTAATTTGGGTCATAAATTCTTGGTAATTCTATTCATTGTATACTCCTAAATTGCTTTCTAAGAAACAATGGTGTATGTAAGTACCTAAGTACTAAGTAAAGTAAATAAGTAAGTAAGTAAAAAGTAAGTTGGAACCTGTATAAGTCAAAAACTCTATAACTATAATTTTTTTGGCGTCTCCCTTAATTTTCGACTTATTCGAGGTTCTACTGTATATGTTTAACACCTAATATACCTGAACTACATTTAATGATTGATGATAACAGTTTTTTTAATGAATTATGTTGACCATGACATTGTCTTGATAACCTTTGGGAGTTAAACTACTATCACCTACAAACTGATTGGGATCAGTTCAATGACATGATATCATACCCAATGTCAGCTAAAATAAAACTATAAAATAATCTGAAACTTTCCAGAAAAGCATTTTTGATTTGAATAACATAGGTCACCTTATGTTTATATTCAAATTGAGTATCTTTACAATTCAAGTAAGAACACATCAATGTGAATTGACAACCACATAATCATTTTATGCACATATTTTTACCTAAAATATTAAGTTAAAAATATGTGCATACCTAAACTTACAACAGGATAAATTAATCTGGATGTTTCTAAATAAACTGATAATAATAAATTTAAATTGATCAATGATTGCTGAGCTTTTAATATAATATGCTGTAATTTTCAGCAGTTACTAGAATTTTGGCCTGGCGAAAAATTTGCTAAGTTTTAATAATATTTCTTATGTTTGTTTATGTGGGCATTAAAAAATATGCGAGTGATATTTAATGATCTCATTAATTCATAATTCTGAAAAAATAATCAAGTAGTTAATTTTAATTGAAGACAAAACAGTTATTATTACAAATTGTGATGTTTGTATGCAAGATAAATGATTATGATACAGATGGAAAAATTATTAACCTAGAATAGCATAATGAATACTATCAATCTAGGAGAAATACATAAATATAAAGAAATATAGCTCTCACTGTGTGATCTTCCAAATGTATAGCATTTAACAAACAAAATTAGAAACTTTTAGTCCACAATTATTTTAAAATTATTTTACTTGATTCACATTCAATTCAAAACAACAATTCATACCACTTATAAATTATATAAGCATTAAAAAATGAATGTAGAACTAAAGTCGGAAACCCATGTGATCTAGCTTTTAAAATTTATAACATCTAGTCTGTTGAATGTACCCAATACACAATGGCTACTATGTTGAATATAGTATTTATAGAAAAACTATGAATTGATTTTATTTATTTTGTTCTAAATACAGTAGAGTAGAGCGTCAATTATCATAACGTAGTTCATCTCGACAATATTTCCTAAGCATTAAATTCTACTTATAAATATGTGTGTGCGGTTCTTTTTGTTTCCTATGCTGTATACATTCCTACTTAATATATGGATTATATATGAGATTCATGAGATTATTTTGTTTAATTGGAATAATAATAAAAGTATAGGTACTCATAGTTAGACTATCTGAATACACCAATTTTTTAACATCAACGTTGTCTCCCAATTAGTATGGATAATCGACGCTCTGCTGTACTTAAAATTATTATTGTTTCCTTTTGCTGTTGCTAGTTTTTAATTGCTGGGCTATATTGCGTTGTCACAGGTTCAAATGTTGGCCACAAACCAATTATTTTTAGGTTATTTTTTTTGAATAGTTAAATGAAGTGTTAAGCAATGATAGGCGCGACCATTTTGTGGAGATTAGACTGCTAGTGGAAAATTATCATGGGTGCTACCTATTTAAACGTCCTTGGGTGCTACCATGTTAGGAGGAGGGCAGTTAAGCCACCAATCCGCATTGAAGTAGCATGGTGGAGTATGCGGTATGAGTATGCTTGGATATCATGAATGATACCGACAAATCAGTAACAACTGGAAAATGAAATACAGCGATGAATCTAGTAGATTGTGCTGAGCAGACGAAAGAGTAAAATTGCCAGAATTGGTCGCACCACCTGACTCATTACGATCATTGGTTTATAGGATGGGGAGTGATACTAACCGTGTCCATATGGCTTGGCTAAATAAATGAGTTTTAAAGAAAAATTTTTTGTTACAAAGCTATAACTTTATTTATATTTCAATCACTTAAAATACAACAATCAATAAGTGTATATGTAGGCATATTGAATTGGAAGCAAGTTTCATTCAATTACCAAATGAATAGATTAGAATAGCTTAGCTTCTCTCTGCTTAGCCCAAAGGTTGACTGGCAGAAAATGCTCTTAGCATTAAGTCCGCCTTTTGTACCATATTTAGGTATAATAAAGCGTTTAATAAATAAATAAATAAATAAATAAATAGAAAGGAGTGTCGAATGTTCTTAAGCCAATCTTACCGTATCCTGCAAAGTACGGAAGCGTCCATGACATTTTGCCACTAACAGTCGCCTATTTACATTACTACTACTACAGAGGTTTTCCATATTATATTAAGTTGAACTTGTTATAATTCACTTAGATTGTTTTTTTCGCTATTGATGCAATTCTGCCTATGGCAATTATGCCTCCTATGGGACCGAAGATCACTTACTGTGGTGTAGACGTTGTGATCATGCTTAGCACATCAGCGCAAAATATTTCAAAATTGTCATGCAGGTCATCTGAAATTAATAATATTTCGTTTATGTATACATATATATGCACTTTGTGCTTAGCATGATTGTTTTGTCTTTTTCATATGTTAATTGAATTTCTAAACATATAATACTACTAGCTGTTGATTTGCTTGCGCTTGACTATTATCAAGGTGTTTTAAGTTTCAACTACTGCTTGCTTCAAAATTCAATATTTTTATCCTTATTTATTTTTTATTATATAAATTAAATATTATTATTTTATACAATATTATTATTTTTATACAAGGCTTCAGATATAATAACATTGCGATTCAATACTGACCCATGTATAAGATATATTCGAACCTGCTGCGACTCAAAGCAGCAGTCTGGCACAGACCACAACACCATGGAGTCACCCCAACAGTTAATTCACAACTCAAATGTAGGTATGTACACATTCACTTGACTGTAAAATTGATATAAATTTTCTGTTTTACAGTAGCAACCGTGAATGTTGAAGAAAAGCTACTTAAACCTAGAAACTCAGCAGATTATTCAAGGTAAGTCATTCATATCGCCGTTTATTTAATTATTATTTATATATATAAAGTAAATTTTTTCAGTACGTAAAATGTACTCTGAAGCGAATGAAAAATGAAACGTAACGACAACAAAGACAGATTTAGGGATGCAACGATACATCGATGCTTGCAAATTATGTGCATGTTTGCAGAAAATCTATGAATCAATCATAAACATGGGATGTAGGTACATGGTTCGTAATGTACGTAAAACACGATAAAAGATACGCGAATATTTCTAGTTCGTTTGCTTTTTAACAGACGCTTTTTATTAAATGTTGCATCCCTACTGACAAAAGGAAGTAGGAAGCTTGTATCGGTTAAATATATCTATAATTAAATTAATTATGTACTAGCTTTTACCCGCGGCTCCGCCCGCGTGGTCAAAGGGAATTAACAATGAGTTGTCTATCATATTTGTGGTGGATGAATAGTTTAAACCAAAACTACAATTTATCCAGCGCGAATTCAAAATTCAATTCAATTTATTAGTTATGACATAATTAATTTACATGTATATCATTTGTTAGCGAAATACAGAACTTTCAAATGAATGTTACTAACGCCATCTATTAACAACATCCGGAACTAAATATCTAGCAAATAACAAAACATCGATATCTTCCCATGGGGATGTTTTACCGCGGTAAAAAGTAGCCTACGTCACTCTCCACCCTCCTCACTATCTCCACACACAAAAACCATACCATATAATAGCTTCGTTGCGACGTGAAAGCCGGACAAACAAACAAATAAATAAATAAACAAACACACTTTCACATTTATAATATTAGTATAGATTGTAAAAAAGAAAATGGGAACAACAATAATCTACGCATGTAACTTATAAAAAAACGTAATTTTATGGTATAATAATTTACTTTTGAGCATCCTGTCCACGGTAGCGTCCATAGCCCAATGGCTCGAGTCGATTCAATGTGATCGAAAGAGTTAAGCAACGACGGGCGCGGTCGGTTTGTGGATGGGTGACCGCTAGTGGCAAAATTTCATGGATGCTACCGTGCTTCGGAGGGCACGTAAAGCCGTCGGTCCCGGTTGTTTTCAATGCTGGAAACAGTTGTCAAGCCTTGTCGAAGACCTTCGGGTGGCTTGATAACATTCGACATTTCATTTCATTTCTTGTTATTCTGTTACTTAGGTTGACAAGATGACGCAGCAGTACAGTCTGCGATGGAACAACCATCAGCCAAATTTTATATCCATGTTCACCACGCTACTGAATACTCAGACACTGGTGGATGTCACTTTGGCAGCCGAGGGAAAGCACTTGCAAGCACACAAGGTTGTGTTGTCAGCTTGCAGTACTTACTTTCAGGTATGCTTTAAGAAAACGATTATATTTTAACTATTTTTAACACTTATTCATCTGTAGTAGTCTAAAAGACTACTTTGACGTAATCAGTTCGTAAAATTTTAAGAATTTCAGATGCAAACATGTTACTTTTACTCTGGGAAAAATGTTTTCAACATGTACTATCAGCCAAATTTATTCGTGACACACTGTGCACACAATGGGGAGTATCGCGTGTGAATTTGCCGCTAGAGGCGCTTGTGTCGCGTGAGGTCCAATAAAATTCATTTTTCATTTCATAAATTTTAATTTCTTTAATTTACCTGTTGAAAAGTGATCTCCTTCGTGAAATCATCGCAAATATGGATTATGCAATTTTTTATAATGAATATGGTGCACCACCATTATTGTGTTATGTTTTAGAAGCTGTTGTGATAATGTAAATAATTAAGATTATCTTTTTCCTTTTATTTTATTTCTCTCTTCACTTTCTTGGTTCCAAGAAAATTGACTAGGTACAACTTTTGGCTTTATTTATAATATTCTCCTAGCTGAATATTTGTGAACAGAAGAGATACAAGATGTGAATGTAACGTAAAAATTATTCAAATCAGGATGAATAAGAAAGATAATTCTTAGGATTTTCTGTATTTAATTCTTTGGGTAACACATAATCCACGGGGTTAAATTGTTTTTTACAAACACGAGTATGTTTTATCGGAGTCTAGTTATTCCTGCTAATCGCCACTAGCAACTGTTTTAAAACAGTTTTATCTTTTGGAAAAATGTGTCCTCCTTTTTTTTTCCGAACAAAACGGAACTGCACAACATTGCGGCATAGCTATTCGATATGATAGATAGTTATTAATAATTAATAAACATAATGATATTTAAGATTTAAAACTTTCTTTTGCCGCCGATCTTATATAGTCGCCTTTGACAGCTATAACTCTAGACCTTACTCAACAGTGGCGCCAACTGGTGAGCAAAGAAACGATAGTCCCCATTCGTTTGAATTTTAGGAAATCGATTTGTTTTGTTCTCTAATAACCTATTGCACATAGGACATTTTAAATATTAACAAAAGCGTTTTAGCGTTTACATGTTTTCCACATTTTAGCTGTAACATCATCACACAACCCTTATACACCCCGAGAATATTATGAAGAAGTCTCAGGCATGCAGGTTTCCTCACGATATGTCCTTCACCGTTATAGCAAGTGACATTTAATTTCTTAAATCGCACAAACTTAGAAAAGTCATTGGTGCGTGCCGCTGGGGTTTGAACCCCGACCGCTTGAGTGACAGACGAGCTCGATAGTCACTGGGCTGTCACCGCTTACAGTAACATAAACACACGAAAAGGCTGAAGTTCTGAAGGCACAAGTCAGGGTTTACAAGATTACTTCCTAGGCAGCTATTTTTATATAAGAATTGTTTTGACTATTTTCCACCTAATTGCTTTTGAATGGTTGTGAGATATAAGCTTATGGTGGTGGTCACCAATCAATTTAGCCGATAGTAACGTGAATAAAACTAACCAACTAACAATTATATTTTAATCTGCAATAAATATTTTACAGGCACTGTTTGTTGACAATCCCTCGAGACATCCGATTGTAATTTTAAAAGATGTCACCTTCGCCGACTTGCGAACCATGGTAGACTTCATGTACTATGGTGAAGTTAATGTTACTGAGGAGCAGTTGCCTCAGGTAAGTGAAAACATACATGAACACATGATCCTCATTACATTGGTGGACAATGTGTATTTAGGCGAAGTAACAATAACATTTTATTGTGTCTATGGCGTCCGATAATGCATAAAATGATGTTATTTTTATGTATTATATTTCACTGGTACAATTCCAGATAGGTCATACATACATATCAAATATAAAAAAAATTTAATGGATGCAGTCCCGAATATAGTCAATATTTCTTCATTTCACCATTTTTTCATTACTCCTCGCAGATCTTAACTTTACCTACCAAATGAACTCTGTATTATATATATTACTACCTATATTCTAAAAGATATTCAGTAAAATATACTCTCAGTATATTTCTTATAAGCTAATTTTCAAAATGTGTTTTGTTTATATATTCGCAATAAAAATGAAACTAAATAATCTGTTCTCAGGTTTTAGACACGGCTAAACTCCTTAAAATTAAGGGTCTCACCGAGATGCCTGACTCCACATCATTGACGCGCTCTCAAGGAAACGCAGCAGATTTCCAGTCGCCAGGCGATTCTATTGAATCTCAAAGGCACTCCACATCACCAGCTGCATCGCCAAGGAATAGACAGAAAAGGTCAGTCAAACAACGTGACACGTGATTTATATATATTAAGATTACTTCCATGTTCTTGGTGTTCAATAAAGAATTTGGACTTTTGATTTCATCATTGACTTTTATTTTGATAGAATAGTAATATTTGTGTAGGCGCAGGAAGAGTTCGACGGGATCGACGTCGCTCAACATGGTGGGAGAAGAGAACCGGAACGAAGAGGGCGGCCAGGCGGTGGACGTGGTCCGCGGCGAGTCCATCACGCTGAGCAGCGTCCCGCAGCAGCGGCGGCTGCGCGAGTACGACGACCGGGTCGAGAATACACAACAGGTACCGTCTAGGCCTCGACAGGCCTATCGATGCGAAAACATCACAACACACAGAAAACAACACAATTGATACATCCATGTCCCACAATATTCATGTATCACAATATTCGCTAAAATCTAAATCTATGAGCCGCCATCTTTGTAACGTCAATAGTCAGTTTGACACTAAATACTACGCTGATTCCAACGATTCCAACTGATTCCACTTGTCCGTTTATAGCTTTCCAATCCTACGAACTTCGTAAATAAGCGACATTTCACGACTTATCTGCAACTAATTTGACACGGGCGAAGCCGTGGAGAAAGCTGTATAGAATGGTCGACCGTAGTTTTGTAAACATCTACAGTTCCAATAAAGGGCGACAAAGATTTTTCCTTCCGAATTAATGTAGATTTATTGCTCAAATGAAATTTTAACTTTTCAGGCAGGAGAGCCTCACAATCTTAATGTGGAACCTATGACGATGGAGAACAATCCTATGGTGATACCCCAAGGTAAATTAATACATCATTTCATAGCTTATTAATTATTCACATTCTGTTTGCTTGTGTTCTGCTTTGCTTTAATCATCTTGAGATTTTTCACTAACAAACATTATTTTTGAAGTATAAGTACTTTATCATAAAATACTTATATTTTAAAAATCATTAACGGTATCTTTGCAATCTTCTTTCCACCTTGGAGATACTCACGTAAGCCCGATAGTTTAACTTTTTCAAAGAATTGGTCGCCAAGAACTAATAGAAGTAGATTCGTTATGTTGTTTTTCATCTCATTTCATCATCACATAGCTTTGTTCTTAATTTTTTCTAAGTTATGTGTTGTTATTTTATCATA
This sequence comes from Carterocephalus palaemon, assembly GCA_944567765.1. NCBI lineage: Eukaryota > Metazoa > Arthropoda > Insecta > Lepidoptera > Hesperiidae > Carterocephalus > Carterocephalus palaemon. The sequence goes on along the minus strand of OX155637.1, from coordinate 10,068,517 downwards.
ATAAAACTTGAAGATGGCATTAAAACAAAAAATTGTATTCATAAATTTGAAGCTCCGGGCTCTACGTTTTTATTTTCCAGGGAAGGGAGATCAATGAAAAGTATAGATCTAGCTTAAAGCTTTTATTTATTGCAGAAATGTGTTACAAAACCATTTATCTCTCTTCCCAGGAGGGCAGTGGAGTATGATGGAGCATACATACCCCCGGTATTCAAACACCTGCATCGGAGGCAATGGTGGACTTCAAACCGATCCTGGAATGTATAATGTTATTAACACCCACATGGACTCTGAGATGAATGATTACGGGCACGGCCTCAACGTGACGGGGCCCTCGCCCGGACCCAGTTGCGTGACGGAAACGCAAAACATCCAAGAAGCTATCCCGACACCGGTGCCTAAGCGTAGGCGGACTACTAACCCTCAGTCGGAAGAGAACTTCCAGAGAGCTCTGGAAGCCGTCCGATTCGGAGGTATCGGCTTTTGTAAGGCGGCAAGGTTGTTTGGCGTTAATAACAGAACTCTGTGGCTGGAATATAAGAAAAAAGGTTACCCTAATAACCGGCCTAGCATAAAAAGCCGTATCAAACGCGAACATACGACGCCTCCACCGGAACACAAAGATGATAACGCTCACCCCGAGCAGCAAATGGCCTTACTTTGTCCTCCTCATCCTGTCCCGGTGGGCTTTATCGACTCCCGCCCGCTCGATTTTCCCATTCAAGGCGTTCCGCATAGCTCCCCCTTGAATATTTTAGGGGTCAATTTCAATTCAATGCAACAATAGAACGCGGCTAACGGGGCGCCAAACGACGTGCCGGATTCCTTGTGACCTGAGTGTCAAGGCGCGGACAAAGGGGAGGACCCCCACGCGCCTTCGCCGCTCGATCCAGTAGCACTCCAGCCGTCCGTCGGAGCCCCGTCACTTGCAGCCCCGTCCCGCGCGACCCCGCCGCTAGAGACTGCACGCGACACCGCCTGCGGTGCCCTCATCTACACGACGCCGCCTTACGCGGCCACGTCGTACTCGTACACGCACCAATATTCCGCTTCCTATGCGGAACCGTCGTTTGCGGTTCCAGTTTTCACTGCGCAGTCGATAGCGCCGCAGTCGCTCACGTCCCATACATTTGTGCCTCATTCGTTCGTGATTCGGTCGTACACGACGCAAACGTTTGCTCCTGCGCCGTTTGCGCCGCTGTCGCTTACGTCGTCGTCGTTCGTGACGCCGGTTTTCGTGAACCCGCGACCGGATTCGCCGCCAGTCGCGCTGCCGTCGTACGGCCACGAACAAGCGGGCGCTGCCTCGGTCGACACGGCATGACATGTTTACGATGCACACGTTTATGTAAATATGTTACCTTTATTGTCCAGTATTAAACGGGGCTCGGTCTCTTTATCGATGTATTTTAGTGATTTACGGGACGTTGGATTAATCCTTAGGCGTCTATTTGCCATAAACAATAACGTATATTTAGATCTCAGTAGTAAATTAAGTAACTGAATCTGTAACGGCTTTTTTTACTAAGCGACGTGCGATTCCGTAGCGTAAAGTAACAATAAAAATGTGATAGTGACTTTATTTTGTATTGTACGTTCGTACGATGCCCTCATATCATCAACAACCTCAAAATTTTTACTATTTAGTCTTAAGATACTATGAGAAGGCCGGTTATATTCAGTTTGTCAAAACTACCTCTACCTGAGTATTCTTTCGTATATATTATTACTTTTGTATTATTTTAGCAGCTACCAAAAATAGGTCAATAATGTTAACTGTGATTGACAGTACCAGTGAAAATTTATGTAAACCATGTTCAGTGAGAAGTAGCGTTAACGTGCAAGTCGGTGCTGTCATATGAATATCCGCTCAAAAAAAAAAAATGTTCTATTATCTGGATTCATTTAACAAGCTCCATCCAGATCAACGCTTAAATGTGTGATAACATCAATGCCGTTATCTTGAAAGATTAACTAATAGATGAGAACATTCAACTTTTGGTATCGCACAGCACTCGTATTGTTACTTACTATAGTTTATTTTTATTTTATCATAATCAACTGCAATGTTATTTTGATTCGGCCCATATTGAGAATGTAGTAGTTACATGGGTAAAGACTACATGGCGTATGTTCTTTAAAACTCATTATAGTCATTATGATTATTAAAAGTGTCAAGAAGTCATTATTTGGAACTGATGCAGCATTTTATCTTTCATAATTAATTATATTAGTTAGTAGTCGGTCATGATTTCAGTTATATTTCATTCAAAATCGTCATAATGATGGTAATAGAACTCATAGGTGGAATGCAAGTATGACTGCAATAAGTTTTTTAATTGTTTGAGTATTTTAAAAAATGGGTCTTACCTAAAAAGAGGAAAGTTCAGGTTCAGTGTTTATATCAACATTTATATAATATGTTCTCGAGTGCTAGTTATTAGTTCTCGTGTGCTCGTATCTCTTCTATTTTATCTAATATTTCTCAAAAATGCCTTATGTAGAGCCTTGTTATATATGAGAAACATCACAAAATAATTATACATCTAGAATAAACAGTGTGTACACTCACTGCTTCCATGTAAACTAGGTGTAGCCTTTTTAAAGATCCATATTGATTCATATATGAAAAAATGTAAGAATATCTTTTCAATGGGTTTATATTATATAAAAGCAATAAATAGATAAAAAAATTCAAAATATAGCAATTATAGCAATAATATTTCAATATATTGTAGTGAGATTTTTTTACTTTATTATAAAACTGGATTGTCAATTTTGTGTACACTTTCCGTATCTGAAACAAATGTTTCAAATACGTTCCACTAACATAATGTAATGAGGAAATTTGTTTAATTCGTTTTGTAGACTGAAATGAAATTGAAGATTTGAAACCGCGTGTATTACATGTGTCTACACTTTGATTTTGCTTGAAAGACTTTTTTGAACTTATTCAGAACGAGAATTAAGTACTGAGTGCACTCTATCAATATGTCAAGTGATTTGCCAGTCACGCTGTATAGTATAAGCTGGAATTAAAAGTTATTAAAAACACTTGGGATCTTGGCACTAATTGAAATATTACTTATAAAACATGACATAAAAGTAAATGTAAATGTTTTTGTTGTAAATTTTATTTTTAAATCACAAATTACAACATGGACACTAAGTTTGTTGTTCTAATTATTAGGAAAAGTCTCAAAAACGTGTCATCGCGATTTTAAAAGTTGAGAAGTCTCATTCTAGTTAGAATGAACACCATTTCCGCGCCTTCTAGGGAGCGTACTTTGCACATTTGATTTACTCGGTGTCCCGATAAGCAATTTTTGTCAAAGATATTTTGTGACATATCGATACATATGTGCCTTTTGTCTTCCATTGAATTTTGGCCCATTGGAACCATCTGAATTAATCAGACTCTGATTAATTCAGATGGTTTGGGACTCTAATTATTTTTATAGAATGATTAATTATAGTCACTTCAGGATCTATGATTAATCTATCTTATTCCTTCTATTCAATCTAGCAAGATTTCCCTTAGCCTTTTTAGTCCCATTCCGCTACACAATTTCGCCTTTATTTATATAAATCCTGAGTCAGAAATCAATGAAATCGATTTAAATAACGTTTTATTATGCTGCGAGCTAAACTCGTCATTCTTAACAAATTGGTGAGTTGAGCTACAGACTGACAAGTTGCCGTGGATATTTATATGTAATGTAAACATTTTTTTTTATGAGACAATTTTGGACACGATAGAAAATCAATACCGTCTCGTGTGGATTCACGCTCGGCATTATTAATTAATTATTAAATGGAAAATTGCTCTTGAACCTACAGCCTCATCAATTATTATTCTAGTTTCAAAACTTTAACACTAGTATCTTATACGTACAATCTTAATTATTTTCTATTAAACATGAATGTTCTCAAACTTGCGATATCAGATCTCGAAGTGTAAATAGATAGCATATTGTGAGCAACATTAGGACGTAACAACTATAACATGCATTTATAGACCTAAAGTAGTTCAGTAAGAAATTTGAGTGTAAAATATGGTGCCAGTGTCTGCAGGAGATTTGATAAAGTTAGATTTAGGCTTTATAGTATAGAATTGTTATAAAATTATGTAGTAAGGTCTCCTGTCGTGAATATTACCTTATCAGTTTCAGTAAATTGATCAACGAAACAATGATAAACCAAAATATATTTTTTGATTTGTTGACGGTCATTCTGCGGTGCAGCTTTGCGTCGACTAAAGATTATCTACTTTTATTGTATATAGTAAATTAAAATAACTCTTGAGATCACGAGCAACTGTTGACAGCCAATCTAATTAACAATTAATACTTAGGCCATTTCACTAAATTTGAATTAACACAAATGTTGTTGCAATTTTGCAATTCCCAAATCTTTCATTACTAGATTAAAAAATAATTTCAACAACAAGAACAGATATTTTATATAGGTATAAATATAAGAGGTTAAAATATAAATAATTTGCGTTTTACCATTGTAATTTGACCCTGAAAATACGGATTAAACGAATTCAATGAAAATTATACCAATATTTTTTATACCCTTATTTTTTTTGTCACCTTCCTTTTGTATTAAAATACAGTTAAACAGATATTTAGCAAAATACAAATGACAAATACCAACCGCATTGCAATTTAACAGTATATACATAGATACATATTATATATACAAAACACTATGTTCAATATTTAGAGCAGAATAATCTCATTTCTTTCTGGCCGGCGGATTTATCATTGTTTGCTTTATAAAGAGAAATACCCATATAGTGTAGAAGTATGTTAACATATATGCACAAATTTTCAAAATATGTATGAATTGCGTAACTATAATTTTTTTTATTATTCAGTATTGACTTTCATATATTGTTAGCTAATATTAGCTTAACATATTAGTTAATATGTAATATAACGAGTAAAATATTTTTCTATTCGTCTACGATGATCTTTTTTGATTTTTTTTAGTATATAAAGATCTCTATAATTTTTTGTCTTGCACACCATTAATTAAAAACATATTTGTTTTATTCAGTATTACATTTTTATGTATAGCTATTAAGGTAGCATTTCATTTTAAAAAATCATAAGTATTATATTTTTCTATTTATCTAGATTTACAACAATCCTTTTTGATTTTTCTATTATGCGTCTATCTTTCGACTGATTTTTCAACTAAATTTAAGACAATCTTCCAACAATATTATGTCTACTTGCTACGAAATTGTTGTTATTGAAACATTTACTAAGTAAAGAAAGTGTATAGTGCAGGTATTGTTCTGTTTATGCACAGAAATCACATTAAATCCTACTATAATTTCTTGCACTACGATTATAATTATATAGTAATAAATTCACGCGCTTAAGAGTTCCCTATGCATTAAAATCAGTAACATTTGAGTGCCGCGTCAAATTCGAACCTGGGTCGGCAGGCAGGGTCAACGTTTTTCTTAACTCAAATATATTAAGAAATGACACCCATACTCGAGCTAATTTCGGAAAAGTCTAGCAACCGACCTTTTGAGCGTCAAACAACACAATATTTTCGTTTTAAAAACCTAACTTCATGTATCCGTTTTTTTTTGGTTTACATGAATTATCTTCATAAATTGGCTAGGGTTATAGACTGTGTATGTAGGAATTAATGTGATAGTAAAGTTAATATTAATTTATTAATTTGCCTGGTCTACAAAGTAACTAAATTGCCTGGGCGGACAAAATGTATGTTACATAATTATGATCATACCTGTAAATATGTTTGTATATAATTGATAGTAAATATAAATTTATTACACTGGCATGCTTTCATAGCAAATTGAATATAAAAATACCGATGATAAGCCAATTCGTATGTTGCTGTGACTTTAATTTTATGGTGTACAATAAAGTGCCATAACATATTTTTCTATGAACTCGATTGGACAACCGAATGAAAGTAAAAAGCTCATAAAATTATTACATGTGTTATATCTATAATTTTTATTATCATAAATTGTTATCAGACCAATATTACGAGTATAATACAATTAAAAATAAAAATAATTCACTACCAAGTCAATGTATTAAACCTAAGTTTAAAGTTTTACCATCCGTCGTTTACGAAGCATCAGAAACATAAATATAAGTATACTTAGGTTAGTTTATCGTAACCTTCTAAATCAATCTCTTTTATGCACGCTGACGTAAATGATGTGATATGGTATAACTAAACTTTATCACTTAGTATCAATGAAATAAATTGTAATGACAAATCATGGATTAGTGCGCAGCACTTCTTATTGTTCTATACCAAACTAGGTAATAAATCTTTGGTTATTTTGTAAAATATTGTCTATTCATTGTTCCTTTCCTAGTCTATTTCCTACATTAAACTACAATACGTATTCATAGGCAGTATATTATTTCCGACGGCTCTACGGAGAAAATTAAAAAAAAAAGTGTATGTATTGATTGTTTGTTCCAACACCAAAGAAAAGATTTCTGAAATATGTTATATTATTATGTACTGTTATACAGGGTCTGCCGTTAAAAAATGCACGACCCTTTACTTTGAAGTAGCCCTATTGCCAAGCTGATACTTGTTATCGTAAATTGATTTAAAATTTACGTACATTCGACTAGAGGGGCACATTCTAAAATGTATCTTATGTATAAAAACGATCGTTTTGAATCTCAAGCTCAAGTTCGGGTGGAAAGAACAATGTTATTGGGATTCTAGACCCGAATTCCGAGTTTATTATGATTATTATTATGATTTGCGACACAGGCCTGTTCGCAATTTGCTTGCTTGTATCTTTGTGAAAAACTAGTCCGCTTGCATATTTTATTCCGAACATTACCTTTCGTTACCGAAGAAGTTTCGTAAACCTCATCCGCCCACATTTTCCCAAGGGCCTGTAAAAGACATGTAAAGTCCTCGGTTTCCAAAATCCTACACACCTATATTTCTGTAAGTTAAGGTAAAAAACGAAGAAATGTAAGTATTTCTGTAAAATATCTCAAATGTCCTAAGGTTCCAGAATTCCAGAATTTCCAGAAAGCCTGAATTTCCCAAAGGTCCTTATACCTCTTTCGAGTTAGTGTTGTCGATCGTCAATTTCTATATTAATTCTGAGTAGACGTAGGTTCAAATTAGCAAGAGTCCACATAAGAAGATAGTTATTTGTAAACACTTGTGTGCGAGTGTACATAATATACAATCGTATAATTACATGGAAAATTTCTTAGATGTGAGTTAAATCCTGGCAATAAACACATAACAAGCCCTAATAGTAATTATGTAATCGGTACAAAACAGTGACAACTCCGAATATTTGCAAAACGTAACGTGTTTTATTGGATTACGAAAGAGGGAAACGATTTCATCTTTGTCGCTCTAACATCACGTACCTATGTTAGAGTGACAAAGATGAAATCGTCTATATATGAAATATCTATATCATTGCATAACGCTATCTATTCTCTGCAAAATCTTTGGTTGTACGGGTTTACGGGACATTAACGTTGTAAGGGTGATTGCCGCAGATTCGTTCAGTCTGCAGTCGGGGCTGCGCTTCCGGCGGTCCAAATACCTCCGCCGGCAGATGCGCGTGCCGGACGAACGCGAGCTGCGGCGCCAGCTTTCCGAGCCGCCGCCACCGCCCGCGCCCCCCACTCTGCAGAAGCACGAATCTTACCCGCAGTACACGCCCAGGGTTGGTTCCAATTCTGTAACACTAACAGGCACTGCTAGCTGCAACCCATTGATGGGCACGGGTCTTCCCACATATACAGCTGCGGGAGGTCTAGAAAGGTTATTGGCCTACCAAATATGGAATGTTAGCAAGCCACCCAAAGGACTTCGACAAGGCTTAATACAACCTCCGGACGGCTTAACGTGCCCTCCGAAGCGCCCATGAAATTTTGCCACTAGCGTTCACCCATCCACAAACCGGCCCCGTCCATCGTTGTTTAACTCTGTCGACGACATAAAATCAACGCAAATCATTGGGCAATGTACGCTGGCATACCTATCATACGGGCAATTATTACATATTTAATACATCACATTTACATTAAAATATTACTGAGCACCTTTACCTACATGATATGTTGAATTATGCGGATGAATTTTCTTAGAATCGTCGTTCCGAAGAGGAGATGGGCTCGTTTATGATCCGCGCGGTGGCCGTGGTGGACCGGCAGCAGGGCGCGAGCTGCACGGCGACGTCGGCGGACGCTGCGGCGGCGGCGGCGGCGGAGGGCGCGCCGCACGCGCAGCGCGCGAGCCACACGCCCGCCGTGCGCCTCGGCCCGCCGCTCAGCTGCAACTTCTGCTGGAACACCAAGGACGACAGCGGCCGGATGATCCGCCGCAAGACGCAGTACCACTGCCCCGAGTGCCGCACCAACCTCTGCATCGTGCCCTGCTTCCACGAGTACCACGACGGCAACGAGTCAGAAGCCGCCGCAAGCGCCAGGTTAGTTGCGTATTTTATCATGACCTTCGATCGACGAAGAAAAATACATATAGGTACAATAGATACAGTAGGTAGTAGATACCTACTTCATACTTCATTAATGTTCAACTGCGATTTCGCTCTGCCGTGGTTAACATGACATTAATATCAATCAACCACTTTTGGCGTAGAAATTATAGAAGCGGCTTATAACTTAGAACAAGATCGCCGAGTAGTCGAAATTCGAAGAAAATGATAGCTTTTTTGATAGCGATGGATTAGGAAAGTCCTGGAGTGAAGAGACCAAGGAGTGAGACCTGTGTGTGTGAGATTGTATTGACGCCCTCCCCCCAGGTGGCCTGTAAATCTGCAGATAATCTCACGATTATCCGTAGGGTTACCGTAGATTTATGGAGGCTTATCCAGCAGTGATGGGTGGACGGATGGATTGACAGCCCGCGGTGGTGTTGAATAGTACTACCGCAGTAATAATAGCCAACCCAAGGGATTCCCATTATTTTCTAGAATTCAATCGTTGGTCTAGTGGTCGAAACCGCGACTTCTAAGACAGAGGTCTTGGGTTCGATCCCCGGGTCGGTAGGTTTGAACCCAATAGTTATATGATGTTATGGTATTAATACACACCTCTGCCTACCCCGTTGGGGAAATAGAGGCATGATGTTATGGTATTAAAAATAAATATCCTTTGACCATCTTAGGTATCCATCCAGTGCATACCACACCAGAAGCATAAAGAAGCATAACCATCGATCGGATGAGATTAAACTTTAAACTTTTTATATTTTAAGCCACCCTTTCAAAAACCAAATTCACATAGCTCATATAGCTAGCAAGCTAAAGAGGCAATGGCCTGGCCACATCTGCCGGAGGACCCACAACCGTTGGAGTAAACGGCTGCTAGAGTGGAGATCGCGCTTAGGCAAACGTAGTGTGGGACGACCTCTTGCTAAGTGATGCGACGATCTACGCAAGGCGGCGGGGAGTAACTTCCTCGCTCACTGCCTCGCATTTAATAATCTATATTCACCTAAAAAGCACCAATCTTTCTTTCTCACTTACAGACACCATGAATGGTCCGTCTAATATGGTTTGGTATCATTGTTTAAATTATTTCCAGATGAGCCCGAGTCTCCGTCATCAAGGACACTCGATGGTACATGGAGCGTTAGCCCTCGGACCGGGCAACGGGCGTTTAAACACGCTCAGTGTTCCATGTTGGACAGTTTGTAGTCTGATAGAAAAGTGTTCGTGCTGTCCATTGTATTCTCCACGTATAACTCTTTAAAGCAAAACCATTTCCTTCCAAGAGAATAATCAACTGTTGTAAATATTAATGTGGCAAGTTTTGTGTAAAAGGGATGTGCTGATTTTGTAGTGGACTTATCGTATACTGACAAAATATGATATTGTACGAGAGATATATTCATAATGATCAAAATATAATATTACTTAATATCTTTGAATGTTACATTCGAATTCAAACTAGAGCATTAATTATTAGTGTCGTCTATTTGAATCTATTGTCATAATATATCTTACTATAAAGAACTATAGCAAGCATATATAGATTGTAAAGTTTTTAATGAATGTTAGAAATGCTACTTTAAGTTACAATTTATATCATAAAATCTTTTATGCACTTATGCTTGTTGGTTATAATAAATATACAAGATGACTAATTTGATTAAATTCTTGATAGTGCCAGAATGCATGCGTGACTCGATTACATAGAACTTTCATAATGTACTGTACTTACGAGAGTTTCTATGAAAACTTTTCTTCATATTGGTGTACAATATACAGTAGAACCTCGTTAAGTCGAACCTCGATAAGTTGAAAACCTCGCAACTACTCCAAATATCGAAAAAATGTTTTGTTCCCTTCCCTTCAAAGACCAAAACCTCCATTACTCGTAATTTCAACCTTCTATTAAATAATCAGTGAGTCCCTCCAAGCCATTTTGGTACATATTTTCCCTCCATAACTCGAAAAATTATATTTTACCTCTGTATCTCGAATAAAGCAATGTTTTACTTTACAACCTCTACAACTCGATTATTTGAGACTCATCACCTCTATAGTTCGAATAAAAATAAGCTACCGACTTTAGAATTCGCCGACAATGTAAGTAAACGTAGAAAGCAATTTAGGAGTACAATGAGTAGAATTACAACGAATTTATGACCCACGTTATCACGTGTTTGCTTGCTTGGCGTCAGGTGTTTCATTTTATTAGTTTTGATATCATTTGAATTTTAGCGAAGCAAGTCATTTGTAGTCGAGTGAAATATTGTCAGAAGTAGTTTGGTTCTACCGCAATACTCATCAATTTGTACAACTAAAATTTTTGGAACATCTTTATGTCAAAAACTCTATAACTCGAATTTTTTGGCGTCTCCCTTGAAATTCGACTTATAGAGGTTCTACTGTAATAAAGTATTTTGGTATGGTACTGGAAAATTGAAGGTTTGAAGATTTATCACTGACTTGTATATCAAACATGTTACCTTACTTAATATGTAGTTAGCTTTCGTTTGTTATTTCTATAATATACACTTAAAATTATCGGTATAAATTTAAATCAAAATATAGTTCAAAGTGATCTATCTGTTTGAGTAGAGTTAAATGCATTTAGACTAAAATATTATTGTACAAATATACTAACTTCCGTACTCTAATGTTGGTACCTAAATAATTTAAGATTGGTATAAATGTGACTGACAAACTTAAAAGTAACGTGATATAACTACGTCCTTCTACGTAGGTTTCTTGTTCAATATTTAACAATAACTACTGTATATAAAAATATGCAATTTCTTGTCTTGTTGTGCTTATTTCTTGTCTTGTTGGGAATGGGTCTTCACTCAATATCACGCAAGCAAACGAAATAGTTTTATCTACATTATACAATAAATACCCTTATATATTATTGTGCAATGGTTGGAATGTTGAATGTGAGAATAGTTCTAATGTATAAGACACGTTTAAGAAACGTTATAAGGGAATTGTAAATAATTGTGAATTGTAACCTAGGTGAGAAGTAAAGAATAGTCTGTTAAATATTATTTTTATATTAAAAGTTTTGGCTGTAACAGCCAATGAATGTTGATGTGTACGATTATTGAAATATTTTGTGAGCTATTTAATAATTAAGTCGAAATGTGATTTATGCAGTTTTAAAATAAGTTTACCAATGTTTGCTAAATGTAAACAAATTATTAAATTAATATATATGTAATAATCAAAAAGTACTCTAAAGACTTGGATGGAATAGGGACCCATTTTTGCATTATATGTGGTTTCATTACTAATAACTTGATATTTTAGTGCACTGGATGTGTATGGTGTGTATACTTTGTTACGTAATTGCAAATATTGTTACAATATCCAGAGCCAATTCGGTAGCTTGATACCTCCGAAACACTATCTGTTGCTGGCAGTAGTTCATGTGTTGTGAAAATAAAATAAATTTCAACTTAAGAGTATATTTGAAATGTTATATTTCTGGATATTTTTAAAAGTGCTATAGTGTGTATTACAATATTTTTTTAATATATTTTTATACTATCAGATATTTATTTATCAATGTTTCTTATCTTGAGAGTTAAATAAGTTGACAGTAAAAAGATATATTCTCATTGAAAATTTTTAGAATTGAAATATTAATATAATAGAATATTTACCGATTTTTGTCACATAGTGTTTGTAATACTATATACAGAATTATTTTTTAAGATTTTAGTATTAGACGCAGAATCATAATATTAAAATGTTTTCATAATTATCTGTTTGACAACTAATTGCTATAAATTATAGGTCACCCAGGAGTATATGAATGAGGGTCGGCCATGATGCGCAGTTTGATAGGTTTAAATTTCTTGCAAACAAGTGTACATGTGTGTCATGAATAAAAGTTAACGGGATTGGAAAGTATTTTGCTAAATGTTATAATGAAAATTTCTATTACATTCAAAATTACTCCCAAAACATTTATGTAAAGTAATTAATTAATGTAACCCGCTACAAACATTTGGCCACCGTTGTTAAATATGGCTCTATATCTCTAGTAGGACAGAATACATCTTAATAATTTACATTTTACTGTACCTATTAGTAGTACAAAGTAGTAATCTTTTTTCCTTTATCGATATCGGTATAATTTTATGGAGTTAACCACTATCTTAATAACTGTAATATGCATGGCATATAAGTTAAGGTTATAATTGCTTCGTATAGCGTAGATAGCGTAGATACCGAGTAGTAGCCGAGCCTATTGGCATCAAATGATTATAATTACTGTAAAATCTGTGACAGTGGTAACGTGACATTCACCCGTCTTGCCGCTGGTGGCAGACGCTTGTCTGGCTGGGGTTTTTGACCACTGTGTTCATGCACTTATATTGACATTCCCTAGCGTAATTAGCAGCGGTTGCCGCTCACACTCTTTGCACACTTAATGTCGAAAATAGCACCCTCCTGGTCATATACACCTGGTTCACCAATACAATAAAATTAATTAGTGTTGTATTTGAATTGATGTGTAGATCGAGATGGAATTTTGTAGTAGTTAATGATCTTTAAATCTAATTCAATAAAACTAATAGAAAAGTAGTGCATATAATTGAAAGTACTTATCAGTAAAACATTGCAACACATGACACACAACATTCGTTTGTTCGAATTTGTATTTATTTGTATATCTTCTATGATAAAGCAGTTACATTTCTTCAAAACGATTTTTTTAATTTTCTTTCAATGATCCTGTTTATTATTTGTATCAAATTGTTATGTTGCCAGAATTTATGATTTGTTATGTTTAAACTTAACAAGTAGTCCGGTCAATTTAGACATTCGAAGCTACTCTTACTTCTTTTTACTCTTATTTTTTGGTCTAATTTGACCGGACTAAAAAAAATTATAAGCGAACAAATTGCTAATTTGGCTTATGAACCATGTTTTTATAATTTTGACGATAATATTAAGAGGGATTATTATAATCAGTCCCAAAGTCTTCAATGTTTTACACTATATCTACCATGACTTATTTAAAGGTTTTATAAGGAATTTCCACAGATAAATAATGTGCTATAAGATTATCAACCTGTGTTGGTGCTATTCTTCATAAAAGTACCTATTCTTGAAAATCATAAATTAATGATTTAAGCAGGCAGACTCGCTTAGCAGTATGTGTATTATTTAAGAGGGTGGCAAAATAATATTCTCAGAAGTATTATAATGAATATGTCAGACAAAATGATGTTGTGTTATGTTCTACTTCCATAAGTTGTAATTTCTTTTTATGTTTTGTGATTGTGGCCCTTTAATAATGATAAATGACCCAGAAGAATTAATAGGTCTAAAATAATCACTTATGAGTCCAGAGTTCAAATAAAATATGTAAGTACCAAATTGGTACTATATCACAATATATGTGTACTTACATACTGTATTTCTCGAAGAGGTAGGCAATTGTACTAAATCTTTATTAAAGTAAAAATTGCTATTATGTCGTGTAGTTGCGAGTAATGTTAACTGTTCATTGAGAGTTAACTTTCTTGTGGAGTTAACTTTCTTGTGTTTCTTCGGTGGACGCACTCAGCTTCTGTCGTGTGGAATTAGACATAACAATAGTTTTAGTCCGGGAGGTAGCGTTGCAAATAAGAAAGTCATAATAAGCCGTCATAATTTTTTTTAAGCTCAGTATGATGTTATCTATTTATGGAAAAAACTTTCAGCCGGCGTACTATGACTTCATTTTTATTTTATTTTTACCACATCCGGAACCACCCACACCCGCACCCATCGCGGGTGCATCAGCTGACGCTTGGTTTACTTATCAGTCTCTCGAGATCTAATGAACAAGATGGTCTCCGATCGGCATAAAAACACTACCTAAAATGCAACGCTACGCAACGGACTATTTTCGTTTACACCTAGTAATATTATATAGCCTATGTCATTCAGTGAAGATGTAGCTTTCTAATAGTGAAAGTTTTTGTGTGAACATTACAAAAAATCTTTCCTCTTTATAATATTATTAAAGATACAGTTCTATCAACGGCGCGGGGGTGTACGTATATCGAATGGGCTAACTCATGAAAAATTATTTATTGAAAAAGCCATTCGCCTAATTGCGGATGTTAGTGTCCGATCTCTTCCAAAGGGATTGAATTACAATAAATACAATCTATGATTCGTTATTTGATAGCGCACAAGGACGCATTATTTTCCAATATTTCTTAAATTATGTGTCTAATCTACTATCTCTAAGCTATGAATGTTTAAGTGTTTTGTGTCCAATAAAATATAATTGAAATATATCTTTTATTTTTACAGCACTGTCAATAACTTAATGCTGTCTATGGTATGCATTTACCTACATGAACTGGTTAAATAACTATGTATTTAACTGTCGAGATCAATGATTACTGTAGAAACAATTTTAGTAGGCATGAATGGACGAATGTGCCGGTCGAATATTGGTTCTTGCTGTTTAGAGTTCTTCCACCAAATCTGTTTATTTCTGCCGCTGTGTCGCTAACCGACGCGATTTAGTTCTATGTCTTCGCTGAGGACTTTACCGAGTGCACGTCGACACAAAAATATCAAGTAGGTAGTCATTGTATATAAATATATTTTGTGTTCTACGTTACCCGTCTACTACGAGACGTGATGAAGTGCGGCCTCGATTTCGGATCGGCAGAAGTTGTTCTAAAAAGAATTTTGGGGCTTTGCTTGCGATGTTTTTGTAGGGTTGAGTATGTACATTTTAATGAGGTATTTCAAATATAATATCGCTGCGACCCATAGCCGTCCCACTGCTGGGCATGGGTCTCCTCTGCGGGAGGTCTAAACTCCGCCACGCTGCTATTATGCGGATTGGTGGTGGGGTTAGTGGCCAACCCAGTGTCGAATGTTCTCAATCCTCAAGCCAAGCATGTTCGAAGGTCTTCCTTCGACAAGGCTTAACGGTTTACAACTTTGAAAACAACTGGGATCGACGGTTTAACGTACCCTAACAACAACAACAACAAACCAAACCACGATAGCGTCCATGAAATTTTGTCACTAGCGGTCACCACGCCCGTGTTTTCATAAAACTCTTTCGATCACAATAAATCTATGCGAGCTATTGGGCTATGGACGCTACAACATACATACATCCCAAGCTAATAAAATGTTTATGAACTGATTTAGTTGCGTTTGTCGTTATCCGAGTATTAAAAGAAGAAATACCTACCACAAAAGCCTTTTAAGTTTTAAGAGTTGGCCTAAGCAAGTGTTCAAGGTGTTCAACGTGATTCATTATGATGCAGTAACGGACTGAGTGTTTAGAAGAGGTCTATGTCTAGCTGTAGACCTCAAAGGGCTGATGGATGGATGGATGACTTGATATTTACCAATTGCGTCGCGTCACGTCGCCTTGCTGCGTATATAGTTCACCAAAGGATGGTTGGGCACTTAAGACTGGATAGGTTAAAAACACCGCGAATACGTCACCTTATCGCCACGATATTATTGCGATTAATGTGTCGACAAATTTAACATCGGACAACGTTTAATTTTGCCAATCTCGATGATATTACGTCAAGTTTTCTTTGGATGACCGAGACTTAGTTTCTTTTAGAACGTAGTAAAGGCTATTTAAGGTGTTACAAAATTCAAACATTTATAATGAAAACATCTTTATTACTTCTTACGTGATTCGATTACATGTTGTTCATATGTATGCAAACTTACATGGTGCAATTTAACCAAATCATTATAATATACGAAACATATTTCACAGATCACAATAGGTACATATTGCCTGTAGGTACATATTGCTTAAACTAGAAGTAGATTACAAAAAATATGTTGATAAGTTAAATAAAGCTAGTTTTAAAAAAATCATAAATGCTAGATAAATTTAAATTTAAAATTACTAAATGGATTTTGTGGGTCTTTTCCAGTTAAATATAACAAATAATTTAATTTTTTTCAAATTATCATTAGTCCCAGTGATCGCGATTGTGATAATGAATATTTTGATATTACAATTTTCCTTATATCTCAATATACAATACAAAGAGAATATAAAAGCTGAGAAGTATATTTCATTTTATGGGAATATTTTCGCACCACCTGTGAGTACACACCGTACATGGTGCTGTCTCTCTTAGGCACATTCAAGTTGTATTATAACTAAGCCAATTAATGCAGTATAGTTTTTTCGGCTAGTTAGACATGGCTTCTAGATATATACAGAGCCCATACATATTCCGTGCCCAACAGTGGGACAAATAAATGGTTGTGATGATATACAGAGCTATCTACATAAATATTTAGCGACAATATCTGCAGGTTTCACTAGTAATAAAAGAACTACAATAGATGAATGGTCAGGTAATTAATATAATGTAGTTAAAGTAATTAGACAGATTTAGCTTGTAGGTTACATTTTTAAAAACAATGAGTACAAGGTGAAGAATAATTTTGCCTATATATAAATATATAGAACTGTATCGCTGATTTTAAGTGGAAAAAACCCAGTGGCACCCAATTGGCTAAACAGTTGGCTAAACGAAAATATTACAATTGTGTAATAATATATAAGAGACCCAAAAAGCCAACAATCCTAATTTTTAAAAATCAAGCCTGTACATACATGTAACAATATCAAAATCATTCTTGAATATGCCAAAGTTACGCATATGCTGAAAGTTTTACTTTCATTCCGAGAAAGAAACTTCTACTTAAAAAAGTAGCTTCAGTAATAATCTTAAATTACACGTTATGTACCCATCAGTGCAGGGCAAATAAGGAATGTTTTGCAAATCAAAAACCATCATACAAAATCTAACGTACCTTGTTAAAAAAAAAGTATCATTTGTTTATTTAATAATTTTGGTTCTAATTGTTTTGTTGGCTTCCTAGGCGGTCCATTATATTTTTTAAATCTATTGTTGTAGATCCATAATGTAATCACAGAAACAATAGCAATGAATGCTTCGATAAGTAGTATTTGAACTACAAAATAATGAAGACTAATGCCCGGTTTCTGAGGTCCATTTGACGGCAGTTTATCTATTCATTAGCGCTATCGGTTCGATAACTTTTCAAATTGTGTTTCTGAACAACCCAATGTAAGATAAACTCCGTTTATAGTTAGATTAACTTAACTGACCAAATATGGCCGTTTACCGGTTCGTTAACTTTATTTGACGTTTTTATGACAAATTACAAAAACTTTTAAGGTATTATTGCCTAAGTACGTGTTAAATAGTATTGAATTTTAGTCTAGAAATCCCGGTGAAATATTTTACAGTTATTCGTAGGACATAACAATAGATCAATACGAGTTCTATTATGGAGATCGAAATATCGAAATAAATTATTTTTCTTTGACTTTTGACTTTCTCAAAAGTGACTGACAATTTCGGTTATAAACATTAGAATTGTAGATATTGTTCACATTTGACTATGATGCACAGATGCTAATAAATACCAAATTACAATATTTGGTAAATAAAACAAGGTGTTACTACTTATTGACTATGGAAAAAATATTTCTTACAAATAAGACTATTCCTAGGGTACAAACTACAATGAATATCTATTTTAAACTTGATCTTTTGAAGAGACCCATCTAGTGGCAGTTTAAGGTACTCGTTATCGGATTCATAGTTAATGGAAGGCTCTTCGCGTGTTCAGAAACCCAGTGACAGTTATCCGACATTTATCTTACGTTTAACTTTATTGATTCAATAGCTGTTGATAATATAACTGAAGACTTCAGAAACCGGCCATAAGTGATGTCAGTTTGCAGCAATAAGAGCTAATTTAATATACATGTCATTTATAATCATTCAAGTGTGAAACTTTGTAACTGAACAGTGAACCACGCATACATAAATCGAAGACTTAAACGTAATATAAATATCCAGTTCTAAGGTACACATTGTTATCAATCCTTAAAACTATCATTCTATTGTGAGTGCGCTATAAAAAGTGTTTAATTACATAAAGAAATAGATATAAAGATAGTTATCGATATCAGCAGATTCGCATCTTATTTTACTCAATCAAGTTACATTGACATTTACTAAACAAATCAATTTAGTACTCAAAATCCTTTGCTAAAGTACTGAAATGACTTGACCAGAACTCGTCCTGACTGCAAGATAAACGTATGCGTACCCATATGAATACCTTTATTAGGGAAACTATATAAATTTTTTTATGACATTGACGGGCAAACAGGCATACGGGCTACCTGATGGAAAGTGCTTACCGTCCCATATTTTGCTAAAAATTAGTCACTAAGTTGTAAGTCAAAATGTAAGTTTTTACCAGTATAACTAACTATAACTAACCAATATATATAACCAACAAAGGTTAGGGTTATAATGTAAAAATTTAAATGATAAAGTGTGAAATAAATACATATCAACAAATTAAATATTGTAAATATTTTGGCAAGATATGTTCTACCCATATGTATATTATAACGAATACATACCCACTTTTTTTTTTTTTAAATGACAGTTAATAGCCGATCGGTCGAATGGTTGAAGAAATGTTGACTTTAACTTTTTGAAATACTACAGTGAAGTATGCATTCTATTCAGAATCTTCGTACGAAAAATTCCTCGAACTGAAAATTCGAGCTTTGTACTTGTAATTGCTATTTTTTTTTAAATATTACAAAAGAGAAAATCTTCACAGTTCCATTAATTTGAGTACTTAACTATAATCGCTTATAAAATTCATTAAAATAATACACCTATTAAAAATATATGTAGTATTTAGTCTTCACTGTTCAAATATATTCAGTATTCAATATGTACGAAGCACTTTTAGATTTATTAATTTGTTATAAGTAATTAAGGGTTAGTTCAATTCAATTTAACAGAAAGGTCACCTACGAATTTTATTAAATTAATTGATTGACTACTTATTATACAAAATATTAACTTTCCGAACTACGTTTGAAAAGTATTTACCATATTCATGTAATTTAGGCAATAACGATAAACGTAAAAAAGAAATACTTCACCATATAATACTTACCAAAAAACAAACATAAGTGAAATAAAATGATGAAAATTTCCCCCAATAAAGGTATGGTTTTTGCTACAATATATGTATGTATTTCTATCACTATTTTTAAACATGTTCTAAATAAATACCTTAGTCTTATAGTAAATATAATTATTCCAAATTTATTTACAAGTTATTTTGACAATATTATTATGTCTAATAGGTAAACGTGGAATACAAAACATACATTAGAAATGTTACAATCAATTTTAGTCCCAATCATCCATTCACCCACACATAACCCTTATATAGAAATGACTTGGTGAAAGAGATAGGGCCGCTGAGCAGTGAGGACAGTTGCCGGAGGAGCAGAATCCTCCCAGTCATCGAGCGCTGGCCTCCCTGCGCTAATGTATGGGTGAATGGTGTCTAACAGAAATCCAAATATACACGTGCAACGTGCCAAAGCTTACCTTTTCCACATTGAAAATGTTATATAAAAAATATACTGCACGGCAAGCTAGCTGCACTCTTTAAACAGTGTGATTCAATAACTTCTTATTAGTAGTTATTACAAAAATCATTCGTCATACATCAATGTCCAAATTAAGAGGTTTTTTGGTATTGTATAGTTTAAGTAACGTGTGTAGCAAGGGAAGAGGTTTTTAAGTGTTTATCTTTGAGTAATAATAATGAAAAGGGTGTCTTATAGAAGGACGGATAATCATGGATTATATAAGATATTTAAATTCATTTACATCATCACACGATGATTAGTGGTACCAGGGTATCCGTATAAACAGGAATATACTTCAAAGTAAAAATATACATTCATACACATTTTGTTTGGACATAATCATACAAAGTGAAATGTAAAATCAATCCAGTCATTATTACGTTTTTGATTTTGCAACCACTTGTGCAATTTTATCGATTAATTCAGTGTCTATGCGAACGAAATTGCGGGTTCTTACATATAAAAAAAGTTTGCCTTGGTTTTCACAAAAAAATTGCATATACGGCTAGTAGCAATCATAACTCTACAGTTAACTCCTCAGTCTTTGCAAGTTTCAGTTTAATCACAGCCGACCTACGAGGAGCAGTAGTCTCTATTCTAGTATTTTATAGTAGTATTCATTTATAAGTCTTCACTCATCATTTCTTTTTATATTATTTTTTGTTTGCTTGGAGTTTTTTGTCGGAGTAATCCGAGAACTTAAATGGTCATCGGCCGAATAAAAGAATTTGTGATAGGAGGGTTTGATTTGACTGCAGTCGCTTTCGATCACAGAACAAAAAATGCTACTATATCTTAGCCCATATCGTATCAAAACTGCTATCAATTCAAACACTGTGATCATTGCTCACTTAGTCTGAAGTCAACTGTTACTCTGAAAGGACTTATATCTGTGCCAAATTCTTTAGTAAAATGCCACCTTGAGCAATTAAACGTGTATAAGTGATAATAAAAAACAAAAAAGTTACGGGTAGTTATAACACATAAAAAATAAACTGTATCTTGAAAATGTATAAATAAATTATATTGTATGTATTTTAACTACAATATTTTTATAAGAAAAAGTTATATTTATAGTTTCATACATTTAAACTGGTTGGATAAAGTAAAAATGGCCTCACAAAATATCTTAACACATCTTTGCAAACGTAACAAATATAATTGACGAGTGTATCATAGCAAAAAAGAATTGGTTAACATTAATAGATTTTTCAAGATTCAAACCAGCCAATGATGTCCCAATGGCTAAACAATCTTGAATCAAAGCTAAGAATATTAACGATCAAGATATCATTCAAATTAAAAAAAAATGCTATATATTAAACGCTACTAATTAGGTAGAAACTTTATTGTGTGACGGTCTGGCTGTGGAATATACTGTTCCGAGCAAACTATAAATAGGACTTATATACGTTTCATATAAAACATGTTGAGGTTCTGTGTAGGCCGCTTTATATAAAAGTAAAAAAAAACGAATTTATAATTTCTGTGCCGAATGTTGCAAGCGCAAATATGGATGTCACGTCAAATTCTATTTGTATTTGTTAAATTATTTGTTAAATTACTTAAAATTTGTAGAGTAATAAAGTAAATAAAGCAAAGATGAAGCACCTATTAAATCTATTTTTTCTTCTGTGATCGAAGACAGTCACGTAACTAGTACCTACTTAGCGCGTTTCGGCCGTTTGCACGGAGGCAAACTACTGCTCCTCTTTAGGTGTACAATGTGCTTATGCTTTGCCTCCAATTTAAACCTGAAAAAAAACTGCGGGTCAATTTTGCACCTTAATACCTCCTCCTCCTACCTGCGTACTTTAATACATATTAGTCGCTAGAGGACGCCCGCAGCTTCGCTCGTGTGGAAAATATTGTTTTTAACATTAAGCTTGGATAAAAAATTTTCTCTTCACATAAATCAAAACATTCATCTCCCTTTTGTAGGTTGAAAAGTCAAAAACTCTGAATTTGTATTGAAGACCGCATATTAATTACAGTGCTGTTACACCCAATTTGAGTACAATAATATAAATGTTTCGTCCCGTTCCCGTCTAAGATTTTATAAATATTAATTCATTTGATATTTTATCCATTTATATAAATTATATTGAAAATTTGGTATACACGTGCTTAAATTAATGTACGTAATCAACGTTCGTTGTAAATTTGAAAAGAACGGTCGCGATTTAACAAAAAGTCTAACCCACAGTAAAAGTAGCAACTTATCCAGTTACACACATATCCGTCTACGGGATTTTACATGATTCCCGGACAGACAGACAGACAGGACAGACAGAGAGACAGACAGACAGACAGAGAGACAGACAGACAGACAATATTTTCAAAAAAGATATTTTTGAGTTCTAACTCAAAATTCATGGGCCTTATGCCTATTATGAATTTAGATTTTGAACAAATACTTAATGTACAGAAAGGGTTCCTCTTTAGCTTTAATTTAGTAAAGTTAATAATAGTTAATTGACTGACTATTCAGTGGCAGCTCATTACAGCCAAATGAAGTTTTATATCAATCTCTCTCACAAGAATAATCTCAAAAAACACTATTATGCGACTATAGCTATCATTACTTTTTAAAATGATATTTACCCGAAATAAATTACTTAAAAAGCTAATTTAGAATTTGCTAACAGTCAAGTTTTCGTTGCCGATATTCAATTATGAAATACTAGGTAATTATAAATTTATTGCACTTTAAATTGTTTTAGACAAAGTATAAAAATTACGATGTGCAAATGATATTTAGCGGCGATTCATAATAATTTGTAATACCTATAACATTAGTTTGCACTTTACTAAACATATTTTAACGTTTCATTAAATTAAACTAAACTAAAATAATCTCAACGGAAAAAGTATCCTTTAGAAATCTCTGTTGGTTTTTTTAAAAGCTTTTATTTAACTTCACTCGTATGTATGTATGTATGTATGTCCTGGAATCTTGCAATCAATATTTCACCCACTTCCACTGAAGCTATCGAGCTGAAATTTGGCACACATATTAGGTTCCGATGACAATGCAATAATATGGTACTGTCGAACTGATCTGATGATGGAGCCGGAAGATATTAACTGGAACTTCATGATGGAATATCGTATCATAGTCGTGTTTGCACTTGTGGTAAAGTCTTGTAATGAACTTTGACCACGATAAGGTTTCAAGGTCAAGTTATAAAAGCTTTTTAAAAAAAAACTTTTTTTACAGTATAATTACATATTTAGAAAACATTGTTCATACAACTTGCACTTTCGAATCAATATAGTTAGCTTGAACTATATTAGTTAGTTTGAACTATATTATCATATTGTACTTAGATGTGTTTATAGATATGTATATAGAATTGCAGCCAACTAAAACTGAAGACACTCAAATTATGTTAGTTGGAAACACCCAAGTTTACATTTAACAACATCTTGATTTGATTGCTGAAGGTTCTTTAGAAAAAAATCTACATATCGATCAGACCGAAATTTTAGATAAAAAAAGCGTCACGAAATGCGATAGGAAACCCTATTGTAAAATAATTCTTGCCTCTTGCGGCGCTTGAAATCTTGCATGGAACTTTCTAGCCTACAAAGCTTTAGACAGACAGAACATTTAACGAGTACCTATAAAAATAAGTAGTAAGTGCATGTTTGTAATCAAAACATAACAGGTTTTGAGTGTCATACGGGATCTGAGATTACTGATGGGTGGAAATGTTATAATAGCAATAAATGTGAGTATTTGAAAGGAAAATATAAGCAATCAATGGCGAGTTGTAAATAATCATAAATGATATAGTTGTAAATGGATTTTTTGCGCGACGATAAATGCCGCGAGTTTGGGATGTCTCTACTTGTTTTGTGTTTTTTACTAAACAAGCAAACATATACCTACTTATTTTCATACCAATTCATTCAAATTTCATAAATGCATTCTCCAATTTCACACCTGCGTCCTCCTGTCACTCAAGGGCCAATGTGATGTAAAACTATTCAACTTATTATACCCAGTTGACTTATAATCCGGCTGGTTACCCTGGGGTTAACTGAATAATATCCTGTCAAATCACTTAGATAAAAATCAAACAAAAAGTAGTCATGAAAGAGGAAGAAGAATAATAAATCGGCGGAGGCACCAATATTATATGTTAAACAAAATCGGTCAAGTGCGAGTCGGACTCGCACACATAGGGTTACAAAAACACAGAACGGATATTAACTATAATTATTTGGTCAAAACCGAGATGACACAACAGCACGTGATATAATAAATATAACTATCACAAGTAGATAAATTCCATTAAAAAAAAATTAATTAATTATGTTAATCACTATTATACTAGTACGTCATAAAATAACATACTGTATAGTGACGCTGTAAGTTCCAGTAGGACCAGTAGAGTCATTTTAAAAGCTTTTACTTAACTTCACTCGTATGTATTCATTCATGTATGTATGTCCTGGAATCTTGCAATCAATATTTCACCCACTTCCACTGAAGCTATCGAGCTGACATTTGGCACACATATTAGGTTCCGATGACAATGCAATAATATGGTACTGTCAAACTGATCTGATGATGGAGCCGGAAGATATTAACTGGAACTTCATGATGGAATATCGTATCATAGTCGTGTTTGCACTTGTGGTAAAGTCTTGTAATGAACTTTGACCACGATTAGGTTTCAAGGTCAAGTTATAAAAGCTTTTTAAAAAAAAATTTTTTTTACAGTATAGTTATTAATATTCATTTTATCATTGACCAACTTGCCCATAATGAATGAACTACGCATAATATAATATACTGTTCGGTGGCACTGAAGGCCAGTGGGGTCATTAGCCTATTAAATTAAAATTACTCATCATTATTAAACTAGTACCTACAAAACTTAACATACTGTTCGGTGACGCTGTAAAGGCTAAAGGAGTCATTTGCAAAAATATCTTCAAACTTGCTCATTATATAAAGTATATATAGATAAACAAGATAACATGGCGCGCCCCTCCAAATTACTTTTTTAATCTCTATTCGGTGAAGCCGTAAGGTACAGCAAAAGTCCATTCAAAAAATGAAACTTTTTAAAATAATTATAATAAAAATAATAATAAGAAGTGTGTGCAGGTTTGGGTAGCTCATACAATGAGTGGCGAGTCACCACCTGCCGCTTTTTAGGTTTGTAACGATCTGAATGCCAGGTGTCATAGTTCTCTATAGCCCTTGAATCAGTACCTCTAAATTCACCACAATAGACCCCATATAGTTTCCATTCCTTTGCAATCGTTCCTGTACATCTGGCGGGGACCACCTTCGGGTGTACCAATTGATGGTGCGGTCGATCGAGGGTGGTATCCGTCACGTCACGTGTGCCATATCACAACTCATTAAAATGTCTCGAAGGGGGTGTTGGACCTATGCAGGCCTTCCAAATTGCCGGGTCCACATCACATCTGGACCCGTGAAATTTAAAGAGATACAATAATAATATTTTTTTTTTAAATAAACCGAATTCACACACACATTCCTAAAGAATAAGCTGTTTATTTTTTTTCACTCTTAAATTTTATATTTCTTCTTCACTATCAGTAAATCATCTCAATGAAATATGATACACTCTAGAGTAAACATAATCCATAATTTAAAAAAATTTATGAAATGACTTCATGAGCGACTACAAAATCATGACCGATTTACGATGTGATCCAACACTTGGTGGAGGAGAAAGAATCCAACCAAAACACTGGAGAGCCTACGATGACAAGTAATAATTTATTATTCACATAGGAAAATCCGATTCCCATATATGAAAGTGACACCTAAAGCTTTTATGACAGCGATGAACAAAGTTTTAGTTCCAGTGCCAATATAGATATTAAGATTAAGAAGAAGATTAAGGTTAATAATTTTATTAGAAAGTGATTTAAAATAAATTTCTTATAAATAAATTATTAAGTATTAAAAATACATTAATATAAAACATTTTAATTTTATTGAAAATATTATACACGCATAACATCTATATTTGAACAAATAAAAATGTATTCATATGTTTTGTGCAATGATTACTCGTTAATAGTTGTCTGTCTTTGTAAATATTTTCACAAATATGTACTTTCAAACGATTTTAATTGTGGAGGGCGCACCAAGTTATGGTAGTTAATCTCTACTAGCCGCTAACTTGCTAAACCCGGTAAATTGTTCGGTTATTATGGGGTTAACATGCTATTCGGTATCGATGTTAAGGCCAATCAGCAAATGTCCATACGTAAATAAGAGCTCACTGAGACTGAATTCAGCGCCAACATTGTGAATATAAGATAGCCTTAATAGAGCAAGATCCCAGTGCCGCCAGACGTTACTTATTTTCTCATAAACAATTTATATGCGATAAGCTAGTGTTAGTACATACTTTGAGCGTGTGCATACTCGCTAGCTTGGGTAGACGGCCAATTCATTGGTATCAGATGCTGAAAATCGAAAATTACAGTCCCAACTTTTCTTATATTCTCATGTTTTAGTTAATTTTGTTACAAATTAATAATAACTATTGCCAGACGCTTACCCTTGCCAGACGCTTTAAAGATCCAGAAAAAATGATGTAAGTTTACTTATTTTCTCAAGCTTGATTTTTATGCACGACACTTGGGGAACTATTTCAACACTGTTAGTCAGCAGCCAGACCAATTGGATGGGCCAAACATCCAGCCAGACACACATAGTGTCGCTAGTAGTCCGGTCAATTTAGACAATTGAAATAAAGAAAATTCCGACAGAGCCAAATCTTCGTAGTGTCAAAAGTCCCAATCAGTCCCGTGCGCTTAGGGACTTATTCGGGGCCCAAGGTCAAAATTTTAGGTATTTTGGATTTTTCTCGAAAACGGTAAGTTTTATCGAAAAAGTACCTTAGAGCAAAGTTGTAGATCTTAAAATTCTCTATAAAAATGGTCCGTATAATTTTTTCTCTAAGACCCACTATTTCCCAGATATTGCGCTTGTAAGAATCATGTTCTACATAGTATGCACACATATGCCACGTTTATACATATTTAGGTACTCAAGCAAGCAAAAATGCATGCCAAAAATTTCTTTGCTCTAGATTTCTTGCAGCTGTGTCTATGGGGGAACACATCATAGTTGCAAGAAGAGAAGCCCGGAGAAAGACCTAAAAGCCAAATTTGCATTTGATCAAGTCCCTTTGAAGACATAGCTTTGCACTCTAGCGGTTTAGAAACGGAACTAAATGTTCGCGCGAATTTCGAAAAAAATGCGTTTGATATTTTCTTGCAAGGCAGCCCCCTTAAGGAATATGATTAATTGACTTTTTATTATTTGTCGAGGATCATTTTACTTTGTGAAAATTTCAAGTCTACCTATTTACCTACCGGTTTATTAGAGAAATTCAATTGGATGGGTCCTCCTTATATACTTTTTTATTACTCAGCTTTGTTGTGTGATAGTGGCAACGGTAAAATGCATTCTGTGAAAATTGCAGCTATCTGCTTCCGTTCAAAAGCCTAACTGCCTGACGGACGGTGGAGGCCATTAATAGGGTTCCTTTTTATCACCCTTTGGGTTCACAACCCTAAAAATTGTCTATGTTAATTTTATTAGTCTTACTTTTCTGCCGTCGTCACCACCTCCTTATACAACTTCGCTAATCGGCAATTAAACTGGCATACATTGTCTTTTCAATAACATAGAAACCTATAATAATAATTTAAGATTGTGATATTATTATAAAAAGATGTCGTATTATTATATACGATACGTATATTATACGTATTATACAAACGTTTACCATACTCAAATATGAATATGTCAAGACATTAGAACTTTTATAATATGTTTCAATAATTTATTGTTTATACCAGAACAATTAGATCAATTTATTTTTGAAAATAATTTCAGATCAATCGTTCACTATTAAATAATCATTTATCGGGCAAAAAAATGTTTCATCTGATATTAAATTGTTGGGTTATTCATAACGGTAAAATTGTATTTCCAAAATTTATAGTATAAACACATTAAAAAATTGTGTTGCGATTATGATAATTTGCTATGCCCTACTCGTATATTCGTAGAATAAATTCGCTGTAAAATAATTCAACCAATGTCTTATCACTGGTAAAGACTTATCTTTATATTTAAATTAGCATGTCGGTTACTGGTGGTTACTGTTTAGAATTTGTAACAGATGGTGCTATCGCCTGTGAGCCGGCAGTGCAACATAATGTTCTACACGGATTACCGTGTCTAGATTTCGGATGTAGTAAATTGGTGGCAAAGAGTAGTGATAAAATATTTCGAAATGAAAAAAAAAATACAGCGATTTGAGCTCCGCACGGATGCAAAACTCGGTTAGCTGGCCGTCGCCCGATAACCACATAGTGACACTAGAGGTCGTCGCCGCGCCGGCCACGTCAGAGGCTGCTGCGGGAATGGTGTCGCTGGCGGTGTTAGTGCTTCACATACGTGTAGATGACAATTCCCGCTAATATGAAGCCAAAGGTAAGGGTTAGAGGCTTGTATAGAGACCTCTTGAGGGAGTGCCACTTCTCGGCGTCTCGCGCGCGCCGCTTCATGGCGGACACGCGGTCGGCGAGCTCGCCGGTGCGCCGGCGCCGCAGCGCGTCCGCGCCCTTCACCCTGCGCAAACAGAACGCATATCATACTTCAGTATTCACAACGCTCTGACATCCATACTAATATTATAAATGCGAAAGTGTGTTTGTTTGTTTGTTTGTCCGGCTTTCACGTCGCAACGAAGCTATTATATGGTATGGTTTTTGTGTGTGGAGATAGTGAGGAGGGTGGAGAGTGACGTAGGCTACTTTTTACCCCGGTAAAACATCCCCATGGGAAGATATCGATGTTTTGTTATTTGCTAGATATTTAGTTCCGGTTGTTGTTAATAGATGGCGTTTATTTAGCGAAAATTTAGTTAAGTAGTTAGTATAGTTTTAGAATAAGTTTTTAGAATAATTTACCAACATCATACCCTCTTGTTTTTCCCGAAATCGACCATTATTGTAATACAATTGTTCGAAATTACAAAAAAAATGTTTTGTTACACGCGCCATTCATCCGACAATGCAAGTGATTGCCCAGGTGTGCGACACGTCAGGCGTCGGTAACAATTTCCCATTTAGGTGGCCAGTTTATATGTGTTATAAAAAAACAAAAATGTAGTTACGCATCGGCAGAGGAATCCGGCGCCGGGTCGTCGTCCTCGTCGTCCGCGTACGAGTGCGAGGGGGAGGGCGGCGAGGGCGGGCGCGAGGGCCGCGGCGGCGGCGTCGGCGCCTCGTCCGAGCTCGACTCCGACTCGAACATGTTCATTGTGCCTGCGACCAAGTTATGTTTATTTCAATTATTCATTTTAATATGTACTAAAAGTAATATATACTGTAATAAGTATCCTTACACACACACATACATTTATCGATTGACACAGTGTTGTGTGAGCTTTATCCGGGTAGCACTTTCAACGAAAATTGTTATTTTTTTAGCAATTATTTTCGATGTCACACTATTTTGTTCGGCTTTGTCAGTCCTTTTTAGTAATGCAGCCCGTGATATTAGTAAGGGGGACTGACCGAGCGAGGCGCTGGACGGGATGGCCGGCAGGGGGCGCGCCGGGGCGCGCGTGAGGCTCTCGGCGCGCGGCGGCGGGGGCGGCGCCTTCTCCTCTGTCTCCTCCGCTACGGTCGAGTAGATGCTCTCCTGCATGCTTAATTCACCCTTCTGTAAATATTCAAATAAATGTATTTTTTTTTTATGTTATTGTCTGTACTGAATCCCACGTTCTGATAATCTTTTGCGAATCCGAACAAGTGCGAACAAAATTGTTAAACAATATTAAAGAAATATCATCATCATCATTGTCACAACCCTTTCTTTGTCCCACTGTTGGGCGTGGATCTCCTCTCAGAATAGGAGGGATTAGGCCTTAGTCCACGCTGGCCAAGTGCGGATGGCAGACAGAAAGAAATATATGTGTATATTATTATGCGCTGATGTCGTGATTATGTTATGTAATAACATTATATTGGTATACATTAATACAATTTTTACAATTTATGGATAGCACGTTAAACCGAAATACGTGATCTAGGGAACTGAAAAACAGCTCTACATGTGCCTGGCCCCCTTAATCACGACGCTCAACATTGTAAACATATGCCTGGCCCCCTTATCACAACACACAACATTGTCAGAAATTTTATTCGGGTCAAACAAACTATGTAATGTCAATGCCAAACAGATGTTTCGTATCGTTTCTCAAGATAATCTACTTTTACACCCAGTTCTAAATTGCAACTGGAATTATGTAAAATGTGACAAGAATACTAGAATACACTGAATTCCGTGTTGTAGAAAGTAAGTAACTGAATCGGCGGTCTAATTTTCGAACATGCGCTGGTTCAATACCATCCCAGAAATGAGAGAAACGCGCTACAGTAAACATGTATTGTCGTTTCTTGCGCTATAGTTGTTTGTTGTTCGTAAATTCTTCTCGAAACAGTCATCGCTTTATTGTATACTTCAACGGCTTACTAATGACTAGATTATTGTAATATTCAGTCCAAAACGTAGCTGGATTGATTTACTTAACTTTTGGTCAAGTATAATGAAAAGCCCCGTAAAATTTGTACATCCTGTATTAGACTCATTTAAAAATTATAAAATACTTGCGCCAGCGAAATGTATCTTCAATATACAAAATGGGCGTACAAGTGCTTATGCCGTTGCACATTCCTGCCAAACATGCACATGTCCGGCATGAAGTATTTGCCATTCCACTACAGACTGGTATTTGTAAGTGAGTCACCGCTGGTACAAGCCTTGACTTGGCTCAATGGTATCCTGGCCTCAGATCCAAGCTTAGACTTGTTCTGGTCGTCACCAGCTGTATTTCGCAGAACTGCTGCTCAATATATTGAAGTAGTTACTTATTATAAAATAAGTTCAGTGTCGCAGGTGATTGTGATCAAACGCATTGGGGACTACTCTGTTGTAAATAAATAAATAAATTAATTAATAAATAAAAAAATAAAAATAGTCAAATTATACGTACGTAGTTGGGATCGAATCTCTTGGCACCCTCGATGATTGCCTGGTAAGAGAAACGCAGCTGGTCCGGAGTCTGAATAAGTCCCATGCGGTCGCGACGCATTTCCAACAATATTTCTTGGATATTGACGCCCTCGAAGCCCATTTTTTCAATCTGTAATTAGTGGTCGGTAATTACAATAATTGTTACATGAATCGTGACAAATTAAAATTAAACGGTGGAAAAAATAAAGTATATAATTATTGAAAACTCTAATTACATAATTACGATGACTCCGTATTTACGTTCACAAACGTTGCGTGTGTGATTCGTCATCACTGGCTTGAAAACTGAGTACGGAAAGGCATTCATAATGAAGAATACATTTTTGCCCATTGATAACCTATCCATTGCCCAACGGCTCTAGCAGATTGTATATGATCGACAGAGTTAAGCAACGATGGGCGCGGTCGGTTTGTGGATAGTTGATCGCCAGTGGCAAAATTTTATGGGCGCGTGCTACGGAAGGTACGTTATGCCTCGTCAAAGACATTCGGTGTCATGAAAACATTCAAACATGCACACCTCTAAGCATGGGGTGCTTACAGGTGCTAAGAAATCAAACAAGCTTGCCAAGTGCGTACGGGTAAGGTGTATCTGGTGTTCGGTGGACTGGTCCTTACCAGTCGTTCAAAACCGAAGTGTTCGTTTCAGGACGACTTACGATTATGTAACACGACAAACCAGTTTATAATTAGGTACGATGACGAGACCCGAGTCGAACAATTACAATGACGAGACACGAGTAGACCAAGCTCGTATGAACTTGCGGCGACGGAACACCAGTCGAGCAAGCATTTTGGTACTTACGATGACGAAACACGAGTCGAGCAAGCAAGTTGATATGACGATGACGAGGTACCAGTCGAGCAAGCAATTTGGTACTTACGATGACGAGACACGAGTCGACCAAGCAGAAGGTCCCAGAGCGGCCGATGCCCGCGCTGCAGTGCACCACCGCGGGCCCCACGTCCGCGTCCAGCGCGCCCGCCGCCCGCACTTGGCTCAGGAACTCCAGGAACGCCACCGGCGACGACGGCACACCGAAGTCGGGCCACGTTTTGTAGTGGAATTGGATCACTTCGCGGCTCTCTTCGGTCTCCATGTCGTGGATTCTAAAAAGGATGCCTCAATTCCTCAATATTTTATTTCGTACGAACTTTTAATTCACTTGGAATATGCAATGTTAGGTAAATGCATTTTGTATTATTTTATGGTAAGGATAATCTAATTAATAATAATGTTAGTTGTACAAAAGATGAATGGCAGCAAAAGGCTGCAGACAGAAAAAAATACAGTTCAACGACATTCAAATACATATTCCAATGATGCCGTTATTTTTATAAATGAAACTATTTTTCTCTTTCTTCTCAAGATTTTCAGCCTATGATATGTAACATCAGTCCACATTAAATTCTACATAAATGACTTAGATTATCTGTTCGCTTGTACTTTTTTGTTTCGTTTCGGTATTTAAGTTCACCATAGAAAAATATTTATAAGTCATAAGCGAAACTCGCATTCTTCAACGTAACATTTCCATCTTTGTTCAGTGATTATAACTAGCCTTTATTGGGAACGGCACACAATGGCGGCATTCACGAATCATCATACCAGGCAACTACGCTTAGATTGATAACCTACGTAATAAATATCGCGGATCCAAATAATTTCCATACGCAAATATTTTAACATAAAAGTTACTTCACTAGAAGGCTAGACTGCTTGTTCAAAAGTATTCTCATTAATAAGGCCTAATTACTTACTTACGTATAAATAGGTGCATAAACCGTTCTAGTTATAGGTCTAGGTACTTGTAGAAAACATCTGGAGGTAGTTTTGTAACGTTGACAAAAACAATACAATAATGATTGCTTGCATGCAACAATTCGCCAACACTTTGTCCGTGACCGAGTGTCGTTTGTTTACTAACAATGTCACGAGTTGTCTGTTCATTTGGATCAGCACTGACCGTCAAATTCCCTAACAGCTAATTAGATTTAGTAACAAAGTTCAGTTCAGTTCGTTCCCTAACGTAAGCAAAGACGTTAACAATTATTACACGGTAGAAAAATCAATGGTTTATTGCAATTTTACAATTTTACAAGGTAGAGATGGCGATGGGTGTTGATTACCATAGAGTAGTGACGATAAACTTATGTGGATACGTGTATGATACCTATTTGCTGTATCATGTCAATCTTAATTCTGCCAATGCAGCAGTGATTACTGCTAACGTGTACAAGCGAGGGTCTACATCGTCTCCTGTATTAGAACGCGTTCATGACGGCTTGTGGGGATGGGCAATCACATAACTTGTGTTGAATAAGCAGATGTGTTAATAGAACAATTATTATATCGTGTTTCGGATACTTCAAGCAAATCATTTAATGTCAACATTGCAATCTTTTAAATCTAAATTGCATGCCCAGGGATCTTAAAACTCTGTGAACATGATATCTTTACGAATATGGCATGATAATGCAATCTGAACCAACCCGCGTGGCCACTGCGACTCGATGCGATTGTCGCGAAGATTCCATTCCCATAAAGATTCCTCTTATAAGCATAATTATGAAACTATAGCTTCTGATAAACAGTTACGCTGAAATTTACTATTTAATTTCCCACGATACAATAACATAGGTTATTATTATTTCAACAGTTTAGATAATTCTGTTATATTTTAAACGGTTTTATTTTATTAGAATGACCAAAATCCATGTATGGCTTACAAACATTACTTTGCTTCATAAGTAAAAATATACCATTAGTCGGGACCTATCGCTCTTCATTTAATGTGTAATTTATTGACCTTATGGCCTCTTAGTTTTTGGCCTCGCTCAGAAGTATGGACCAAAACATACTCAAAAAAAATCAGCTCCATGGCAAAGTGGAAGGAACTAGTACAATTTAATCTTCCTTAATTAACATAAACCAAGTAACAAACATTGCAGGTTAAAAAAACACAAACACATCACATCCCCGCGGTAGGCAAAGCGTGATGCGGGTGGCGAACAGAAAACATCTTAACATCTATGACAATACGAAGTTATAAGTCACGTCATCAAATGACAGATTGTGAAATGGAGATAAGCTAAACTATGTCTTACGTGAAAACCCTCTTGGAGTAGTAGCCGCAGTCATCCTCGCTGATTTGCTTTACGGTCAGCTTGACGTCGCTAAGCATCAACTTTTCCTCCTCGCCGACGGCGTGCGGCCAGTACCAGTGGCACTTGATTTCGCTCTTCTCCACAATTTTGTTCAACATAAGGATGGCGCGGCTGTTCTGCTCCCACACCATCAGCCAGAAGTGGCCGACGGTGAACGCGAGCGGGCCTTGCGTCAAAATGTACTTGCGATTTGCTCGTTCCATCTGGTAAATTATAATTTTGTTTTTTTTTACAAACTACGAACTTAACAGTGATTTTCTTCGTCAAGATCATCACAACCCTTCAACTGTCAAACTGTTAGGCACTGGAGATCTCAAGGAACGGAAGTTATAAGGTCATAGTCTATTATGCTGGACCAAGTGCAGATTGGTACACTTCAAATGCCTTGAATCGAGTTCACTGCCAATTAACTTAAAAATATCGGTCAAAATCAAATAAAATCTCGACTGCCATTCATTTCGATCTATTTCTCAAAGTGCTCATTATGTACAAAGTGCTAAATCTATATATATAAAAGGAGAAGGTGACTGACTGACTGACATATCAACGCAGGGCCTAAACTATAAGGGCTAGAAACTTGAAATTTCGCACAGGGGTTCCTTTTATAACGTAGGGGAGCACTAAGAAAGGATTTTTGAAAATTCAACCCCTAAGGGGGTAAAACGGGGGTGCAAAGTTAGTATGAAAATTTGCCGTTTTTGAAGTCGTTAGACGGGTAGACGTCGTTAATGGGTCTAATTCTACGCGAGCGAAGCTGCGGGCGTCCACTAGTATATTTATATAGGAGATTACGATCTCTCTCTGCAAGTATTATTACAAGATATTAAATCCACATGTAGGTCACGTTATTGTTATTCGATGCCTGTGGCGTACCTACAAAAATTACAATATTATTTGTAAGCATAACATAGACTGAAGATTTTGGTTTGAAAGATTGTAATAATGACGATAGACAAATTCTCAATTTTGAATACAGAGAATTTAACCACTTTCATGTCACACATTAAAAAACAAAAAATAATAGGTACCGAACACGATAGTTTGTATTTAGGAATAAATATGATAATGTGCCAATCTCCATCAAGTTAAAATACCGTTTCAATTCAACGTGATCAGAATAAGGCATTACGAAGCCTTACAAGTTAAATAAATTAATTGCCTACAGAGATGGCATGATGAAAATACTCCATAACCTTCAGAAGTCAATGAAATAAATTCAATTATGTTTCTCACCCCACCCACCAGTGGAGCGTGATTGGCTAAAAGATAGAAGAAAGAAGAAAATAAATTTAGCTTATTGACTACATGCAGAACTAGTTAGATAAATTAAAACATATATTTTTATATTTTTCATATAATAGGATTGACTACTAGTGTATATATAAAGTCACGCAATAGTTAAAATTAAGTCAAAGTTAATACATTTCGTCCAGTAAGTAGATGTAAGCACAGCTGCGATGTTACCCTTCATGACTGAGCTGTTTCATCTTACTGTCAACCACAGTGCGTGTTGCGTTGCAGTGGTTTTAAGTAATAAAATAGCGATTTAAAATATAAACAGATTACTTCAGGTATAAAAAAGTAAGAGAATAAATTCGTTAACTAGCTAGCTAGACCACACCCATAGGAGTCCCACAGTTGGGCATGAATACAGGTACAAAGCATACTCCACCACGCTACTTCAATGCGTATTGGTTCATTGACTCACGTAATATTTATCAGTCAGTTCTTATTAACACTGAAAAACAACACGACAGCAAAATATTATGAGAAAAAAAAATTGAGAGCCTACTTTTATTGGAAATCGGTTAAAAAAAGTAAGGTTATCAAAAAAATTAAGTACAATAAAAGGCACATATAAATCGAAAAGTATATTGTTCATACTAAGGTTGATTACGTATGAAAAATGCCATGCCATTTACAGGAAATGTGAGTAATACGGTAAAGTTATTTTGAGAATTGAAAGTTAACTATCACATTTGCATTTGCGTGAATAAGTGGAACGATAGTTAGAAAATTCAAGAATATTAGCTTGCCCGAGGGACAAACAGAATGCATCAGTTGATTGCATGCCGACCTCGATGCAGCAAGTACCACTACACATTAGCCAGCGTAGCGGCTAGCGGTGTTATAGGCATATAGGCGTACCGCGCAGCGTACTTACGTGCGCCTAGCGAGTTTACGGTTTACAAGCGCTATTATGAACACTTATCAAATATTCATAACTTGAAAATACGAGTACTTGAAAAAACACATTATAATTACGTAAACAAACCGAGCAATCG
The DNA here is from genome assembly GCA_944567765.1 of Carterocephalus palaemon. Lineage (NCBI taxonomy): Eukaryota > Metazoa > Arthropoda > Insecta > Lepidoptera > Hesperiidae > Carterocephalus > Carterocephalus palaemon. The sequence continues at coordinate 10,031,915 of OX155637.1, read as the reverse complement.
TCAGCGGCGTAAACTTGCAAATTAATTGTTTCTTTATTCGTTCCGCGAAGCCTAGTGTTCAGTAGCTACAAAGAAATCACTACATACCCTTTGCGGGTTCTTTAAAAGGCAACGTAAGCAATATATAAAATAAAAAATATAAGATTCAAACAGCCCCACGCTGGGGATGAGTGGCGTAGGTGTGTGCGAGGACCGTAGAGTTTGTAATTATTAGGTACTATTCTTACGCAGAAAGAAGAAAATTATACAAATATAGTGACTGTTTTTTCTTATTTGTGGTATGGACAGTGGCGAAATATCAAAAATAATGCGCTGATAGATCTATTATCTAAAGATCTTTATTTTTTTATTCAAAGAGCAATAAATAAATAACAACCCCACAAAAGTACGGGGGATTAAGTAGTAAGGGTTTTGTCCAAAATAATTGGTTAGCGTGTGCAAGAGCAGTTATATTATAGAGTAAAAGTATAAAGTCTATTTTGTACTTTGGTCACCGCTCGCATTGTATCACGTCAAAAGACAGCCATCATGTTTAAACTCACTTCTGCACGTTACATAAGTTCAAAATACCGAAAAGAATATTTAAAATTAAGATGCAACAAAAAATGATTTTTATTAATTTTTCCCGTCACGGATCGAAGCATCCACTTTAACAAAATGTTCCTTTCTGCGCTAAAATCGATAACTTATTCGTCGCCAGACATTACAGAATTATTTTAAACAAATCCCCAATCATTACTAAGTTTAGGTCAAGTGTGCTCAAAACGAGAAAGATAGAGCTGTAAACCAACAACTAAATAAATAAACAAACGATTACACACACACACTCTCCCTCTAGGATTCCGTATTGCGGGAGGCAAACACAAAACAACACAATAACATCCTAATAAAAAAAATAGAAACAAAGAATCCTTGAGAATATTATTTGTTTTACTTCATGATTATGAAGCCGGTAAGTATGTATAAAAACGAGAATAAATTAATAGTAAAACTAAACGTTTAATGTCTAATAACTTTTAGCAAAGGAAATGAGGAAATAGGTAACGTTTGTTTAACCATGATAAACATGAATGCCTAGTGTTTTATAGGAACAAATTATACTTTCATCCTACCTTGACGAGATTAGCGTTAATATAATCCCTCTCACTTCGCTTCAGGATAACTCGACTGTGATCATACGGATTTACATCCCTGTAGCGGTTCAATGGTTTATTCTGCGGTTTTTTTGCCTCCAAGCACGTGTACATATATGTCTGACTCTCGCGGCCAATTTTCTGCAAAAAAAAAGACAAGTAATATAAGATTGTTGTAGTAAGTGCTATCATAATAAGCAATTGGAGGTTTGTTGAAATATCTACTCATATGTACTAAAGGCTGTTAGTTTATTTTGAAATTATTTAATTTTATCTCATTTTATAAGGTGACATTCATATTTCCATATTGAATTTTTGTATTAGACGCAAATTATTCGCATGAAAATACATGAATCTACCACTAAACATTGTTTGAACTTGCTTATGTTTAAGTATTCATGCTGTAGTAGAATTTGCCGTTTTTTCTAATAGTCCTATTTGGTTCCCAATTATGTTTAGAATGATTAGTCCTATATGAGCGAATAGAACGCTATGACATAAAAAAACACCAGGCTTCTTGAACAGCAATCGCTCGCTGCGACCCATAGACGTCCCACTGCTGGGCACGGGTCTCCCCCACAGACGCAGCTGCGGAAGATCTAGAGCATATTCCACCACGCTGCTCCAATGCGGATTGGTGGAGGGGTTAGTGGCCAACCCAGTGATAATGTTCTCAAACCACCCGAAGGTCTTCGACAAGGCTTAGCGACTGTTTCCACCATTGAAAACAACCGGGACTGACGGCTTTAGATGCCCTGCGAAGCACGGTAGCGTCCATGAAATTTTGCCACCCATCCACAAACCAACCGCGCCCGTCGTTGCTTATCTCTTTCGATCACATTGAATCGACGATAGCCATTGGGCTGTGGACTCTACACAGTCAACAATACTGTAAAGATATTTAGATTGTTGCTAATAAAATTGGACTACAAATAATGTTTTGCTTGCAATAAATTAAAACCAGGTTGTTGGTCTGCAAGCATCTTAAAAATTATTAATAATTTAACCAGTACGCTACTCAGCTGGTAATATGCTGCATCAGCTTAATAAAATCAATCGCGCTGCAAAATAATAACTTGGTCAACCTCAAGGAAAATGGAAGAAAGGTTGGCTTACTCTAAAAATATCAGCCCCACGGAATACGCAAGAAAGGTTGGCTCACTCTAAAAAAATTTACACTTATTATACTCATATGTGAAGTCTTCCAATTCGCACTTGGACTTGGACCCAACAGTGGGACAAAGAAAGGGTTGTGATAATGATGATGATACTCATATTTTTAATAGAGAGGAGATATTTATACATAGAGAGGTACTAGTGGGTATCACGAGGTATGTATAGGGTGGGTAATGGAACACAAATAGGTCTCCTAAGATACAATATAACTACATTCAATAATAAAATCTATCTAAGTGCTTAATTAGGACTAAATATTTAAATACATAGTATATAATTCTTGTATGATTATGTTGTTGTGCGATGGCCAAGTCATATTATTAACTGACTAGGTTTTACATTTAATCTCACAAATTTTGTGAATAGAGTAGAAAAATTGCATTGCGAGACATATTTAAATGTTATGTTTTTTAAGGGTATAGTTACAGAAAGACAGAGAAATTCTAAAACATAAGAATAATATAAAATTAAGAACTTAATAAATTGTGATACATACATGATAATTACCTATAGCTATAATATGTGTGATACCTAATTTATCACACATATTATATCAATATCTAATATATAAAATTTCCCTGTCACAATGTTAGTTACCATACTACTCCGAAACGGCTTGACCGATTCTCATGAAATTTTGTATGCATATTGGGTAGGTCTGAGAATCGGCTACTATCTATTTTTCATCCCCCTAAATGTTAAGGGTAGTCCACCCCAAAAAGTTTTTTTGTAATTCTTAGACGAAAATGATACAGCATTAGAAAATACATACAACCCTGAATTGTCAACCCTCTACGATCAACCCCTATTTTTCCATCGCGATTTTTATTTTTAATAATTTCCTACTTTTATTGAACGCTTTCGATTATAAGTAATGGTAGTGGCAGTGGTAGTGGTAATGGTAGTGGTAGGGGTAGTGGTAGGGGTAGTGGTAGTGGTAGGGGTAGTAGTAGTGGTAGTGGTAGTGGTAGTTGTAGTCCACACACTTACATGAAGTTCTCCCAAAATATTCAGTAAAAATTATTTATATGGCAATGCAAACCTTTGCCGGGTCAGCTAGTATTCTTATAATTTCATTTTGATTTTGAAAATAAATGAATTTAAAAAAAAAGAAAAATAATGTAGATAGGATATAAATAGTAATTCGTAGAGAAATCTTATTTTAATTCTTGACAAAACAAGGAGTCAACTAATACCATAGATTTATTATACTAAAAAAAGATTGGCAATAGAAACATCAAAGCGAGACCAAAACTTAATAACTAGAGTATGTGTGTAATGTGCATGTGGGCTGTAAGAGGTTGTCAGTATTACATCAATCTCTATAGGATTGAGGTGAGAAATACTAGAAATTCATGTATTTGATAATATTTTATATTCGATTCCTATGCATTAAAAGAATTTATATATTAAAATGTCATATTATTAGCCATCCATTTGTTAATAATTTCTTTTTCAAAGTTCTCAAACATTGCAATATGAGAATTAAATCTTTCAATCGCACTTACATATGAAATGTATTATTCTGTGGATTTTCTTTCTTAGATGAGTTACATCCTGGTACTGCACACGTAAACATAATTATTTACGTCTAACTCACACCAAATGTACGCTTTTAAATGTGAGATTTAGAAAAATAAGCAAAATTTGTTTCGTTAACAACTGACGTTGGGCCAATACAAGCCTATAGTGTGTACACAAATGGTCTCGCCTGTCTATCTCGCTCTGACATATTATATTGCATTGCCAATCTATCTAGTATAATAAATCTATGACTAATACCAAGAAAGATAGTGAATACATAGTGGTGTTAGGGACGAAGTAGTGATAGTAAAGGGCAGTGAAATAATAGCTTTTATGTCATTTTCTGTTCCCAGAATAAGCTGTGTAATAACCCTGTGTATTCTCTGTAAAGTAATAATGTGACCTTTGTCAAGCAAGGGCTCTATTTTCATTATGGTATTAACATTGAACATTCTTATTATAACACATTTGCTTTGCACAAAATGGTTCTTTCTTACTGACTCACCCATACATTTTAAAATATGTCGCTAGGCAGTAGTTAAACCTCATCCTGCTTGTAACAAAAGTCAATCACAAACATGTTGGTAACACTAAGAAATGTAATTCTGATTATTTTTTCTTACATTATGGTTTTGACCACACAAAGAAATAAAGAAATATACTTCTATTATGTCATTTTTGTTTTCTTAATCATAGGTTAGTAAGTAATATTATTGAGGTACGAAGCTAATTACTTAACATGCATTGCTAGCTACCAGACACATAAACTTTACCATAAAAAAAAAGACATCAGCATCCAACCATACATTCTACATTTTGAGGTCAACTGTGTGTTACATATATGTATAATATGTTCGGAATATATATGAATAGGGAAGGCACAGCAGATATTTTTACCAGATATCCTAATTGCAATATGATACATCATGATGAGTGTAAACTATTACAAATCCCAGTAAGATTCTTTAATAATGTGAATACATTTAATAAAGCACCTACATCTTTAATAATATACATTCCTCCCTAAGAATTTTTGTTTTACCCTAAAGAGGATGAAATTGGGGATGCAAGTTTTTTAAGGATATAAGATCACAGCAATCTGCTTCTACTGAATGATATCTGTAAATTACTTTAAACAAGACTAGTTAGCCCAGTTAGCAGTGTTAATAAGAATATTAGTTGCTCAGTTTATTATTGGATATGAGGACAGGTGGCAGGGACAGAAGAGTAAAAGGATTATGTTATCTTTAGAGCTATAAGATATTTTTAGTAAGCTTAAATATATATATTTTTAGTAAGAAATAAATCAACAACTCCTTATTAGTACTTGGAATTTCTAACCTTAAAGAAGCAGAGCAGACCCCAGCACATAAAATAAAGTATAATATTATTTTTTTCACAAAGAGTTGATTAGATCCTATTTATATTATATGGGATATAGTAATATAAATATGGTTATAAACAGCAGAGAATGCGACAAGAAATTATAGCAAAAACCTGAAGCTTCACTAGTTTAAACATTTTATAATTTTTTGAGGGTAGTTTGTTTATACTCAATTATGTACAGCCCATACCCCTAGTAAAGCTTCAGGTTTTTCATAGGTGCAGGTTGCGCCTATAAATATGAGCATCGTTTTAATAACACAAATCAAAGAATCTCAGCGGTTACTCGTGCGTGGCATGCTTGTCGAAAAAGAACGCCATCACAAGAATCACTCATACGCAAAACATACCTGGTATACGATGGGCCATGCATTTTTGCTGGCGATTTCCATGTACTCTGCCTCAACGTTGTTAACAGTCATCTTGTCTTCGTCCATAGAGAGAGATACTATAGCATTTCAGACTGGTGCAGACAAAGTATTAGTTAGTATTGAGCAGCTAATTGCCTAATCTCGTAGGTTGCTCAGGCAGTTTACACACGTGACCGGCGGCAATATTTAGGCTTCCATGAGACACTTTCGCAACTAAGAGTCAACTTAAATGTATTGTCTTTAAAGTCGGCGGCTCTTCACACGTCTTTCTCGTGCACTTTGCAGGCTTAAAAGTGATTTGGCGTGAAACGTCGTTCGCAACTTCGCACCATAGACTATAATATTTATATTTGAAAGGAAACTTCTCACAGACAAGATATGATTGTTGATTGGCTGAGCCAAATCTATACTAATATTATAAAGAGGAAAGATTTGATTGTTTGTTTGTTTGTTTGCATCGAATAGGCTTCAAAACTACTGAACCGATTTGAAAAATTCTTTCACTGTTGGAAAGCTACACTATCCCCGGGTGACATAGGCTAAATTTTATTTTGGAAAAAAATAGGGTTCCGTAAGATATTTGGGTTTTTCGGACACAAGGTGTAAAAAATCAACCAGAAAAGTTACTTATTTTGCGTACGCTGCCTAAACTATAAAAGATAGAACCATAAAATGTTCTAATTATTTGAAGATCTTATAAATATCTATAAAAAAGTCTGTGACACACTATACCTATCTATGTCGAGTAAGGCACAACAACCATTTTTTTATCTTGAATTTTTTTTGGACTACATTTAAAGTTTAAGTAAATAATATTTGGTCTTTGAATGATTAAAATTGGACGTTTGGTTTTGAAGTGTCTGTCTGTCTGTCTGTTTCGCTTTCACGCCAAAACTACTGAACCGGTTTAAATGAAATTTGGTACTACACAGTCTAGAGCCTGACAAAGGACATAGACACTTTTTAATTGGAAAAAAGTGTTGTAATGGGTTGAAAAGGGAGATGAAAGGTTGTATGAAAGTATTGTCATTTTCAGAACTAGAAGCATAAAACTTTAATTTTAGGCTGTTGATAAGGTATAATCCTTACTAATCCTATCCTACTAATATTATAAAGGGGAAAGTTTGTAAGTATGTATGTATGTATGGATGGATGTGTGTTACTTTTTCACGTAAAAAGTACTGAATGGATTTTAATGAAACTTTACAATAATATAGCTTATACATCAGAATAACACAAAGGTTAAAATTTATAAAGATATTGTGTGAATTGTCCAAAATATGACGATAAGTGTCAAGTAGGTAAGTAGGAAAAAATCTACCATCTGCGAGCTATTCTGGCGTGCGCTGCCAAAACTACTGGACCGATTTCAAAAATTCTTTCACCATTAGAAAGCTGCATCTTCACTGAGTGACATAGGCTATATAATATTACTAGGCGTAAACTAAACTATTGTTATAATCTGTATATGTAAAATAAAGTCGTGTTAAATTTTTATTTTTTTAGTAACCTGACGCAAATAGGGTTTATGTGTATTATAATTTTGATTTTTATATAAAATACCCGTGCGAAGCCGGGGCGGACCACTAGTATTTTATATTAAAACAAGATTGTGCACCTGAGGCGCTAAACGACACTGCCCATGACCCAATTAATACTTTTAACCCAAGCTGATAACATTATGTAAAATAATACACATTAATTAATAGTACTTATGGGGGTTAGAGATGCTTGGTGAATATGTTTATAGAAAGATATTTACGTTAATGATGTGAAACATCATTAGGGCGGTCACTCACATGTGCGCACATACGCGAACCCACATGTGTAGGACGACCTTCGCGAATGCTTATGCGAAGTTTTTGATGCATTTGAGGTTTTCCAAGCTGTGTCGGTTTTTTGTCAAACATCAAAGCGCGCGAACCTTTGCGTAGTCTCCCACACATTGATTCGTGGCGTGACCAGTTGAAAAAAAGAAAGAAAAGCTATTATTTCATAGTACTCTGACGCATGTATAGCAGTTAATCTATATATATATAAAAGGAGAAGGTGACTGACTGACTGACTGACTGACTGACATATCAACGCAGGGCCTAAACTATAAGGGCTAGAAACTTGAAATTTTGCACAGGGGTTCCTTTTATAACGTAGGGGAGCACTAAGAAAGGATTTTTGAAAATTCACCCCCTAAGGGGGTAAAACGGGGGTGCAAAGTTAGTATGAAACTTTGCCGTTTTTGAAGTCGTTAGACGGGTAGACGTCGTTAATGGGTCTAATTCTACGCGAGCGAAGCTGCGGGCGTCCACTAGTATTGGATAACTTGGCTTTGTTAAGGTGCGCACACGATTGCAAAGGTGACGGATGTGCTAATTTGTCTGATCTTATCATCTTGTATTGAAAATGGATTGGAATAACGATAACATATTGGAATTTATTGAATTATTGCAAAGTGAACCCTCTATTTTGGACCCTGAAAAGAAGTCCTATTAAAACGGGCTATAAAAATAGTGACTGGTGCCTGGAGGAGAATAATTAATAAAGAAATCGCGAGCAACACTGGACATTCGTGAACTCATTTGCGAACCCATTTGCATATGAATTCCTGACCGTCCTTCACATTCGTGCAAACATTCGTACAAATGTCAAACGTTTGCACACATGTGAGTGACCGCGGTTAGGCGGAGGGCAAACCAAATTTTTGGCGTGGCGAGCGTGGCGTTAAAAAATATTTTAAAAGAAAAAAGGTTTTTCATTTTCCTGTCAATTACCATTTATATCCAGATTTTTCCCGGATAGCTGGACAATCCTTCCTTACATCCAAATTCATTACATCCAAAGCACCGCGAAAGAGCGGAAAGGGTTCGTTTGTCGGTAATTTTTGTTTTATTTCTTATTTTATTATTAATCTGTATTTAGCTTCTGTCAGTGTGTTGTCTATGAAAAATTGCCAACTGTAAAGAAAATGACATTACGTGACACTAAAAAACTTTATTGAACAAGTACAAGTATTGAAGTTCATCAGAATTTTCTTTTTCCAATATTTCAATGCAAATTTATGAGAGGCATCTAGTTATTGATCTCTCATAACAGCCTTAACTTAGTTGAAGATTTATTCTGTTGCATATTTATTTATTTCTAGCATATTATAACGAACACTTGGAGAGCAATTTAAATTAAAATTCCTTGATAATGGCTTCTCCCCGGACCCGCCGTAAATTAAATTCCATCCGCAATCAAGATGATAACCACGTAAGTCATCATTTTAATATGAACATATTTAGCCCTTAGGGACAGTTAATCTATCGCACTTATGATTAAAAAAAATGAATTACGATTTTTAGAAATGTTTCGAGTGTGGCACCTTGAATCCCCAATGGGTTTCTGTGACTTACGGAATCTGGATATGTCTGGAGTGTTCTGGGGTTCATCGTAGCCTTGGAGTGCACCTTTCATTTGTTCGATCAGTGACGATGGATAAATGGAAGGATATAGAACTGGAAAAGATGCTGGTAAGAAAATGATTTAAGTTTAAGTACCTTTTACGATTTCTTTTATGCTTTTGAGTTATTTGTGACTGACTGAATATAGTGCATAAGTTATACAAACGGCCTTTTTGACACAATAAAATAGTGACGTAAAATATGAAAATGAATATACAATACCTACATTAATTGCACACATTAAATAAACTCATCAAATATATAGAAAGAAATTAATGATATACGATAGATATTAATGATTCTGTCAGTAGGCACTGTCTTTCGTTAGTAAAAACATCATAATCATATTGTGCAGTGACTATAGTACAATGTATATCTTCATAATCATTGTCTACCATGTTGCTGAAACATTAGAAGCACTAGTACTGGTTTTCTCTTACTACCTTTTACTTTCTTTAGACAGGCCCGTTGGCGCAATCGGTAGTGACCCTGTCTGTTGCGCCAAAGGTCGTGGGTTCGAATCCCACTCAGGACAAATATTCGTGTGACGAACACTTGTATTTGTTCTGTGTCTGGATGTCAATATTATCTATCTAAGTATGTATTTAAAAATATCTATGTATGTATATCAGTCTCTGACACCCATAACACAGGCTCGCGCCTACTTTGGGGTCAGATGGCCGTGTGTGAGAATGTCCAAGATATTTATTTATTTATTTTATTTTATTGGCATGTCTTTGAGAACATCATGGAGAATTTGCTTCGTCAAATGATTAACCATCAAATAGAATATCTAAATTTCTCTCTAATTTGATGGTTAATCATTGATTAATTCGGGATGGATTTAGTTAGTTTGCACTATGCCGGATTGCACAGTAATAATAAATATTTCAATACCAGGTAGGTGGGAATGCAAAAGCGCAAGCTTTCTTTGAAAGTCAGCCTGACTACAAGAAAGATATGAAAATCCAGCAGAAGTATAACACAAAAGCTGCAGCAATGTATCGTCAAAAGGTATTGTTATTTTTAAATTTTTTGAATGATACAAACTAATAAATTGCAAGTGTTAGAATAGAAATATTAACTTCTTATTAAGTAGTGCAAGGGTAAAGTACAAATACATTAAACTGATTGTATACTATCTGTGTGTAATTTTTTTTACTAAGAACAATTTTGTGTGTTAATTGTTAGATAACAGCGTTAGCAGAGGGCCGAGATTGGAGTCCATCAGATTATCAACCTGAAGTGTTGGAGAAGTCTGGATCAGAATGGAACCAACGTGATTTTTATTCCTCAGAAGACAATGCCTTCCCTAATAGCGGCTCAGACAATAATATTAGTTACCAGTTAGTATTTATTATTTTTTACATTTATCATATGAAATATTCAATCCTATAATTGAGCAAAGTATTATTTGGTTTACTTAACTTGAAATTCCCTTTAGTATGTGGGGTACACTGAAAGTTTTGCGTAACTTATTAATAAAACAATTTAAATGTATAGTAATATATTATCTGATTTTGGAAGTATTTTCCATTACATTTTAAGTACTTTATCATTAGGTCAAACCATGTTTGAAAACATAAGGATCATATTGGTCTAAGATCATGTTTTTCACGTACTGGTTGCAAGCCTTCACGGCCGCTTCCGGCTCCGTAAATGTCGTACCTCTCGTCAAATCTTTAATTTTAGGGAAAATGCAGAAATCGCATGTTGGCCTGGACTATGTGTGGGATGGTTCACTAGCTCTACACAAAAATCACTGTCTTGTTCTCGGTGTACGTCTAAGAATTGTCATGGTGCAATAAATAGGATGCGACTTCTTAGTCGATTTTCCTTAACCTTTTTATACATTGGGCAACAAGGTTTTCTAACTTTTAAATGTTGAGTAAGTAAGAATAAAGAGAATGAATGTAAGAATGTTTGTATTTGGCTCATACCAGTCCCCAAATGTCCTCGAATCTCATCGGAAGTTGCCTGACAGTAGCCACATGATCCTCAGTGATCGTAGTTAAGGGCCGACCTTCAAGAATTTCATCATGGAGAGAAACAAATTCTGTGTATCAATGCCTTACGATGATCAAATTCTTCCCTCCCAAAACCATTTTGATGACGAGCAGTGCAGTTTTACGGATTCAGGGAACTTGTAAAATCATAAAAATTAAAAACATTGGCCTAAAATCTTTTCACGTTAATTTTATTTTCTATAGACGAACGACGAACATTAACTTGTGATAAAAAAACAATTGACACGCGATTTGCCTATAATTATTTTTTTAAAATAATGACTGAGTTTAAAAAAATTACTTTCGAAATTCAAACACTTATGAGCGGCCAGGAGCGCAGAACTTTTAGTTTGCCCTATGTAGATTGCAAGATTAGATTTGTGATTAGTAATAAAGTACAGGGCAATAGACTCATTATAAAATCTAGACAGAAACTGACGGAACAGTGACTGTAACTCTTTTACAGCCAGTTTTCACCTACACCTTTCTTCAACTCTCCTTTGCATAGGCAAACGAGGCAGACTATGCGAAGGATACTTGTGCGTGATGTAATCAATCCCAGAGACAGATCTAGGATACTATACATCCCGAAAAGTAAAGGTTTTCCTGGAATACAGTATAAGTTTGTATAATTTGTTGATTGATTTGAAATTTGCAGCAAAGGATGTCTATTTAAATTGATTACATACATGTTTGTCTATTATCCTGTATTTTGTAACATAGCAAAAAAATCAAGTTAAATACTGTAATCATTTTTAATTTTTCAACACACGTCCCTACCTTGAACCATTATTATTGGCTTGGTAATGTCCCATATGATAAAGTTCAAAGGATACAGTACTGTAAGTGGATGACTAGATCTATCGCCGATGGCTAGGTATAAACGAGAATGTTGTATGAATAATTTCGAGCGAAGCTGCGGGCGTCCACTAGTGTTTTAATAAAATTATGCATGATGCAAGCATGTTATTTGTTGATAGTAGCGAGTATGGTAGCGGACGTTACACCGGGTTTGGCAACACACAGAAACAATCGCAGTCCACACCTATGTCTCCGGCACACAGCGGCAACGAGATGGTCGACAATACACTTGCTTCACTTGCCTCGGTACCTACTTACTTTTATTAACCGAGTTCAAAAAAAGGAGGAGGTTCTGTTTGTCTGTTTTTTTCATGTAGGTATACTATGTCGTTTATTAACCGATTTTGATGATTCTTTGTGTTTGCTTACCATATAAATTTCATGAAAAATTCTACCCCAATGAGTAGTAAACAAGAATAATACGGATAGCAATGTTATTAGTAGTTGTGGTAATTGTCCTATAGTCGGTGTTTGTGTATGTATTTTGAGCTATTTTGAGTATTCTTCTTTAATTTCAAGATAAAATTTGATCCGTAAGTAAGTCCGTAAGAAGTAAGAGTAGTAAGAATGCATAACAAGGGTATCAATTGCGCTGTAGCCGTATATGTTTTTTTTATTCCTTTTTATTTGCTAGTTGCTTGACAGGTTTTTGTATCAATACTAAGCTTGTTAATGTTTTGGCCAGGGTTGGTCGATTTTCACCACATCAGTGACAAAAGCTGCTCGATCTGCCACAGAAAGCGCTGTACGGTACGGAGGCATTGCTACTCAGAAGGTCTCCGAAATGGCATCAACTGTTACTGATAAGGTAAATTAAAACGTTTTTAGCATTTACTTCATATTAATTCATTGGTTTATGTTTGAAACTTACTAAATCAAATAGTAAAGTATTAATTACGAAATGCAAGGTGATACATAACTGAGGATCTAGTTCAATGTGCCAAACCCGCATTGACTGCTCTTGGGGAAGATTTCCTTTTTTTTCCGTGAGCTTGTAGTTAGAATTTCGCTAGTAATAAATTAATTATAAGTGTATCCTTGATTTAGAATAATTAGGAACTTAAATTTTCGCTAAATGTGTCTTAGCAAAACGAAAATTTTTTTTTGAGGTGAACAATCGTGGGGGTTGGAGCTCGCTAGGGGGCGCCACCGACACGCGCCGTGCGAGTAACTCTAGCGCGCATCACCCTGCGCAGAGCTACGGCGCCATGAAAAGCTCCACCTCTGAGCCTTACTCTCAGTGGTTAGTATTACTTTTCTACATTTCATTTAATCTGTGTTCAAAAATTCACACTCTTCACGCTTATCGTTCAATGATAAAAGCAATTGAATTAAAATCAAAACGACTATAAACCCAAACAGTACCTTCTCACAAAACCAGTAGCAGTTACCACTATTACTGTATTTGTACTAAAAAGTGGCAACAATTGCATTCAATCTCCGCGCGAGCCACGTCTAACAAAATCTGCCGTTTATACTGCGAAGTGAAGCCTTATTCTAGATAGCTTATAGGTACAATTCGTCATGATATTTATTTAAAAAAAATAGCTTCCAGAAATTTAATTACTATTTTTTATTCTTAAACCCTTTTTGTTTTGCGTCTACCATATATTTAAATTATAAATTATTGCAAAAAGACAGTATGTATTAAGTTTGTTGCTTCTCTATTGTTGAGTGTTTATTAATTTAGACAGGTAGCGTTACATTTTCAAGCCTTTTAGATATGCTGATTAAGCCAATGCTTATTACATCAAAATGTTTATTACGGAGATCATTATCATCTTTTCGATCTACAGGAATGAGCAAACACAGCCGTGGAAATATTCGGTTGCCACTCGCAATGACCTCGACACGCGCGATCTGTCCACCGTGGGGGTTTCGAGCCCGCCGCCGGACATCAAGAGCATAACCATTAAAAAGAAACCCGAGGATGACTCCTGGGACTGGCTCAACAATTAGATCTGGTGAGTTATGTGCTATGCTGTTATGCCATCGTGGTCGCAAGGCTCCAGGAATCATCGACTTTTCTATAGTATGAAGCACCGCTGTCGGCCGGCAGGGCACGTTAACCCGCCAGTCGCAATTGTTATCCTAAGATAGTACTCGTTAAATATGTAACTCCACTAATTCGGGTGCCGCTCATTGACGATTAAGTGGCGCGGTGGTGAGTGACCTTAATTGCCGAACAGCGGGTGACAGATTCGAATCCCGGCCGGGGCATACATTTAGTTCGCACATATGCTATTATATGTACTCGGGTCATTGATGTTACATCATCCTGTTTTCTTTGTGTCCGTCACCCGCAACACAGGCGTAGGCCTACCGCGGCATTATGTATAATCGTTTATTTAAAAATAAACATCGTGCACAAGAAAGTAGAAACGCCGTTTTTACGAGTATACTTATTATTTCATTATATTACTGAATGATTCGTAATTCTCTATATTCATAGTTTAACTATGAATTTTTCATTCTATATCTATATCTCTTTTAATTACACATGGTTACAAAAATAGTCAATTAATGTTACAATAAGTGATGTTTTTGTTACTTTACAGAATATCACACGGCTGAAGCTGCTATGCTACACTATTCATGCAATTGTCGTTTATTACATTATATTGTAAGTTTACTATAACTACCGATTGTATTTAAAATATCCTGTATTATCATTGTTCTTATTTTATTATTTCATATGAAACCATTGTGCACCGTGAGATTGTTAAGTCAGAATAAAATTTACCTACATTCCAAGTGTATTAGCATTACAAGAAATGTTTTACCGTTTCGCGTTCTGATATAATATGTTGGCGGGATAAATAATTATAAGTATTTTATAATGACACAAATACTTCTGAGCTGTGTTAATTTAGCTCATCATGGGCTGCCATATCTTATATTCAAAGTTCAATTTTTTCTGTCCTATGTGAAACATATTTATTATCAACTAGTGTGGACGCCCGCAATTTTGCTCACTTGGTATTAAACATTACATTTACTAGGTAGTTTTATACCTAGGTACCTTTTATTCATTGAACTGTAATAAAATTGCTTCATATGTGTTGCAAAAAATATAAACCAATCTTATTGAAATTTAAGAAATATTCAAACAAAATGCCATTTTGTATCCCAAGGGACCCTCATTATTTTCAGTGAATGTCTACAGCGTAAACTAAAACATTGTTTGCTATTTTTTTGTAATTACTCAAATGTATTATTCTTCAATATTTAATGGCTTCCTAGTCTGCATTGCGCTTGTAATGTGACCAATTAGAAAAACATAAACATTATTACAACATAATGCATACTAATTACATATGAATTTATAAACAGATTATTCGAAGATTCTAAAATATTCAAAATACAAAAAAATCTGTCTATTGTTTTTGATGCCTGAATATTAATTTAATGATTGCTTATCTTTTCTAACAAACAACATTATTATGTATAAAGAAAGAAAATATGCGGCATGGTAAGATTATGGTATCGTCATTAGGGAAAAATTCAGTAGGTGGCATATTAAATGTTTATCTGTGATGATTCATAAAATAAGTTAGTTCAACATATTGTTCCGAAAAAAATTAACTACACTTTCACTGTTACCGTTTTGCAATTACAATGTTTATATTGATTGAATACGCAATTTAATTTGAAACGCAAATAGTTACCTACCATAAATAAGTATGAGTTCCTGAAAAAGTAAAACAATTTAGCTTACTATAATCACTATATTGTTAACGTGCTTCGTCTCGGCTATAAGTAAAAAGTTGTTTAACTTTTTTTAAGTTAAGACAAATGTTGTATTTATTATATTACTTTGTATTTATCTTTACTTTATATACATTAAGTTATCGGCAGCTTACATTTGCGGCCCTCATAGCTATTATATTTTATATGTATTAGTCAAAATTAGTATTTTTAAACTTTGAGGTGTAACTCTTCGATCAATGTGTAACTAAAGCAAATTTTTTGCTGAACTGCTAATATTTGCCGCATTGAATTATAATGTTTATATATATATATATGTATTAGAATGGTGTATTTTGATTTTAGCTTCTTTCTTATTGGAGCTTCTCTTATTACACACATTGTTAACAATCATGGCACATTTTTTTTGTAATTGATAAACACTGATTGTGATTATTTTATTAGATAATAAGCCCATAATCACATTTCGAAAAATTTGTAATTAAAAATGCTGGCCTAAAGGGCTTATGATGATGCAGGCAAAAACACAGACAGAATTGCAAAAGTTACAATGCCCAATTCTTGGATTTCAACTGTGAACTGTACTGCCCAGCCGCCAGAAACTGATCACAGTTTCTTGTTGCTGGTAATGTTTATACTAAATTTGCTCATTCATGTAAACTTGGAATGGGCATATTTTAAATTGTTAGAGAATAAGGAGATAAGTCAAAAATCCTTACGAATTGAAATTACAGTTTGTCTTATTATTCTATATTTTCTCACCTACGTGATTAAAAAAAATTGTACGTGTATTTACAAATGGGATTATTTGCATGAATCCTTTATTTTTCGCTGCGACCCATAGACGTCCCACTGCTGGGCACGGGTCTCCCCCACAGACATAGCTGCGGGAGGTCTAGAGCATACTCCACCACGCTGCTCCAAAGCGGATTGGTGGAGGGGCTAGTGGCCAACCCAGTGTCGAATGTTTTCAAGCCACCCGAAGGTCTTCGACAAGGCTTAACGACTGTTTCCATCATAGAAAACAACCGGGACCGACGGCTTTACGTGCCCTCCGAAGCACGGTAGCGTCCATGAAATTTTGCCACTAGCGGTCACCCATCCACAAACCGACCGCGCCCGTCGTTGCTTAACTCTTTCGATCACATTGAATCGACGAGAGCCATTGGGCTATGGACGCTACTGAATCCTTTATTATATAGGACGAAATTAGCTGACTATGTTTTATGTTATTCAATTATAGATTAGTATGTATTGTAATGTTTTATGGTTTATGACCATCTATGAAAACAATGTCATTCACACAAAATGCAAGCTAAATGAATACGCTTAGTGTCGCACACATTTCAACTTAGTGATTGATTTAGTGTTCACAGTGAAGTTAATTTATTTGTAGATTCTCTAATTTTATTAGTTAATGTTATATTGTATGTATTGATTACTGAAACAGGATTGAAAATTGTTTTCTCGTCGTTTATAATATACTAGAACAAAAATACATAATTAAAAGCATTTAAAATGAAAACTAAGCCCCAACTATGAGTGTTTGATTGAGGTAACTCTTTGTCAGATTAATAAGATTGAAACTTAAACAAATTTCACCTGATCTTCTAGACTAGTGCTTGTCATTATTTGCCATCATGTCAGATTTATGGATTATTATGATTATTTTATTGTGTAATTTATTTGAATAAATAATGATGTTAGTTATCATGTTTTAATTTACATTACACAATAGTATTTTCCTTATTCCATGGGAAACAAACTTCCTTTTCCTTGTACCTAATACCTAATTTGTATTTAAAATATATTAGCACCAACCTACACTGCAATTACTGATTGTTCAAAAAAAAGTTATCGTCAGAATAACTTACCTAACACAATAAATGTAACAACATATTAAAATATTTTGACAATGTTATTAAAATACAGAATGAAATATTCCCATAAACTTTATTTAAATCTCAACAAAAATGATCAAGATTATGCCAAAGGCAATAAATAAATTCTATTAAAATAAAATTGTTACAGAACCTTAATCCTAATGTTACAAATTGGAATGCCCCTTATCTTACAATCACATTACTTTAAGCCCAAAGGTATTTTTTTTATCATTAAATTGTCGATACCATACAGAGCAGCAAAAGCTAATAATATAGTCAGTGAAGTGCTAAACAATGAACAAAGTCCATTTGATTTTCTGTATTTGATAACATACACATTTTAGAGAATACCAAGTTTTTATTCACCTTATAAGTAAATAGAAACTAATAA
The DNA here is from genome assembly GCA_944567765.1 of Carterocephalus palaemon. Taxonomy (NCBI): domain Eukaryota; kingdom Metazoa; phylum Arthropoda; class Insecta; order Lepidoptera; family Hesperiidae; genus Carterocephalus; species Carterocephalus palaemon. Next base: position 10,014,039 of record OX155637.1, on the reverse strand, counting down.
AAACAATACTATGTTTTTCTTTAGTTTAAAAGAATTCTGCATTTAATTTAATACACTATAATATCTTAAATATTTAAAACTGGTTAAAACATTTAACAATGAAAACTTTTAGAAATGTTTAAATGAGTTAAAATGATTTAACTATTATGTAAAATTGAATTTTTTATTTGAAGGAATATTATTAAACTAGACTATATTACAAAAACCAGTTCTAAAAACATAAAAAACCTATGTTATTATAACCAATTCACAATCCTGAATTTACTAGCTTCTTATTTTATTTTAAATTATAGCATATATACCTGAACACGCAGTCTTAACTGATTACAACACTTGGCCACTATCTTAATAAAAAATGTAACTTTAGTAAATAATTGTGAAAATGACGCAAATAATATTGACAAATTTTAACCTATATCCCACCACACCTATAGAAATAATATCATAAGCAATTATTTTACCTTTCGTCCATGTACTGTTGAAATGTCCATTACTTAAGTAAAAAAGAATCATATTTTATAAATGCATTGCAATTCAAGACTCAAAACCAACCCAATTAGGATGTTTTTTGTCTACTCTGTGTTGCACAGAGCGTCAAGCACAATGTCATGTTTATTTGTTTATTTGCCCATTAGCTAGCAACGAATTCTAATCTTTTATAAAATCATTGATTTTAAGTAATTAATTATACAAAATTGGGTTTACTTTAATGGGAAATCAAAAACCCTATATGATACAGGGAATCTGTATACTATATGTATTATTTAATTATGTAAACTAATCAGACTGCACACTTAACATTTTTTATACACCAGATGATTTAGGAAGCCCACATATAAAAGTAAATATCTTGCCAGTGATTAAGATATTTTACAATAGGTCCACATATAAATGACATAATTGGTATTTTTTTGGATGTGGCGTTGAGTATGTTTTCAATCATATTTTTAGAATATCCATTATACATTGGGCTACGCAGCAGGTACAATACCATTCCTAATTTACGGCGACTTATTTCCAACCTTTGCTCATATGTCAAAGTTTTCATATGACGATTGTAGAGTTTAAAGCTGGCAATATCAATTCCTAAAGCTATAAGCCATTGCTTCCATGCTTTCGTACCAAAAATTCTCATAGCTACCAGATGTATCATTGGCTTTAATATGTGCAAAAGTTCAGCTCTCAGTAAGTCCTTTACTTCTATGCTTGGTATCATTCTATCATCTTTTATCTTGATTGGTTGCCAATCCCGTAATGCTACTGGTGGAGCACCTTCAACACGTCGGACAAAACGTCCAGAACGCTTCAGTGTAAAAAATGACACAGCATTGTCTTCAGCATTTTTTACTTCAGTGAATTTTTTTCTTTGCAATCCCGGTATAGGAGGATGGGCTATGGGTAGTTCCTTGAATCTATATACTAAAATAAGTCCAGAGCAACATTTAAATAATTGCAACAATGTTACAGCTGTCCATTTTCCACGAGTTCCCCATCGGTCCTTCACTACTAGCTCAACAAAAACTTCACAATAATGGATAACTGTTAACCACATTTTGATTTGTTCTCGTAGTCCATAGTGAAGCTCTTGTCCATAAGCTTCCTTGATGATTTTATCATTGAATAATGATAGGAGCTTGGAGAGTGAGTAGACTAACTCAGAAACGATAGGAGACTTATTAATCTTACCAGCGACGAAGTAAGAGGACCAAGTAGCCACTGTCTCTACATCGGTAACAATACTAGGGTTGTTTACCACCCAGTGCTTATATTTGGTGTAAAGTTCTAAAAGAAATTTATCTTTACTCATCGTTGTATTGTTCTCTAGATAAAAGGCTAAAACCAAAAAGTAAATTGACAATTCGATAGAATACAATATAGTGATTAGTTTTTTTTATTTTATGTAATGTAAGTACTTATTGTAAAAAAAATCTCAGTGAAGAAAATGTCATAGGAACTCTTATGACACTGACGTCTGACAGCAAAAATTTGCTAATATCTGCACCATAGATTAATAAGCGCGCTTGACTTCAAAAGCCGGTCACTAACATGCGTACGATTAAGCCCCATGTAGAAAAGACAACATTCGCGAATGTAAATGAAAGTATTCGCAGCATTCTCAGTTTTGTAATTAATGCTAATTTTGCACTTCATATACAGGGTGGTCCAAACGGTGACGTCCATAAAACAGCAAGCGCACCGTAAATAGGTTCTACCACCTAGCTATTCAAAACAAGCAGCAAGCGTACCGTATACAGGTTCTACCACCAAGCTATCTAAAACAAGCAGCAATCGCACCGTATACAGGTCGTCTACCACCTAGATATTGTATATCATTTCTCACACACCCTGTATACAATACAATGTCTGTATACAATGTTCATTTCTCACACACCCTATATACAATGTTCATGTCTCACACACCCTGTATACAATGTTCGTGTCTCACACACCCTGTATACAATGTTCATGTCTCACACACCATGTATACAATGTTCTTGTTTCACACACCATGTATAAAATGTTCATGTCTCACACACCCTGTATACAATGTTCATGTCTCACACACCCTGTATACAATGTTCGTGTCTCACACACCCTGTATACAATGTTCATGTCTCACACACCCTGTACACAATGTTCGTGTCTCACACCCCCGACGAAACGAAAATAACTGGCTTGCTTTCTATGAGAGAGAGAGACAGACAGAGAAACACGCGCACGCCGCACGGCTTACAACTATAGCAACAAGCAGCAATCGCACCGTATACAGGTTCTACCACCAACGCGCGACAAGGAACTTCGTTCCAAAAGTAAAAAGTACTCGTTTGATTAAAATAAATTAATAGTTTAATAAGAAAATAATCGGAACATCCGTCAAAAAATACGCGTCACATCCGTCAGAAAATAAACGTCACTTCCGCCAGAAAAATTTGAGTTACTCCCTAGTCGCGCATAAAGAAGTTTTACTTCACAATAAGTTTCATGACTTCTTAGTAATTTTAAAAACTTCCTGAGACCTTCAGCTTTGATTAAAAATACAAAGAAAGTGGTACTTATTAGGCCTATTTTAGCCGTAAACTGCCTTTAAATGTACAGGGGCGTAAAATGTCCAAATTAAGTAATTATTGTAAAATCACCTATTGTTCATTTTTAAGGTAAATTTTTTAATATTAAAAAATTATAGCATTGATTCACAAAACTTAAACTAGGTGACGCTGTGCCTTTTTCTGAACTGTACTGTGTAAAATTCATTAATATCTCAGTATGTACGCCCTAGAAGACTAGCTCTATTGCCTTGGGATACAGACTAAAATTGAATAAATAGGTACGCTTGGCTCAGCGCGATGGCGGTACATACGTTTGGCGGTACGGGTGGTGACGTCACATTTTTTTCGTATGTGTAATTGAGTAGGTATGCGTTTATCAAGCTGAAAACATAGTATCGGATCGGACGCAGCTGACGGACGCGACCTGGTCAATGAATGTACACTGAGCTGTGCAAACTATCGGACGTAAGTCGCGGACGTGACCTTGAGTGTGCCTTGAGGCGTTCGGACGTCCGAGAGATATTATCTGGCGCGCTGGATGTTTTTGCAGCCGAAAACGTCCGCGGACGGTATTTCATACTATGCACGGGAAGCGGGACGCGCCGTCCATGCGTCAGAAGGACGAAGACTACTCGACATGTTTCTCCGTCTCCAGTTCTTTGTGGAATAAAACGTAGTGATTAAGAACTCTGTTGTGGAATAGGCGTTGAACGCGTCCGCAAGCCACGTCCCAAATAAAAAGACTGTGCACCCTTATCAGCCGCGTCCGTCAGCCGCGTCCGATAGTATGTTTTCAGCTTCAATTTAAAAGACGTTAGCACGTCAAATACATCCAACAAGATCGCATAATGAAACACGCAATAATGCCTCACAATAACTTTAATTTGAAAAACTAAACAAAATATTCCCTTCAATCTATGTAGTAGGTACAAAATAATAAATACATACAGTTGAACATAAAACCTCCTCCTTTTTCGAAGTATATAACAGCGTAGGTATTCGTTTGAATTTGCTCAGTTTAGGTACGTTTCATTGGAATACCTTACACCGTCAGTAGAGTAGCGTCATCTTAAGCATCGACTACCCATAAATAGTCTTACTTACAGTCTTACTGCGCAGTTCTCATGTTAATATCATCAATTGACACCATGGATCCAGAGCGTTATCAATAATCTAACGGCTAATGCTTTTCGCGGCGTCTTGGTGTTGTGAGCACTCCAAGGAACGCCAGAATCAATGCGCAAACCTGGAGAGATCAACGGTGTGTTAGATATTTTACTTACAGCACAACTTACTTAAAAAAACAGCACTGCTGATGAGGAGCTAGAGGGTCAGTAATACAACAGATTATGGACACGGCAGCAACGAAAGACTTGCTCCACAATAGTTTTTCTAGGCGGCTAAAACCCTAACTAACTCAGGCACATAAATACAGACCTGCAACACGCCGAAGCTGACCGAGGCGACCTTGCCTATCGTGAGGTTCATGGGCGCATCCATTTCTATATCCTAATTAACAAAATTAGAACTGATTAGAAACTGATTAACAGATATTTAGGTACTCCTTTTTTATACGGTCTATATTTCACTATTAGACGCTAAGATATAACAACAACAACGCTGAGGAACATGGATGGAATAATTTATTTGAATATAGGTACTGTAAAAATTGTTTTTTTAAAAAAAGCTTTTTATATATTTTTTTATTTTCATGCGTTGTCATCGGAACCAAATATGTGTGCCAAATTTCAGCTCGATAGCTTCAGTGGAAGTGGGTGAAATATTGATTGCAAGATTCCAGGACATACCTACATACATAGATACATACGAGTGAAGTTAATTAAAAGCTTTTAAAAATAGGTCTATATTTATATTAAACTGTACAATATCCTTAACCAATAAAAACGTCTACATTTATTAACATGACCAACTGAAAGGTTTGCATTATTTCCCTATGCGGTGACAGAGGTCGCGGAATACTATCTCGCTCTCACGCAATTTAATTTAATAAACGATTTAAGTACTAAATCTTATCCGAGATGAGTGTTTTTCTTAGTGATAATAAAATAACAGGTCCTGTGAATCATTTTTCCTGCTGCTAGTGCGTCTCTCGGCGATGAAAACGGTATCCCTTTCAGCAGATTTTTTATTTGAAGGAATAAAAAGAAGTCCACACTGTGCCAGATCAGGACTGTAAGGGTGAAAGTTGTAGCGTAAAGAAAGGGGAGGGCTACAAAGTTGTAGCCCTCCCCTTTCTTTACGTTACTCTCAAATTGTAAGATTAGTGGAATATACACTTTTTAGCATGTAATTAACTCACCCTACCTTAATCTAACGCGCTCAAGAATTTCTGATGACAAATTTTTTTTTTTTACTAATCTGATCCTTTATCCTTGACGGCCCCATTTATATATGGGGCTCATATTTGGTGGAGGTACTTAACCGGGTACAAGGTATCCCACTGTATATTAAACTTACGCGCTTGAGTATCCCGCAAAATCCCCTCTTGGGCTCCCCTACTATTTGAGCGATGAGTGCGCGGGCGCGTTGTCATGGTGAAGTACAGCGGAGTCCCTGTTCGGTCGCTTGTTACTCATTGCAGAAAAAACTTCTGTCAGGCATTTGTGGTATACCATTCGGCGTTGATGCTGCTTTGGTCTCGTAATGGAATTGAAACAAGATATCCCGTCAAAGTGGAGAAACTAACAATCCAAATTTTCCATGCGCTTCTCGCGCCATATATAATGCCATATACAAAAAAAAACTTTTTATCGCAATACTTTCTGAGTGGCCTGGTATAACAATACAACAAAAAATTGAGATCTATAAAGAAATTAAATTTAGATTTAAAGATTGATTAGCACCTATGTATTTTTAATCGGAACAGGTTCTATAGAAGGTTTACTGAACTTTATAGTTTTACGGCCACGGTCAAGAACACAACTCAGGCAGACAGACCTTTTCTCCTCGTCCACTAGTTAAGTACTGTTAATAAAATAAAGTTGTTGTTTATGCACAGTGGTATTTCCGCAGAGTACCTAATTAATGCATAGAGCTTTAACTTTACCGACGTCGTAACAGTACATATGTTTTGTATGCTAAGCTACTCGCAGATCTAAAGGGCCCACATAAAGCCCTGCTTGCAGTGCCCCTGCCAATCGTATAGTGTGTGTGTATGCAGGGGCGAATTTTTAATTGCTTAACTTGCTTACCGCAGGGCGGCAGGGTCATCCTGCCAGCCCGACGCACGATCTCCCCACTCCAAACACTGCAAGCAGGGCCATGTGTGGTACGGTCGGACCGATTTTGTTTCAATTACCTTCAGATTTATAAGTATAGTATTTAATAATATGGTGTATATCTAATCTGTGGTTTCTACTTTTCAACAATAAATGTTTGGTTTTCTTCGTACGCCGTCTTAGTTTGTTTTCATTTTGTTGTATTACGTATTGTTTGTGCAATAATTTTAAAGGATAGTTATAATAAAGTTACGGTATCTCTCATCAATATATTCTTTTTTTCAATTAATGGTGTCACCATTGTAAATAAATCTTCAAACGGTTACTTATTCATTCTTAAAAAGTTCATAAAGTCATCAGGTTGTAATTCTTTCAATATAATGGCGTGACTCAAACGACGCAAGATCTCTACCACAGAACATAATATCTCTACCTAGTCTGTGGACGCTGATTTGCAGGGCTTTGTGTGGTAACATCCTCTGCGGCAGGCCCTGCAAGCAGGCCACCGATCTACAACCGGCTACATGACTAAACGACACAATAATCCAAGAGATCACCAATTAATCTACATACTAACCCGTAGTATGTCATCGAATTTGCGCGTGAAGTGATGCCAATCGGTCATGATCTTCATAACGGCTCGCATGTGCGCAATGACGCTTAGGAGGCGATCCCGGCCCTCTTCCATCAAAGTTTTCACGTCAGATGCGATGTGATAGGCCAGCCAGCCCTCAACCGACAGCATCGCCAACGTCAACAACGCATACTGCTCTTATGTGACGAAAAAAAGCAAGTTGACAATGATTAATGCTTCTAATTGCCGAGCAGGTGATTGCTACAACTGCTTGTCCTTGTTTTTATGTTAAATACAATCATACTAAAAGGTATTGGACGAGCTAATAGGTGCAGATAACTTCTGCAGTATTAGTTAGGTATTAGAACAGTTAGATTTCAGACTTTTTCTTACCCTTCTTAGTTCAACAATTTCATTTCCATTGAATAAATACGTGTATAACGGCTTTCCAAAGAATGCTTTCTAAATTCACTATTTTTATAACTTAAACTCAAATTAGAATTAAGGGAAATTACTACCTACATCAACATTTTAAAGCTACAATAGGTTTATTAATTTCTCACGAATGAGGTGGAAATAATATATTGTAAATGTACTTTTCGAGAGATACTGACGATGTTGAGCAAAGTGCAGCGCAGGCAGCTGGGTGCGACGAGTGCAATCACAGCTAGGTGCGCCAGCAGCAGCACGGTGGCTGCGGCGGCCGGAAGCGCCAGCAACATCAGCTCGTAGTCCTTGGGGAACATCTCGCGCGCCGCCACATACGTCGAGGGGTCCCAGCGCAGACGCGCCGCCGTCGCCAACCCCGCGCCGCTGTACGCCTGCCCGCGAAAAACAAACAATTACTCTACCCTCATTAAGTAGGTACTTTAAATTACCTTACACCACTCTCACCACAACTCTTTCTTTGTACCATTATTGGTGTCAGGTCTCCAATAGAATTATTTAGTTAAGCCATAGTCCACCATGCTACTTGTACTATTATTCTGTGACCATGCCAAGTGTTGATTGGTCGATTTCACTTTTAAAACCTTCTTAAAAAATTTCAGCAGGTGACATTTAATTTCTTAATTTCTTCACATAACTTAGAAAAGTCAACGGTGTGTGCTGGCTTAATACCCTTTGGTTTGAACGAATGAACGATGAGTTCAATAGCCACCAGGCTGGAATGCTTATCTTTCATTATTAATAATCATTATAAATTACTATTTTATCTTTACCTACTTTACCATCGCAGCCCTTTTTGAACTACAGTTGATACACGGGTCGGACTAGCCAAGCGCAGATTGGCAGATTTCACAAGTCGTCAAGAATATTAAATAATATTCTGGAGGTGTTCTCATGATGTTTCTTTTACACAGCGGGTGAATTAGCCGGTATTAAATTCATAAAACCTATGTAACTAAGAAAAATAATTATTGCGTTCTTTCTCTTTCAGTATTACCTATGTTTATAATCACTTATTGTAATGCAAATCTGCGCCGTCTAGCTGGAAATACATAGTTATGATAGAGGTCGGTATTGTCATAAACTAGATATCAATCGAACTTTTTGCTAGGTACCAATATTCATGAGAGTTGTTCATAGTGTGAAAAAAAGTGAGTGTTAAGTATAAGTACCTACGATCTAATTATCGAAATCCAAGGATCGAGTTAGATGAATGTAAGCTAGCAGAGGTTTTCCGATAAAGAAATATTACGCAGTTATGCACGACATTTTATTGCCAGTACGATCATACCAGTTAAATATTACTAAAAATGGCCTACTTACCTACCTCCAGCTTCACATGCTTTGTGGCAGAATAGCGTAATTAGTTAGAGTAATATATATCTACATATCATGAAAAGTCCAAATAGTAGGTATATACATGATCCATAATTGATAATAGCGAGGCTCACCGCAAGCATGACATTCACGTGAAGGAATAACGTCGCAACACATTTACCGAAGCAAGACATTGGCTTCTTTTGTGAAGATTCCTGAAGTGATGCTGAAAATAGGTGGAAATAAAGAAATTAATTCACGGCGGCGTCGGTCAACACTTACGAGCATGTTTGATAGAGACTTAAAATTACATTAAAGAATAGGTAGGTAGGTACTCTCTGCTAATGTAAAGACTATACTTTGGTTCATATGATTAAGTATTTATTTTGAAAACTTAACCAGCTAAGCAGGTTGGCTTTGACCAAGGGTTGCTTAGTTGAGGTTTTGCTCAACCGTTTACGTAATAACCATAAAATAATAGTCTCATATTATTTTTATTGCTAGCTTTTAAATGAACTTATTTTAAGTACTTTAGGTAATGTTTGAATTCAATGTTTAAATTACTTTTTTGGAACTATATGGACTCAAAATCGGAAGAATTATGGAAGATTATCTTCATAGTTACCAGGAGGCGCACGTAGAGCGGGCGGCGGGCTGTGATACGCGCGCTTCGCCAGCCGCCGAGAGTGCCTTTTCACCGCACGTGCTGTATTTGCGAAAAATTTGAAAAATGGAGGAGGGAGGACATTGAAAGGATTGTCCACGCCACGTACACGTTTTATTACACATTTTTAATTTGAAGAAATTCGCCGCAGTTAGAATTCGACCCGCGACCTTCCCATTGGTACATCTACAGGTTAGAGCGCTCCCAGTTATTTTTCAAGGTAAAAAATTGAATTTGATCACGAAACGTTACGGTAAGAATATCATATATAATATGAGTAAAATTTCAATAATTTTACTAAATTAAAATGCCTATTTCAGTAAGTTTGACATGAGGTAATTTGGAAATGTTTAGGTTCTTGCTTACAGCCACCCCTTTTATCCTTACCTCCTCTTGTAATCCTACTTTGAATTGTTTGAATAGACTTCAAGCTGCTGCCTCGGCGCACGGTGTACGGCGATGGCTTATAAACCCGTCCAGCTGGAATCATTCAAGAAATTAAGCAACCAGCAACAGTGTGAAATCCTACTACCAATATAGGTATAGCTTATCGGTCCAGATCAACGACTACACAGGTGTAGACGTTGTCCCAGATAATTACAGGTACAATATGGAAGTATGTAAGTATCTGAGCTACATGCGACTTAATCACAGACCATTTAGCTGTTCATAATTTCTTTAAGGTAATAATGTCACAGACATGCTTTTATAGTATACTAGATGACCCGGCAAACGTTGTTTTGCCATAAAATAATTTTTTGTGAATATTTTGGGAGAACTTAAATGAAGTGTGTGGACTTCTAGTCTTCTACTACCATTACCACTACTACTACCATTACCACTACCACTACCATTACCACTACTACTACCACTACCACTACTACTACCACAACTCTACTACTACCACAACTCTACTACTACCACCACCACTACTACTACCGCTACCACTACTACTACCACTACCCCTACTAATACCACTACTACTACCACTACCACTACCACTACCCCTACCACTACCACTACCACTAACACTACCACTACCCCTACCACTACCATTACCACTACCATTACCATTACTTATAATCGAAAGCGTTCAATAAGAGTAGGAAATTATTAAAAATAAAAATCGCGATGGAAAAATAGGCGTTGATCGTAGAGGGTTGAAAACTCAGGGTTGTATGTATTTTCTAATGTTGTATCATAAAAAAATACAAAAATAAAAATTTATCTAAAAATTAAAAAAAAAAAAAAATTAGTGATGGACTACCCTTAACATTTAGGGGGATGAAAAATAGATGTTAGTCGATTCTCAGACCTACTGAATACGCATATAAAATTTCATAAAAATCGGTAAAGCCGTTTCGGAGGAGTACTGCAACAAACATTGTGACACGGAAATTTTATATATTAGAAGATGAAAGCCCCGCAGAAACCATTGTCGTGTTTGTTTTCGCTTAAACATAATTTGGAGTGAAAAAGTGTTACGTATTATTGTATGAAAGCTAAATTTAAAGTTTGTGCTCCTACCAAATTGGTGCGGGCTGCGCCGACAGCTGCCAAAGGTAAGCGAGGCGCCAAATTCCCAGCTAAAGAGGATTCGCTGGGTGCGCTGCATGACAAGCCTTCCCGCACCATCTACCGCATCTGCGCGCCACCTTGTCACCTTGTCACCCCACCCGCTGATCTTACTGAGGATTAGCTGGTTGCGTTACTTAGGTAATGGCGAAAGTTTACACACAAAAACATTTAACTTACACACATAATTTAGAATTTTTAATTTCTTCCGAAACAATTCTACATAATATTTTGTTTGGGTTTTGTTTTATGGGCCATAGAGACCTATCTATTTAAATAAATAATGCCTATAAAAATAGTAATTAAAATAGTATATAGAATAGCTATGTATGTAGTTTATTGTTTGCTTTGCTTTGACAAGTATATTTTATGACATTGATTTTATGTTTGTACTGAGGTATTTGTATTCCACATTGGCACAAAGTAGATATTAGGTACAGAGATTAAGCTTCTTAAGAACATGCAAAATTGTTACCTATTTTGTTAGGGTTGTCACAACAGGTTAAGAGAAATTAAAGAAATCATTTGTTAAATAGTTTTATTATTCAGAATATAAAAAGAATACTACAATAAGAACCAATACAGAATAGAAAATAGAAAATAACATACTTTACAAATTTATTACTCTAATAATTTTATTTTTATAATTTTTATTTTTTAATATTTTATTATTTATTTTTATGGTATGGAAAATTCTAAATCTAATATATAGTTTTTTCAAGTAATGTATCAGGAAACACTCACATGGCATATCAAATCCTAGCTGCAGCGTCAGGTTATAATCTATCATATTATTGTACTGTCACCGAAGTTACGCAGGAAAAATTTCAGTTCAATAAGACATCTGGATGTGGTTCAAATCTCACTTGCAATACTTAAATTTAAAACACATAGTACGTACCAACCCACCCACATACCTACAAATGTTTAGTAAAAGCTTGTAATAATAATAAAAAGGTAAAAACACACCGTGTAGTACACATTTCTTATTAAAAAAAGGATAATTCCGTAAAATAAAGGTACTTACTTGAAAAAGTAATAATCAAATATTTACTTACCTATTGCACTCCTTGGGATAGTTAAAGTGTGGTTAAAGTATGATATATTTTTATTTTTTCTAGCATTATTCATACACACAGTACAATATACAACCATATATATATATATATAAGACTAGCTGACCCGGCAAACGTTGTTTTGCCATATAAATAATTTTTACTGAATATTTTGGGAGAACTTCATGTAAGTGTGTGGACTACAACTACCCCTACCAATACCCCTACCACTACCCCTACCACTACCACTATTACAACCACTACCCCTACCACTACCCCTACCACTACCCCTACCACTACCCCTACCACTACCCCTACCACTACCACTACGACTACCATTACTTATAATCGAAAACGTTCAATAAAAGTAGGAAATTATTAAAAATAAAAATCGCGATGGAAAAATAGGGGTTGATCGTAGAGGGTTGAAAATTCAGGGTTGTATGTATTTTCTAATGCTGTATCATAAAAAAAAAATTATCTAAAAATTTTAAAAAAAAATTTGGGGTGGACTACCCTTAACATTTAGGGGGATGAAAAATAGATGTTAGTCGATTCTCAGACCTACTGAATACGCATATAAAATTTGGTAAAAATTGGTAAGGCCGTTTCGGAGGAGTACTGCAACAAACAACACATTGTGACATGGAAATTTTATATATTAGACTAGCTGACCCGGCAAACGTTGTTTTGCCATGTATATTATTAAAAATAAAAATTGCGATGGAAAAATAGGGGTTGATCGTAGAGGGTTGAAAATTCAGGGTTGTATGTATTTTCTAATGTTGTATCATAAAAAAATACAAAAATAAAAATTTGTCTAAAAATTAAAAAAAAAAAATTAGGGATGGACTACCCTTAACATTTAGGGGGATGAAAAATAGATGTTAGTCGATTCTCAGACCTACTGAATACGCATATAAAATTTGGTAAAAATCGGTAAAGCCGTTTCGGAGGAGTACTGCAACAAACATTGTGACACGGAAATTTTATATATAAGATTTATATCTATATCTTTATCTTATATCCATACTAATATTATAAATGCGAAAGTGTGTTTGTTTGTTTGTTTATTTGTTTGTTTGTCCGGCTTTCACGTCGCAAGGAAGCTATTATGTATATGGTATTGTTTTTGTGTGTCGACATAGTGAGGAGGGTGGAGTGACGTAGGCTACTTTTTACCGCGGTAAAACATCCCCATGGGAAGATATCGATGTTTTGTTATTTGATAGATATTTAGTTCCGAATGTTATTAATAGATGGCGTTAGTAAAATTCATTTTCAAGTTCTGAATCACGTATATGATACACAAGTCATTGTTAATTCCCTTTGACCACGCGGGCGGAGCCCCGGGTAAAAGCTAGTCTATTATATTAGAGTATATATATTTATACTTATACTTATACTTATACTTGTACTTGTACTTGTACTTGTACCTGTACTTGTACTTGTACTTGTCCTTGTATTTGTACTTGTCCTTGTCCTTGTACTTGTCCTTGTCCTTGTACTTGTACTTGTACTTGTACTTGTCCTTGTCCTTGTCCTTGTACTTGTACTTGTACTTGTACTTGTACTTGTACTGGTCCTTGTCCTTGTCCTTGTCCTTGTCCTTGTCCTTGTCCTTGTACTTGTACTTGTCCTTGTACTTGTACTTGTACTTGTACTTGTACTTGTCCTTGTCCTTGTCCTTGTACTTGTACTTGTACTTGTAATTGTCCTTGTCCTTGTCCTTGTCCTTGTCCTTGTCCTTGTCCTTGTCCTTGTACTTGTACTTGTACTTGTCCTTGTACTTGTACTTGTACTTGTACTTGTACTTATACTTATACATACTTATATTTATTTTTATATTTATATCTAGTGGACGTCCGCAGCTTCGCTCGCGTTACACATTCACTAACTTCAAAAACGGCAAAGCTTCATACTAACTTTGCACCCCCGTTTTACCCCCTTAGGGGATGAATTTTCAAATTTTTCTCGCCGTAAAAACCATCCTTGAACTTCAACGAACATTTAAAAAAAAGAATTGGCCAAATTGGTCCAGGCGTTGTTGAGTTATGCGCTTACCAACACATTTTGCGATTCATTTTTATTATATAGAAGATATTCAAACTTGCAACTAACAAAACCAACAATGTGCGTAGCGATTACCCTGCGATTTTCAACTTGATGTGACAGCGTCAACCGGTTTTTTCCAGTCTCGCCGCGTACGCGACAAGCGGCCAGTGGCCACACATAGATGTCCCGCGTGCTTGTAGGAGTGCAACCGATTTGCACGTTCCTATGAAGCTTAATCTCTGTACCTAATATCTACTTTGTGACATTGGGGCTGCTTTGTTTTGTAGTCGAATCAAAATAATACCTAGGTACGTTGTTACTATCTTGCAGCCTCGGTATAAATTTGAGTTCTACGGTAGCCTATTTACTAACCGATGCTAGTATCTACGTATAAAAATAAAATACCTATTCAAAATTGTAAAATTCATCCTTCATTAAGTATGTAAAATGTACTCTGTGTATCTTATCCATCTTATCTATTAACAAAATGTACTCTGTGATCTATTAAGCTTGAATAGATAGAGATACGCCCGGTTTCTGAAAGGCTGATCAACAGAAAAATTAACTAATCGGCTGTCAAATCTCTTGGTAAGTATCATTTGGGTTGCTACAAGCTTAATTTTTTGATTTGATCGGATTGTCAGTTGACAAGTCAGTCAAGTCATGCGCTAGAATCTCAACTGCAATTTTGAGTTTCTGAAACGCTTGTTACGCGATAAAAGACAACCGAATGTCAAGTCAAATCAAATTAATCATAGATTAGTAAATTTTTCTCTGATCAACGTTTCAAAAACCGAAATTGATTTAACAGCGCTGTTAAGTTAACGGAGCTGCTAGTTGAGTTGAATTTTGATCAGCCTTTCAGAAACCGGGCAATAGTGTTGTAGAATAACGTTGAATTACGGAGTGGATCAAGGGCGAAAATTACCATCACAGATTTTAGAAGGATACTACTGAGTACCTTAATTCGTGATGAATCCAACCTACCATAACTTAGATCACCAATGCTATTGGTATTGTTGATCGAAGCTACCATGATTATAATAGATACCTATTTATATTGTTTTATCGGGGACACCTCATTTTTCAGTATGTTAAATGTACTTTGTGACCTCAGTGACCCACAAAAAAAATATACTCAGAGTTTGCCTACGATATTGGGTATCAGATTGGTATCTGGGCCACCCACTGGGCGAGCTGTAACCGCTTTTATAGTTCGTTCAAAACCGCCTTGTAGCCGGAAGTAAAAGAACCCCCTTACGTGTAATAAAACTCAAAACTGTGGAAGGATAAACTTACTTAAAAAATGCTACAATAATTTATACCAGTATGCTGTGTTGCTCATGCATTGCATGCTAGCAACAACAACAAATAAAATGGAAAACTCAATCCTACGGGTATTTTTAGGAGCTGGTAACACCACAAAGTACATTTTATAATTTTAATATGATTCTTCTGTGGTAACGCTCTGTAGCTGTCAGTTCAGTTCATCTTTAATAATCTCTACCTAGTCTGTGGTTCAGTTTGTGTTTCCTGCCGCGTAGGGTGGTCGAGTTGAGCTCTAGTTTTATTTATATTTTATTTCATTCCGGAAACCTGGGAAAAGGAAGATTTTATGCTGTGATTTGGAAATGATTTTTGTGATCGACAATTATTAGTTTTCTTTAAAATGTATCAAAACGAAGCAGTCGATTACGCTCGTGGAGGAATTGGGGCCGCCTTCGAAGATTATGACGAGGAGCCCGAAATCGACAAGAAAGATGCACTGTGGATGGGGGGAGTGCTCCAGTGCTTTTCAGTCGTAACATCATTTTGGGGCAGAAAAGATGTGAAGAAACCTATAGGTAATTCCTTTGTATTTATATGTTTTGTATTTTAAATGCCAATTGCGTCCATTTTCCCAGGGTCTATCGATCGTATGCAGCTTCGGGCGCATCAAATGCCGCCGCAGTACGCAGTCGCAGCGTTGCGAATTTTAAGAAAATGCGATTTGATTGTAACAAAATAATGGTGTAACCACCAATTTATGCACTTGGGTTTTTCAAGTGCGGACTTTATCCACTGCGATTTAGTACGAAATAGTCATTTCATAATTTTAAAATACATGTTATCTTTACCCTATGACCTTTGTAGTGTTGTGGGAGGGGCGTGGGCGGTGAGCTTAAAATAGACCTAGATTCCTGATATTGATTTCTGCAGTGACCTTTCTAGATGCTAGAGCTGTGGGCGTCAGGGCGATGAAATTTATGCCATGCTGAAATGCATAGAAATTAGGTCACATAAGGATTATATGTTTGGGTTAGAATATTGTTTGACTATTTAATTTGGTAAAAATGAAAACACACATACATGTCAATAACCCAATCAAAGGTAGTTTAGTTTCAATAAGTTTTTGCAAATAATTAAGTATTTGATACATACATGATCACATAATGAAAACTGTTTTTTGGAGATGTGTTGACTAAAACTAATCAGTCCTGAGCTAATGCTCTCTTTTTGAAGTAAAAAAATTACATGTGTGTCTTTGTTTTTGAGGGAAGCAAATTTCTCCATTGCACTTATAATGTGATATTATAGTATTGTTAGTATTGTTTTGATATCTTTTATCAAATTATTGCTATGATAACCTTATTTTAAGTTTTCCCACAGCTTAATGCTGTTTGCGATGTTCTTAGGTGTGTTGGTAGTATTATAAATAATGTAAAGTTCTCTAGTAGTTACTATGTAAATCTATCAATCATCTATCCTACATGAAAAAGCTAACTTTTGTCAACTGAATCTTGGTAAATTTTGTAGTATGTCTATCACTCGAAACAAATTATTCATAATAACCTAGGTAGGTTACATACCCAGGCCTGCTTATCGGTCTCTCTAAATGTATGACACAGAACATTCTCTGTTTGACTTATTACCTTTATTATTACAGAGGATGACTGGGAAGTGCCCTTTGAATCCATCTCTGACATGATTTATCTGGGGGCTGGAGCCCAGGGCAGGGTGTTTGGTGGAAACCTTAAAGGGGAGCTGATAGCAGTGAAAATGCTTAGAGATAAAAGTGAGACAGACATTAAACATTTGCGAAAGTTAAATCATGAAAATATTGGTATGTGCATAATTGGTTTCTAATTATATTGAAATTTAATAACAACAATAATTTATTGAGTACTCTACTGGTGATTCTTATATTCCTTCTTCCTTGTTTTTAGTTCGGTTTAGAGGTGTTTGTACCACTCCACCAACATATTGTATTATTATGGAGTATTGTCCGTATGGCCCTCTGTATGATTTTATCCATAGCGGGGCATGTTTCTCTACCAAACAAATATTGAAGTGGGCCAAAGAAATAGCTCTTGGTATGAGCTATCTTCATAGCCATAAAATAATACACCGTGATCTAAAAAGCCCAAAGTAAGTAAATGTTTAATATCACCTGTATCACTTGGACTGATCTACTTAATTTGAAAATAACTTTTGTAAAACATACTCATGAACAATTATCTCAAACTTACAACTCCTGTTCAAAACTTTTTTCAGTATACTGATATCAGACAACTTGGTGGTCAAGGTGAGCGACTTTGGAACAAGTCGTGAGTGGAATGATGTTAGTGCTATAATGAGTTTTACAGGCACTGTAGCCTGGATGGCCCCTGAAGTAATACGTCACGAACTATGTTCAGAAAGGGTTGACGTGTGGTCCTATGGTGTGGTGCTGTGGGAGTTGCTTACCCAAGAAGTACCATACAAAAGCATGGAGACTCATGCTATTATGTGGGGTGTCGGGACTGATTCTATTTCCCTTCAAATCCCGACATCCTGTCCAGGAAGCCTCCGAGCTTTACTAACACAATGCTGGCACAAGACTCCTAAGAACAGGTAAGAATTAAAATAAAACTGTAAAAAGGTTTATTTTATAGGTTAACATTTCTTATTATATATGGTATAATATGTATTGTGAACTAATTTGTATTAACAGGCCACCATTTAAGATAATTGCTGCCCATCTGGAAATAGCTGGGGATGAACTTAACGCTATTCGGGCTGATAACTTCAGTGCAACTCAAGCACAATGGCGTGAAGAGATTCAAACCAACATGAACAAAATCCTGAATAGGTATTTATATATTTTACTGCTATTGTTATATAAGAATTTAAATACATTGATTTATATCTATAGTATTAAACTTGTATTATTTTATATTGTAGGAACAACGAAACTGTGGAAGCTGTCGAAGACAACACCCAACGTAAGGAGGAGTTGAAACTTGCACGCAATACGCGCTATATATATGAACAGCAGCTCAGGAGAGCCAATGATCTGTACATGGAGGTATGCGCCGTGCGCTTGCAATTGGAGCAGAGGGAGAAAGAAGTTACTGAGTAAGTAATTTCCTTAAAGGGATAGCCAGGAGTGTGTACACTGTACACCCACTTTGCACACAGTTTATGGCAATAGGCTCACCACTCATGGTAGATCCCAACCAAATCTGGTATACAATTGTCAAAATCCTTATTCTCAGTCCCATCATTAGTGTGTTTCTGCATCTCTGATTGTGAATTTTATACGTTAAAATAAATTGTATTAATGTCATAAATGGCTTATTCTAAAAAATAATGTTTTAGACGCGAAAAAGCGCTGAAGGAGTGCCGTTGCTGCCAGCGCAGGAAGATAACTTCTTACCAGCGACAGGCCTCCTCTTCATCAGATGGAGTCAAGGGGCCCGTCGCAAATGCTTCGTCTGAGATCGCAGCGCGTCGTCGCAATGACAAGAAGCCAGACGAAATCAAACTCGCTCAACTGATTGTTAACTATGAACCCAAACGCTCCAATGACAGCAATGTTGTTACCCGTAAGATGTCTGACTGCCTCGGCACAGATTGCAACTGTGCCCAGGACAGTGTGAAGAACAACAACATTGGAATGAAAAAGAAGGATGAAAAGGTTGACTTGGTCATTGAGGATAATGGTAACATTTTGATAAAGGATACACTTTATAAAAATGACAATGAAAAGTTCATGGCAGATCTCGCTCAAGTTTAGATCAAAATTTTGATGCTGTCATGTGATAATTTCTTTTTCAATGGGTTATTTTAAATTAATTAATGTTACGTTATTCGTTAAGGTTACGGCAGCAGGTATTATTTTTATCTATGATTAGATTAGTTTTTCAACTATGTATTTGTGATGATGTTAAAGATCTCGGTAGTATAAATGAAATTATAACTTTCACAGAAATGTGGTTCTCTAGCTGTTTAGGTTACTAATACTATAGTTGAAGTTGAATCTCAAATGGCCTAAACTAAACAATCTTGTTTGAAGATTTTAAAATAATATTTATGAAACCTTTCTTGTTAACCAATACATTCTTATAACTTATATGTGTCGTGCTTAGAAATTGGTGTAATATTCATAGATTGATGTTCAAGTATAAAATATTTCAAGCTATGATATATTCTTGTCAGGCTATCTACATTACATGAAATTATTGCCTTTTGGTTGTTATTAGAAGACGTAGAACAGTAAGTGTTTGATTCATATTACTATTTTTATTTGATGTAATGATACACAGTTATTAACAGATATTGTAGCGTAACAGATCGTATTAGGTAATGAACCTTAAAAACCTAGTGACCAACAATAAAATCCCATCTAATATGGGATATAGTTAGTTGTATCTCTTAGTTAATTACAGTTAATCTATTTTGACAATCTTATGCATTCCAGCGAATAACAACAATGTAGACTTTAACAAAAACTAAATGTCTGTTTATGTAGTATTGATCGGAGTTGCTTGATCCCTGTGAAGTCAAGTTGTAATGGAAATCAGGGTTATTTTCAAGGCCAAGTTTATTATTCATTGTATTGGACGGAACATGACATTGGCCTATTTAAAATAGCTATCTCGCAGCTTCGTATCATATAGTGCGTCCGATTAACAAAGCTGATCTCAATGTTATTATAAGTTTTATTTTAACTTTGTGCACATGCCAATGATCAAGAATGTGGACCAAAGGTTTTGTAAGGGCCGTTCTAGATTGTCAGCGTATATGCATTTAAATAGAGGACCTCATCCTTTAATATACTCTAAAAAAAATTTTTTTTAAAAAAGCTTTTATAACTTTTTTTTTAATTTTCATGCATTGTCATCGGAATCTAATATGTGTGCCAAATTTCAGCTCGATAGCTTCAGTGGAAGTGGGTGAAATATTGATTACAAGATTCCAGGACATACATGAATGAATACATACGAGTGAAGTTAAATAAAAGCTTTTAAAAATTAGCAAGACTAATTTGCAGTGTTATTCTTTAGCTATTAGGTCCCGACTTACTATACCCAACTCTTATGTTTCTCATTTGAAATAATTATTACACATAGGGTGCCATAATCAAGAACTTCAGCATATAAATTATTAATAAACTTAAAAATAAATGTTAATGAACCACCTCCACTAACTTAGTGTCCTGTATTTACGTATATTGTATTACGTAAGAGAGAGGGCGCCACCTTGGCACAGTAAACATTAGCTCCGTAATTAAATTCGTTTTAAAATTCCATTTGATGCATTTGAAGAGTGAAAAAGTGAAAAAAACATCGAAAAATAGTGAGAAAAGTATTATTAAGTGGAGACAAGGATAATAGTGATCAAAAAGTGCAATAATAAACAAAAAACTGAAATCAGAGTGATCATTAATGTTTATTCCTATTCGACCTTCGATTTGCTGACGACTTGGTGCTTTTATCGGAATCAAGCTCACAATTACAGTCCATGATCCAATCACTAAATGTTTCTGGTAAGCAGGTAGGCTTAGAGATGAATCTCACAAAAACTATGCTTATGACAAACAGTACGGAGAATACAATATTTGTCGACGGTGAAATATTGGAATATACTAATAAATACATATACCTGGGTAAACAAATTAGCTTCGACAAAGATAACAACTACTCTGAAATCGAGAGACGTACTCAACTTACTTGGAACAAATACTGGAGCCTGAAGGAAATTTTTAAAAGCAATATGCCAATAAAAACTAAAACAAAAGTCATGTCCAGCTGCCTTTTACCGTGCCTTACGTATGCTTGTCAGACCTGGAAATATACAGTAAAAATAAAGAAAAAAATTACCACATGTCAACGGGGCCTAGAAAGAAGCATGTTAAAAATTAGAAAAATCCAGAAAATACGACACACCAAAATTAGAAACATCACAAAAGCTACTGATGCTCTAAATTATGCTAGAAAACTGAAATGGAAATGGGCGGGACACGTAGCGAGGCTGACAGATGAACGATGGACACAAAGGGTGACAATGTGGAGAGGCCCAAGCGGTAAACGCTACAGAGGAAGACCGCTTACGAGATGGGAGGACGAAATTAGCAAATCGGCTGGGCCACGCTGGATGCAAACAGCTCAACATAGAGAAAACTGGGTATCTTTAGAGGAGGCCTTCACCTGCGGAGGGGTTCCTGCAGATTAATATTTATTTATCACTACGCATTTTATATTTTTTCTTTTTTTCTTCAATTATATTTTTATTTACGTATAGTTACCGCATGATTATTTTGGTATGAAAACTTTATGATTTTTCATAAGTGTAATTAATATCACACACAAAATATTCACAGAAAATACATTCCATTTCAGACGGATGCTAAAAGATATTAAAAATAAACTATAGAAAATTATTTTTTTAAAGAATTTACCTATATTTACCAGTCTTGTTAATTATGTCATGCTTGTACGTTTATATATGTACTTCACTTCTTAAGCAAATAGCCACCAGTTCCAGCCAGCACATCCCTTTTGCGCGTTGAAGGGGTGTTTTTTACCTACCGCTTGTGCTAATGAGAAAGCCATTTGTTTAATTTGGTTAACTGTTAGTCCAAAACCTAGTTCTTGCATTTCAGAAATATAGGAAATCAACTGATGCTCCATATCTACATCCAACGGAAATGGTCTTTCAATTTTCTATTTTCAACATGAAACCTTTTTGATTTCCGTCGGCGTCTTCTTTCGTTCGTTGAACATTGTCTTTATGAGTACTCCATGGAATGCCGTATTCTTTGAATGTCCTGTATAGTGTAATGTTTGAATTCAACACGTTCTCTATGGCTAATCATAACGTCGCTTCATTGTACTTCCTATTTTTCCTTTTACTCAAACTTTCTTCCACCACCACGTACTCCACCACGCTGCCCCAGTGTGAGTTGGTGGAGGGGTTAAACTCAAGTGTCGGAAGTTCTCTGGCCCATTCGAAAACACCGTCAAGGCTTGACGACTGTTATTTCATGATAACAACCGGGACCGACTGCTTAATGTGCCCTCCGAAGTACGGAAATAGTTTGCCACTAGCGATCACCCATCCACTGCCGGAGACAGCGCGGCTTAATTCACGATTTACGGTTACGAATTGACTTGTTCTCACTTCTGTGATAAAAAAAATCAATTTACAGTAAGGGTCGACTCACACTGGCGCAGAGTCGAAGCGACGCGACGCGTCATGTTTTTCCGCCTACAGCATATTCAGCTCTATTGCTCTATTATTAAAGCACAGCTCGACTCCAGCCCGCTTGACACCAGCCGCAGACAGACAGACCCTTTCTCCTCTCGCGCGGCGCCGTTGGCGCTCCTGCGCTGAGGGAATTCGGAATTAGGGGAGATCCCCTCTATCCGGGCAATTGCTCCAGGGGTAAACCCCGTCGGTGACTTCCCCGCTGTTGAGCGTGGGAGCCAATCGATCGTCGCGCACGCGATATGCGCGCGCTGTTCCGCTAGCCGTTAGTCGCTAGTTCCCCCTAGATCAGTGGTGGGCAAACTTTTTTAATGGCGGGCCACAAAGGTTTAGAAATTCTAGAGGAGGGCCAGAATTATAGAAAAAATGCATTTTGTGGTATAATATTATAAAAACATTACAGCATTACACACAAATGTTATGGCTTTCACCCTAAGTAATAATTAATTTAACTTTTAATCGAAGGCTCTGCCTTGTTAATCTACTTTTTCTTCTCGACCGTCAAAACGTAATTATAACGGGCCATATACTATCCATGTCGACGGACCCTCGGCGGGCCGGATTAAATACTTTCGCGGGCCGGAGTTGGCCCGCGGGCCGTAGTTTGCCCATCACTGCCCTAGATGGTCGGGGGGAAGAAGGTCCAACAGCGCAGGGGATAGCGATGAAGACGTGAATTTTCGATTTTGTGATAAAAAAAATTATACCTAACTCATTTAATTTCGTTAAAGTAGATATTATTATGTATCACGGACTTACAGTGATTATCACGTCTTTGACAAAGTTAGAGAACTAAATAAATGTTTTTTTTTTTTTAATATTTTACTGCTTTAAGTTTATAAAAATTAAGTAAAATAATGTCTGATGTGTTATTCCTATTAGTTATTAAATATTATTTTGTAAACTAAAATCTTTTTCTTTTAAAATGCTGTTATACCACGCAATTAAGTAAGATCGACCTATAGTTACTATCTATTGTTTCTTAAAATTTCATTTAAACATAGATAGCATTTGCATTTACAAATTAGTATTTTTATATAATTATATTTGTACTGCTACAGTTCGTCACCTTTCGTTTTAGGGATCCGAAAGATTGAACTAACTTGAACTCCCAGGATCACAATGAAACTCCGTCTATCACAATCACAGATTCTTATATCTTGACCTAAATTGAAATTCGTAATAAATATTTTTATGTATTTTGGCTTACATGTATATTATATATTATTATGTTCCGCCCAGTGACAAAAGATATTTAGAATCCTAAAAAATATATGAAGTCATTTCAAATTCAAATAGCGGTTAAATGCAAAGAGAAGTATTTTTTTTAATAATTCTACCTAGTCATGTAAATATTGCTCTCGGGCTAGGGTTCTAAGAGTTTTATGAGTACCTAGAATATAATATTTATATACTTTTTTCGTGTTTTTACGAACAAGAGGCATGGAGGAGCTCTGTTTTAAATTTTATAGAGCTCGGATAAAAAAATGTTGGCAAAAATAATAAATATAATAATCAGTTTATAAAAGGCGGACATTAAATCGAAAGAGACTTGAAAGTTAAAAATATGATAAAAATTTAATGTTACCTTGTGTTATGTGGAACCTAAATTTTATGGGAATACTGAGAGACAAATGATGCCAGATGGTAATTCTCGTGTGAGGTTAAACGTGATTAGGAAGCTAACTCAAATAATGAAAGTATTTGATAAAAGTCATCAATGTCACAAAAGTCATCACCTGCAAGCTTCGATCAATGATCGATAACGATTTACTTAATTTTTTGCTTGGCATTTTTGTGATGATCGATCGTTTACGATTTCCGTCAGATCGATCGTACAGATCAATCGTAACGTATATGGGGCCCCTAATAATTAAAATAAATTTATATACACTTTAAAATAATAATAAAATAACAGGTTATTATTTTGCACATTAATAGTGGTAATAAAACATTTTGCATTTGTTTGGCATTAAGCTTTTATATTTGCTTGGCGCTAGTGAATTGAAGCCTCATTATCTGCCCTTAGTTTTCAAGATGGAGTTAGCATCACAAGTTAAGTTCCGAATTATAAATATTCAAATTAATGCTGATTCGGCATAGTTAAATTTAGATGAATTAAACAAGAAGAACTTCAAACGACAAAACTTGTTCCTTTCGTGACATTCTCTAGGTATAAAGACAGGGTGAAAAAAATTAATGATACATGGAAAAAAGTACATAAAATATTGTTAATCTACGAGTAAGTACATAAAGAGTTCGTTGACACGAAACATTATTTTTTTTGATTTTTTTCGATTTGTAATGAAATGAGAACCAATATTCTATTCAGTAAAATTTATAATTTTTGATATTCAATGTACTTTTCTCACATATAATGCTTTTATTTTTCCGTGTTGATATATAGATTTACTATGATCTGGGATATTTTAAAATACATATCCCTAAAAGACCTATTAAACAATTGCAGTGCATTAGTGACTTGCCGTTCCGTGCCCATGGGTGGTGTCGACTAACAGCTCTTCTTTGGTATTAAGCTTAATACTGTACGTTGCAGCATTTAACCTTATTTGACTAACAAATTAAATATTCATTTGACTTCCGTGGTGACGTCACCGTTATTTAAAAAAAATTTTTTTTTGTAATATACCTACCTAATTTTGTTTGCACAATCTGTTAGGATAAATTATTATTATTAATATATTATTTTTATTTATTATTATTATTAAGACTTATTTCTATTTTGGACATTATTATACAAATGTACCTACTAACTATTTTCAACCCTAAAACTATACGTTATGTTATTGTAACCTTGACTAAATACATATATGTAAGCATAAAACTATAGACTGCACTTTTTGATGTTATTTACTATTTCTATGAGAATTCTAGCATAATACTTAAGATAAATAGAGGAACTTTACGATAGTCGTTTTTGTGACAAAATAATTAAAGATAATATCTTTAAACGAGCAATTCTTGTATACATATATATATAATATAATTGGAATCTCGGAATCGGCTCCAACGATTTTCATGAAATTTAGTATACAGGTTTCGGGGGCGATAAATCGATCTAGCTAGGATTCATTTTTAGAAATTTTTTTTACTCGTGTTTTATCGATAATCAAAAATTGTAGGCGATGCACCTTATTATAGAAAAATATAAAATTGTATACTTATAAGAAAAAATAGTAAAATCGTCAAGGCGCTGTCGCGCTGAAATATCAAAACTTTTCGGTGGCTTTTATTTTCCATCGCCAATAATTCTGGGTTTCTGTTAAAATATGTTAAACAATAGCAGTATAATTTCACGCGAGCGAAGCCGCAGGTGCCTCTAGTAATTAAAGATATGACGTACCAGTAAAAAAAGATTTAAGATTTGTTATCCCACTGTGTTTTTTGGTTAGAATCTCCACAGAGTCTCGAATACCTATACGACCTATGATAGCTATTGTGCTGTGTAAACTTCATCAGACATAATTTTTTTTTCTTCAATCAAGACAAGCTTAAAAGGCAAACATAGACATTAATAGAATAGAACTCCTGTTTGTATTGTACCTTAATTGTCGTCACAAAAAGTTGTAATCAAGCTAAGTGGCCACTGATACACATCGAAACCGTAAAATGGCCGCACCATTGGTACAATGCGTATCAGGAGCCGCTTAGCTTTAGTCTGCTATTGTAAAGTAACTTACTATGACTAAATATTTACTCGTTGTGAAAATTCGATCTCGATGTCGGTAGCATTTCTCATATAATGTTGTAATTTTCTATAATATCTGGTGTTTGAAAATAATACATGTTTAGTACGGAAAAAATCAATAATTCGACTAGTTTTTTCATCATACTCCTACACCGATAACATTATACCAAAAAATCATTGGTATCCTTAACATCAATACATATTTGAATACTAATGTTGGAAAAAACATCTTGATTCTCAGAGCTCAGAGCTTATGAAAGTAAGTTTACTGAGTGTCGATGTCTTGTTTAGTGTAGTAAACATAGTATAATATAATAATGTAATATAGAATGTATGTTCAAATTATTTGGAATCAAAATTTACTTCGTTTCCGGATCTGTAAAACATTTTTTTAGCCTAAGTTTAGTCTAGTCGAAATGAAATTCAGTTCATCGGAAATGTGTGTTTACTGCTTAAACATAATAAATGAAATAAAGTTTAAAAGGTTTTTTACACATCCCCATAGATATAAATAAAATAAAAAATAAAAAATTGTGAGCCGTCACGTGACGCCTGGCAGATGAGAAATTATTTTGAACAAGTAATATGCACAAAAGTACAGATTATGACAGGAACTAAAACATATAAAAAAAACAAAATTAAAAAAAAAACAAAAATTTAATTATTAGAAAATATTTTATTAATAAAATTATTTCCGACCGTCATTTGTCGGAACTGTTTTGTTTAGTATATATATTCCATATTCGCCACGCTCGCCACGCCAAAATTTGGTTTGCCCTCCGCCTAAAGATGTTTCACATCAAAAATTATGGATAAGTAAGTAAAATGTACAGTGAAAATTTCTTTACAAAACGTAGATACTATGCAAATTAGTAGGTAAATTTTTAAATTGGCATTTCTTGATGATTATTCACAAATATTAATTTATTAATGAAAACCAATACCTTCGTAATATATTTGAATATTTGTAGTAAATATACATGTATATACTATACATTCATATAGATGGAGTTAAAGAAGTTTTACTTCAATCGTGTGGTCTAAAGCACACTCGTTTTTTAGTTGGTTTATTTTTAGAGGAAGGATCTCGTTTTTCATATGGTAGTTGTGACTAATTGAATGCCAGCAAAATGTATACAGGTACAATGGCAAACAACAAACACCAACAAGTTGGCAGTTTGATATTTAATTCATTATTTAACTAGCTTTACCCGCGGCCCCGCCTGCTTTAAGACGTTTTCCGTGCAGAACTGTACTACTAGGTACCTCTACATTAAGGGTTGGCAAAATATAATAAAAAGTAACCTATGTCACTCCCCAAGCCCTATACTAGCTTCTTTGCAATAATCACATCGATCTATCATTCCGCTGCGGAGGAGAAGGAGAAACAGACAAACACACTTTCCCATTTATATATAGTACCTAAGAATAATTATACGATTTACACAAAGGTAACATGTAAGGAAAAGGATGCACGATGACACTGGAAGGTGATGAATATTTAGGACATATTTCCTTCCTTCGGCGAGGAAGAAATCCACGCTGACTACCACAAATTAATCATTAGTTATTATATATAGTTATAACTAGGGCGGATCGTAGAGCAGTTAGCAAAAATAATACGTTACATAGCTTACATATATCAATGCGAACGTTTGGGAGGTATTAAAGCTGACTGCTAAATGTTAGGTTCCTGTACATTAGGAATACTTATCACGGAACTACCGATTCCTGAGTACTAGCAGATATGTAATTACTCGTAGTAGGTATTAAGGGTAAGGAAAATTTTGTGAATTCACTTCTTTCATTGAAGTTACTTAAACAGATAGTTCTACATATATTAATTACGCTGTTCAAGTGCAAATTGATAATATCAATTTGAGTGTCGGAAGTTTTTCCCAAAGTCCTTAAGCTTTCAGCTGTAATTGACCTGTATCTAATTGACCACATGCCATCAGGTTGTACGTCTTTTTTTCTGTGTATAAGTACCTATTAAAAATAAATCTAAGTTAACCATTGTAGATGGACAGGTTCTAGGCAGCGGTAGTATGGTGGTAGACAAAAGATTTAAAGCGTTGGTACTTCTTAACACTATTTATGCAAACCAAAATATAAAAAATTATTTAAAAAAATCGCAGTTAGGGTCTCAGCTATAACTTCCTACAGGAACAATAACAATGTAGTAAACGGAATTTTGGAAATCAGGATCTTCAAATATTTTTAAATAGTACGAAGCTATCGTGAGTCTGTATACCGGACAACAAATTAAATCAGCTGTTCAATATAAACGACATAGGTGATATTAGCGAAATATTCGCTTCGTACGAAAGTTGCTCTGCGCGTGTTACATATTTTTGTATTATTTATAGAAAGTCGGTGGACGGGAGCCGGCGCGCGCACACGGCGCGGCGCTCGCGGGCCGCGAGGACTGGAGCCCATGGAGCCCCCGCTGTTCCCCCCCGGCGGGCCCCCCGTCGTCAGGGCGGCCCCCGGCACCGTCGCCAGCCTCCACCTGCCTCTGCCCTTCGGCTCGCAGCCCTTCCACTACCACTGGTATGTTCTATTTCTAGCTCACGCTTCCTTTGCAAATAACCACCAATAGTAGGTACACTCACTTCTTTTTATCCAAGTGCATTTTCAAATAATAGTAAACCACGCTGCGCAAAGACCTTTAGGGTGACTCTCGACTGTGTCAGCCGAATCCAGAATGTAAGGCTAGGGGCGTAAAGTGCATTGTAGAGCTACCGAACTGACGCTTGCGGCTGCGTCGCGCCGGCTGCGTTGTTTGTTTTTCACATGTCGAATGTTAAATTCAGACCAGGAAGCCGTTCGCCGGAGTCACCTGACACTTAAGTACTTGGTTTTAGATATGCGTAATTTGCTTTAGAAATGTAGATAGTAATCGTGAGTGGAAATGTACATGCTTCGTGATTTATGAGAGTTAATATATTCGTAAGGCACATAATTTACTTAATACAAATATTGAAAATTCAAGTGAAGAGAAGTTTAAAAGTTATGATATCCTTCCACAATACCTAAAGTATATCCTTTATACTAACATTTTAACAACTTTTACCGTTTACGTTGAGATATTATGTAGTTAAACAAATAAAATGAACCAATGAAGAAACAGCAAAATTAATTTAAGTACGAGTAATGCATGCATTCCTCTTGGTGATTGCCCTGAAGCGTCAATGTTTTCGAGTGAATTTTGTTTTTCTTTTTATTTTAAAGGTAGTAAGTACTATAGCAGAATAGGTCTTGTATACTGCGGTGTGGTGGAATATTTTCTTGATATTAAAATAAAGCATATATTATATATATACAGTGCATATTAAGGGTGTCAACCTACGTGTGCTTCGTGTTCATTGCGCTCGCGCTGTAGCAGCTTCGATTGTGAATTTCTTTTTTCATGTAAACAATCCTATCACAGAAGATGATAACTCTCTATAATTTTCAGTAGGTACGTAAAAAATTGAGCCCTGAAAGTAGTAAAAATTTCAGGATGATGGAAAACTGTGTGTAAAAGTTCTGTAGCGGAATGAAAGAGGGATGCGGTGGCCAATCCCCCATGAAAAAACTCACAAAAGTTACAAATAAAATAACGATTCTAAAATATTAAAAAAATTGTGTGTACTTATGTACACGCGTTAGAAGTTATACTTCTTTGTATAACCTTTGCAAGAACAACCTTCACTGTCGATGTCTTATTTCAATCACCATGATATTGACGTTGTCACAAGAAGAACAACTGAAAATAAATAATTTTCGAGGTGGAAACTAGGCGCTACCTAAAAGGCATATCATTATCGCATTATCTAGTAAAATAAAGTTTATTTAAATATCACAAAAAATCACCGGAATGAGCCCACAGACTTTGACAATTGAAAGTGTAAACTGTCAAACCATTTTTTGACAATGTTGACTATAGCTAACTTCATCCTGTTGGTTTTTCGTTTCGGTGTGCGCGCGTATCGTAAAAATTTACTCTCATCATTTTTCCTTAACGCGCTAAAAGAAGTATAACTTCAAAAATCTTCGATCAACAATATCTGATCGGCGTAAAAAACCGACATCGGAATTAAAAAGTATGAAATAGTAATATATAAGTTTGCTAGCCAACTACACTACAACTCATAGGCGTCCTGCTGTTGTACTGGTCCGGCCCACAGTGACAGCTGAGGGAGGTCGAGAGCAAGAGGGGTTAGTGGCCATCCCAATGTCGAATGTTCTCAAGGCACTCGAAGGTCTTCGACAAGGCTTAAGGTTTATTTCCCCCCATTGGATACAATCGCCGAAGCCCGAAGGAAGTGCTCATGAAATTTTGCCACTAGCAGTCATTCATCCACAAACAGATTGCATCCGTCATTGCTTAACTCTGTTGATCACATCGAATCGACGCGAGCCATTGGGCTATGGACGCTACGCAAAAAAAAAACAAATTTCATTGTCCGAGATAAGTATATGTTTCGTTCTTATTCAATAAAAAACATTTAGTAATGGGTCAAGTGCATTGCATTAGCGTGATAGGGTTAGAAAATTGCTCGTAAAATGTTTATAAGCTATATTTTTCCGTGGTCGGAGGAAGTCCTCATGGATACCTATCATGTGGTCACTAAATGCATAGCATGTCACTTCTCTGAGTACGGAAAGTGATGTCTCAGTGACCTACCTTCCTTTTCATCACTACTTTTCCTGGACCGCCTCAGCATTTCATCGGAAGAAATTTTTTTGCCGATTACGACATCACGATCATTCTGAAAGGGATTAATTAATTGCCTTATCGTATTTTTTACTTCGTGTATGTTTAAAAATGTATTAGTTACTTTAAAGCATTGGATTAATTACCCACATACGTACAGAGATCCCGGCAATCTCTGTACGTATGTGGGTAATTGCCTATGGGTCCGTCGCGGCAAATGTGGAATCACTTCAATGCGCACCTCTTGATCATAATTGTATCAAATTATACGAGAAGCAGATAATCAGAAATGATGTCAGACATGGTTTACCTTTTACCGACCAAAAATAAATATGAGGTTAACGAGAACGTAACTCTACGTATCGTACTTGTAACGCCATCTAGTTCTGTTAACACGAAGTAACGAAATCTATTTTTATAACAAGATTTCACCTACTGATTACATATGTACCTACTTTTGGCGTTTGATATTGGAATTTATTCAGTAATAAATTAATAAAGTTAATCAAATAATTTATAACGTTCACTTTACACATTCACTTTTGCCGCCGCTCCATAAACCGCGGATATGGAGGTATAGTTTGTACGGCTCAATATACAGAATAAGTTCGAATGTGTAGAACGCTTGCTGAAAGGTTTCAGATTTTTATTTCATAAAATTACTTACACCATACAATCACATTCACACACAACTCTTAAATATATAATATCCTATATGTATAAAATTAAAAATCTATATCTACGATATTGCAAGTTAAAAGAAATAATTGAATACTTAAACCTACTTTTTAAGTGCAAAGGATATTCAGCATCACCTTTACTTGGCATGTCAACCGTAGTTTTCTAGGAAAATAAGATGAACTGATAGCCTTATACTTAGTTATTAGGTACATACAATAGAATCGAGCCGTAAACAAATAGTGGCGCTCGCGTCGCTCTCACAAAAATATCCCGTGGTTCGCGCAGTCCGCGGCTGGCCATCGCGAACTCGATTCGAAACGAGATGCGCTCCCGCCATGGGCAGCAATTGTTGCAAAGGTGATGCAGCAGGGAGAGCCGTCGTGAGGTCGAGCTCCTCGGTCTACACCAGGTATTTGTGGCTGGCAATCATCATCGGCCAAGAGTGTCGCGGTGTGCCCTGGGTGCTGCGCCCGCTAGCTCCCTTTCCGTACGTAGTGCCAATACGTGATCATGACCAGTGCTTGTTTCCGGTTTAGTGGATGTGCCTAACGAAGCTGGCAGTCAGTTCGTTGTAGCAGACAAGTATTGTGTTAACAATTGATTTAATTCTATTATTTTTATTTATTAATCGTATGATATGGATTGGATAATTTTCGGCAACGTTAAATTGTTGTAAAGGGGATGTAGTTAAAAAACAATACAAAAATAAACGTTTATACATATTACTTACCTACTCATTCATTTATAAATCAAATTTGTTATAAATAAATTTGATCAAGCATCAACTACTAAGAACAATTACTTACTTTGATACTTACATTTTATAGTTTTACCTAGGTACCTAGGATGTTAATACATATTATCTATTTAAGTATGTATTTAAAAATAGTTATGTATGTTTAAGTCTCCACAGAGTACTTTATTAGGTAGGTATATACTGAAAACAGTCTCTGACAACCCATATCACAGGCTCGCGCCTACTTTGAGGTCAGATGGCCGTGTGTGAGAATGTCCAAGATATTTATTATTATTATTTATTATTATCTATTCTTACCTCCTGGCACGTATTTCATTGAAAGTAAAAGTTAAAAATAATTAATATGTACCTAAATCTTTATTTAAGTGTCTCACTCAAAGCTTTAATTCCTGTGAAATCGATGACGAAACATCGATCACCTATAATTTTTGCAACATGTAACTACTTAGCTAGGTTCTTAGGTAGGTACCTCCAATGGATAGGACAAATTGAAAGAGACATGTAATTCGAGTCCAAACGTTATAGTAAATCGGGATCTTAAGGATAAATTCGACTTCTTTCAAACAAATAGGTACAGGAATTGAACAGATTTTTAGATTAACCTCAATTAGTAGATGCTAGCCCTGGTATTCTATTAATGAATCCGAAACAGAATTAAGATGGTATGTCAGGAGAGGCCATTTAGGATTTGTAGCGTTCGAGCACCTATCTAGTTTAAAACCACATCCGAAAACTTTATGACTTTTGACTAGCAGATTCTCAATGCTTCTGAACTCAGTTAAAATTATTTTTTTGTAAATTATTCAATATTCCTACCTACCTACATACCTAAATACATACATATTCTCCGAATCCAGATTTTTAAGACTGGACACACACGAAAATACCTAGATAAAGAAATACCTAGCCAATGCAATGCATTAGATGTTTCATGTGTATTGTAATTCATAAACCTTACCAACCACAAACACAAATTATTGTTAATCGCAACATTAAAGTACCTACCTAGGTATATATTCCTGCAGAAGGTTGAATGTATCAAAACCTATATGATGATTGAAATTGAAATTAAGTATAAGTATTCTGTGACTGGACGTGAGACCGTTTACATTTTACAACCAAAAATGTTTTCTCTAAATTTCGAAGTAGATATTAACAAAATAAAATATTAATAAGTTATACATACCTATATTAACATTAAAATAAATTAATAGTTTAAAAAAACTAAAAAAACACGCTTTTATAAAAAATCCAACTAAAAAAGAAGTCATGAGACCTTGAAACCTAATCGTGGTCAAAGTTCATTTCAAGACTTTACCACAAGTGCAAACACGACTATGATACGATATTCCATCATGGAATGCCAGTGCCTATCTTCCGGCTTCATCATCAGACCTTGAAACCTAATTGTGGTCAAAGTTCATTACAAGACCTTACCACAAGTGCAAACACGACTATGATACGATATTCCATCATGAAGTTCCAGTTAATATCTTCCGGCTCCATCATCAGATCAGTTCGACAGTACCATATTATTGTATTGTCATCAGAACTACATACAGCTGCCAATTTTCATTACGCTACGATCCTTGGAAAATGGTCAAATTAGCTATCTTAGATTCCACTTTAAAGTAGCTAATATCTTCCGGCTCCATCATCAGATCAGTTCGACAGTACCATATTATTGTATGTGTTTCAGAAGTACATACAGCTGCCAATTTTCATTACGCTACGATCCTCGGAAAATGGTCAAATTAGCTATCTTAGATTCCCTTACATTGTGAGTTACATACAAGTGGACCTAATATAAGCATGTTAATAAGAATCATTCTTTTTTAACTAGATTATTTATTAAAATTAGATTGGGTAACCGTATGGTATTTTGAAAGTAGGCGTGGAATTAGACAACAATAGTTTCGTTTACACCTAGTTTCCACTCACCCACCGTACTCAGACACTGCTTATAAACAGGATAAAAAGTACCTGCATATCCAATATAATTCCTACAACTGTAAACATTTGTTTCAAATAAGAAGCAATTCGATTGAAATTTATGAAATATTCAATTAAACTTCCATCTGGTATTCTAAGGGCCTCTCATTATTTTCCAGGAACACCTTACAATGTTTAACTTCCTGTCAAAATGTAGGTATTATGTTGGTCAAAATACGTCAAAAGGTTATCATGTTGTAAATGAATAATGATTTGACTTAATAAAACTATCCTCCCAATTCTTAAAAAACCTTTGTGGATTAAACATACGAAAACGCCGAATTTCTATTAACACATATTGATGAATTATCTTCATCTCATCATATAATCTCCTGATAGATTTTTTCAAGATTTATTCAATGCACAAACGCGGACTCGTTAGAGTTTTACTAGGAATTAAGTATTTTTGATTTTGTTTCATCCGTTCAAGCCTACGGGTTATAACGTTGTACCTTGTAAAGCAGGGATCTATTCTTAGTGCTACAATACATGGTTTTGGAGTGTTTACATCGATCGTCCTGTCGACCGGCGTTGTTGAAATACTTTCTACGTAATCAATGATGATTATAAAAATGAACTTCGAAATCTTAAAACTAAACGTACCAAACTTAACTGTCTGGCAACATATTTAACAAATATTAAGCGTTTAACCCTGAAATGCAAGTTATTTGGGTCAATGTGCATTTTATTTAAAATATGCCTCACGTTTAAACTAGAGAAAAATATAGTCTAAATTTGTATCACAAATGTTATTTTATTATGTTGAAAGAAAATATTATAATCTCGAATGAAAGTAGTGACTTTTTTACTTTTACCTAATCTGTTTTACTTGTTTGAGCAAAATATTGAGGAATTATTAGTTGGTGTCATAACAGAATAACTAAGTCTATCTAGAAGATGTAGATTTATCTTGCAAATAAAGATTACTTGTTTTGATTTAATTTGTGTGTGTCAATATGCGAAGCAAAGTTATACCAAATTAAACATATACATGAACGACAATTAGGAATATAAATAAAAATAGTTAAAGAAACCAAATTGCTAAATGTTATAAAGAATAACTACTGAATTTCTTTGCATGTTCTTTTGGGGTATGTATTTCAAAACGATTCACATTAATCAGGATATTATAGAGTACCTATACTCTATAATATCCTGATTAATGTGAATCGTTGCAGTGTCATATACATTTATGACGTTCAGTATATCTAACTATGTGCGAGTACATTGCACCTCACACCCATCTAAGTATCATGATAATATTAATACGTGAAGCAAAAATTTTGTACCCCTTTTGACGAGGACTACGTGGACTGGAGGTGTATGAAATTTAGCACATTTATAGTTTAGGTAGCAAGAAGCGCAGAAAGAATAAGAGAAAAATACATAAATCAAGCCATTGTGAAGTAATTGTACGTTTGGCGGTAATTTCTCAACTCTAGCACATTAATGACTTGACACGTGAGTTGACTTTTATAGGAAACGGAGGAAAAGGAATTTTGGCCATGCGGCGACCACTGGTAAATCTTTTTTTTTTATGGATACAAGATAGCAAACGAGCTTGCAGTACCACCCATCCGCTGCCGCCCATGACAACTGTGACTGACTTTGAATAAGACTCAATTAGAATAAATTAATCTGAATATCTGGGATAATAATGAATACAGTCGAACATACAACCTCCTCCTTTTTTTCGGAATTCAGTTATAAAGTAGTAATCGAATCGAACAGGCATAGATATCATTATTGTAGGTAGGTCATTATTGTATTTTAACATTACAAAAAAAAATACATTAATCAATACTGCTAGGCCGTGCCTACCTACTTGATTAACAAGTTGGCCTGATTCCAGGGGTTTTGCGAATCTTGCGTAAGTAGTAGAGCTATGGAAGTGCTCCAAAGCTTGTGCTACTAACGTGACGATTTGAACCTCAGCGACTAAAAGAAATTTTGGTATAATAGCAGAATGAGGATATAGATGTGGATATAAGTACCTATTGTAAATAATGTTGGCAAAAAAATTTTTTGGTCATGATTTATTCATGTACGGCTAGAATAATATATATAAATATTTTAGGTCTTATAATTGTAATTATTGTTATGTTAATTAGACCCCAAAGACGTTTGATCATATGTGTAGGTTCCCCGACCTATAAATTCCTATAAATTGTACCATGTAATTATTGATTTTAAAGCAACTGTGGTCCAGTTGGAAAGGTGTGGTTTCCGATTACACTTCTTTAGAGGCAACCATCCTTAGTCTTCAAGGGTAGCATCAGATCTGTGACTGAAATGGATTATTACTAACACGAGCTAACTGACCAACTAATGTTCTTAATAACTCTCTCTGCTAAATGGACTAACTCCTAGTCCCCATTAGAGTCTAGTTTAAAGTCAAAGTTCAAAGATGGGTGGTGCTGGAAGCTCGTTGGCTATCTTATATTCATAAAAAAATAGTTTCGTTATTTTATTTGCGTAGCAGTGGCGAATACTGGATCAAACCTTATTTCAATTTAATTATAGTTTCTCCTTGGCAAATTGTGAGAAAAATTTAAAATTACATTGTATAATATTTGACATTGATAGTGTCGGGTTGGAAAATATACCTTCTTAGTTCCTAGTGCTTATATAAACTTATAGTGACCTAAATTAATATGTAATATTTGTTTACTATAAGTAATCGTATATAAGTCGCTGCCTGATGGTTAACCGCAGATACTATATTTACAATAGTTTGTGGAACTACTCTCCCGTTCAGTAGATAACTATACATACATATATATATATATATATATATATATATATATATATATATATATATGTATAGTTATCTATATATATATATATATATATATATATATCTACTATATAAAAATAATAAGTTTTGCATTCGTTAGAAAGGTCTTGGGCTCCGTGAGGTTTATAGCAAAAAAAAAAAAAAATATGGCAATTATTATATGGCAAAAAATATTTATATGGCAAAACAACGTTTGCCGGGTCAGCTAGTATATATATAGATACAGCTGGTTTATTTTGTAAAAAAATACACATTTGAATAATTGTATTTTTTTTTGATTGCCAAATGGCATTTTTTTCTTTCTGAGAAGAAATCCGTTGTGATGATGATTTCAGTCAACCAATTGAACAAATATCTTGCTATAATATACCTATGTTTTATTAGCTAATTCAGTTAAACTTTTGTAATCGCAGTAACCTATTCGTTAATAGTGACAAATTGTCGGTGCAAACAAATAGCTTTTTATTTTTAGCCTCACACCATGGAACGATCACGGGGAAGTTGGGCAAATGGTAATAAATTTTCTTATCCCATAAACGTTTCCAATAACTGAACTTCTTTGAAATCTATTTGCGGCTAGTTGAATGAACTTTTAATCTCAGTGTAAGCAAAATTTTGTTTGCTAGTTTTGTCTTTATAAGATTTTGGAAAACAATCGCTCATGAACGTGAACAAAGTAATTGGGCTACGCGTTTGGCCGCGGCATTGGCGTCTCGCAACTCGATTATTTTTAGCTCGAGAACTTCAGGGGCCAGCGAAGTGATGCGAAAAGTTTGCAATCAGGGGACAGAAGGTCAACACTTTCCCTTTTTCTGTTTGGTTTCCCAATAATTCCATACTTTGATTATCT
The DNA here is from genome assembly GCA_944567765.1 of Carterocephalus palaemon. Lineage (NCBI taxonomy): Eukaryota > Metazoa > Arthropoda > Insecta > Lepidoptera > Hesperiidae > Carterocephalus > Carterocephalus palaemon. The sequence goes on along the minus strand of OX155637.1, from coordinate 9,976,067 downwards.
TATAGGTACTTAATATTCCAAATTTTTAATCTAAATGTTTGCAATTGGTGTGGATAAAAAGTTATAAGGAACCGTTCAGGTCTCACGATGTCTCGGTTATACGGCATTTTTTTGCTGAATATTTACTTCTTGGTTTAAAATATGATAAAGGGCAGGTGTGACAATAGTTTTTGTAAGTGATTACTATACTTAAGTAGTATCGTAGTACTTATACTTAAGTGATACTTACAAAAACACAAGTACTTACTTCTGTTAAGAAAATAATCTCCATTCTCTATCTATTAATAACAAACTTTCTACAAAATTATATATCCTAGTTAGAGATTACAGAGTGGTCAAATTAGTAGTACGAGTAAGGCCTCTGCCAACTGCTTCCATTCATCACTAGTCTTTACATCATCTGTATTTAGAGTAGGTAACGATAAAACTTTGCGTAACCCGATGTCTGATCTATTGCGGGATTGACTGACGACTTTGTTGAATATAGGCCAAACGGAAAACGGAATTAACCTTCTGTTCACAGATTTCAGTATATAGCGTCTTTTCTTTTCATCGCGTTAGAGGTTTTCGACGGCTTTTCATTCGACTTTTTATTTAATTTATTTAAATGGATAATTGACTCTAATAAAAACTACTATATGCTATATTATAAACTTAACATATTATATAACTAATAACTCTACGACTCCACATCTATGATATATAAACATACAGACATTTCTACCTAGAAAATTATAAATGCAAATGTGTACAAGTAAACACCGGTAGGTAAAAGATAATAATATACTTGTTATGAATTAGATTATCTTTAAAATAAGAACTAAAATAGATCGTAAATAAATAATAGATCGTGATTTTGTCTTTGCTCTATCTACTTTTTCGAAATATCCTACAAATTATAAATTAGGTACTAACACCCATTAAACTTCTGAAATGTGTTTTTTTAATACAGTTTTTCAAAAAGTGGCGTATTGCAAACACGTGTATAGCGTTCGGGACATAGATTTATTATGGTTCGGGATGTGGTATTCACTCGTGCTTTTTCTTTACCTTTTCCGAACTCGTGCGTTCTCTAATAATGTCTACTAAAGAAAAAAAACCAACCACGAAGTTTTTATGATTCATGCAAATATTTCTAAAAAGAAGCTACTAATTTGTTTCAATATCAGATTTAATTATTTGATTCAATGAGTTAGGTTAGGTTTAATTTCATTTCATCTCATTAAATTTCATTTTCATTTCATATCAATAAAAAAATTCTACTGCAGACTTGGCTGTAAGTATGGGCATAGTTCCGACTGTCAACCCTCACCTTCGGCTGCGCCTCCGCTCGGGTAGACATTTTGTCGGAACTCTTTGCAATGACAGGCTTTCCGCACATGTAATGAAATATACTATTCTAGTTACATTGGTTGAGAATATAAAATGAAATATTAATCTATACCTATATGTCATACTAGTGGACGCCCGCAGCTTCGCTCGCGTGGACACCCTTACAAAATTTTTACAAACTTTGAATGCCATATTTATTTATATCTAATCAACAGCCTATAATATAAATTTTATGCTTCTAGTTCTGAAAATGACAAAACATTCATAGAACCTTTCAACCCCCTTTTCAACCCCTTACAACACTTTTTTCCAAATAAAAAGCCTATGTCCTTTCTCAGGCTCTAGACTATCTGTGTACCAAATTTCATTTAAATCGGTTCAGTAGTTTTGGCGTGAAAGCGACACAGACAGACAGACAGATAGACAGAGTTACTTTCGCATTTATAATATTATGTTATGTATGGATATGGATATAGTCAATAGCTACGGGTAACAACTAACAATGAATGACCACCTGGCAGTTGCGAGTGACCTGAGTGTAGGTAACTTTATACGCATAACATCCATTGTCTTGAATTCGCATGCTTGCCTGCACTTGTAAGCATTGTCACTGATTCCCCTTAGTTGCTATTTAATGTACTTGAGCTAATCTTGATTGTTGAACAAGCTACGCGTCAAATGAGTTTTGCTACAGCGATTATATGTTTATGATCCTGGCCAGTTAAAATTACATTGAATAAAATTTTGATATAAGTATAGGTAACATATTAGGTACATTATAGACCTAGATTTGTAGGTTCCTTATTTTGCAATTTAAAGCACTACTTTACGAATGTAACGAATGTAATGTATGGAGAAGATAAGATATATCTGTATTAGGTAAGTGTAGATTCTCGCCTCGGCCACAGATTCCTGTAAAACTATGTGTAAAATCATAGTGAAGTGTTGGTAGCATTTAACTTGACCTTCTTTCCGATTTGTAGATATTGGGTACTGATATTCTGTGCGCTTTTCAGCAATAAATAATACTTTGGCGGCAAAAGTCATTGCTACATTGCTTTTTAAAATGTTTGTTACGAAACAGGAGTCGCGCGGGAGCGTCGCTGGATGACCGCTTCATAACATCGGATGATGCGGGCGGCGTCCGACTCACAGTGTCTGCTGCCAGGACCGGCGACAGCGGCGTCTACACGCTGCAAGTAAGTTATCTAAGGCCATAGCCATGTCTATAGTCTATTAGCCAAGTCACACGTACGACTTGGCTACTACTTGTACTTCTACTGGAGAAAAAAGCTTCCAAGACTTTTACATTTGGGACAAGACCACATTTTATTATTTATTATTTACTCTTAAGTCCCTTTAAGGTTTACCGGCAGCAATAAAATTAAAAGTCTAGAACTCTCAGTGAAATCCAATCTTGTCGGAATCAGTTTTCGAAATAAATAGTTAAAAATACCAAACTAAAAAGTGCGTCATGCAGGTGCAATATGTTTGTTAGGTACCTACTCTTGTTTCAAATATTGTTGTACATTGTTTATAAATATTTTTAAATATCTACATTAATGAACTATTTATTTTTGGCAAAGAGATTCAAAGTAGGGTGTGAGCCACACCGACTGATGTGAAAATCATGAGAAATTTCTTAAAATTAGTGGTGGCTGGTACAATGGGCACATTTACTATTGCGTGCCCGTGAAAAGCTCCATCGCGACACTATATGGCGTGGACATTTTTCGTCAATGTGACTACTCAACCCTATTTCTTGCGTTTTCGTTCCAAAACAATCGAATTTTCAAAATCGTACGCCTTTTTAGCTCACTCTGTGTATCTCACAGCGGCGGCACAGGGCAGCAGGACGGCGGCTCAGAGGCCGGGGCTCTGAGCTAAAATTGCTATCAAGGATTTTTATATAAAAACCTTACACAAAAATATGTTTCCATTATATCAGAAACTACCTTTTACCAGCGGCTCCGCCCGCGTGGTCAAAGGGAATTGATAACAATGAGTTGTTTATCATATTTGTGGTGGATGAATAATGACAGTTAAAGGTACTTAGAGGAACCAGAGGTAATGCTGACCGCAGATAAAGGGTACCTACGTAAGGTACGCCCTCTATTAACAACATCCGGAACTAAATATCTAGCAAAAAACAAAACATCGATATCTTCCTACGATGATGTTTTACCGCGGTAAAAAGTAGCCTACGTCACTCTCCACCCTCCTCACTATCTCCACAGACAAAAACCATACCATATAATAGCTTCGTTGCGACGTCAAAGTCGGAAAAACCAATAAACAAACACACTTTCACATTTATAATATTAGTATGGATGTTACAAATATACAAAGGAAACTTCTAACAACATAATAGTGACAATCTCTACCTTGAGGTGTGTAACAAGTATGAAAGCATTTAATCTACACTGGGCGGCCCGTCTATTGTTGTTATTATATCAAAAACATGCGCTAATAAAAACCAATGCATGATCTCGCATTTGTTTGTCATGTCGAGTATCTCGGTGGTTGTATGGCAACTTGTTCCATTCCAGGCAAGCAATGCTGCCGGGAAGGATACGACCCGGGTGCGGTTGGAGGTTTCCCCGGATGAGGCTCCGATCGGCGACGACCCGCCGAATTTCCTTCGGCGCTTGCAAGACCTGACAGTTAAAGTTGGCACCCGAACGAGGTTCCTGGTCGAAATCGTCAGCTCCACGGAGTGCAAGGTAACAATAAATAGTCACATGAATTGTTGGCCGATGACTGGTAGAGTAGATGAATGATCTACCGAACGATTTACTATTCATAAGTGACAATATAAACGAATAGGTATTCATTATGTTCAGTCCGAATTGTAAACTATTTACCGGCAAACGATTTTAAGAACAAGAAGATGCATTGGGGTTTTATATATTTTTTATTTTGAAAGGTTGAAAAACAAAACTATTAATATGTTTCCTATGTTCCATTGAATCGACGCAAGCCACTGGGCTATGGACCCTAAGTGGTGTACATTTGTTGACAACTACTATACAATAAATATTTTTAGGTGTAAAAAAACTAATGAACTTCGCGCTGCCAACTCGCTGTGCAGTACGTACCCGACCTTTAGTTCAGTTTACTCCGAAAAGCGCTAGTGTGCGACGCTGACACCATGTTTACAAAGCGACTTTAACTAATATCATTGATGAAGTGAGATCCATCCGAAGAAATTGGATTTTCGCCTAAAATTCCAATTTCTTTAGATCCAACTCACTCACGGCCTTATTGTGCCTACTATATCGTTTATTTTAGACTGATAGTTGTAGTATCTATAAATTATTCAGTTAAAATCATCAGTTAAAATAATGCAGATTACTAAGAATAAATGCTTAGTGAAATGAATGTCCTTAAATCGGAGAAAGTTAGTGCAGTTCTTAGAAATGGAAAACAGTCGCATAATGGAAACTTAACAACACACATTTGGATGTAGGTACGCTTAGAATAATTAGATGTACGTTTGTCTTCACTAGTATTTTTGTTAACTACGGACAATCCAATCTACCTAAGTTAATACATATTACAGCTCAGAGCAATTTTTACCGTTATACCATACACTAAAAGATGAACAATAAATTAGCTTGTAACAGCCATCATAATATTTTTCCCACACTAAATTACTTCAATTTTGTTGAATATATTTAAACACGCATTGCGGTACACTTATGCCAAATGAACTCCGTAATTTTTCTCGATAGTTAAAATTTATTTAGTTTTAAAGTTCAACATTAAATAAAGTAAAAGAAAATCAAGGTTCTCAGCAGTCCCATTCATTAAAAGTTCCCATTATTGATGCTGGATAGTTAAATAACCTTCAATCTAAAGGAATGCGTACCTACGTCAAGCCCAATGACATAATTCTGCTATTTTAAATCCGTACGTCCGCTGTCGTATTTATAATGTGTTTTTGAGTGAACACACGTCACACATTCAACACTGAAAATTTCACTCATACTTGTTGAGCTTATGATGAACTTAATTCTACCTTCAGGGAATTGAATCTAGGCTTCCTATATCTGAAATCGTGGTGTTTACGAATCTAAATAACTTATGAGCTTTATTATAGGTAAGTAAGTAGATACCCAAGGAACGCTAAAAGTATATATGTACATTGTAAGGATAAGGGATAGCTCAGTTCTTTAATTATAGCTTCGCCTGTAAATATTTGCCTTCAACACCTACTTATATTTAGAACCATTTGTATTTTGACACAGAATGTTCGTCGTTCTTTAGTATGCCAAATAAATTGATACCAAACGGCAGATGGGTTTGCAGTCCAAAATAAAATTATTGGCACTCGTGCTTTGTACCTGAATACTAAATAGATGTAATTACTAAAAATTCGATTATTTAATCCGTAAGTCACCTTAAATATTGTTGGCGATGATTGTCTCATCTACTCGTAGTACCTATAAACTGAGAGATGTTCGCTAAAACAAAGCCTTCGAGTAATAAAATTGATTGCTTTCATATTAACATAATTAGCAGATTTTATATGTAATTAACTAATAAGCTAACAAAAAATGGCTTAACTAGGTAAAAAATGTACTCTAATTTAATGTGTGAATTTAAAATATTTGTAGGTAGGTAAGTATTCAAAATATTTTACCTCAGAATAGTTGTAGGAAGTCTTGATTTGGTTATATCGAAAAATGTATTGTTATTAGTATATTGGACATCTTCCAAATATCAAGAACAATTAACGTGTCTCTCTAGCAGATCCTTAGAAGTACTTTGATAAAATTAACGGAAGGATTTTACGTGCGTAATGGTTACTTTAATTGATCTTTTAAATTTTCATAATACTTATCGTAGATGAATTATGGGGAGTATTATATGTTTGTATCTGTGTTATTTAATTCCTATGTACATCAAACGTTTCTGGAAATACCAACCAAGTATGTACGATTTCTCCCGTATGATAATTATTTTCTTAAGAGTCGTGGTCTGTCACAGTAGTCATGGGCGGCAGCGGTTGGGTGTTTGCTACATTTGTGCTATAATTTAAGAATTAACTTCCTTATGAGGTTTTCACGATAGACCATAGACATTGGGCTCTTCAAAAAAAGCGTAAAATGAGCTCTCCTACGGGGCCGGCAAACTCCTCTGGTATTGCTCATGTTCATAGGCGGCGGTGTCTACTAACCATCAGGTGGTCTGCTCGTTAGGCTAGGTAGGTATAATCTACATAAAAAATATCCGTCCGATAAATGAATAAATGATAACGTCAGGTAACATGGTACCGCAACGAGCGTCGTCTGATGGAGACGGAGCGGGTGGCGCTGGTGCGCGACGGGAACTTCTGGTGCGCCGACGTGGCGACTGTGAGCGTGGACGACGCCGGCCGCTGGACCTGCACCGCGGAGAACGTCGGCGGCCGCGCCAGTTGCTCCGCTCACCTCAACGTTCTCGGTGACTAGCTACCTACAACCCACGTCTCAATGTTGGGCACGGGGCTCCCCCACAGTCAGAGCTAGAAGTCTAGAGCATACTCCACCACGCTGCTGCCATGGGGAATGGTGGAGGGTTAGTGGCCAACCCAGTGTGTGGGGTGCAGGGTGCGGTTGATAGGATGTCATGTCAATATCTCAAGTCAAAGTATAATTGTGTTGCTGAGATTTTTTGTTTACATAATTTATCAGAATATATTAGCACATCATCCAAAAACGGCCAGTTGTGAGCGAAAAGTTTTTATTCATTAGACTTACAGTGTTTCTTATTTGATTTAGGACCACGTTCTGTTATGCTGAAGAGTTTTAAGTTTAAAGTCTAATTGGGTCAGATCCGTCAATATCGGATGCATTACAGTAATTCTTTAACCGCATCGTTGCCGTTTACCTCGATTGCAGCATTTTAATTTTCGGTTAAAGTAAAACTTTGCACATTGCAATATATTTTTTTAATATTTAAAATAAATAAAATTAACAAGGAACTAATCTCTAATCTAATCTCTAAATCTCCTTTAGCTAAACCTAAAGCTTTAAGTATATATTTTTTTTAAAGTAATTTTAGCCATAAGATATAATGTAGCCATAAGATCTGACAGGCCCGTTGGCGCAATCGGTAATGACCCTGTCTGTTGCGCCAAATGTCGTGGGTTCGAATCCCACTCAGGACAAATATTCGTGTGACGAACACTTGTATTTGTTCTGTGTCTGGATGTCAATATTATCTATTTAAGTATGTATTTAAAAAATAGCTATGTATGTATATCAGTCTCTGACACCCATAACACAGGCTCGCGCCTACTTTGGCCGCGTGTGAGAATGTCCAAGATATAAAAATAAAAAAAAATGTTTGGGAGCACAAATTTTGTTCTCTACAGTCTGCCTATGTCTTTCTCCCTGTATTCAGCCCTAACTAGTATACTGCTGAATATCGGCTTCTCCCAAGGCACGCGACTGAGCCCGGTCTCGGCGGGGAGCAAATGGGTGAGCCATTTGCTCCCCGCCGGCTCCCGCAGATTGTACGTCTACATCAATATAGTATTAAAAATCTTCGTTGTACATGGTTCCAGTGCCGAAGGCGTACAAGCGGCCGGAGTTTGTGGAGGAATTGCGTGCGCTTCTGACCGAGCAGGGAACGGTGTCGCTCGAGTGCAAGGTTGTGGGCGTGCCCACGCCTGTGCTGCGCTGGTTCAAGGTACATAGAACACCTTACACACACATTACATTAACCTTACACACACCCACAGATACTCAAAAAATACATAGTACTGAACCTACACACAGGTCGACTACACAGACCCGATCGATATCAGCAAATAAAATATCTGCCCCGGCTGGAATTCGAACTCGAGTCTCGCGGTTCGGCTGTCAGGGCACTCATCCTGTACGTCGCCGGTGTTCATATGCGATGATGACAACTTACCATCAGGTGATATACTTGTTCATTAAGATAACAATAATTGAATGTCTATTAACTTTTTGAAGGATAACATTAAAGAAATCCAGTGTTCGGTCACTAGAGCTCTTTAGAGGTTTACTGAGAGGTGGCGTGCGTTGCATGATAGACTCAAAAATGGATTCAATTCAATTATGGACAATTCAATGCAAATTGTTAAGATGTTCGAGGAAAATGCGCTTTTTGGTGCTAATGCACTTTCAAGGCAGTATCTTATTTATACATCGTTTAAAGTGTCCGCCAGGGCTCTATCAAACTTTAAAAAAGTAACAAGATATCTGACATATACTTACACCCCCTTACCTACTCATAAATAAATAAACCTATTTATGCTATAGAGTTTTGTCTTCTTTATTAAAACTCAATTCAGTACCTACTTGAAAGAAAGTGATAACACTTTAAGTATAGCTATAGTAGGTTTATTGTTTTGTTTTGATTAGGAGTATTTTATAACATATTAATCAACAAAAACATTGCTTTGCATTACGCAGGACAGTCGCGAAATCAAGGCTGGTGATGTGTTTGCGTTGACCGCCAACGCAGAGGACCCCACGTCCCTCGGCACTTACACTTGCGAGGCGGTGAACTGCATGGGGCGAGCCTACTCGTCGTCGAAGGTGCACGTCGTTGGCCGAGCCAGCAGGGAGGGATCCGCTCGTCCCAGTTCCGGGTGAGTTTGTATGAATACCTACTTACAGTAGCATAGGTTGCTCTACGAGCCTTGTATTAAAATTTGTCGCTGAGCCCTGCTACCTGCGCCGAAGCCCGAATGGAAAGTAAAGCGTTTCACAAAAAAAACTCTTATTCTGATTGCTAAGATTATAGAAGCGCAAGAATTTTCCTCTCTTCTGTTGATATTTTCTTACACTATCCACGTTATTTTTTAAACGGATAAGGACGCTAGGACGCTACCCCTTGAAATCAGTAGTTAACCTATGTTATGGTAATGTAGGGAACGGATAACGAGTAGGGATATTTTCTTCAAATTTGTGTGGACAAACATCAAATTTCGACCACTCAGCGACCACTTGTATTATGAAATCACCATTAGTTGTTTTGGAGCTTATCTTATTTCGCGTCATTTATTCTCATATTTTATCAAATTCTTCACTATGTCAATACTACGTACCTATATCAATTCACAAGCTGATCTGACCTACAGAAACAAATATCACTGTGGCCAATTAAGTCCGATAGATCTAACCAACATACAGGCACACAACGCAGTTGCAGGTTGATCATATTACAATAAGCCGACATTACCAGGAATACAATGACATGTTGTGGTTGACGAGCCAAGTAAACAACAATACAAGGCGTGTTGCAGCGGACACCTACTTGTAATACGCTGTTGTTGATCAATTGCATTGGTAATTGTCAACCACAACCCTTTTTTTGTTCCACTTTTGGGAACGGTTTTCCTCTCGGAATGGGAGGTGTTAAGCCTTGGTCCACCACGGTGGCTAAATGCAGATTGGCAGACAATTTCGAGAACATTATGGAAAACCATACCGTTACAGAAGGTGACATTTAATTTCGTAAATTGCACATAAAAGTCATTCGCATGTGCTGCTTGGATTGGAACACGGACCGCTCGATAAGAGGCGAGTTCGATAAGCACTGGGCTTTGCTGCTTGCTGCAACTGCATCCCATTGCAAGGTACGGGTCTCTCAAAACTGAGCAGCATAGTCCATATGCTATAGAGCGGATTGATCAGGTTAATCCTGGCCAGATTATCCAAAGTTATTGCCTGAAAGCCAACATGGTTCAATGACTTTTACATTACAATTACAACCGAGACCTACGGCTTCATGTGCTCTCCGAATCACGAAAGCCAGTCACGCATTAAACTGCAATCTTAGGGTCGACTCACACTGGCGCAGAGTCGAAGCGACGCGACGCGTCAGGTTTTTCCGCCTACAGCATTTTCAGCTCTATTGCTCTATTCTTAAAGCACAGCTCGACTCCTGCCCGCTCGACACCAGCCGCGCGTCGACGCGCGCACCATATTTACATAGCAGAAATTTGTACTTAAATAATAGAGCAATAGAGCTGAATATGCTGTAGGCGGAAAAACATGACGCGTCGCGTCGCTTCGACTCTGCGCCAATGTGAGTCGACCCTTAGACAGGAGCGGCTTACCTAGTGTTAAGCATCCGATCGGTTCTAACAAATGACAATACTTATCTTCCATTTTCCAGTGGGCTGGCTCCAGACCCTCCACCGATCTTTACGAAGGAGCTGGAGGACCAGTTCGTGAGGATCTGCGACCCGCTGACCCTGGGTTGCCACATCGTGGTGCCGCCGTGGCCTCGAAGTGTTGTTTGGTATAACAAGGAGGGAAAGATCGAACCGAATGAACGGTAACTATAATAAAAGTTCAAAATAATGTTCTTAGCTGTTCCCTAATGGGGTGCACAGTCACATACAATGCGAAGTTTGAGGATGAATTGAACTTGAGGATGGATCAGTTTGAAGTAGTGAATTGAAAAAGCTAACATGTAGGTATTTTCTCCCGTGTTATGTGCGTTTTATATGAAAACTTGAAAGAAGTTCGGTAAAATTGCAAATATTATTACTTAGATATATAGACATTTGCAACCCAATTTACTTTTGAATTAAATAATATTTTTTCTTTCTATGTTGTCGTATTTCTTATGCTTCGAGTTTTTGTTTAAACAGATTGAATGTGATAGTTGACATTTACTCAATTGCGTAATGGAACTGCGCTGCGTTTTAAATTGATACTTTTTTAAACGGTTTTATTTAGTTTGCCCTGTTTATTTATTTGTTTTTCAAACATTTCGAAACCAAAATCGAATCGGACATTATGTCTACAGTTATATGAAAATTAGTGGTTTACCCACAGTTACCACGTGTTGGAGGACGGCGTAGGCGGGTACATAGTGGAGGTGTGCGCGGCGGAGTGGGCGGACGAGGGCGAGTGGAAGTGCGTGGCCACCACCGCCGGCGGCCGCGTCGGCATGTCCGCCTGCTACGTCTCCATGGACGGTGAGTGCTGCCCTGAATTCATTCTACCAATCCGCACCAATGCTACTTCAACCGGCGACCGACCTGCTATTGGGCACGACTCTGGAGAATGATTTTAGCTTTTGATTTGACAAAATAGAACGGTCTCATTGTTCTGGTTTGAAGCTCAGACCATTGTTACGGAATTCAAAGTTGGCCTAAAGTTTAAAAGATATCATAAATATTAGTCCAATTTCTTTAGCATTATATTATAATTAATCTTATTTATTGCAAGATAACTTTGGTCAACAAGGTTACTCATCATAGATATAAATATAAATCTTTCTAAATTTCAGTACCGAAGAACTATCGTAAGCCACGATTCATGGAGAATCTACAGGCCGTACTGACGGAGGAGGGGCTTGTATCGTTTGAATGTAAGGTGGTCGGATTTCCTACTCCGGTGCTGAGCTGGTTTAAAGACGGTCAAGAGTTAAAGCCCGGAGATGTGTACCAGCTCACGGGAACCAACTCTCTGGGGTCGTACTGTTGTATCGCTAGGAACTGTATGGGACAAGCTAGTAGTTCGGCAGAACTTACCGTTGAAGACATACAAAATCAACTCAACGAAGAAGAGAAGCACCAGCTTTTCTCTAAAAACCAAGCTCCTAAATTCCTCCAAGGATTGAAGAGTGTCGAAGCAAAAATTGATGAACCATTCCGTTTTACTATTAAAGGTAAATATCCACGTAATAATCAAGTTTAAGCGATGGATAATATTAATAATAACTGATTAACATATTCATTTGTTCACGAGTCTAACCTAATGTACATGAAATTGTCTATAAAAGTTGTGCGTCAACAAAACAAAACCCTACAAAAATAAAGTAAGTCGTTTTAGAAATACGTAGTATATTACAGCCGGACACCACAAAGATCTACCAGATTTTACTTTAGAATGGCATGAAATTTGTTTTCGATCGCAGCTTCATTTAAATAAATGCTTACTGCCTTGGTTGCAGTTACAATTTTATCGTTGAAATGTAGTTGAACATTTCTGCAAAGTATTGTAACGAAAACTTCTCTCCGTAAATTCTATGGTTTTGGATTTCCCCATAGTATCAATTTAATGACCTCAATTTTGCCATCTTCTGTTGTCTTGATTTCTTCTTCTGGCAATCATCAGTCATTTTAGTGAGAACTCACGCTTGACCAAAAATTTGTGATGCTAAATTTAGTAAGTAATTCACAAAAAAGTGGGGTTGTTTTAAATATACTGTATCTGCTATGGTTTCAGATTTCCCTATACTGGAACATTTAGAAATAATTATTTTTTTAAAAAAAAGCTTTTCAAAACTTTTATTTTATTTTCATGCATTGTCATCGGAACCAAATATGTGTGCCAAATTTCAGCTCGATAGCTTCAGTGGAAGTGGGTGAAATATTGATTGCAAGATTCCAGGACATACATACATTAATAATGGATACATACGAGTGAAGTTAAATAAAAGCTTTTAAAAACACACTGAATTGTAATTATTTGTTTTTCAGTTGCTATTCCGCCTGAACCGTCGCTGTTGTGGTACAGAGATGACCAGCCAGTCGATGAATCATCTCGTTGCCACCACGCCAAAGAAGACCACGGAGTGTTCCACTTAGACTTACAAAATTTAGAGTTTCTCGACCAAGCTGAGTGGAAATGTGTAGCTATGAATGACTTTGGACAAAGTGTAACATCGTGTTTTTTGAAATTGATCATACCACGACATTACAAAAAACCACGATTTTTAGAAAATCTTCAAGCTATTTTGTCAGATGAAGGAGCTGTTAATCTGGAATGTAAGGTTATTGGTGTACCGCAACCCGTTCTTAAATGGTACAAAGATGGAGAGGAGCTAAAACCAGGAGACATACATAGAATTATTTCTGGTCAAGATGGAACATGCTGTCTCGGAACATATACATGTGAAGCTCAAAACTGCATGGGCATTGCAGCTAGCTCTGCGTCACTTCTTGGTTTTGATGATTCAATGAAAGTTAAGACCAAAAAGAAATCTGAAGACCAAAATTTGCAAAGAAACCTTTCACTAAGTACGATTCACGAAGAGAGAACTTCTCAAATGTATGATACTCCTATTGGAGATAGAACTTTGGACGATAAAGGCGAAATATCCTTCTCTTTTGATGGTAAAGAGGTATCTGTTTCTTTGTACGAAACACCTGATTTGACAGAAGAAGAAGCCCTACAAATCGTTGAAATGTATGCGGATCAATTATCGGAGAATGTTACTGAACATAATGTTGTTGAATTACCACCTTTAAGATTTGTTAAGGAGACTTCAACCTCGGGAAACCTTCTTATGGAAGCGATAATAATTGATGTTTCACCCGAATATTTTGTTTCTCCGGAAGAGGATTTAAGAACTGAAGCTGATATTGAAGATATTTCAATTGCAGATGAAAGCGGTCCACCACAACTATCACTAGATCAAGAAATTAGTGGCCAAGATTATTTAGAGAAAACTATGGCACTATTATCGGATGAAAAATCAGATATTCCTCAGAAATTAAGCAAAATGAAATCTGACTCGCAAAAAAGTGGTGATGATTATTACAGTTTATCGCGTGATCAGTCACTTTCAGAAGAGAAAAAAGATGACGAGACTCAAATGTTATCAGAGAGTGATTTACAAAGTTTTGCGAGTGCGAGAAGTTCAGGAAAACATAAATCTAAATCTTTGAAGCCTATACCTGGTGAAACATTAGAACAAAAGCTTGCAGAGCCTTCTGAAATTACAAAAGCCTTATTATTTAAAGATAATATTGAGATGATAAGTGGTGAACCTGATATTCCCATACCCAAACGTAAACGACGGAGTAGTCGAGGCTCAAGAAGATCAAGCTCTGGAAGTGAGAAATCATTAAAAGATGACAAGACTCTCCCTAAATTGGAACAAACTCCCAAAAAGCTAATGGCGGACGAAGAATATAAAATGAAGTTAAGTAATGTCGTCAAATATCTATCAAAAGTTATAAACGAAATTCAAATTATAGAAAGAGATATTATACTTCAATCTGAATTGATGTCCTCTGCTGCTACAGCTTCAAAGAGCTTAGAACTTATAAGTAGTCTCATCAACCCTCTTTCTGAGACACACAGTATAGCTGAATCTGCATATGTGAGTCCTGAAATTAGGAGTGCTCTGTTCAACAGTCTTCCGAAGCCTTATAAAGTTTTACATCAATCATTAACAATTATTGAAAAATGCATTGATGTCGAAAGTGACAGCAAGACTTTGGTCAAAAAAACATGCATCTTATTGATGGAAAAATGTGGTAATGATATACAAAATGTTGTGTCTGAAATAAATTCGTTAATGTTAAAAAAATATATCAACGTCGAAGAAACCATTGCATCTAATATAGAATCATTAGGTAATGAAATTATTACAATAATAAAATTTTCAATGGATACTATTAAAGCAAGAAATTTACTTAACAAAGCGAGTGAAATTAAATCTGAAGAGCCTTCGCAGGAAATACAACATTCAAAAGATACGCAAAAGGCTATTTATGAACTAAAAAGTCCACTAAAATCTTTACTTCGGATTTTCCAAAGTACTGAAAGCAGTGACATCATACTTACTGAAATGACAGCTTCTGTTCAAGACCTCCAGGAAGCTCTGGAACAAATAGAGTCTTTATCAGTCAAAGAATCAACATCTTCCCTGATTAAGTACAACACAGAAATTATTGAAACTGTTATGGATTCTGTTTTGAACTTAAGATCTTCATTTGAACAATTGTCAATCGAGGCGAGAAAAGACGATAACGAAAATACTTTAAAAAATGTTTTGTCTACAATTAACTTAAATCTCAATGAAATATCTTCATACATAGATATTTTTGAAAATAGTGTTGGTAAATTCGATGTCTTACAAAGCGAGAATAAATTGGAAATTCTTCAAAAAATGGCTCAAACCCTCATTTCTTTTGAAAATAGTTTGCTGACTTTAGATCAAGTATCTGCTCTAAAGATTCCAATGGTTGCTTTGCATAAAAATTTAACAAAAGTATTGGAAAATGTAATTGAAAGCAACGAAGCCACAAAATATATTTCTTTTATGGAAATTTGTGAATCTGTAAATAGAGTAGATTATTCTTTAAAAAACATGAAGTCACCCGATGCATTCTCGTTGACATGTATAAGAAATACATTGGGAATAATACAGAAACAATTTGTTCAATTTGTCTTTGACCCTCAACTTAATTCTTATGTTTTAAATAATATTGAGGATATTCAAACAAGATTGCTTGAAAATATTGATTTAGCAGAAGAAGTTAGTTTGAAAACAGATTTGGATCGCATCCAAGATTTACCAACAATAAGACAAGTAAAGTCTAAAGCTAGTTTAATGATTGAAAGTATAGAGCAGTCCATTGCCGCTTTAGGCAATATTGTGACCGAAGAATGTGTCGGTGATTTGAAGACAACTTTTACGCCTATTTTAGAAAAGATCCGGCCTAATATAGAGGAACTTAAACAAAATATTGCATCAATGACTGCTGTAGAAACCGAACACGAAGAGCATGCTTCTGAATTATCAGACATTTCTGTGACACAAACTCTTGCTATTCCTCTTTGCGAATTAAATCAAAACATTATCGTATTAAATCAAACCATAATGGAAAACATTGAAAGTTTTAAGGATAACTTTGCAGTTGCTACATTATACGCTCAGCCTCTTCAGGAGTTACAGAGATCATTAGAAATATTACAAAATGAAGTTATTTCTGAGCATGGTGAAGAAGTTTTACCGTTGGAAATTTCTCGGAATATAGCAAATGTTGTACAAAATCTACACAATTGCATCATTCTTATACAAGAACAATCTGCTATAGAAACAGCTGATGAATTGTCAACGTTAGAAGATATTTCAGGTATAAAAACAGCAGCTGAAATTATACCTTTAGAACATCTACTTTTACCTACTACCGAGGAGGTATTTGCAGGACAATTGAACGAAAAACTGAATCAAGTGCAACCAGATTCAGCAGTAGCAAAAACATTACAAACGTTAAATGATCATATAGCTGTTTTGCAGTGTCCAGATGTAATAGAATTATTAGAGACATTATCTGACATGAGCGATCACACAAGCTTAAAATCGGTTGGTGTAAGCTTGGTCGAATTAAATGAGGGTATTCAAGAAATACTACATCCTATATTAATAGAAAATACCCAAAAGTATTTTGATTCTGTAAATTTGGTGAAGTTAATTGAAATTGCTGAGCCTATGCAAGATTTACATCAGAGTTTATCTGTTGTAGATATGACTAACATTCCAATTTATGAAAATATTCTTAAAATACCTTCGG
This sequence comes from Carterocephalus palaemon, assembly GCA_944567765.1. Lineage (NCBI taxonomy): Eukaryota > Metazoa > Arthropoda > Insecta > Lepidoptera > Hesperiidae > Carterocephalus > Carterocephalus palaemon. Next base: position 9,959,446 of record OX155637.1, on the reverse strand, counting down.
AAATAATACATTCCGCTATAGAAAAACTACTTAATTTCAAGGAAGAATTAAGGAAGTGTTTAAATATTATTATACCTACAACGGAAACAGAAAAGGCAAACGAAATATCCAATAACATTAGCTCACTTATAAAAATGTGCAGAGATTTTAAAAATATTTTTGAAGATATAGAAGGAACAGCCGTTTCTTTGAAGCCCGAGGTTAGTTCTTTGAAGCAAGCATTAAATACATTTCTCGAAGCTAGTGAGTCCCAAGAGCACACAGACATAACAGGAGTAAGGATTTTGACAGAGGAATTGTATCAAAAATTGTTAATAGTTCAAGATGAACTTATTCAAAGTACACCGCAGCCCACTCAAACAATGGCGCAAGAAGTTAGATTAATTGAAACTGTTCATGAACTCGAAAATAAGATAGCAGTTTTAGAACAATATCAGTTTGTTGATTTGTCACATGCTTCTGATATTGATTCTTGTATTTTGCCACAAGTTGCGGTTGAAACACAAGCTAATTCACTTATACAAATCAATGATTTTGTTAATAGCGCTGTAAATATTGTTCAAGACATCAGCAATGAAACTGCAACTGCCGATTTAATGATATTAGAAGACTTCTTCAAAACATTTAAACATGAGTTTTCGATATTACGTTGTTTGATAACAAAACGTCCCACACATAAGAAACTAGTTAGGCTATTGCAAGAATTCTGCTTTTTGCGAGGTATTGTTAACGACTTTAAACGTAAACGCTCTGATTTATCTCTAACTAAAGATGTAGATCAAATATTAACAAATTTTCTATTTAACCTGGATTTAGCAATGGAGGATATTAAAAATTCATTGATTAAGATAATAGATTCATCTTCGAGGCTTTTATTTGAGGCACCTGTAGAAACTCTTGATTGTAACATGATTATTTTATCAGACATAACTAAAAGTCATAAAAATGATAAGATGGTAGATATAACAAATAAATTTATCGAATTTGTTAAATATATTCGGCCAAACTTTGATGGTATTAAGGCTGCAATTTTCGAAGAGTTTCAGTTGGCTGATTCGTATGAAGACAAAAACGTAATAGACGAAAATTTTGATTCTTTTCTTAATCACATAGAAAATGAAATGACTAATCAAGATGAAGATGATATCAAACAAATCATAGAAACTATATTATCATGTTTACAAAAACATCAAGACTTTAAAAATGTTGTTGGACAAAGTAAAATATTAATGATTTTGAAGTGCTTATCTGAATGTTCAACTGTTTTTAAAAACATTTTAACTAATGGAACGCAGCCCATCAGAAACGTACTAATTGAATCAGAAGTAATCGAATTAAAAACTATCCTATGTGAAATGGTTAAGCCTCTTCAAGGTCTTCGTGATCAATTAATATGCGTACAAGAACAAATCTTACCAAGCGCCGATGAAGAAATTCTTTCAATAGATGTTACTTCTACAGATTCCTATGTGCAAGCTTTAACAGAAATTAACAAAGATGTGGTACAACTCCTTGAATCAGAAAACACAGTTGTCAAGGAGACAGATTTGTCCGTTATTGATGACCTTGATAATGAGATACATATTATTCAAGAAAACCTTCGATCAATGGAAACCACAGGAGCTGCTCAAATTGTGAAAGAAATTGCGTTACCTCTTGAAGAAATAGAGAAGTCATTACATTTAGTTAAAGAAAAAGGCTCTATGAATAATACAAGTAACATAACTAAAGGTGAGTTCTTGAGATTCATTTATTTAGGTTAACACTAATTCAATTCTGAATATTTTGATAAATATTAAACTTTTGTTGTAGATATTAATTCGAATATTAGCTCCCTGGAATATTGTCTTAATTGCTTTATTGAACTTGAAAGTGATTTACTGGCGATCTCCGAAATACTCATAAATATTGATATTAAAAAATGTCTTATTCTTGCAAGAGAAATCTCTAATTCATTCAGTGTAACAGAATATTATGGTGATATACATTTTTTAAAACATACAACAAGTGAGAAAGTTAAAGAACTTAAAAACATGTTGATGAAATTTGATTGGCTCAATGCAGATAGTTTTTACGAAAACAGGAACGATTCAGAGATAGAGATTACGAAACGGGTGTTCTTATCAGCGTATCAATTATTATCAGAATTAAATCGTGTTGTTCCTAATTTACATGAAAATGATAATCATGTTTTACAAGGTAAATTTACTATCTTATGTAATAAATTGTAACTAAATTGGCTGATTTCTCTAACATCTTATTAATGTTCAGTTTTAAAAGCTTTTAATTCAACTGGTTTGGTTTTCGTTATTTCTCATCATGTATCTATACTTTTTGAGGCAAAGATGAATAATAAAGTCTCTAACGAACGATGTTATATAATAAGTATTTCAGTAACACCACATATTAGCATATCGTTAATAAAGCTATCATTATAATATTTTTGTCATAATTGTGTGATGTACATTGTACATAAAAAACTGATTAATATATTGGTTCAGAAAATAACATTGAAATAAAATAAGTAGTATTCATTTTTAACATTACTTAGATGTACAGATTCCTTAAGATGTCCGATGGTAATATATGAAGTTTAATAACGAATTATGATAGGACAAAATTAGACAAAGACTAATTGTTACATATATATAAACTAAGTGTTTTATGAAAACAAATGCCATGAAAGTGATCAGTTATACCAGAGCACGAATTCCCGAAATAAATTATATTTACTTGCTTTCAGGTAATGCAAAGGCACTTATGGAACATATAGAACAATACCTTGAGTTCGTAGAGACGGTGGAAAAATTACCTGACGTAGCAAAAATTGATGAAATATTAAAAACAGCTGATATTGTTAAAGAATTGCGTCAACATATTCACAATGATATAAAAACTCAGGACAATAGAGATTTACATTCCGAAGGCGATTCTACTTTGATGTATTTAATGCTTAAACTACAGGGCACTTTATCTGAAATTAAAGAACAATCGATAGATAGCGTGATTGAAATAGCGCAGGATTTCAATGATGATAAATGGCACCATTTAATTGAAATAATAGAATTATTGCAGAATAATTTGAAAGGCATTTCTGGAATTCAAGTAAACATAGATTCTGAAGACGCCACTGCAGTATCAAAGGAAGATATATTTAAAACTACAGATATAAAATACGGTTCATTGACAAAGCAAGAAACTGAAGTTTCAGATGCACAAGAAAAAATTAAAGATGGACAACCAATTGACTGTCTCTCGGAAATATTTTCAGAAGATATACATAAACAATCGACTGAAACTGGAACTACTCCATATGAACAAGAAATGAAATATGCGGAGATGAGTGATGAGGCAAATCAAAAACATGAAAAGCAAATGTTACATGAAAAGTCGATCAAAGGTCAACAAAATACAACCCAAGATTTTCTAGTCTCTGGTTCAGAAAAAGAATCTGACTTGTTTAGTGCCGAAACTTCGTATGTTGAAATTCCTACAATTGGTAACTATTTTGACTTGTTTCTTTTTATTTTTAGCTCTAGACGCTGCTTTGCCTTCAGTCCAATTATTTTTTTATACCAAATTTTATATCGATTGTGCCAGAAATACTTGACGTTTATAAAAAAAATTAATTAATGGTTATCTGTAAAGCCGGTTTACGGACGATAATTTTACGTGATAACGTCATAAGAAATATTTTTAGAAATTGTAGAAATTGTAGAATTGATTCACAAAACATAAACTAGATAGTGCCTTTTTCTGAATCACCCTATCGACTGTACTGTGTAAAGTATATTAATATCTCAGTACGCCCTAGTAAACTAGCTCTATTGCTATGGGTTACAGACTAAAATTGAATGAATACGATTGGCGTAATGCTTGGCGGTACGGTGCGGTACCTTCTTTGTCACCACATAGTATCACATTACATGTGATTTTTGTTGTATTTATGTATTTCCGCGAAGGGGTGTCGCGGAAATACATAAATACAACAAAAACATATCAAGTGTATCTTGATTTCACCGGTTCGTTCGCACGCAAAAATTTCTTTGTTCAACATGTTGTTATAGTTGCAAAATTATGGAGAAAAGTAAGAAAGTATCTATTACTGATAAAAAATTCGGACATTTAGCAAACATTAAGCGAAGATGCGGTACCCTATTCTACGGTTGCGTACTGGGTGGCTGAATACGGCTGTTATATAAAACTTTTTCGAGTCATGAAATTGATTTTTTTCTCCAGGAAAAAAAAAATCTCTCTCAAATGCTATACATTTGTATAGCATTTGAGAGAGATTATGTAGAAAGATAATTAAAATTTGTACATTATATATTTTTTTATATTGATTTCAAGAACTTTTTGTTTCACTCTGATCTATCTGATATGACATACATACGCAACGTATTTCGGACTCTTAGTGCTCGAGTGCATAGACAGCGGTGACAGAAGGGGGGTTCTTATGCTTTTCTGTGGGCTTCTAGTATTAAAAATAAAGCACAATTAATTAAGTTTCAATAACAATTTGTGCACCTGTTACCACAGAAACGTTTCATGTTGTATGTGCGGCTAATAAATAAATGGTTTAAAAATTATAATGGTCTTACAGAAATCGTACATTATTTAAGGAGGTTGTTTGAGGATATTATGTGTTTTTTGAGTTATTTCAAAACCAAAATCTGATCTTAATCACAGACATGTCATACATGATCGCTCGTACATTTAATAGCCCCGCAAATTAACTTTTTAGTTCGTCTAATCTGTTGGGAAGAGACGCACATAACGCGATCTTTTCTTTCCGGTCCAATCCAAACATTCCGCAGGAGTGATTTGGCGTCAATATTATAAAAAAACAATTGAAAACTTTTACGTTACTTTATAGGTACACTTGCGCAACACATAAATGAGTACATCAGCGAGGAAGTGGTTGAAATAATTGGTAAATTAGTAACAATATTGGACATGAAAGAACTTGAACAGTCAGTTAATGTGGCGAAACAAATGCAAGGAAGTATTCTTTCGTTACAATCATCACCTGCAGAAAGTGTAGAAATACTGAAAAATGACAATTCCTTAAAATTACACCAAAATATGTTAGACCTGCAGGAATCATTAAATATTCTCAACGTAATAACTGTAGATAACGCTGAAGAGCTTGTACATTCTATTGAGGAAAAATCTCTTGAACGAATTACTAAGATAGCTCAAAATTTACAAGCGGATATACTTGATATAATTTCTGTTCATCCGATTGTCCAAAAAAGCAAAGGTATCGATGCAAAGGGGGAAATAATCTTGCAAAAGCAAGATTCTGATCAGTTGGATATGCAAGAATTGGACTCTACAGCTGAGAAAAGCGAGTTAGTTAATATGCAGGATAATCATTATGAAGACATAGCGCTCGAGGAAATCGAAGATAGCTACCAGATACTATCAAAACAAGGTGACCATTTATTTTCAGTTTATATTTGAATTTAAATATACCACCAAAGAAAATAGTATATTTTGATGTTGACACAAAAATATATCAGGCAAATTATTTTGAGTACAGCGACACGCCCTGGCAATTTTGTTTGTTTAAAAGTGATAAAGAAAAGAAAGAATTTTAAAGAAAACCTACTTTTTCCACTAAGCATCGTTAAAAACCGTTTGGTACTTTTGAGATTAGCCAGAACGACTTTGGGGGTTCTATAATATTGTGTAGGGATGATAGATAGATTATGCAAACCAAATAAAAATTAATTTTACTCAGATATTATAAATGGCTTTATATTTGCTTTGAAGGAAAAAGAGGAAGAAAAGAGGGATTTGTTATTCGTCCTCGGTCTTAGACTTTGCATAGATTTAAAAAAAATCTATGACCATCGTATAAGGAATGCTTTTTGATGATTTGATTTGGCGTCTGCCTCCACCAATCCATTGGAGGAGGCAGGTATGCACTAGACCTTCCGCAGATTTATCTGTGGAGGAGACCCGTGCCAAGCAGTGGGACGTCTATAGGTTGCAGCTGCGCTAGAAAATATTTTAGAGATTTATTTTAATTGTATTTATTTATTTGTTTTTTCAGATCGGCAATATGATGAAGAAAATAATGACTCTATGAAAAAATTACAAATGCTCTTGAGTAAGGTCAATCACCAAGTTGATTTGTATGCAACTGATGAAACTATTGATGAAACTGAAATGTTACGAAATGTTCTTGACGAAGTACAAACAGTTATTATTAAACTAAAACGTGATTTTGACAGCAGTGTAAATGACACTCTCAATGAAACTCTAGAAGATTTAGAGTGCAGTGTGAGAAGTGTTCAACTTCAAATTGATGAAAATAGTGCGCCTGAGCTTTTAAAAGATGCTTGCGCTACTTTGCAATTATTAGTTACGAATATGAGTGATATAAAAGATCACATTGGTCTACCAATTGAAAAAATAAACATAAATGCCCTGCTTCATAAATGTTCTGAAGATAGTGAACTAACTATTAAATTACTCAATGATGCATCTAAGTCAGGCTTTGATGGCCAGATGGCAAATGTTATATCAAAACTCGATTTCATAAAAGATACTCTTAAAAAATTATGTTTAAGTTTCCGCGATGATGCAGATACCTTAATAAATAATGGCATTGACGTTCTTCAGAAACTTAATCATATGGAAGAAGATATATTTTCTTTGGAAAAGGATATAGAAGAAGTCGATATAACATCAGATATTAAAGATAGTATTGTAATTGCTATTCATACAGTATATGAAAACATTTCCAATATGAGAAGTACAATATCGAGTATTCAAAAGGAATTTATGTATGTTAATTATGGAAAGCCATCTGAAAATTTTTTGAGATCATTGAAAAATGTTGCCATTATTAGAAAACTTGACAATGAAGATAATTGGAAACCATTTGAAAAACTTTTGCGACAGGCACTAAATCACTTTGAAGATATAAAATTCTATGTTAATTTAGACAAAACAGCAAGAGTACCGAGTGATGCCGCATTTACAAAAATAATTCTGGAGGAATTGACGAAGGAATTGAAAGAGGTAGTTCGACCAAATATTCTCAAATTGAATCCAGACATGTTTGAGCAGGTAGAATTTATTTTAAAAACATTGGAAGAACATAGTACAAGCTTGGAGTCACGCTCTTCCTTAGAAGTAAAAGAAAAAATACCAATTTTCAAAAATATTTCAGTGTGTATATTATCTTTAACGGAGTCCTTATTAAAATATGCCAACAATAAAAACGAAAACATAGAATCTGAACAAATCCTACCAAAAAATATTACCGAAAAACAGGAGAATGTAGCAGAATTTGAAAATGCATATTTACTAGATGCTCTACACTACTCTGATTTGGTAAGTGAAAACCTTACAAAGAACATGAACGATTCAACTGACACTGTAGAAGGGCCTGAAATTGAAAGTGACACCAAATTATTATCCCAGGTAGAAGACATTCAGATTAAAGAAAACACCACAGGTGATTTGGTAAATGAGATGAATTTACATGAAAAGCGAGATCAGCTTGCTTCCGTCGTAACCAAGACAGAACATCGCGAAGAAAAGATAATTGAAGCAACTCCAAGTTGTTCCAATAAAACTGAAAATAAAGAAGGAATACAAATACAAGACACGAATTTAAAGTGTAGGTCTGAAACAAACATTTCAATGCCTGACACTCTGATTGAAACTCAAAGTTATGAACCAGTGGAAGCAAATTTACCAAAAGCAAATGAGGATAAAAAAACCGAAAACGAGGGTCTTGGTGAAGAAGAAAAAACACTAAAAGAAAAACAGGATGCAGAGTTAAATAAAATTGAAGGTAAACAAAAGATTTCTGATGCAACCGAAAAAGAGGAAGATGAGAATCCAAAAGACTGGGCTCAAATTATGCATTTGGAAAATGAAAACAAATCTTCCGAGAACACGCACGATGATAAAAAAGATGAATCTGGAAATATATACAACGTGATGGCTGAGAGCAAGCATTTAGAAGATGAAACAAAATTAAGGGAGGAAGAAAAGGATGTGAAAGCTGAAAAGGAAAGTAAGGATGGAGAAAAAGATAAAATACTGAAAATAAATCAGGATGCAGGGTTAAAACGCGTCGAAAATGACGAAGAACAGGTGAGAAATGAAATGGAAGATGCAAATGCCGAGAAACAACGGCAAGAAGAAGAAATAGAAAAGCAGAATGTAGATTTCAAACGCATGGAAGACGAAGAAAAACTTGCAATTGAGCAAAATGAAAAACAGTCAAAACTTTTAAGCATAGAAAAAGAATGTCAAAATGAAGAAGATACCGAGGGGAAACGAATAGACCAGGAAGAAAAAATGCGCTTGGAAAGAGAGAACAAAGAGTTAGAGAACAAGCGTTTAGTTGAAGAAGAAAATACACGAAAAGAAAAAGAGGACACCGAAGCCGAGAAAGAGCGACTAGAAGATGAAGCAAGATTTATAGAGGAAAAAGGGAATACAGAGTTAAATCGCGCGGGAGTAGAAGAAAAGCTTCTCAGTCAGACAGAACGTCCAGACGAAGAAGATAATCAAAAAGAAAATGAAGGTTCAAAGATGAAACGCCAAGAAACGGAAGAAACTACTTACTTGAATAAAGAAAAAGAAGATATCCAGAAAATGAGTTTAGATGAAAGAGAAATATTGGAAAAAGAAGACATTGAGTCTAAATGCATAGAACAGATAAAAAATGCGCGCTTGGAATTTGAGAACAAAGATGATGCAAAAGCTGAGAGTGAGCGTCGAGAAGAAGATAGTTTACTAAAAGAAAAGCAAGATAAAGAAATAAAACGCGTGGAAGAAGAGGAAAAGCTTCATTACTCGTTTGAGCAAGAAGACGTAGAGAGAAAACGTTCGGATGAAGAAAGTCAAAAAGCAAAAAGTTCAGAGCCAAATCTCCCAGAGCAGGAAGAAACTTTGCACCTGGATAAAGAAAACAAAGATACCCAGAAAATAAGTTTAGACCAAAGAGAAAAATTGAAAAAAGATAATGCCGAGGGGAAACGCATAGAACAGGACAAAAATACGCGCTTGGAAATGCAAAGAGAAGCCGAAGAAAAGCATTCGGATCAAGATGCAACATCAGGTACGGAAATCATGGATGCAAAAGCTGAGCGAGAGCGTCGAGAAGAAGACAGTGTACTAAAAGAAAAGCAAGATAAAGAGTTAGAATGCGCGGAACAAGAAGAAAAGTTTCCCTGTCATATTGAGCTAGAGGAAAAAGAATCAAAACGTTCGGACGAGGAAATAACGAACGATTTCCAGAAAATAAGTTTAGATGGAGGAGGAAAATTGGATAAAGAAAAAAATTATGCTGAGGTGAAAAAAATAGAACAGGGAGAACTTATGCGTTCAGAAAAGGAGAAGGAAGTGGCTGAGCATTTGCAAGAAGAAAAATCAAGAGAGGGAAAAGATGTAATTGCTGAAAAAAAGTGTCGACAAGAGACGGACAGATTTTTGAGTGTAAATCAGGATGCAGAGTTAAAACTGGTTAAACACGAAGATATTTTGCAAAAAGAAAGAGAAGATACCGAGGTGAAATGCACGGAACAGGCAGAAAAAATGAGCCCTGAAAAAGAAAACAAAGAAGCAGAGAAAAACCTTTTAGACGAAGAAGAAAAATCACAAATCGGAAAAAATAATGCCAAATCTGAAAGGGACCGATTAGAACATGAAACTGCATTAAGGAAGGCAAAGGAGGATGTGAAAGCCAAGAAAGAGCATGAAGAAGAAAAGTTACCAAAAGAAAAGAAAGATGCAGAGTTAAAACTGGTGAAAAATGAAGAAATGCTTTGCTGCGAATACCAACAGCCGAAAGAGGAAGCCAACGAGGAAAAGGAAGAAACAATGTGCCTGGAAACCCCCAAAAAAATGGGCGAAACAATCTGTTCCGATGAAGTAGTAAAGACAGAAAAGGAAAAAGGCGATGTGCTTGAGTTGAAAGACCGTCCAGAAGAAGAAGTAAAATCTGTTAAGAACAGAGAAGAAAACATAAAACGCCAAGAGCAAGAAAAAATGGGCTTGAAACAACAAAACCAAGAAACCGAGAAAAAGTATCAGCAAAAAGAAGAAAAATCTCGCATGGCAAAAGAAGATGCAAAAACCGAGAAGGAACGCCTTGAACAAGAAAAAGAGCATGCAGATTTAAAACGCATGGAAGAGGAAGAAAAGCTTCGCTTCGAAATCAAACGGCAAGAGGAAGAAGCAAAACGATCGGAAGAAGAAATATCTGTAAAAGACAAAGAAGAAGCAGAGGCGAAACACCAAGAGCAGGAGGAAAACACGCCCTTGGAAAAAGATTTCCAAGAAGCCGAGGAAAAGCATCAGGAAGAAGAAGAAAAGTCTCGTAAGGCAAAAGAAGACGCAAAAGCCGAGAAGGAACTCCTTGAACAAAAGGCAAAATTACAAAAAGAAAAAGAGGATGCGGAGTTAAAACGCATAGAAGAGGAAGAAAAGCTTCGCTTTGAAATCAAGCTACAAGAAGAAGCCAAACGTTTGGACGATGAAGCAAAATCTGTAAAAGACAAAGAAGAAGAAGAGGCTGAACGTCAAGAGCAGGAGGAAAAGATGCGCTTGGAAAAAGAACTCCAAGAAGCCGAGAAAAAGCGTCAGGAAAAAGAAGTAAAGTCTCGCAAGGCAAAAGTAGACGTAAAAACCGAGAAGGAACGCCTTGAACAAGAGGCAAAATTACAAAAAGAAAAAGATGATGCAGAGTTAAAACGCATGGAAGAGGAAGGAAAGCTTCGCTTTGAAATCAAGCGGCAAGAAGAAGAATCCAAACGTTTGGACGACGAAGCAAAGTCTGTAAAAGACAAAGAAGAAGCAGACCCTAAACGTCAAGAGCAGGAGGAAAAGATGCGCTTGGAAAAAGAACTCCAAGAACCCGAGAAAAAGCGTCAGGAAAAAGAAGTAAAGTCTCGCAAGGCAAAAGAAGACGCAGAAACCGAGAAGGAACGCCTTGAACAAGAGGCAAAATTACAAAAAGAAAAAGATGATGCAGAGTTAAAACTAATGGAAGAGGAAGAAAAGCTTCGCTTTGAAATCAAGCGGCAAGGAGAAGAAGCCAAACGTTTGAACGACGAAGCAAAGTCTGTAAAAGACAAAGAAGAGGCAGAGGCTAAACGTCGAAAGCAGGAGGAAAAGATGCGCTTGGAAAAAGAACTCCAAGAAGCCGAGAAAAAGCGTCAGGAAAAAGAAGAAAAGTCTCGCAAGGCAAATGAAGACGCTAAAGCCGAGAAGGAACGCCTCGAACAAGAGGCAAAATTACAAGAAAAAAAAGAGGATGCAAAGTTAAAACGCATGGAAGAGGAAGAAAACCATCGCTTTGAAATCAAGCGGCAAGAAGAAGAAGCCAAACGTTTGGACGAAGAAGCAAAATTAATAAAAGACCAAGAAGAGGCAGAAGCTAAACGCCAAGAGCAGGAGGAAAAGTTGCACATGGAAAAAGAACTCAAAGAAGCTGAGAAAAAGCGTCAGGAAAAAGAAGAAAAGTCTGGTAAGGCAAAAGAAGACGCAAAAGCCGAGAAGGAACGCCTCGAACAAGAGGCAAAATTACAAAAAGAAAAAGAGGATGCAGACTTAAAACGCATGGAAGAGGAAGAAAAGGTTCGCTTTGAAATCAAGCTACAAGAAGAAGAAGCTAAACGATTGGACGAAGAAGCAAAATTAATAAAAGAACAAGAAGAGGCAGAAGCTAAACGCCAAGAGCAGGAGGAAAAGTTGCGCATGGAAAAAGAACTCAAAGAAGCTGAGAAAAAGCGTCAGGAAAAAGAAGAAAAGTCTCGCAAGGCAAATGAAGACGCAAAAGCCGAGAAGGAACGCATTGAACAAGAGGCAAAATTACAAGAAGAAAAAGACGATGCAAAGTTAAAACGCATGGAAGAGGAAGAAAAGCATCGCTTTGAAATCAAGCGGCAAGAAGAAGAAGCCAAACGTTTGGACGAAGAAGCAAAATTGATAAAAGAACAAGAAGAGGCAGAAGCTAAACGCCAAGAGCAGGAGGAAAAGTTGCGCATGGAAAAAGAACTCAAAGAAGCTGAGAAAAAGCGTCAGGAAAAAGAAGAAAAGTCTCGCAAGTCTAGTGAAGACGCAAAACCCGAGAAGGAACGCCTCGAACAAGAGGCAAAATTACAAAAAGAAAAAGAGGATGCAGACTTAAAACGCATGGAAGAGGAAGAAAAGCATCGCTTTGAAATCAAGCGGCAAGAAGAAGAAGCCAAACGTTTGGACGAAGAAGCAAAATTAATAAAAGACCAAGAAGAGGCAGAAGCTAAACGCCAAGAGCAGGAGGAAAAGTTGCTCATGGAAAAAGAACTCAAAGAAGCTGAGAAAAAGCGTCAGGAAAAAGAAGAAAAGTCTCGCAAGGCAAATGAAGACGCTAAAGCCGAGAAGGAACGCCTCGAACAAGAGGCAAAATTACAAAAAGAAAAAGAGGATGCAGACTTAAAACGCATGGAAGAGGAAGAAAAGCTTCGCTTCGAAATCAAACGGCAAGAGGAAGAAGCAAAACGATCGGAAGAAAAATTTCTAAAAGACAAAGAAGCAGAAGCTAAACGCCAAGAGCAGGAGGAAAAGTTGCGCATGGAAATAGAACTCAAAGAAGCTGAGGAAAAGCGTCAGGAAAAAGAAGAAAAATCTCGCAAGGCAAGTGAAGACGCAAAAGCCGAGAAGGAACGCTTCGAACAAGAGGCAAAATTACAAAAAGAAAAAGAGGATGCAGACTTAAAACGCATGGAAGAGGAAGAGAAGCTTCGCTTTGAAATCAAGCGGCAAGAAGAAGAAGCCAAACGTTTGGACAAAGAAGCAAAATTAATAAAAGACCAAGAAGAGGCAGAAGTTAAACGCCAAGAGCAGGAGGAAAAGTTGCGCATGGAAAAGGAACTCAAAGAGGCTGAGAAAAAGCGTCAGGAAAAAGAAGAAAAGTCTCGCAAGGCAAATGAAGACGCAAAAGCCGAGAAGGAACGCCTCGAACAAGAGGCAAAATTACAAAAAGAAAAAGAGGATGCAGACTTAAAACGCATGGAAGTGGAAGAAAATCTTCGCTTCGAAATCAAACGGCAAGAGGAAGAAGCCAAACGTTTGGACGAAGAAGCAAAATTGATAAAAGACCAAGAAGAGGCAGAAGCTAAACGCCAAGAGCAGGAGGAAAAGTTGCGCATGGAAAAAGAACTCAAAGATGCTGAGAAAAAGCGTCAGGAAAAAGAGGAAAAGTCTCGCAAGGCAAGTGAAGACGCAAAAGCCGAGGAGGAACGCCTCGAACAAGAGGCAAAATTACAAAAAGAAAAAGAGGATGCAGACTTAAAACGCATGGAAGAGGAAGAAAAGATTCGCTTTGAAATCAAGCAACAAGAAGAAGAAGCCAAACGTTTGGACGACGCAGCAAAATCTGTAAAAGACAAAGAAGAGGAAAAGACTAAACGTCACGAGCAGGAGGAAAAGATGCGGTTGGAAAAAGAACTCCAAGAAGCCGAGAAAAAGCGTCAGGAAAAAGAAGTAAAGTCTCGCAAGGCAAAAGAAGACGCAAAAACCGAGAAGGAACGCCTTGGACAAGAGGCAAAATTACAAAAAGAAAAAGATGATGCAGAGTTAAAACGCATGAAAGAGGAAGAAAAGCTTCGCTCTGAAATCAAGCGGCAAGAAGAAGAAGCCAAACGTTTGGACGACGAAGCAAAGTCTGTAAAAGACAAAGAAGAGGCAGAAGCTAAACGCCAAGAGCAGGAGGAAAAGTTGCGCATGGAAAAAGAACTCAAAGAAGCTAAGAAAAAGCGTCAGGAAAAAGAAGAAAAGTCTCGCAAGGCAAAAGAAGACGCAAAAGCCGAGAAGGAGCGCCTCGAACAAGAGGCAAAATTACAAAAAGAAAAAGAGGATGCAGACTTAAAACGTATGGAAGAGGAAGAAAAGGTTCGCTTTGAAATCAAGCTACAAGAAGAAGAAGCTAAACGATTGGACGAAGAAGCAAAATCTATAAACGACAAAAAAGAGATAGAAGCTAAACGCCAAGAGCAGGAGGAAAAGTTACGCATGGGAAAAGAACTCAAAGGAGCTGAGAAAAAGCGTCAGGAAAAAGAAGAAAAGTCTCGCAAGGCAAAAGAAGACGCAAAAGCCGAGAAGGAACATCTCGAACAAGAGGCAGAATTACAAAAAGAAAAAGAAGATGCAGACTTAAAACGCATGGAAGAGGAAGAAAAGCTTCGCTTTGAAATCAAGCTGCAGAAAGACGGGACAAAGCGACAAGACGAAGAAGCTAATTATATAAATGATGGCGAAGATACAGAGGTGAAACTCCAAGAACATAAAGGAAAGATGCGCTTGGAGGAAGAAAACAAAGAGGCCGAGAAAAAGTTAGAAGAAGCTGAATTAACAAAAGGTAGAGCATATGCGAAGGTTAAATACCTGGAACAGAAAGAAAAGTTGCGTTCGGAAAAAGAAAAGGAAGAGACTGGAAAAAAGGACATCGAAGAAAAAGAACGAGCATCAAAAATCCAAAAGGGGAAAGAAGATTCAGCAACTGATATCAATGAAAAAAAAGGAATACAACGTCTTACTCAAGAGAAAGAGAAAGCTGAGAAAAAGACGGAGACTAAAAGGATATTTGAAGGCGAAAAATTTTGCTTGGAACATCAATTGGAATCTAAGGGAAGTTTAAATGGTTCCTTTGAAAAATATAAGGTTGGCGAAATAGATATTATCAATTTCACAGAACCAAAACATAAGGATAAATCACTTAACTTTTACAACAACAGTACTGTTGGATTGGAAATGTATTTGCCACCTGGTTATGTTGAGAAAAATACATACGATAATTGTAATTTTCTTACACAAGGCATTGATACAAAAAACAAAACCCCGACAACTTACAAGGCTCAAACTTTTGTGTATCAAACACAGCTACGTTCTTCTACTCCCCAAGACAATGGTCGAAGCTCGCCGTCAGTAGAAAGGCGCTTAGATTTAAGACAGAAATCCAAAGCAATCAGTGAATGGCGAAATACATCAATTGAAAATCGTACTGGAACGTCGCGAGATAGTAAAAGAAAACCTGTATTTTCAACTTACCTTACAGATAGAACCGCAGTTGAGTCTTCGAGAGTAAAACTGACCTGTAGTATTCTATCTTCTAGCGAACCGATAGTCACGTGGTTTAAAAATGGTGTTTTACTAGACAACAAATTGAAATATAAAACAAAAATTGTAGATGGATTAATAACCCTTGAAGTACTCAATGCTGTTCCAAGTGATTCAGCTGAGTATACTTGTACTGTAGATAATGAAAATGGATCAGTTAGTACATCAGCACATCTTAAAGTATACCCAACTTTTGAAGCATCACCTATACCGCCCACATTTACGCGTTCTATAAGAGGTTTGTTTTTAAAGATTCGTTTGTATTCTGGAATTTAACGACAAACAGGAACTAAAAATTAAATTTTTCAGATACTTACCACTTGGCGGAAAATGAATTGGTGTTAGAAACCCGAATTCGAGGTCAACCTTTACCCACTATAACCTGGGTTAAGGATGACAAGAACCTTGATGATGATGATCGATATCAGGCCTATTATCTCGCTGATGGTGTATGCAGACTAGTAATTGATGCGCCTACAACAGCGGACAGTGGAAAATACACATGCAAAGCAGAAAACTCTATGTGGTCTGACCAAATTACACATACTGTCAATTTTACTGGTAGGTAACTTCGAAAAAAGGATAATATTTACTTTGATTCTCGTTTTGTATTGAAGTGTAAAAATGATATATCAACAAGTGATAAGAAATAAAACAATTTTTGTATTATTTTGTTGCAGGCAAAGAAAGTCGGCTCGGTCCTAATCTTACTACTATAGAAAAATCAAGATTTAATCGACAAGCAATAGAATCCAGGCGACCCCATTTTACAAATGTTTTAACTGACTACAAGGTGTCGAGGGGTGGAACTATTGGCTTGCAAGTAGAAATTAAGGGTTCACCTAGTAGAGTTGAGTGGTTACGTGAAGGGCATGATGTTACTGAATTGTATAGAAATGCTCAAACCTTCGTAGAAAATTCTTTGTATACATTAGCTCTTACAGATGTGACAGAGAAAGAATCTGGTTTGTATACCTGTAGAGCCTGGAGTAGCCATGGCAATGTTGACATGAATGCAGCAATAACTGTCGTTCAACCTAACGAATTGGGGGGTAAGGCGGCTATAATAGTAGGTCGACCTGAAAAAGATATTCTTATTAGTGTGGGTGAGGACATAAATATATCCTTTAGAGTTCAAGGAGAACCAAAACCAAAAGGTAAATTATAAAATTGTACATGGTGGGTTATAAATATTCATGCTTTTATGTAATGAAGTATTTGCTGTGTATGTTTGGTTTTATACTATTTCTCATCTTTGATTTATACATATTTCACTTTACAGTCATTTTTATGAAAGGAATTCGTGAAATCACTAATAGTCAACGAGTATGCAAAATGACTTCAGATGATTACGTTAAATTTACACTCAAAAGATCAGTGGTATCAGACGCTGGTACCTATTGTATACAGGCGAGGAATGCATATGGCTGTGACCGAGCTTTTGTTACAGTTGTGGTACGTAAAGAAGACATTTTCTATTTTACTATGCATGTTAGAATGAAACCTTTTTTTGAATAATATCTATGCTTTGAAAACATTCATTCATTCGTCTAATCTGATTATTCTTACCATAAAAATGCATCGTCATAAGAGGGATTTAAAAACCAACTATAAAATACTTCATCATCATCATCATCACAACCCTTTCTTTGACCCACTGTTGGGCACGGGTCTCCTCTCAGAATGGGAGGGGTGAGGCCTTAGTCCATCACGCTTGCCAAATGCAGATTGGCAGACTTCACATACCTTCGAGAACGTTATGATGAACTTTCAGGCATGCAGGTTTCCTCACGATGTGTCTTTCACCGTTACAGCAAGTATAATTTAATTTCTTAAATCGCACACAATTTAGAAAAGTTTTAGGGGTTAGAACCCGCACCGCTAGATTGAGAGGCGAGTTCGATAGCCTCCAGGCTGTCACCGCTAATAATTCAGGTTAATTAAAACTAACAAAAAGGTAATCAGGGCGAAATTAAATCAGGTTGAATATCATTTTAGGTTAGACAACGAGCTTCCTCTGAAAATCTTATATCTGATTGGATGTATCCGTTAGATGATATATCAATGACAGTTGCAGAAAGGAAGTACAAATGTAAGTATTTAGTATACGTTTTTGTAATATACTCGGATCTTTAAGAGATATCAAATAGTATATTTCATTACAAGTGCGGAAAGCCTGTCATTGCAAAGAGTTCCGACAAATGTCTACCCGAGCCGAAGGCGAGGGTTGACATTGTACACGTACGGTGTGACACGTACGGTGTGACACGGTGTGTCTTCAGTACAATTTTTTTATTGCTATGAAATGAAAATGAAATTTAATGAGATGAAATGAAATGAAACCTAACCTAACTCATTGAATCAAATCATTAAATCTGATATTAATAAATATTTGCATGAATCATAAAAACTTCTATGAATTTTTTTTAGTAAAAACTTCGTTCGTTGGGAAAGAGAGCGAGAGTCCGGAAAAGGTAAAGAAAAAGCACGAGTGTGTAATAGCTCACTTCCCGAACGCTATACGTCCATGTAATACGCCACTGTAATAAAAATATATTTTTTAATACAGTTGCTCAAAAAGTGGCATATTACAGGGACGTTTAGCGTTCGGGAAGTGAGCTATTACACACTCGTGCTTTTTCTTTACCTTTTCCGAACTCGTGCGTTCTCTTTCCCAACTGTCAAAATAATGTCTATTAAAAAGAAAAAACCAACCACGAAAAAAAAAATTCATAGAAGTTTTTATGTTTCATGCAAATATTTCTAAAAAGAAGCTACTAATTTGTTTCAATATCAGATTTAATGATTTGATTCAATGAATTAGGTTAGGTTTCATTTCATTTCATCTCATTAAATTTCATGTCAATAAAAAAATTCTACTGAAGACTTGGCTGTATGGGCATAGTTCCCTTTACCTACCCAGAATGGGTGAAGAAAACAAAAAAAAATCTCTTCAATACTCTGTATTCTTTTACGGTTGGCGCCATTTTCCAAAAATGTTCGCTGCGAGTTTAGTTTGTGTTTTTATTATTTTATCAAATTGCTTAATTTTTTCGCAACTGTATTAAAAATAGTTGTTCAGTACACGTGCGGAACCGTCATTGCAACTTGTTCCGACTGTCAACCCTCGCCTTCGGCTCGGGTAGACATTTGTCGGAACTCTTTGCAATGACAGGCTTTCCGCACTTGTAGCGAAATATACTATTTTAATACAGTTGCTCAAAAAGTGGCGTATTACAGGGACGTTTAGCGTTCGGGAAGTGAGCTATTACACACTCGTGCTTTTTCTTTACCATTTCCGAACTCGTGCGTTCTCTTTCCCAACTGTCAAAATAATGTCTATAAAAAAGAAAAAACCAACCACGAAGTTTTTACTAAAAAAAAATTCATAGAAGTTTTTATGATTCATGCAAATATTTTTAAAAAGAAGCTACTAATTTGTTTCAATATCAGATTTAATGATTTGATTCAATGAGTTAGGTTAGGTTTCACTTCATTTCATCTCATTACATTTCATGTCAATAAAAACATTGTACTGAAAACTTGGCTGTATGGGCATAGTTCCCTTTGCCTACCCAGAATGGGTGAAGAAAACAAAAAAAAATCTCTGCAATACTCTGTATTCTTTTACGGTTGGCGCCATTTTCCAAAAATGTTCATTGCGAGTTTAGTTTCTGTTTTTATTATTTTATTAAATTGCTTCATTTTTTCGCAATTGTATTAAAAATAGTTGTTCAGTACACGTGCGGAACCGTCATTGCAACTTGTTCCGACTGTCAACCCTCGCCTTCGGCTCGGGTAGACATTTGTCGGAACTCTTTGCAATGACAGGCTTTCCGCACTTGTAGCGAAATATACTATTTTAATACAGTTGTTCAAAAAGTGGCGTATTACAGGGACGTATAGCGTTCGGGAAGTGAGCTATTACACACTCGTGCTTTTTCTTTACCTTTTCCGAACTCTTTCGCTCTCTTTCCCAACTGTCAAAATAATGTTTATTAAAAAGAAAAAACCAACCACGAAGTTTTTACTAAAAAAAAAATTCATAGAAGTTTTTATGATTCATGCAAATATTTCTAAAAAGAAGCTACTAATTTGTTTCAATATCAGATTTAATTATTTGATTCAATGAGTTAGGTTAGATTTCATTTCATTTCATCTCATTAAATTTCATGTCAATAAAAAAATTCTACTGAAGACTTGGCTGTATGGGCATAGTTCCCTTTGCCTACCCATAATGGGTGAAGAAAACAAAAAAAATCTCTGCAATACTCTGTATTCTTTTACGGTTGGCGCCATTTTCCAAAAATGTTCTTTGCGAGTTTAGTTTGTGTTTTTATAATTTTATTAAATTGCTTCATTTTTTCGCAACTGTATTAAAAATAGTTGTTCAGTACACGTGCGGAACCGTCATTGCAACTTGTTCCGACTGTCAACCCTCGCCTTCGGCTTTCCGCACTTGTAATGAAATATACTATTAAATACGCGATATGAACGGAAAATTAACGTTAGAGTATAGTTTTGGTCTAAGAGAGATTGTACAAAAGCCAGTTGCTATTCTACTAATCATTATCAACAGCTGTGTGCAACAATTACTTGTGTACATTGTCTGTGTGTTTAGAACATTTTGTTTTTCTTTGGCTAAAAGTTTCAACTTCACAGTTACAGTAGGTGAAGTACTTAAGTTTAATAACGCTCTTAATAGTCGTTGAAAGCACTATTTATCGACACTCACAAATCCTCTATATAGAGATAAAAAAACGTCTGTCATTTCAATTACGATATCATTTTAATATAAATAGTCGACAAGAGGTCATTACAAGTTGCGTTGGCACAAAATATCTTGGCAATTTATCAAAATATTTGAGGTCATTGTTGGTACGATAACAATATTTATTTTGTAGCTGTACCCGAACACATCCCGGGCGAACCGAACGTAGTAGACGGTGGGAACAATTGGGTATCCCTGGCTTGGCCCAAATCTGAGCATCAAAGTTCAGCACCAGTGCTGGCGTACAAAGTTGAGAGCTGGCTTTTAGGTAAAGAAGGAGGCGCTCGTTGGGTAGAATTAGGAATAACTCCGCTGAATTCATTCGATGCATTTAACCTTAAACAAGGAGAAGAATACCACTTCAGAGTCACGCCGAAAAACAAGTATGGATGGGGAGAGCCAGTACAAACATCAAGTGCCATTCAAATCGGTTTAGCAGGGGATAGACCGGAATTTACTGAAATACTGCCAGGACAATTGAAGGTGTTGCTAGGAGAAACTGCACACTTAAGTTGTAGTTTTAAAGGAAAACCAACTCCAGAAATTGTATGGATGAAAAATGGACATGAAATTGAAGACGACGATAGTCGTATAGAGATATTGTTAAATGGATTTGATAGCTATCTCACAATCAAAGATGTTCAAATAGAGGATGAGGCACGATACAGCTGTGAAGCCTCTAATGTCCACGGTCGTGCTTCCACTTACGCGAGAATGGCTGTTATCACGGACAGACACGTCTGGGAAGCCGATGCTAAATTAAAGAGGTATTTTTATATGCCCATGTTTGTAATCTCATTTTATTTTAGATACTCTTAACAATTGTGCAAAGAATTTAATAAGTAAAAATAAAATATTCTGTTAGAATCATGTAGTAAATTTTCTGAAACGTGGTCTGAATGAGAAGTTGCATGCTCTCGCTGCAAATTTAACAAAATGGTACTTAACGTTGCGTTATCAGGGAGAGGTCTGCAGGCATCGAAGGGGAGTACCCTCCACAATTTACAATGCGGCTGCGAGATCGGCGGGTCCAGGCCACTTACCCGGTACGCCTCACCTGCCAGCTGGTCGGCAACCCACCACCAACCGTCACTTGGTTCAAGGATGGACTAGTACTCTCTCGTGATAGTAAGTAATTTTCCTGCTTCCTGTATCAAGTTTTTAAAGTGAAACTCTTATTACATCGTTCTGAAAATTTTGGCTTGTCCGTCGCATGTCGCGTAACGCACGTCGCATTACATTTTAAAATTGAATCTAAAATTTAATTTTTTGTTGATACACTGGGGAGCGAACCGGGACTCGCCGCGTAGAAGGTTGTTTTTACCAACCGTTCGACCATTCGACCAAGCGTACTTAATAGAATTTGTTGAAAATATACATATATTTCGAACGGCTAATAGTGTAGTGACGCTTGTTATTTTATTTCCCATTATCATTCCAATTTTCAAAGTATAAAATTAAGATTGATAAAGCAATTTTTATACACTTAATGGAATATTATTTCAAAAATTTTTAGTTAAATGTCTAAGTTTCACTTTTACCGTGGTTTCATAAAACCACACAGTTTAATTTTTTTTATATATGTATTTTTTTTTACTATCAGATTGAATTTCCAATGTTATTAAGACTTTTGGTGAAATGATAAAAACTTCCAATCAGGAATTCCAGTTCAGCTAGTAGAGTTTTAACTTTATAACAACTTTCTCTTTAAAATGGGGCGTAATAAAATTAAGTAAATTAACGTTCCAGTAGTGCAGTGCTGAACTATTGCTACGTTAATTATTTAACTTTAGCATTTTCGCTACAGATAAAATGTACTAGTTAGAATAATATTCCACCAAACCGCATTGTAGCAGTGTGGTGGAGTATGCTCTAGACCTCCCGCAGCTGCCAGCAGTGGGACGTCTATGGGTCGCAGCGACATTTAGAATAAAGTTACCATCCCGGATGTCATTAATTTCAGCAACTTAATATACCTTACCCAAATGTCAATTTAAAATTTACATCGACCGTTGCCAAGACGCACGGGAATCGATTTATATTTATCAGCTTCGTGTTGCCAATGCTATACACGCATCGACAGCTGAAGTATCAAAATGTATTCAAAAGTAGCTACAGCTTTTAACTTTGTGAGTGTTGTGTTGTTTGATACAAATGGTAATTAACGAGTAAATTATATTTTTAGGCCAGCGTCAGTATCTAATTAGATAGTATTTGGATTTGGGACTTTTTTGGGCAAGTCTTACAATTATGGAAGGAGCGTCGCGAGGAGATGTCGTGTGATACATATTTTAACATGCAGGTCGACACAGTCAATGCCAAGATGAGCATTTCCATACGCTGGAAATCGCGCCGACATCCCTGGAGGACGGTGGGGTGTACGAGGCGACGGCGCGCAACAGCAGTGGAGCCGTCAGTTGCCGCTGCAACCTAGTGGTAGACAAGGGAATTCGCGCTTACGTTGCGCCTGAGTTCTGCTGCGGCCTCGAGCCGCTCTACCGCTTGTATGAAGGTCAGTCACTTGGCAAAGGAAGCACTAGCGTCACAAGGTTGGGTCGAAGACCTGCTGTACGCTGCGCTTAACTATTTGTTCTAAAAATCTGACGTTCGTTTATTTTTATTGTAAGAAGTTTAATTTAGGTTATATCTAAAGAAATTTATTTTCAGAAAATATTGTTACTATCTAATTATCTAACAGAGCTAAGAAAAAATATTTGAAAAATATTTTTCAATCCATATCCATCCTGAAATTATAAAATTTCAGGAGAAGAGCTAAGAATTTCGGCGATGGTGGAAGCCTACCCTTCAGTAGGAGTTACATGGTACCGTGACGGAGTCCGACTCCGGCCCAGTAGACGTGCTATTATGACCCTGGACCACGACGGTCAGATAGAGCTGGCTCTGGCGTCGGTGACGCACCGTGACGCGGGTGTCTACATGTGTACTGCTTCCAATGAAGTTGGACAAGCTTCTACGTCAGGAAAAGTAGAAGTAATTGGAGGTGATGGTGACCTGGGAGAAGAAAAAACCAAGATGATGCCTATAGTTATTAGTCCAGACGCACCGTAAGTAAATATTTGTAAAATGAAATATCTATAAAAATAAACAGCGAATCGAAACTGTTTTCAAAAAACGTTGAAAATGTCCAACGATTCTAAGCAATATGAATAGAATCATAAGACATTAAGTATAAAAGCCTTGAGATAAAGCATTTAATTTGTTGAAAAACGTCTTTCATATTTATAGATTAAATAGAGTTAAATATTTGTTAATTGATTCGATACTATAAATGTTAATAGGTATTCGTTGTTTTGCAGATATTCCAAAGAACCAATGTTTATAAGAAAGCCTCGGTCCAGCGAAGCTCGGGAGGGTGACACTGTGATCATAGAGTGCGAGGTCATCGGAGACCCCAAGCCAGACGTATATTGGTTACGAGACTTTTTAAAGGTACCTTTTCACTTTAGAATTGTACCTGCTAGTAACACTACTACCTGTTAAAATCTTTAGCGTGATGAAAGCGATAATACGAATTCCCATACATTTTTCTTTGGGTATGTGCTCGTTACCACCTAATTATTAGTAAGGTTAGCTGGAAGCTGGAACCCATAAGCGGCCTATAGAGGGCACGCGACTCATCTCATACCGTAGTTGGCCTGGACTGCCTGAAGGGCATTGACCCTGCGCCAGTACAGATTGAACGAGGGATTAGTGGTGCGAGCGAGCGAGTCCTCTAGTATAGAATAAACCTGAAGAGGAACTTTTTATGTACATCATGAATATTTTTTCAAAATTTCAGCTCATTAGAATAACGAGTTTGAACTCAAAAAAGTAATAAACAAATTTTTTTAATTTGTGTTTATAAAAATAATATCTGTCTGTCCGAGCATTACGTCAATCCGTGGACGGATTTGGATGTTACTTAACTTTCGAAAAATATTGAGGTTCCTTACGGATACGAAACGAAAGATGTATAGACTTTTTGTTAAATGTCAACTGATTCATTTCAAATTTGGAATAAACGTTCCATATAGAAATTGATATTATATTATAATTTACCTATATAATTATTAAATTCTTTACCAGATTTTTAATAATTTTTTAAAAATGAAAGAAAAAGTTAAATTAATGGGGAATTTTCAAAATTTTAAAGACGCGATACTGGACGTTTATGCTGTTTTTCTTATGTTGGTAGTACCAGCATTTTACAATGTGGTGTTCAATGTAAATTCAGCGTTTTTGAATTTTCAACCTACAAGGGTTTGAAAAGGGGATGAAAGTTTTGACTAAAAGTGATGAGAAGTATAGACTAGGGTTTTACTGGGTAAAGTTTTTCTAGTAACGTTCATGAGGAGAATAAGTAGCAATAATAAACGAAGTTGGCGCAATGCGAGCGATGCTGCGGGCGTCAATTAGTTCTATATAAATACGAAAGAAATATTTCGAAACGAAATGACGATCTAAACATGCCGTGCGTTCGAACTACGCCGACAGCTCTATTTTTATTTTAATCGCTCACGTGACTTAAGCTCGATTCGACTGCTACTCATTTTCCGTAGCGAGTGACTCTGGCTGCTAAACCACGGGTCTCGGTTTCGAATCCTGGCCGGAGCAGACATTTATGTCGAAGATAAATTTTCTTACTCGGGTCATGGAAACATCCATGTGTTGTGTTGTTTTCTGTGTGTATACATCCGCCAACCGCAACCCGTAACACAGGCCCAAGTCCACCTCGCGGGTGTGTGTGTTTAGGTGTTAATTTATGTACCTATATCGATGGGTTGAATGGTTCTTCAGCCGGACTACTACCGCGACGCGAACCACTTCAAGCGCGTGGGCGGCGGGCCGGAGTACCGGTTCGAGATCCCTCACGCGAAGCTAGACTACACCGGCACCTACTCCGTGGTCGCGCGGAACACCCACGGGGAGGCCAAGGCGATCATATCGCTGCAGATCCTCGCTAAAGGTGAGTAGATTTTTTTTATGGAACAAAAGATCTTGCACCACCACCCGTACGCTGCCTCCCATGCAACTGTCGCTGAACAATACACAAATAGGGACTGGCATGGTTAGTCCAGTAAGCTGAGAGAGAATAATTGTTCTGTTCGTTAGTGGGTATGAGGACTGGGGATGGTTAAATGGTGCTAGTAAATGGTTCCAAGTCAGTTCGAGATGCGTTGCTATGCTACTCTTGAAATCTAATATAGTCGTCTCGAACGTGTGGTTTACAAGTTTTAAAACAAAACAATACAGTCCAAATATACTATATTCTATACTAAAAAGGGACTCATGAATAGGCAGAATACATTGATGTTGTGGTGTTTTTTGTGTGTGTCTGTGCCTGCCATCCGAAACTAGTGTCGCATCGTAGCACTTTGTAGCTGCGTAGGCAGGTAAACTGCATGTAGGCCACGTAGAGGCACAAAAAATCAGATAGAATTTTTATGCAATGCTTGTTTCAGATATTCACGCCAATGAAGATGCTCATAATATAAAATACGGGTAAGTGATAATAATTCACGAGTAACTAAATAAAGAATTATGTGTAGTAATCAGTTTACTTTAAAAATTATAATTTGTTAACGTTTTAGGCGAGTGGATGTGATCCCCCGCTTTGACAAGGAACTCACTGACCTGTTGTGCTATGACGGTGATGCGATTGAGTTCGAGTGCCGAGTGTCCGGCGACCCCGAGCCATACATCAAGTGGCTCCATTACAATGAGGTATATGTGAAATAGTATAAGCAATAGCTAATACCCATAGACGTCACACTTTTGGGCGCGGGTCTCCCAGATAGTCATCCCCTCTAGATCATACTGCATGCTGCTCCAATGCGGATTTGTGGAGGTGTCAGTGGCCAACCAAGTGTCGAATAGTCTTTAATGTTTACCATTGAAAACAACCGAGACCGACGGCCACATTAAGAGCCCAGCACGCACATTGTTCGTGTTTGTTCTTTAAAATGTTGTGTCAAGTTGCTGATGGCGTACACTGTACGTGACTAACTTCCATTATGATTTATTGTAAATTTACGTCCGCAGTTCGTTATTTGCGTTTAACCCTGGTTGAGTGTAATTCTTTAGCTACATGCACATGGAGGAGGCTGCATACTAACCTACTTTTGTCCTAAAGAAACGCGAACGACTACACCATTTGTGACTGAAAGGGAGACGTTGTGCGACATACCATATACCCAACTGGCAACCTCAGAATCCCTTAGAAATATTCTGGTCTGGTACCTGGAGATAACCTGGTTTTTTCGGTCAGTTCCAATTCAGGTACATTCCTTTCATCTTTTAGATGGTCCGCGACAATGCTGACTTCGAGACCTCTTACGAGGAGGGCACCGCCCGCCTCAAGATCAAGCAAGTGACGGCCGAAGACGAGGGCACGTACATCTGCGAGGCCTCCAACAGCCTCGGCAAGGCAAAGTCTAGCGCTTGCCTTGTCGTATATCGTGAGTGACTTTTTATGATGATTTGATTATGATTAATAAATAGCTTGGAATATCTGTCTGTTCTAACATTAATTTTAGGAGATTTAGCGTAGATATATCATGTGATCAAATGTGATTGTTATTTTATTTCAATTTTTGCCATGACATAGCTATTCAATGGTACCAGTTAAATATTTTCTGTTGTAACAAAGCCGATTTCGGCGGTGCGAATCGTAATTACTTACGCGATTAGTCAAAATATTTTTTTGTGAATTCGTGAACGAATTCTTTCCTCCTCTTTCGCGGCGCTGTGAGCGCTCCTGCGTGAGGGAATTCGGATGTAAAGATGGTCCTTCTATCCGGGCAATTCCTCCAGGGGTGCTATTGAGCGGGGGAGACGATGTGTCAACGCGCACGCGTACGGAACTGTGATTGCTCGTAGGCCGAGGTTTTGCTGCGCCTGAAGACGCTTGCACTTCGAGGCCACCGCCAGAGTGTACGATGCTGGCATTGCTGGCGTAGCGTACGTCTGCCTGGATCGGATATAGCATTTATAAATTCCGATTTTCGTGCGCAGTGGAATTCGTGAACTTGACTTGCGAGTCAGCCGGCGAAGCTACAGAACATATTCTTTAGCATTATAATTTTGAATTTTAGACTGTATATAATATTAATCGACCGGTTGGTTCGTTGCCAGCGCCGGGAGAACCGAACACGCTGAGCCAGCGGCTGCGACGGCCTCCCGCGCTCCTGTCCGCCGCCTCCACGCCGCGCTCCACGCCGCGCGCTACCCCCTCGCGCTCGCTGTCGCGGACGCCCGGTAAATATTGCACCGCATAATATGCTTTTATATCCCTGATAACATAACGACCTTCACTAAATTGTAAAAAATATCAATGTTTATGTTTAGGTCCAGATGCGCGACGCCTGTGCAGCCCGAGTCGCGAAGTAGCGCCAAAGTTCTACACGTATCCCTTCAACAAGGTGGTTGAGGAAGGCGAGCGCGTGGTGTTCAAGTGCGCCGTCAAGGGCCTGCCCAACCCGTGGGCCACCTGGGACAAGGACGGCATTGTCATCACGCCCACCTCGCGGATCACCGTCAGGGAAAAGGACGAGATCCTGAGGATACTCGAAATCGAAGAAGTGACCACCGACGACGTCGGCCTGTACCGGATCACCGTTGAAAACGACTACGGGCGGGCGGAGGCGTCGGCCCGCCTCGAGGTGATCACGCACAAGGGCAAGTTCCACAGCGGCGTCCGCTCGTGCAGCGCTTCTCCCCGCCGGGCGCTGTTCCGGCGGCGCACTCCGTCCACCTCGAGACAAGACTGAAACTGACGTTCCAACGAACTGAACGACCCGAACGTCCGAGCGGCGATCGCAGCGCCCGCGCCAACCTGTCATTCGATACAGAAATGTGAGTATTATATCGTGTATCAGTGTAATCGCAGTGCGACTTGGGGTACCCTATTAAATTGTTCATGCGATGCGAAAGAATGAATACATTTTTATTGGATAAACACATTCGCACTTTGCTATCACAATATTTATATACACATTTTACTTTTTTAACTACGTGTTCCTGACTGCTACGCAAATATAAATGTAATCAATTATTCGACATATGTATATTCAAATAATGATGTTCTTTTCAGGTTTTTACAAAAAACGAAGCAATTTGTGTGAGAACAATATTGTATTTAGTTTTCTCTACCTAAAATATTTCTATGCATTTTATTTATCAAGTTGAATAAGTGTTTGTACTCGTAGTGGATTTGTTTCCATGATTAACCTTTATAATACCTGTATCAAAAATGAGTGTTTTGAATACCTATTATCTTGTTTAATAAATTCCGTATTTAAAAAAAAATCGTTACTAATTGTAATTACACATTTTTATGTTTTGTTCCTCAATACCTAGTATAATTGTGATATAATTATTCAAACTAAATAGGTACCTACTTTATGTTCATGGTCTAATGTAATAATAATCACAAAGAAATAATTGAGAAAAAATTACTAAAAATAACTTTGTTTTCAAAGCTACAGTATAAGTAATGTTTATAATTATATTGATTTTTTTAAATGTATGCACAATTATGTAGAAAAGAAAGTAGAAGTAGATGTTCTTAGTTATGATGGTTTTAACACAAGGAACATAGAAATAATATTTTGCCATCAGTTAAGTTTTTGTTTCGTTTTGAGATAGACGTGTGCGTCCCAATGCCTCTTCTTATACTTAAAGGAGTTTTTGAAATAAGTACTAATAATAATTACTTATTCTTCTGTAAGTATTTCATACCAACCGATCTTAATTACAGCATCAGTATCTAGGCACAAGCCATTTGCTTAATGCGTTAATAAAGTAAACAAATAAAAAAAATGCTTAACGTATGTCATAAAATTATTGTTTTTATGTGAAAATCATAAATATTGACCCTGTAAGTTAATTTGAATAGCAGATTAGAAAAGGCATAAGGACGAGGCCAGAGCGAAAACCTTAAGTAATTTTTCGTAACACCTTTACTCTTCTTACTTAGAGTGTTGAGAGGATATCCAGCCGATCTGTTAGTGTTTGTTACCGAATGTCCAAAAGGGAAGCTACGCGGTGAAATGAAATACAATTTATAATTACATATTTACTTGTAGTTTTACTGTTCCACATTGACAACTGACTCCTTTTTATGTTTCCGAAGTCAATAAGGTTTCCCTATGTACGTGTGCTGTTCGCAGAGCTCAGACTGTTTCTAATAGAAGCTGTAGTTTGCCATGAGTACCTACCTATAACTGTAAATCACGAATACGAAATGGTAAAATAAAAGCATGAAAATAATTTTACACTTTCCATACGAAAGTAGGGTTGATTTTCTTTCTCGTCCATCCCATGGATGAGTCGTTAATTAAATATGGCTAGTGCGTGAAAATCGTTATTCAATGAGTGCGAAACATTAAGTGCCTGAAGTGCCTTTTTATGAGTCTCGAGTTTAGTGACTCGCACACGTACTTGTAGGTATTCGTATCATTATAATATGTATTTGTTTTGCCTTATGTAAAAATTCCGGCAATGGTTAAATCTCAACCTCGAAATACTGCAATTTGTTGACAAAACAGTTTAATGACTACATAAACGATAAAAGCCCTTGGTGCGAAGTACCTACATATCTCCAGCTCCACTTTATCCTTATTTTTTTTTTACAATAGAGGTAATATAACAGGTAAGTCCCCAATGCGTTTACACTCGAGCTTATTTTATGAGTAATTACTTCTAAATATTTAGCGGCAGTTCTGCGAAATACAGCTGGTGACGACCAGAACAAGTCTATGCTAGGATCTGTATAATGTAGCTATATTAAAAAACATTGTAAATATTAAGAGAGTATCTTCTGTGTGAACCGGCGGTAGATAAAAAATATAATGACTAATGCCCCATAAAATAAAAATTCAAATTTCGAATTTTAAAATTGCACCCATCCATACCGACCACGCCCGTCGTTTAACTATGCCGATCACATTGAATCGACGCTAGCCTTTGGACTATGGACACTTCAATTTTATATTTATTTAACAATAGTTAATTCAAATTTAAAATTAAATTTATTAAACTTACCATTTCCACTTGTCTGTTTTCCGTGAGTTCATCAAATCGCGATGTATTAGTGCGAACACGAATGCTTCTTGCATCCAAGAGTTTTGTCGCAAAATGAGTTTATTTTTCGAATGGACTTTTGCTGAGACCTTTACGGCATCACTGTATAAAGCGGTGAAGTTTAGTCACCGCTTTAGTTGCAGTTTACAATACAGTCACAACGTCCGTCATTATACTTCGCAAGAATTAACGCCCGCAGCCGCGGTGGAAATGCTACTACTGTGCAGACAACAACAACGCGTATAACTATCGGAATACGATATTTTTATCGGACTGCCTTCGTTGGTCTAGTTATCGTTAGCAGGACTGTTAAGCCAGAGGTCTTGGGTTCGATTCTCAGTATACTATGTATACACAGAACAGATAAAAGAGGTCATGGGACCTAAACTTAACTGGTGTAAAGTGGGTGTACTACAACACACATCTGCCTACCCCTTATGGGAAATAGATGCGTGATGTTATGTTATGTTATCGACCTCGCTACACGAATATTCGCGCGATAATGTGGTCCCAGCATTAAAGACTAATCATCAAAACTTAAAAACTCTATAGAACTGGCACTAACCGAATATTAATGGGATAGAAAGAATATTTCGTAGGTTTAAATTTGACAGCCGTGAGACAAAAATTCAAAACATAAAAATACGGATTTATAGGTCATATAAAAATTTCGAGTGTTATAAATCATGGAAACGTTAAACAGAATAACAAATACATTTGAAAATGTAAGAAATACCATTAAGAACAAAAGTTCTTCGGAACGACTTCAGAATTTAAAGAAAGATATCCAGGCTCTGACCGCTGACCTCGTTCTACTGGGAAAGGAAGATCACGTAAGAAGTCTGGCAATGGAAGGCTACTTGGCACTCCTGACGGCTAAAACAATGCCCATATCCCTAATAGAAAAGCGAAATGTTTTACAAAATGTTTTTGAAAAACTTAAACCGCATGCATTACGCGATGAATGCCTTTTTATATTTCTGAGACTACAAAATCTTCTAAGCTACTATTTGATTCAGTTAGATCAGATCAGCCTTGCTAGAGACATTTTAGACAGCATGGAAGAAATATACGACAAAATTGACAAAAATCAGCCAGACAAGTTCTTAGACGCCGAAGATTTATTTACTACAGAATCCATAAATAATATCAAACGAGTGAATCCCGAAAAAATAGATAAAGTTGTAACGAATAACATCCAGATGCAAGCTTTCTTGTATAATAAATTAAACTTACCGTATAAGTACAGTTTATATAATCATACTGCACTAAGAAGGCAATTGGAAATGAAAGATGGCACCCCACAAGATTGGGCGATGAGAACTGCTCGTCTCGGTAACTACTTTACGTATCTAAATCAACTTGGCAATGCGAGGCACCATCTTTGCGCCGCTTATCATGTTTTAAAAACATGCCATGACAATTGCAAACTTATGCCAGAAGAATTTGTTTTACAAAAGGCGGACTTCGAAATGCAATTCCTGGAACTAAGTCATCATTGGGTTAAGTATGGTTTGTCACTATTCAAACTATCTAAAAAGAAGATTTTAAGTCGGTATTTCTCTCATTCTCCATCGAGGCCCGACTTATGGAAGACTGTGGACCTGTTGGATGAACATGTGAAAAGTATGGAGAAAAATGAAGAGGACAACATCAAGGATATCGAAATGGAGAAGTCCGGGAAGGGTGATTGCACCACAGAGAAGTTATTCACTTTTCCGTCTCTCGATCTGAAGGAAATGGAAAGCAGAGTTCCTCTAGAAAGGGTATCCAACGTTGATGCGGCTCGAAAACTGTTTGCTTTTACCCATAAATGGTTGATGCGTGCCAAGCACTATTATGACTTCGAGCATCATTCTGCTCAATACATATCATGCTCCTTACAACTAGCAGAGTTATACGAGCACTTAGCATTTTTCGAAAGAAATATTGACAATCAATACAGTATACAGAAAAGGCGGGCCGACGTTCTTGAAGCGCTGAATTCACTGCTCAAGACCTGCGATAACGTGATGTCAGTTCAAATAGACGTAATTCGAGAATTATCCCAGGTACAGCTGGAACTTATGGCACTTAACTTGCAAAAGTTATGGCGCGAGGAATCACATACTAACATATTCAATTTGGACACTGATGCAGATTCCATCATAAATTCATTA
The DNA here is from genome assembly GCA_944567765.1 of Carterocephalus palaemon. Classification (NCBI taxonomy): domain Eukaryota; kingdom Metazoa; phylum Arthropoda; class Insecta; order Lepidoptera; family Hesperiidae; genus Carterocephalus; species Carterocephalus palaemon. The sequence continues at coordinate 9,927,301 of OX155637.1, read as the reverse complement.
GACTCTGAATCAAATAAAACACTGACCGAAAGAACTCTGAACACTTCGTGCAAAAACATGTTTTTACGAAAGATGGAGGCGGCAACAGTTATGAATGGGAAACTGTTCCGTTTGAGCGGTCAGCTAAGTGCAAAAAACCCTTCTGAACTGAGTATCGGAACTGGGTTGATCGGTAATTAAAGTTCCAGTTAGTGATGACTCTCATGTTATGCATGTATTTTGTTACACTGACATGAATTATTTAACAAATAAAACGCAGATTACAATAAATGCTTTAATTTTACAATAATAAAACAATTATAATTTAGGTTAAATTATAATCTATTTAGCTTATAAAGTAGCATATTGGATAAAATTAAAAACAACATTATACATCTAAGAAACCTTACCAGGAAAATGTTATAAATATAACAGACGATGCCACTGGCACGGCAAAGACTACACTGAATTTAAGTGTTAATATTTGTCCAAATTAATAGTCCAGTTAACTAGATACTAGGTATGAGGTTACAGGTTACACCACCGAGAAAAACCATTCTTAGGTACTAGTCATACCAGTAGGTATGACATGTTAGTACAGTGTGCAAGTATGACTGAGAAACGGCCCAGTAGCTCTATTTTTGAACCGCTAGCGTGACTTAACCTTTCGACTGCGACTCATATTCTTTAAATCGAAACAATACCATACTAGTTATCTTGGCCCGCAATACGATTGAGTTTCCCCAGTCGATCGAGACACGACACGTAATTTTACGTTTTTCTAGCGGCGAGCGGTTCAAAAATCAAGCTGCTGATTTGTGCCCCCATCCAGCAGTTCAGCAGTATTTACCTATTTATTTATTTATATTCCCAGAGGCTATGGAACGAGCCAATCGATTTACCGCCGCTGCCCGGGTAAACAAAGCAACTGTACTCGCACGTTTTTTCTGTTTTTCTACGTCTTAGCAGTGTTAAAACCTACTCGAATTTCTTTGGTTAGAAACCTTTAATAGATATTAGTTCCTATCGAATTTAAAAACGGCACCTCAAATAACCTACCTTTTCATTTTTTTCTCAAGTGAAGTTTGTATCTTCATGAGAAATAAAGATCTTTAAACAGGAACCACAATTATTTGAGGTGCGCAATGTTGAATTAGAAATGAATTTTTAAGTAAGAGCACATTTTTTAATTAGTTATATAAAAAAAGGTCTACTATCTACGGATAGATCAGAATCCTTGCCAATATATAAATGGTCAAGCGTTTGTTGATTTATTGGTTTGACCTCAAATTGGTGCCTCCTTTTTCCTCAAATCCCTTAGTTATCCCTTACTAATTAACTACTTGTACTACTACGATGTTACTTGTACCTACTTGCTAATAGGCAGAGTATCAGTTTTTTTTAAATGAACCCCAGAGTAGTACTAGTAGTACCTAAGACCTTCGGAATATCTTGGAAACACTTGAATGGATGAAAAGTATAACACTTAAATTCATCAAAATTATACCTACCAAAAGACAGATTATTTAATGACGAATAAATTGTACATAAATACTTTGTTATTTAAAAAGTTATTTTACAGTAATGTGTGCGACTCTCACCGTATTTATAGTTAACCGCTAGTTAGCATTAACGAAAAATAAATTAAAAAAAAGAACCAAAATAAATATACCCCATAAACAAAAATCTTTTTGTTCATTTAATTCGTCATTTAAAACTCGTATCTCAGTGTTTTCGAGAAAAATAGGTTTAACAAACGAAATAGCGGGTGGCCTGGTTGGGTTGAAAGCAAGTGTAGTGTGAATATGTAGTATAATAATAATTTGTAAATATTTAGTACTTGCTCACTTTCCATAACGGTCCTATACCTTCTTTTTTTTTTCAAGAAATCAATAATTTCTAATCATCAATCAAAATATAATAAGTTTGTTATAATCATAAGGTAGGTCTTATACTATAATTACCGTTTAATTAATTTACGTAGAAAATATAATATTATACACCTTTTTATGAATATTATTTATATCGCTACATACAATTTTGTGACGAATGTAGGTAGGTACTCTTATTATTTTTATCATAGTACATTGTCATGCTATAATATAAATTACATAATATATAAGATATTTCGAATGGATGAGAATGCTTGTTTAAACTGTTTTAAATTCCACCAAAATTTCCATCTAAATGTAAAAATGGGAATGTTACACGCAATGTGATTGCAATGGCGATTAGCACGCGCTACAACAAGCATTAGAAATGTTATGATTCGGCAGCCTCGCAATGTTGGTTTTGTATCGAGGCAGCCTCGCGCAAGTCGCGCAGCAATTCCTTGCGCGACATTCCTGCCGTTAAGTTAGTTAGCTCGCTCAGTTAGAACACACAAAAATAATGTTTCAAAAGATGCGCTTCAAGCACCTGCTCAAAACGTACCCGAGAAACAAACTCACAATATGTATGTAACTATTGACCTAGCCAATAAATTTTAGTTTTGGTATGTACTGTTTACGTAACGTCTTTTAAATTGTAAAATTGTTTCTGTCTGAATAATAAATCTTTAAATTTACATTTCTAGATGTTTACCGTAATATACAGTATTATTACCTTAACGATTACGCAGAAATGCTTTTAAAACAAATAATAGATAGACCGAGGTGATTTCAGCACCTAAAGATATTATAAGATTACAGAAACCTCAAAAGTTAAGTACCTATTTCGACATAACATACAAGATTGCTTTTTTGCTAGCCTTTGTTGTTTGTCTCACATTATTTATTAAACCCATCAACTTGAGTTTATTAAATCAAGTTTATTTAACATATATACCGAATTAGGTAGCAGAGAAGTGGTAATTCAAACTGGTAAATTACCTACCGACAATACATTGGATGACATGATATTGTAAAATAAAAAAGTATTTCTTTGAGGCTAATGTAAAAATAATACTTAGCTATAATTTCTTTGGTTTTACACACTACCGCAACGCTGCGTCAAATGCTACTCGTACAAGTAATAATAATAATGCTTTTTATGTTGCTATCCAGTAAAAAAGTCTTACATTATATACATAATAAAATGATTGGTCCAACATTTTATTTTCAATATGTTTGTGCTTATAGTAAAATGCTTGTTAAGGTTCCGTAGATAAAACGGGAACCCTACGTAGAATGTAGTATAAATTAGCTATAAGGGGATATAGCTTCGCCATTTTAATCCACCTATTTGTCTGACTGTCTGTCTATTGTTTAGGTATTCTGTACGATTTAGAAAGATGCATTTGGCATGGATAGGCTTATTATAACTCGGGGTTCCATATCACATTGAAATACACAAAACTGAAGCTCATGAGATCGAACAAGATCCACAGGACGACCTTTTATCGATAGGTTGTGAGATTGGTCGTTAATGACATCGAAAGTAGAGGCTAAGGAAAAAAAATTGGTCAAGTATGAATCGGACTTGCACACGGTTTCCGTGCCTTACGTTATTTCTCTAAATGGATAATACACAGCACCAGGGCCGGATTTAGGGGAGGGCAACCGGGGCTACAGCCCCGGGCCTCCACCAAAGAGGGGCCCCCAATAAACTTCGGAATATTTTTTTTTCATATTCCGACTAGTAAACACCAGTAGTAAACAACTTTTGTTTTGTTTTTTTTTTCGCTGTTTTACCTTCACCGCTACCTTTGTACAAACATGATTATATTGTTCTTAAATATTATGTAACAGAAATCATTTATCTATATTTTTGTGTTTGTTAAATACTAAAATAATCTACTCGATTTCAAATTATTGATTTAAAAACTCGACCGAAAAATGTTGTTCATCTCATTTGGAAATTTATTAGGGCCAGGGGGCCTCCACTCCTTTGATGCCCGAGGCCTCCACACCTCTAAATCCGGCCCTTCACAGCACAGGTGTCTATGGTTGCGCTTTGCGCATCTTCTATATACTTTTTACTATATCGGAGGATGCTATAGTAAAAAGTATTCTGAGATAATTTCAGGTGTCTACCTATTGACGCTCAATAGAAAGAGCCTTGTGAAATAGACAGCGGACCCTCGTTTCACCCTCGGAAACCTAAAAACTGTAAGATTTTTACGACTTAGCTTACTGAAATTTTGTACTTAAGACTAATTATGACCACTTCGCGTTCAAAATGTATACTTTCTGCGTCCACACTTAAATATATTTTTTATCACATTCGATTAAACATTATAATATAAATATCTCTTGAAAATCATCTGCGATTCAGTTCATTCCCATTAAATAATTTTGCATCTATATACATATCTACCTAAATATGTATTATATTATAATAACAAGCCATAAAGCAATCCTTCGAAAACATCGTACCATTGCACTATTTGACCACAAATCAGCTCAAAAAGTGCCAATTCAAGTGATTATAAATAAAAACAATTAAGATTATAAAAATCGCAAAAAATAGTAGCTATACTTGTATTTAAAAATACGTGTGGCACTCGGAGACTGCCGCGGTAAAGCTATTGCATAGCATTTTTTATCAACTTATGCAATTATAATTATTTATTGATTTTATTTATGCAGTATTTTATCAAAATCAATATCAAAATCAAGAGTGTGCCTGGAATTACCGAACGGGAGTGTGCGCGCGGCTTAATGATGACATTCGTCAATTGTCATCGAACACTTTTGAAGGTGTTAGGTTTTATTTTCGTTACGGAATTTGTGTATTCCGTCTCCACGCTCAAGGCCCGCGATAGAAGCTATGCGATAGCTTAAAAATTAGAACCCCGGTAAACGGCGACGATAGAAAAAATCCAAGATATAGGCAAGATTGTCTGCCTTTGAACTGAGTGCATCAAACACTAATACATATTACAATACATATATATTTATCATATTATTACGCCAAGCAAGACGTCTACCTTTGTTAGGAATCCATAGTAAGTAAGTATTCATAGCTATTATACTTGAATTAAACTTCAATTAAATCGTCTTAAATATAATATTAGTATAAAACTAATATTCCTGCAAATATGGACAATGACAATGGGTTTTAAGCTCAGAAACACTAACCCAAGTATGATTAAGAATTGAAGTTAAATATGTATATGATTCATTTTGTTCTTCTACAGTATATTACGAGTATTTCCCTTTTGTATACCCATTCTGTAAGTTTTTCAGGTAATCAGGCAAACATTTTACAAAATATAAAATAATAAAATACACATCAATTATGTAAATATAGAAAAACTTACAGTAAACGATTGTACAACCTATTATCCATCCATCGATCCATCAGCTTTTCGAGGTCCAAAGCTACCCTGAGCCTTCTGAATCCAACTGTCTAATACCGTCTTCTTCAGATCGTCTGTCCAAGTCCCAACACACAACCTATTATTACAATTATAAAAAAGCAAGAAATTTTGTGAATAAAAAAAACAGTAAATACCTACATCAATAGAATATTTACATTTTACAATAGAATATACATTAATATCAGAAATTTCATAACTGTAAAATACATCATAATAAATAATGTTACGGTAGTAAAAGTAGTTTTTATTTCTTACAACTGGAATTTATGAATAGAGTTTATAGGTAGCATTCGGTTCTTAGCGACCGCGACGCACGACTGCTACCATTCAACTACGCGACCATGGTCGCCTGTCGCGCCTGGGACGACCGCTAGCTTTCCGATGTCAGCGACGGCGACATCGGCGCTGAAGTTTTTATGTGGTTTTTAGGTTACGGCTGTGTTCTATTGCAGTACGATATGTCGTACAATTTATCCGCAGCTAGGACAAAAGTTATTCAGCAGTTATTGGATGTGTGTGCGGTCCGGTCGCGCGACGGGGACGCCTGGTTTGTTTAGTACTCTATATAAAACCATACGAAGCTGTGGGTTGTGCCACCCGGTTTCGGTCGCGGGTCGCGGTCGCGCGTCGCGATCGCTAAGAACCGAATGCTACCTTTATGATAAGTACTATTATGTTACCAGGTCTAAAATATTTAGTTATTTCCATCATCAAACTAAGCTGCAACACATATACATACAATAATATATTTTATCGGTAAGGTCAACTATTTGAAAAATACAAACATTCAACTATATAACCTCCTCCTTTTTTTGAAGTCGCATAGTAAGCTACTAAAAGCAAATGAAATGCTGTTATTATCTCATGTATATTAATATAAAATCAAAGTTTGTACTCATTACTATACTATGCATAACGTCATAGAAGTCACAATGACACTTTGATAAATGGAACCAACGACCGTACGTAATCAGTATTTTTATGTGATTTGCTCGAGTGTAATTAAACACTGCGGCAGTTTGATTTTGTTGCTAGTTGTTATTTATTCTACTCTTAGACAATAGGTACTGAACTACATCTAACCACAGGCACCCCCTAGAGGGCTTTCTCCCTTATTTTCAGGTTATCCCTTCATGATTACCTGAATAGAGTGGTAGAACTGAGAGATCACATATTTAAATGCCGTAATTTCCAAACAACACGATATAATAAATGGACCAATCGGGGGCGCGTTTTGAAATGTATGCATTTTTACATTAATTTGCCATACCAGTTCTTCAATAACATTTAAATTTAAAAAAATATTTAAATATTTTATATATTATGTATATCCCAAGTGAACCTCCATATTTTTTGTAAATGTAACCTATATAATGGAGTATATGTAAAAACTTTACTAAGTGACAAGTCCGTCCATTCGTAATGCCCGGACAAACAGACAGACAGACAATAGAAAAAATAACACTTGAGCTCTAGCTCTAGTTTTCCACATATAATAGAAACATAGATTCCTTTGAAATGTGTTTGTTTTGCTACAATGTTACTGACATATCAAACCGTCCTCGTAAAAATGATAAGTCATAAAATAAATAGATAACAGTCATTTTAGCGTCCCTCTCCCCGCCTTTGAAGCACTTCGAAGAGTATAACGTTAGAATCGACGTCACTTTCTTCGCTTTGCCACTTTTGGTCTTCCAGCAGTGGCTCGCCATGATCTTCTTTCTGTTTAGGAACACGTTTAATCTTGATGGGAATGCCGTCAAAGTCCTCCGTCTCCAAAGCTCGAACAGACCCGATCACTGCCTTTATCACCAGAACCTTGTGAACGATGTGCCCTATGATACCCAGTAGGCATAGCACTAATCCGGCTACGTTTATCGGGCTTAGCAGATCGCCGCTTACCTCCACAGCTAAGACTAGAATGCACATTTCCTGTTAACAACAATGTTAGTTCTATTTTAGTTTTCATTTATAGGTAGGTACTTACTTTTTTTATTTTATTGGTAATCATAGCATTTTGTAAGAATCAGCAAGAAATTAGGTATATGATTGATGATATGATTAGGTTAATAAAAGTGGTATAATAAAGATTAGGAGACATTTTAAGAAAAATTCCGTAAGAACTCGAATTTGTTGTAAAAGCGAAGTGCGTGGTTGTAAATATAAGTTTATGTACACAAATACCTCTAAGCCCTCTACCCTCTAAAGAGGCCCGAACTTGGCCATTTATTTGTTACTAGCTTTTACCCGCGGCTCCGCCCGCGTGGTCAAAGGGAATTAACAATGAGTTGTTTATCATACATGACAACGCCATCTATTAACAACATCCGGAACTAAATATCTAGCAAATAACAAAACATCGATATCTTCCCATGAGGATGTTTTACCGCGGTAAAAAGTAGCCTACGTCACTCTCCACCCTCCTCACTATCTCCACACACAAAAACCATACCATATAATAGCTTCGTTGCGACGTGAAAGCCGGACAAACAAACAAACAAACACACTTTCACATTTATAATATTAGTATGGATATACCAATGCACATGTGCTGGCAAGTTACTGCATAGTGTAATTTGACTACGGATAAACCAGTTCAATACGTTAAGTGTGTACTTACTTTAAATATACCCGCTATAGATAAGGTGAGACTAGATGTGTAGGTAACGACCAGGAACTCGCTGATCTCCATCGCGAAAGCGATCGTCGCGCCCACCGACACCTTCAGCATCGTTGGCATGAGCGCTTCTCTCGGAAGCGCACGCAAGTAGTCGAAGCAATCCGAACCTGAATTAAACAATTTTATGACTACAACCCTGGGGTAAACAACTTGTAGCGTCCATAGTCTAATGAATCAAGTAGATTCAATTGATTGACAGAGTTAATCAACGACGGCCGCGGTCGGTTTTCACGGGTTCACTCCTGGAGCAATTGTCCAGATATAATGGAATCTCCCCTAACAGCGAATTCCCTTAACGGTCTGTCTGTATAGTTGTGGGCCTAAATTGTATTCGCTGATGTGCCAAAAGCCGAGGCAAGTTGTATGTACCTACACTGCATAACAATTAACAAAGTTTGATAGTGTACAGCAACTGAGGTTTAAATTAATTTATGACTTAGTCTGAAGGATTCGCTGCGACCCATAGACGTCCCACTGCTGGGCACGGGTCTCTCCCACAGACGCAGCTGCGGGAGGTCTAGAGCATACTCCACCACGCTGCTCCAATGCGGATTGGTGGAGGGGTTAGTGGCCAACCCAGTGTCGAATGTTCTCAAGCCACCCGAAGGTCTTCGACAAGGCTTAACGACTGTTTCCAACATTGAAAACAACCGGGACCGACGGCTTTACGTGCCCTCCGAAGCACGGTAGCGTCCATGAAATTTTGCCACTAGCGGTCACCCATCCACAAACCGACCGCGCCCGTCGTTGCTTAACTCTTTCGATCACATTGAATCGAACCGAGCCATTGGGCTATGGACGCTACAGGAAGAAGGATTAATTAACCTTAATACCTCAATCATCCTACTAATATTATAAATGTGAATGTTTGTAAGTTTGGTTGCTTGGATGTTGGTTACTCAATCACGCAGAAACTAAGAAATAATTTTGGATGGCAAATAGTTAGATAGATAGGTACCTTATAGATAGGTACCTTATCTTAGGCTCGATTTTATTTCTAAAGAATATAAAAATCTACCCTTAACTAAGGATTATTTTTTTTCGAAAATCGTTTTTGCGATTTCAGACAGCTCGGTGATATTACAATAGCGCGAGTCAGCTCGACTCGTTTACTTTAACCATAGAGTAAGGATATGTAGTGCGTGCTTTAACTATATTTACAATATATATAATATACGTGTTACGTTGTTTGTCGCCAATGGACTCCTAAACTACTTAACCGATTTTAAATTAAATTTGCACACCGTGTGCAGTTTGATCCAACTTGAAGGGAACCAAATAGGTTTTTTATGAAAGCTAATTGGTTCCATATAGAGTTCGCCCGGGGCAGTACCACCGCCCGCCACGGTACCTAGTACAATTTCTGCCGTGTACCTAATAATTGTTTTTAAAGCAATTATGGTCCGGTTGGAAAGGTGTGGTTTCCGGTTACACTTCTTTAGAGGCGACCATCTTAGTCCTCAAGGGTAGCAACACATCTGTGACTGACTTAGAACGAGACTCCTAATAACAAGTACTAACTGGACTATTACTAACACCAATTAACAGGACTAAATATCACTAACAGTCCCCAGTCCTCATACCTACTAACGAACTGACCAAGTAATGTTCTAATTAACTCTCTCATTGGACTAACCATCCCAGTCCCTAATTGAGTCTTGTTATTTTATGACTCTATCACGTGTACCTATCGACAGCGTTACGGTAGCAATAAAGTAAAAAATATGCTCTGACGCAGAATGTTTCGCCGCAAAAAATCTTGTCTTGGTCACACCGATTCACAATAAATCGGATGCGAATTAAACAGGCATAGTTGTTTTTTTTGCCATCGTATAAATTGTTAAATGAGTTTCCTGTCGAGGGCTTACTAAGAGGGCACTATAATCATTTCCGCGGAAAGTCCGCAAAAAGAGATCTTTGATGCTGACTTTTCTGTCGATAGTCCTTGTGTCCAACTTTAACACACTTAGATATTCTTATCACCGCCTTCGAAACTGTAGAAGATTTATATTCTTACAAACTATCTACACAATTCAACAACTAGTAATAGAGTGTAGTAGGCATTCAAATGCGGAACCTGCAACCGACAGTCCGTTACCAAAGCGTCAGGGCATCACGGAGCATTTAAAAATTGTCGTTGAAGTGTTAAACAAAAATCTTATATGAATAAATTTGGCTTTTATCCATTCCATTACCCTTCCCTTTAAGTATCTGGAATGATTGGACTGGACACACTTAAATTAAGGCGAAATCTATTTTTAGCTTTTATTATACATTTTTATCTATTGCTAGTACACTATTTTGCCAGGCATTACATGCGCAGACTGTGCAGTGGCAGGAAGGCTGGCCTCAGTCTTATGCTACAGATATGCCTTATGCTGATCTGTTAGTTACATTGAAGTGTTTTTAATTAGGTTTAAGGTAAATATTTATGTTTCGTTTACGTTACTTACCTTTTTTACTCGCTGATAAATACGTTTATGCATTCAACCTGGTTTATTGAAAACGCACAACGATGACATTATAATTATGTATGTAGTGTTTTATGTTTACCATGTAAAAAGCATAAATTATAATAAATATTTGAAAGTAAAAAAATTTAAATCATACGAACCTTCGAACATGACAGCGAAAGGCAGCAGCGAGAGGAACATCCATGGTTGTACGTGAAACACCATGTCCACTGGGTTGTGGAGGCCGAGCTTGGACTTTTGCATGAGCAGCTGCGCTAAGGTCCAGCGCACTCCTGCTGCGAAGGAAGCCAGCAGTAGGAAGTTGAAACCGAGGAAGTTAAACTGAGTCGCCTTGTAGGTGAACATTATCAGCCCCGCCGCTATCATGATCACGATGCCGACCAGCGACCACGACTGAAAAATTACATTAAGCTGTAGTACAAACTACATATTTGTTTAGGACATAAAAAAGCTAAAGTACATTAATAGGCCACCTATGCCATATAAATCACTTCTGATTCAATGAGCGACTATATTGCATAATTTTAAGTTCGGTTGGAGCATTTTCGTATAAATGGTCAATGATATGGAGGACATGGAGGTTATGTGGAGCTCTTTTTCAAGGCCAGCGATGCATCGGCGTATAGGCGACGTTGACCATTTACCAGCAGGCAGCCCTAGTAAAAATTATGAAAAACATCCTTCACATATTTTTTTAAAATAGTTCATGAAATTATTCATAAATTTTAATACTGGTGGCTGGTTTGTATGTTGGGTCACAGTCAAATCATCAAAGGAGTGGTTGACGGTTCATTACTAACAGCGATAATTAAAGTGTTGGTGACAGTGTTTATGACCCGGTGAAACTGATGCACTGCTAATATACGATGCACTAGAGGACGCTTCGCTTGAAATCACTCGCGTTAAATTAGACATTGAGACAGCTTTGTTTATTGTTGTTACGTATTCACCTCATCAACATTACTGGACAAACTCTACTGACTATCTGTGACACCATAGGAATCCTTCTCCATTTTCTAGGTATTCCTTCAAACATGAACAAGTTAATAAACCCGAATAAATTGTTTTCACATTATACCTTAACAAACAATACTTCTCTACCTATAACTTTCATCCCATTCCTCAACCCTATGTAGGTTGGAAATTCAAAAACGCTGAATATCAGCTAGATTACACATTAGTATCATAAATGTTAAGGTCTAGGACAATAGCATAAATATTCCATCCAGTGAAGTTATAGCTAGCTCAGTTATATTAATTATATTGAATAAATGGTATAAAAAAACATGTAAAAAAAATCGTCAGAAACCTTTCCTTGTCCCACTGTTGGGCCCATGCCTTCTGAAAGGAGACCCGTATTTCCTCTCAGAATGGGAGGGATTAGGCTTTAGTCCACTACATTGTCCAAATGCGAATTGGCAGACTTCACATGCCTTCGAAAACATTATGATGAACTCTTGGGCATGCAGGTTTCCTCAAGATGTGTCCTTTACTGTTATAGGAAATGACATCTAATTTCTTAAATCGCAATTAAGTTAGAAAAGACGTTCTGCTGATAACCAATCTTTATGCACTGCTTCAAAAATGAACAACACAGGTGGACTTAATGCTAAAATATTCTGATCAATCACCTACTTCTTCACCATAGCTCTAGCAGAAGGCACCATTTCCAAATACTAAATGTACAGTTTTAAATTAAAAAAAAAGAAACATAAATATATAGCCAGCAATTACAGTTCTACAAATGGATTAGTAATGATTTTAATTATCAAATCACACATAATGGATTAACAGTTGCTTTGCCACACACAGTTGCAAGACTTTGTATACTAAATATATTACCTACTTTGAATTGTTAATATTGAATAGGGTAATTAAGATTTTTACACAATTGCAAGTATTTTAAATTATATTCAATATTGCATTGCATAATATGAGTACACAAATTAATAGAAATAACTGTGAAACAGATTGTTTAATCAGTCGCAATGCTCTATTTATATTGGTTGCAATGCAACTAGTCTCTCACTTTAATATTTTGTTGTTATTTAATTGGTTGAGAAATGGGTTGTCATTTATGTCATTTAATGGTAGAAAGACTTGTAATATGCATTCAAATGTTTTTGTGTGACAGTGTAACATAAAAATTATAGTAACATAAACAGAAGCTTTATAAACTTTCATGACTAAATCAGCATCCTCTTTTGCTGTGCATTTATTTAATAATGCAAATCAAACTTCTAAGGAGGCATTGTGTGAACTACTCCAGCCCTATGCAATTATACAAACAGAAGATTTCAATAAAAGATAAATTATATAAAAAGAAACCTTTAACAGAGTTATCGGCAAAATCCAGCCAGGCAACTTATGCAGTAACATATGAATGAGATTAAAAGGGCTAAAGCTATAAAAGAAGTGCAAGAGCATTGTCTGTATATAGTTTATATAATTGGTTATAGTTTCCTGTATGTAAAAATTCCAATTAAATAAATTAACAATCCTTAACTAACTAGTTTCGTATGATGGATATTTCCATCTAGGAATACAAAGAGGTGCATTGTATTTTGTATGGGGAAATAAATATTAAAGTCTCCATAAACGGAAAAAAAATTCACCACTCATGTGGGTGAAAAAAATACCCATTTATTGATAATTAAATAATTTTACCAACCTTTTTCTCCAGTCCAAGTAGAATAGCAAATCCAAGAATAAAAATAATACTTGTTGACTTTGTCATGGTGTACAGGGATATTGTTACAAGCTCAAGTCCCCAGTTGGAGAAGCCCACATCAATACCACTGGCGATACCCGTTGGTGCCACAGATCGGAGGCAGGTTACAAATGATAACATCAGCTGTGGTGTACCAGTAATTACATGTAGTACAAGTCTTACTAACACTGACAGGAACCACTTCACTATTAAGTGATACATCACCACAGTTAGTGGATAGTGGAAATCCTGAAAATAAATAGATAATTTTCATTAATTTCGAGCAATTAATATTGTGATAGAATAACTTAGTATTTCAATTACTAGACCTAGACTAAAGAAAGGACAAGTACAAAATAGTAGGTCGAGTTATAGTCGCAGCAGAATGTATCTGAACTTTAAAAGGTAGATATAGAATGTATTTAAAAAATTCAAGAGAAAAATGTTTAAATATTTTATGACAATTTTACCAACCTTTAAAAGCCATCTCTGATAAAAAGTGAGCCCTATAGATAACGAAAAATAGAGCAATATTAATCCAAGCGAGAGAAGGCCCTTTTGAAAACATGTATCTGATAGTTTTCCCTTTGGTTTACTTGTAAACACATCTTCTTCAGCGTCAGCTTTTGCAGACAGCTGTTCATATTTTGCGCCTGGCATAGCGAGCACGAAGTGACTTTTTTGATTTAAAAACTTCACTCTGTACCATAGCAGCTGAAAATGACACCAACGCGAATTTTAAAACACCCAATAGTACCTTTAATAAGATTTACAGTTTGTTTTCGCAAGCGACGACATTCACCGCCACAGTAATTTTTTTATCTGATCGGAATTCTGACTGAATTGACTGATACTTATTTAGAGTTCTTTGACATTGACATTACACGTCAAAGAAAAACGAAATATAGAGCAGAGAGAGAGTACATTGGAGTACAATTTACATATTATGAACTGAGTAAAGCATAGAGATACTTTAGTATCCCTTAACGCGGTCACTCACATGCGTGCAAACATTAGACATTTGTACGAATGTTTGCACGAATGTGAAGGACTGTCCAGGAATTCATATGCAAATGGGTTCGCAAAACATTTACAAGAAACCTGACGGAAAGACAGATTTTTTCTGGGATTGGTAGATTTTGGTTTTGGACTATTATTGAACGAATATTAATATGGCCACACGTAAAATGTACTAAAGCAATATGACTACAGTCAATCTGGGTAACTTTGGCCGTAGTTATAACTTTGGCCCAAAATTATATTTCCGATTAGGTATTATTATTTTTTAGAGATTGCCTTAAGGCTTAATTGATAAAAAAATAATTTTACAAATAAAAGATAGAAGGTATCTTCGTAAACGTATTTCACCCGCCGAAATGTGTCATTTGTCAATGACAAAATTCAAAAGTTGCCTTTTTCGTGAGTGCATTAAAGACGGTACTTTTCTCAGTGTTAAAAAGTAGCATTCAGCGCTGTTCTTATTAGGTTTTGAATGGTAAGTTGCAATGTATTGTGTTACCAACTTGTCTGCCTATCATTTAATAAATTTTTTGCAATATACAATACAGTATTTTTTCTAGAAACATCTAAAATATTTCAAAACTACTTTGGAGTTACTATATCAGGGCACAAAGTAGATATTAGGAACAGAGGCTAAGCTTCTTAAGAACATGCAAAATTGTTACCTATTTTGGTAGGGTTGTCACAACAGGTTAAGAGAAATTAAAGAAATCATTTGTTAAATAGTTTTATTATTCAGAATATAAAAAGAATACTACAATAAGAACCAATACAGAATAGAAAATAGAAAATAACATACTTTACAAATTTCTTACTCTAATAATTTTATTTTTATTTTTTAATATTTTATTATTTCTTTTTATGGTATGGAAAATTCTAAATCTAATATATAGTTTTTTCAAGTAATGTATCAGGAAACACTCACATGGCATATCAAATCCTAGCTGCAGCGTCAGGTTATAATCTATCATATTATTGTACTGTCACCGAAGTTACGCAGGAAAAATTTCAGTTCAATAAGACATCTGGATGTGGTTCAAATCTCACTTGCAATACTTAAATTTAAAACACATAGTACGTACCAACCCACCCACATACCTACAAATGTTTAGTAAAAGCTTGTAATAATAATAAAAAGGTAAAAACACACCGTGTAGTACACATTTCTTATTAAAAAAAGGATAATTCCGTAAAATAAAGGTACTTACTTGAAAACGTAATAATCAAATATTTACTTACCTATTGCACTCCTTGGGATAGTTAAAGTATGATATATTTTTATTTTTTCTAGCATTATTCATACACACAGTACAATATACAACCATTATTATTAATACCACGTTTTTATATTAGTTTCAAACTTGCAACTAACAAAACCAACAATGTGCGTAGCGATTACCCTGCGATTTTCAACTTGATGTGACAGCGTCAACCGGTTTTTTCCTGTCTCGCCGCGTACGCGACAAGCGGCCAGTGGCCACACATAGATGTCCCGCGTGCTTGTAGGAGTGCAACCGATTTGCACGTTCTTAAGAAGCTTAATCTCTGTTCCTAATATCTACTTTGTGATCAGGGTAACATTGGCCCGGGATAAGGTTACATAGACTACTTTACTATCATACTAATATGTTGCCAGATTTTGGAAAATGTGTCGAATTTGATATAAATATGTATGTAGTACATTCGATATCGTGAAAAAATCTTTTTTTCCATATAGAAAAAGATATTATGCCTCAGGACGAATCTCTTTAACGACAAAGGCTACAGGCTAACGAATCGACCAGAAATAGTGCTATTATCAATTAACAATAATCTTGTCTTAGATGAATCGTAAATAACTCGAAAAGGCAGTTATTTTGAGATAAATGATGATTTTTGGCGATGGAATGGGATGATTAGAAGGGATGACTTTACAGCATTTTTTGATAATGAAGTAGTTACTTTTCGGTTAAAATTTTATTTTTTAACAATTATTTAGATATTTTGAAGGGCCATAACAGCCTGTTTTCCTATTTTTAATATCAATACCAAATAATAAAAGATTTAATAAAAAGCTATGTTTCATAGGGCAACATTTTATTTCATACCTAAATTTTCCTTACAAACCTTAATTAAGGCACAAAAAATATTGACTTTGGATGTAGACTATATATTTTTCTGCTAGTATTTAGTGGCCAATGCTACCTAGTTCACTTATTTTGCGAGAAATCATAAAAAACATGCACCAGGCCAGGCCTGGGTCAATTTTACCCCAACTCTAATTGTAACTTTGACCCATCGGTTTTATTACTTTTTCATTTCTTTTTTCTAAGAAACTATCATTAGATTGCTATTTTTATAGAATCAGTGGCTCTCAAAGCCATCAAAAAGTCTTCTTGGATGAGTCTTCTGCACTAATTTAAACTTTTATTGCATTTTAATTCCGAAAAGTGGGCCAATGTTACCCAGGTTGACTGTACAGCAATCGAAATATTGCAGAGGCACGGACAAAGAGTAGAAACCATAGATAATTAAGAAATAGAAGACTAGAGAATCTAGAGATACATAATATTCAGTTCAGTCAGTGTTGTATGATGATTATGAAATGATTCAGTCAGTCAGTCAGTGTTCATCAATTTATTGACGTGAAGACGGAACCGTGATGCTGGCGATTATTGTACTAATTAATCCGAAATAAAAGGTCAGTAAACTAGCAGGTTTTAATTTTGTGTGTGTTGAAGAACGTAGCACGCAAAGCTACATGCGTGATACTACATGCCCTCCTTTAAGTAGAACTAAAATGACACGTCTGAGAGAATACAATTGCGTTTTGTATTGTACAACAATATCAGGAGAGGATAGAAATACTAGGTACTTAATTGGTACGAACCACTTACCTTAGATTTGGGAAACCATTTGCGAATCTCAGTGGGAGGCTGGGAGGTACGTGATTGCTATGTTATTAAAGTATCATATCGCATTTTCTAAATTTATAACAAAGTACCTACAATCACCTATTTTTGTAACACATTTTCTGTGAGAGAAAATTAACATTGGGGTCCCTCAAATGTAAATAAGAATATGTACTCAGTGATGTAGAATAATCCCTCAATTATTTTGTCAACATTTTCATGCACATAATCAATATAATCAATAATTAATTGTTTCTATGTACATAAAAATGTTTAATGATCCATTCATTATTTTGATACATGATAAAATTTATAGTACTTGAAAAGTTATAAAGTCAGTAACCTAATTTTAACTTTCCAACTTATCCTCAAACTATTTTTAATCTGTTGATAATTATTTACTTTTAGAAGAAAATTAAATGAAAACAAAACGGGGGTAGCTGTATTATAAAGCCTTCATACAAATACAGTTATTTAAATACAATAATACAGGTGAAGAACAGTTGGCAGTGGGCCAAGTTTTGTGGTGAGCTGTATCGTGCTGACTAGAACACATTACTCATTGTTACAATTTGGGAAAAGTGGTACAAAATTATTTTGTATACTATCTTACCCTATTTTCATAATGAGATAGTTTATATTTCTTTAACCATTAGGTTAGACAACTTTGTGCACTTAAGAGTCTGCTACTCTGGCAGTAGGTATTATGGAACTTGTAAAAAATGTCCAATTTCTATATTTCTTCACTGAAAATCTGATAACAGCTTTAATAGGAATTATGTTGTATATAGACATAATATAAAACCAAATATTTAATATCTGTGGCATAAGCTTTCTAAATGAAGGACGCACAAAAATTGTATGGACCAACCCAATTGTCAGAAGACTCGATCAATTTTATCTTACGATAACTATGTTACATATTTTTGAATTCGAACTCGAATAGTGTTTCATTCTTTCTATGAGTTTACCATCGTTAACACCAACTACCAGTCTCACACTTGCGAGTATTTGTAGACAAACAAACTTTCACATTGTATCATAAGGGATTTTTTTATTTCTGGCTAATTTAAACCAGTGTTTTGGTCAATGTTAGTCTTGGACAAAAACAAGTGAGCCAAAGGCCAAAACAGGTTATTGGTTCGGGCTTTGGCTAAGATTAGGTACTTGTCACACCTAAGGTTTGACTAGATAGTCTCCTGAGCTTTCTATGTTTGACCACAGATTACTAAATGTACCTTTGTAACTTTGTTTGACTTTAACATTTAACAAAGATAGGTATAAAGGCAGAGTATGAAAATTATAATATACATAATTAAATGCAATGTGAGATCACGATGATGCGTGGTTTAATGTGGACCTGTTTGCAGAAATATGATTCATCAGATATTTAATCATTCTTTGTTAATAATGTAAGTATTTTGATACCTACTCGTACTGCATTTCCCACGCCAATGGTACTTCGGTATTGTGAATGTATGATGTCCGCATACCTAAACTACTAAACTAAACTCACTTACGTAAGGTTCGTTCATATTGAAAATTAATTTGGGTGGGGGCGCGCCATGTTATATTAGCTTATAAATAAATAATTAACACTTATCATAACATCACACAGAACAAACACAAGAGTTCCTCACACGAATGTTTGTCCTGAGTGGGATTCGAAAGCACGACCCCTGGCGTAACAGACAGGAACACTAACTACATTTTTTTTTTGTATTTCATCTTCATTTATATATTTATTGACTGACTGTCGACTATCAGTTACTTTCATCTCTATCAAATATTATACTCTCTAGAATAAACATTATCCAACATTAAAATAATAGACCAAAACTAGAGTTACACATAAATCATGAAATTATGTACTTCATGTCATGATCGATTGCACAATATGGTCCAACACTTGCAAATATCTGGAGAAGACGGAATCCAATCCAAATACTGGAAAAAAGGGTTTCCAGAACCAGTACCCTTTGGTGGAACTGGGAATTTCGGTAACGGGGTAATCTCGTACCGGGAATTTCCGACAATTTAGGTAGGTACCGTATACAATAACATACAAAACGGTATTGTACGGTTGGAATAGGCATGGAATAGTTATAGAAATTATGAATTATTAGTAATTTAAAAAAAAAAGCTTTTTATAACTT
Source organism: Carterocephalus palaemon (assembly GCA_944567765.1). NCBI lineage: Eukaryota > Metazoa > Arthropoda > Insecta > Lepidoptera > Hesperiidae > Carterocephalus > Carterocephalus palaemon. Next base: position 9,908,089 of record OX155637.1, on the reverse strand, counting down.
TTTTTATTTTCGTGCATTGTCATCGAAACCAAATATGTGTGCCAAATTTCAGCTCGATAGCTTCAGTGGAAGTGGGTGAAATATTGATTGCAAGATTCCAGGACATAGATACTACGAGTGTAGTTAAATAAAAGCTTTTAAAATAGGCCTGCCTGAGGCCTGAGGCATAAAAACCTACAATTTCGTGGTATTAAAACCTACAACGTCAATTCGCAAGCAGCTAACCGATAAATTTTATGAAACCTAGGTACTATGCGTTATAGATCCATGGTTTTTACACCGCTTAACAATATTTTAGTAGAGATCAAAACATCTGAAGTAAACTAAGTTCTCGGTTTATTCAGGAAATTGTTTGAAAGCGAACGTGTCACGGTAGCTAAGTAATTAATAAAGCACGCGTGAATTTTAATTGCATTAGTAAGAAATACACAAACACGCTTTCTTCAAACTGTTTCAGATCGTAATAAGTACAAGCGAGTTAATAAACTTTTTCTTTGCAGGCTTCAACATGAGTCGAGGTGCTCCCCCGGAGAGCGCGCTCGCCGCCGAAATGTTCGACAGCTTCTGTTCGGCCGGCACAATGAAGCAGATACTGTCTCTCTTTCGAGAGATGTGTAACACTCTTACTCTGCGCCCCAATCGGTTGCCTGCGTTCTATCCTAAATTAAAGGTATACACTCATCATATCCCAGCTACGGATGCTATAATCCGACGTCTACAATAGACGTCCCACTGTTGGGCACGCCCCCCCCCCCCCCAGACACAGCTGTGGGAGGTTTAGAGCATACTCAACAACGCTGCTCCAATGCAGATACACCCGTTGGTCTTCGCCCAGGGTTTTGCGATTGTTTTTACAATTAAAGTGTCCTCCAAAGCATGTAGCGTATGAAACTTTGCCACTAGCGGTCACCCTTTTTCAAACCAGCTGCGTCCGTCGTTGCTTAACATGTAATAATGTGCTGATAATGTATCACAACATAATATCGGACGATCCAACACTAGGAATTAAGTACTAATTTATTCAATTCTTTTTTTTTCTGAATTGTACTTAATTACATAAATTCTAATAGAGATAGGACTTGTAACATTTTTCATTGAATGTAATTGATATTTTATCGCAATCGTAATCGGTGCAAGCTTATCATAATTCAAGATTCCCTTTATTGCAGATACGTAGTAAGTAGATACGCGGACGTTATTATTTCGTTGAAATTTTACAATCATGTGTGTGCGTAAGACCTGCAAGCAAATGCAGTATGCACTTCAAAACAAAGCGGTAGACTGCAGTATTTCTCGAACGTCAAAAATACCTATACTGATGATATTATAATTTCTTAGAACACTACACATTTAATTCATTACATATCTATATTATATCATCATTCATTATTTAAAATTGACCTAGTGAACGGTTTATTAGTTAAAATATAGCGTAGTGTATGCCGTCGGTTCGGATTGTTTTCAATTGTTGAAGACCTTCGGGTGGCTTGAGAACATTCGTCACTAGTTGGCTACTAACAGCTCCACCAATTTGTATTGGAGCAGTGTGGTGGGGTATGTTCTAGACCTCTCACAGCAGTGTCTGTGGGGGAAACTCGTGCCAAACAGTGGGACGTCTATGGGTGTATCTTTTTTTTTAAAGTTAAAGTATGACCCGACTCATTGAATAAAAGTATAACACCTAATTAGTCAGTTAATCATTTTAAATAGGTAGTACAAAAAACTTAGTTGAACTTCAAACTTTGAAGCCAACAGTTACAAATAAAGTGTGTTGTTATCATTCATTTATAGACAAAATTGGCAAATTCGTGGAAGGCACAGGCATTATTTAAAAAATTCGACGCGCGAGCGACCCACAAGGTTTACGACAAGGGACAGATCTGCGCTCAGAACAAGGTGCTCATCATAGGGGCGGGCCCCTGCGGCTTGCGTGCGGCCATCGAGTGCCAACTTTTAGGTGCAAAGGTGGTAAGTGTACTCAATTGAAATTTTGGTATGTCTTCATCAAGGTATAATTATTAAATCTGTCAACCAAATTTGATTATTGCCATTTATTAAAAAAAGTGCTATATTTTGATCATTATATTATTTCCAGGTAGTGATAGAAAAACGCGATAGATTATCTCGCAACAACGTGCTACACTTATGGCCCTTTGTAATTCAAGATTTAAGGGCACTTGGTGCCAAAAAGTTCTTTGGAAAGTTTTGTGCGGGCTCTATAGACCACATCAGTATAAGACAGTTGCAGTGCATTCTTATGAAGGTGAATTTGTTATTTCTATCTATCCTTACCGTCCGTTTATATTTTAAACCTGCGAGTTCAGTAATGAATTCAAAGAAATTTCATTACCATATATTAAGTGGCTAATACTTTTACATTCATTTTTAGAAAGTGCTATTTCACGGTTACTTCTATCTTAATGAAACTTAAAAAATGCTAAAGAAAGCAAGCATTACGGTTGCAAATAGTTAAATAACTATCGAAATGAGATGTTTTGCTTCTTGCACATATTATCATTACACTATTAAGCCTTGTCAACATCCAACATGCAACAGAAATTAACACTAATCTTCTCATTTGAATATAGGTTTAATGCATGTCTAATTTATTCATTTTTCAATTTAGTTAGTCGAGTTCTACGAATGATCCAATGTAACTAACATTGTTTTACTTGATTTTGTCATGATTAGTGTGATCATGACTCATTACATTCTTAGAAATGTGTTGACATTGTTGATACTACTGCCACGTTGGTGTAGTGGTCGCAAAAACGAATGCTAAGCCATAGGTATTGGCTTCGGGTCGGGCAACTCGTATCGGGTCTGGATTTGTGCCTGGTGCAATAGGCTCCACCTATTATCACATGGGACTTAAACATAACTGGTTAAAAGTACGTACTAGGACACACTTCTGCCTTCTCCTACATAAAAAAGGGTCAATACATGCGTGGTGTTATGTTATTTTGTTACGTTATATGATACGAGTTGGTTTTATTGCAGGTCGCGCTTCTACTTGGCGTTGAATTTCACGAAGGAGTCAGTTTTGAGGAATTGTTAGAACCCACTGTGGTCGCACATTCAGAAAGTAAGTAAAGTTAACTGTAGGTAATATTTTTGTCCTCATTGACTAACTATTGGACACCCGCAGGCTCGCTTCGCTTTGATTCCACGCGCAATCATATATTAATAGTTTCGATTACACCATTACAATTGCCACCCTCCTGCGTCTTTGACACCACCGATTGAATCGAGGAGGAAAAGTAGGACAAACCAACTTACTTTTCCATTTATAATATATATTTTTGTATATAAGGATTGATGTTGGTTTTTCAATGACAGCTAGTGCAGATATTCGCGTGTCATTTACATTTTATATATCCGACGATATACACAAACATTTTCGAGAAATATATCCACTAAAATAACCCAATCCAAATGTATTAGTAATTTTTGAGAAAATCGTGATTAACACTTTTCTTTGAAGTCATTTTGTTATATTAATTTTTAATTCCTTACTTTAATTAATATTACTCTATTAAACAGAAGTGGGTTGGCGCGCTCGAACATCGCCAGCGGACCACCCAGTGTCGCAGTACGAGTTCGACGCGTTGATAGGCGCGGACGGAAAGCGGAACACGCTTCAAGGCTTCAAGCGCAAGGAATTTCGTGGGAAGCTTGCTATGGCCATCACCGCTAACTTTATTAACCGGCACACGGAACAGGAGGCTTCGGTGAGCATTTTGTGGCATCGATTAACATTGTTTTTCATTCCGCTGTTACATTGTGTTATTATCGGACATTCACCTCTACCGTTGACCTTTACAGGTACCAGAGATAAGCGGCGTAGCTTTTATCTTTAATCAGAAGTTTTTCAAAGATCTTAAGGAAAAGACTGGCATCGATCTCGAAAACATTGTGTATTACAAGGATGACACGCATTACTTCGTAATGACGGCGAAGAAACATAGCCTTCTGAGCAAAGGAGTGTTAATAAACGTAAGTTTCTAAAAGTTATACGTAAGTAATATCTTGGTTAAATTATCTTAAATGTAGGTACGATTTTAAGGAATTTTATTTTGACGTTGACACTTTATTTTTTTCTTCTTGAGTTAACAAACGCATGCGGCACCATCCATCCACCGCTGCCCATGACAACTACGAGTAACACAGAACCAGAACGAGACTCAATAGGGTCTAATCAAAGTCGGTCACAGATGCGTTACTACACTTACTACTCTTGATATATATTGTCTATACTAGAAGCTAACTGACTTACGTGGAATAAAAGTCGGAATGAGGCCACCTTTGTCACTGACGATGACCATCTTCTGGAGTAATCGTGTACAATACACGCCAGCCCTCAGTGTACGCCGTACCGTACTGTACGCCACGTGAGCACAGAATGACGTGAGTAAGCTGGTTAACTTCCCGGATCTCTCCCAAAGCTCCCTCCCACAGCCGCTAGGTCTAGCTCTAGAGCATCCACGTCTAATGTTCTTAGGACAACCGAACGTGTTTGACAAGACTTAGCGATTGTTTTACAATTGATTACAACCGGAACCATAGCCTTAACGAAATTTTGCCAGTAGCGGTCATCCATCCACAAACCGATCGTGCCGGACGTTGCTAAACTCAGTCCCATTCAGTAACGAAATATATAAATTGTGTGTCAGGATTATCCCGAGGTATCGCGTCTGCTGAGCGCCGAGAACATGGACCGCGCGGCGCTGATGCGGTACGCGGAGGAGGCGGCTCGCTTCTCCACCGAGGAGCGGCTGCCGAAGCTCGAGTTCGCACACAACCACAGCGGCCAGCCCGACGTCGCCCTCTTCGACTTCACTTCCATGTATACGGCGGAAAACGCTAGTTTGGTATGTGCTGTCCCTGTCCGACGTTACTGAACTCGATGTCACCAATATTGTGATCTACTCGATGCACATGTCTGACACGCTCGTAAAGGTATTGACACATAGGGTGAGGGCAAACGAGCGTAATTTTGTGAGCCGCGTATTTTGTACAAAATTCGATTGTATTCGGTTTCCTACAAAAGTCTAGTTTGTACCACACGACGGCGCAATCTGAGTTGTCAATTTTAATAGAATGAAAATCTTGCGACTCAAAATACGCGGCTCACAACTCAAAAAATAACGCTCGTTTGGCCTCACCTTTAAAAGTGCGTTTGGTTGGTTATAATCGATAGATCAGGCGAGTGCGTTGTCACCCTTGAGGACTCCATTAAAGCGCGCTCGCTTACGTTGATAGCAACACGATATGATCGCAGGTGTACGAGCGGCTCGGTCGCTTACGTTGATAGCAACACGATATGATCGCAGGTGTACGAGCGGCTCGGGTTCAAGCTGCTCTGCCAGCTAGTGGGCGACAGCCTGCTGGAGCCGTTCTGGCCGACGGGGTCGGGGTGCGCGCGCGGCTTCCTGTCCGCGCTCGACGCCGCCTGGGCGGTGCGCGCCTGGGGCCAGAGCCCGGCGCCGCATCCGCTCGAGGTCATCGCCGAGCGCGAGTCTGTATACCGCCTGCTCGGTGAGTATACCGTGTATCTATATATATAAAAGGAGAAGCTGACTGACTGACTGACTGACTGACTGACTGACTGACTGACATATCAACGCAGGGCCAAAACTATAAAGGTTATAAACTTGAAATTTTGCACAGGGGTTCCTTTTATAACGTAGGGGAGCACTAAGAAAGGATTTTTTAAAATTCATCCCCTAAGGGGGTAAAACGGGGGTTCAAAATCAGTATAAAACTTTGCCGTTTTTGAAGTCAAGTGGACAACCCGAACGCGGGCAGACGTCGTTAATGGGTCTAATTCTACGCGAGCGAAGCTGCGGGCGTTCACTAGTTTATTTATATAAGATAGCAAACGAGGTTGCAACATCACCCTCCCGCTGCCGCCTATGCTAACTGTGACAGAATTTGAACAAGACTCAAATGCGCCAGAGATATGTGAGAGAGTTAATCATAAAAATACATTTAAGAACATTAGTTCATCAGTTTGATAGTGGGGACTGACAGTAATAATTAGTCCTGTTAGTTGTAGTTAGTAATAGTCTAGTAAGTAATTGACTTCCAGTTTATCTTCCATCTGGGGGCCTTGATTCAAGGAACCCTTGACTTTCAATGTGCGTTTTAATAATCATCGGCATATAACACCGTTATGAACCTTGTATTCCCCAGTGTTTTAATTTAATCGGCCGGACTTTTCTAATGCCTTTTCTCTTAGAGCCCCGGGAATAGTCATGGTGTCATAAATGTGATGATATTTTCAGGGCAAACGACACCCGACAACCTGAATCGGGACTTCGGGGCATACACGCTGGACCCCGGCACTCGCTACCCCAACCTGAACCGCGGTGCGGTCTCGCCACACCGCGTCACGTCGTTCTATAATTCGGACGAGCCGCAACCCCTCGACGCGCCTCCTCCCGCCAAGAAAAGACGCAAAGGTTAATTCCTACCCTCCTACTTTTACGATCTTAACCGACGTGTGAGCTTTTTTTGAGGATTTTCATTATGTAATAGGTAAAAATAGCGTCCACAGCCCAGTGGCTCGCGTCGACTGAATGTGATCGAAAGAGTTAAGTTACAACAGGCGCGGTCGGTTTGTGGATCAGTTTTTTTTTTAATAATATAGATGGACAAACAGACACACGGGCCACCTGATGGTAAGTGGTCACAGTCGCCTAAGTGACACGCGCCACCAGGGATATCACAGCTGATATGTCTGACTTGAAGAAAGCGTTTCACACTCTTTTTCGAAGCGCTTCATGTCGTAGCTCGGTGACCGCTAGTGGCAAAATTTCATGGACGCTACCGTGCTATGGAGGGCGGTCCTGGTTGTTTTCACTGTTTTTGATGATGGAAACAGTCGTTAAGCCTTGTCGAATACCTTCGGGTGGCTTGAGAACATTCGACTCTGGGTTGGCCACTAACCCCTCCACCAATCCGGAGCTGTGTGGTGGAGGCTTGGTTCGATTCAATGTCAAATTATATTATGTCGTGATAATATTGTCTTTTCGGCGTCACTGTGTAAAGTTTTGTAAAGCGCATGAGGAAGATAGTATTGGAAATGATACTGCCGCAATGTCTAATTACCCTCATTATAACCCGGACCACTCGAGTGAGAGGCGAGTTCGATAACCACTGTAGTGTACACGTTATGCCACTGGATGCCAGGTGCTTCTCAGCACTGGTGAACTGGACATGTCTAATAAGCATTTGGTATTTGCCTACAACCTTAAATTTCTTATTGTGGGAGGAAACCCTCGGTCAACATTCGTTAAACGGTATTTGTTCGGCAGTGCCGGAAGTGTCCGATGAGACGTTGCTGGCGTGGGTGGACGCGCGCAACGTGCGCGCGGCGGTGCAGCCGTCCCGGCTGGCTGCGGTCGTGCGCCGCTACCGGCCCGACTTGATGCCCGACACTGCCGACCCGCGACTGGTCTACACTGTGCTGCACCAGGAGTTTCGTAAGCGAACAGCGACATATCTATACGAATATTGGAAACAGGAAACATTTGTTTGTAATGTTTTCACACATAAACTACTGGGCCGATTTCAACAATTGTTTCACCATTAGAAAGCTGCATCTTCACTGAATGTCATAGACTATTATAATATGACTAGGTGGAAACGAAACTATTGTTATGTCTAATTCCACGCGAGCGAAGCTGAGGCGTCCACTAGTAGTGTAATAATTAATTATTGTTTAATGCTTAACACGTAACAATTGATAACAATAAAGAAGTGGTGTTTTTTGCAGGTATAGTTCCGTTCTCTTCAAACGGATCTCCACGAAACGTACCCATTCAGAAACTCCGCACGTACTTGGGGTGGGTGTATGCTGTGTTCAAGGGTGAAGTCCCACATATAGACCACCAGACTAATATGTTTATCCAGGTATATATAAAGATTCGATAGTTCTTTCGTTAATCTTATCCACTGTAACAAGTATAATAAAATACCTGTAATTGTAACTGTGTTGTGTAAAAGTGTGCTTTGTAACTTTCCACAGATGAAAAAAAGTCAAAATGTTCAAGATTATTCAGTCGCTAGCTTTTCGAGTAAGTAATAAAGTTCTTGTTATCATCATCACAACCCTTTCTTTGTTCCACTTTTGGGCACGGGTCTCCTCTCAGAATGGGAGGGATTAGAATTAGGCCTTGGTCCACCACGCTAGCCAAGTGCGGATTTGCAGACTTCACATGTCTTCGAGAACATTATGAAGAACTCTCAGGCATGCAGGATTCCTCACAATGTGTCCTTCACCGTTGTATCAAGTGACATTTAATTTATTAAATCCCACATAACTTAGAAAACTCATTGTTGCGTGCCGCTGGGGTTTGAACCCGGACGATAGCCACTGGGCTGTCACAGCATTAATGCATGTTCTTGTTATACATCCTGTTATTTGTTTCGTTGATAATCCTTATGATTTATGTAAATCAAATCTGTTGATAGAAGCTATAAGTGTGATTGTATTACCTTAGATGCGGCTGATACTGAAACTCACTCGAGCTCCAAAAAGAAAAGAAGATCGGCTCGCGCCCCGCAAGTAAGTAACGATCCGGCTGAATATATTCGACAAAAGATTGGCAAACTAGACCTTAATGACATTACTCAGTTAGCGAGGCTCATTGAAGGTCACGATGCTGTTAGTGACGAGAAACATAACGACAAGCAGAAGGGGCTGCAAGAACAAATATTAGCTCTCCTGGATCCCGACGATTCACCCGATCCACAAATGGTCAGAAATTCGCTGGCGCAACTATTACAAGGGAATACCAACTTGAAGACCAAGGAACCAAAGCAAGCAAGTAATTTGGCACAATTTTTTGAAAACTCTAAAGATAATGCTAAGCACATTAAATCACCACGGAGGTTGAAAGGTCTCGATGCCGATTCCATTAAAGTACCGGACTTTTCAGACATCTTTCAAGATGACTCTGACGTCACATTAGTTGATGATGCGCAAATTCCAAAGAAAAAGGAATTTGCACATATGCCTTCAATAGAAACCAGTAATAGAAACGAACCGAAGCGTTCACCGTCTATTGAACCTCAAATACCTCAGATACGACGATTATCCGATGTCCAAGATCTAAGAAAATCGTCGAGTCCCGATTTCCCGCCGCTATATTGTCGATCCAGTTCTATTGGATCAGCAGAAATGGTTCATAATACGAGACGCATAGCCCAAATGTTCGAGGGTGATAGAAGGAGGCAAACGCCTAGTCCGGAAAGTCGGTTTGTTCGATCGGGGTCGCTAGGAAATCCCGAAATGGCACAGCGTCGCCAACGTATGGCTGAAATAATAGAGGGTAAGCGACCGGATATTCCTAGCCCCGATAGATCAAAATTATCGGAATCGATCGGAAATCCCGAGATGGCTCTGCGCAAGCAACGCGTTGTGGATCTGATCGAGGGGATCAAACCCCGACGGAGTCCCGAGTCATCGCCTCACAGGAGAAATTCCGGCGAAATGGCTTTCAGAATGCAGAGGGTGTCAGATTTGATGCAGAAAAAAAATGCTGATGCGAAACGAATGAGGACCGGCGGCAGAAGGAAGGCAGCTCGAGAGATAATGAGACAGCGATTCGAGAAAAGTCTGCAGATGTTGGCGGCTGAGCCCCGGCTAGACTTCTCGACCGCCGCGGACTTAGACCACGACTACGGCCTGCAACAGTACCGAGCGAGTGCGCCGCAGTTTGACGAACGTGTGAAGAAACTGGAGAAGAAGTTGCAACACTATGTGAGATACGTGTGGCGTTGTGTTTTGCATGGTGAGACTAACGTTCGACGTTTGAGTAGGGTGTTTGTGTGTTATCTTTATCTGCGACACCTTATACTGTGAAACGCAATATAATATCGAATGAATTTAAAAAGCCAGTCAGTTGCAAGCAAGATCCTCCATAAAGTATCAGGGTTCACTCCGCTCTTCGTATTAAACGCACGAATACTGATTTCTTATTGTAATTTACCCTAAATAATTATATATCTACCGCTCAAATTTCTGCCTGTTATAATGTGTTTGTGTGTGCATGTTTAACTCACTTTTTCGTTAGCCGATGTCTATTTCTCTATTTTCTAAAGAAACAAACGTTCATTAGCATTTAATTCACATTTTCTACTAATGTTTATCTCTAGAGTTGTTTATAAAAACAACTATTATGCTGACGTTTCTATTGCGTAGTTTCATTATATAAAGCATTGTAACTTACATCGGCATATTTTTGACAATAAGATAATTCATTGCTGCGTCCCCGATTAGTATCTTACATAATTCAATTCAATACACTCATGGCTTGTTATATAAACAATCTAAGGTTGCCATAAATTAATCTAGGTTTGTTAATATTATTGATGGAAATATTATCAAAGGAGGCTTAGTGCAGTTTGTTGTAGATGTAATTAGTAATTTAAGTTGGTCTACATTACAATTACATCCACATGTTATAATATGTTATGTACAATAAGGGCAATTGTAGCTAGTTTGTTTAGTTTGGAGTTATTGAAAGCTAGTCTGATAGATAGATGAATGTTATTAGGTATTAATTCGTCAAGTTGGTCAGAGATGCGTTGTCCATACTGTCCTGATTAACTTATGCCAGACGGTGCTAAGCTTTTACATACGCTTCCCCTGAAGCTCGTGCGTCTACCTTCTCTGGCGTGTCTATAAATAATGTTCTGCGCAGCGAACTGCGTGTTGATTTATTGTAGCATCGGCACCGATCACGGAAATAAAGTACGAAATCGCATTTGAACAGTATAGAAATATGAATACTGTTGCGACACAAATGCGATTTCGTTCTGCCGCAGCTCACATTCTACATATAAATGTGGTCACGGTTGGCAAAGAAACTTATAAAAGTGGTTTATAAATTGAACTAGAAATTTACGAGTAGTCGAAATGCGAATAGTCTTTCTAGAAATTGAACTTTTTGAGATTTTTTTCTCAATTGATAGTCCATTTGGTGGTGACACGATTTGCACTATAACATGAAGTATCCATATTTTTTGTTCTCAACGAAAGTCGGCATGTAGTATAGCGTTGGGTAAAGGTCGCGCAACTAGAGTTGATGCGAACAACACATGCAAAGGTGTTTACGTGTTTACGTATCTCTACACCCTTGCAGTGCTGACATAACTACTCATAAGTGAGACGTGTAAGTTTATGACATTTTGATGTTAGTTTGTACAGTGTTGTTTAAAGTTTATGTTAACTGCAATGCCACATCGCTGTGATATAGGAGTTGACATATTACTTACCGCGATCTAGCGTGACACTGACTCTGCTTTTTGTAGAAAAAATATCATACTGTATGAAAAAATGTGTCCGTCTGAGTACCTACCATGTTCGCATCAACTGTAGCTGCGTTACCTATACAGAAAAAACGGCATTTGTTATAAATAAGACGGCAACTAATCTCAGGAGGAGGGTCGCGTGGTGGGTGGAGGCGGGCGCGCGGGCTCTAGCGGCGTGGGCGGCGTGGGCGGCGAGCGCGTGGCGCGGCTGGCGGCCGAGCTGGCGGGCACCGCCGCGCCCGCGCCCGCGCCGCGCGCCTCCAAGCCCAAGGACCTGCTGCGCTCCGTCGGCAAGATCGACATGGACGACTGGAAGATCAAAGAGATTGAACGAAAAATACAGGTACGGTACTACTTTAGTGTTACATATTTATATTTTAACGTACTTAGCGTCCATATCCCAATGGCTCGCATCGATTCATGTTATCGCTATGCGCATTCTGGGTTCGTGGGCGCCAGATCTGTAGCCCTTAGCTAACCTGTAATCAATTGGCGCTCCACTTACAACGAAGACGGCCATGAGCGTACTCCGGAGCGTTTCTCCAGTGCGGATCAGTGGAGGAGTTAGAGGCCAACCCGATTAATAAAAGGTTTTAGGTCGCTCAAATGCCTCTGACATGGCTACATCAAATACAAATAGGTACATTTTATTGTACAGCACAAAAAAACATCATTAATATTAACTAAAACAATTATATTGTACACATAAATTAATAGTTTTAAAAAAACAAGAACAACACGCTTTTATAAATGCACGTAAAAACAAAAAAATAAATTATGGATCGTTGAAGTGGTCTCTATTTCTGGTCTGAAGTGTAACTATGTGCTTTTAATTATAATATTTGATTGTAAAAGCGTGGGGCGCTTGAAGAGGAAAGACTTTTTGTATAATTTGCTGAAAAACAAAGTACGAAAGCGCTAAACCCATGTTGCCACTAGCGGCGGGCACCCATTAAAGTGCCGACTGAAACCGATGCAGCTTAACACTATCGATAGGTTGATTACACAGTTAAAGCCGCGTGATCACGAGCACTTCAAGTTTGTTCAATAAAGACAGTAACTAATGCATTGGAGTTTTTGTAAAACTAGTAATGCTATTTTTAATATTTATTTGGAGGAAATAAGTAATTTTTTAACGTGTCACCATATAGAAAAATAAAATGTTTCATTTCGTCTTTGACAGGAAAACCAATTCGGAAGGCCCGAACCTAAGACTGCGGAGAGAGTTCCTAAATGGGACAGAGAACAGGTGAGTACTGACTATCGTTAAACATGTATTTTTCCTAGCTATCTTTGAACCAAATGTTGTCTAAATTAATTCAGCGTATTAAAACCTAAATAACTAGCAGGGAATGTATTTCCGGTAAATTCTCGGCTTTTTAATCATCATACCATTAGACGTTTTCGTAATCAAAGTGTTCATCGGAATCAGTCTCTCCGTGCTCAAGATACTATTAAAAATGCCGTTCTATCCAAATACGTAAAATGCTGATTACTGATTGATAGTTCATATACCCGGTAATTTGGAAGGCTTTCGTGGGGACACAGGTCCCCTTTAAGATATTTTAATGAGTTGTGATATGGCACACGTGACTAATACCTCACTCGATCGACCGCACCATCAATTGGTACAGTAAAAGCTCTTTATTCGCGGGGTATATGTTCCGTAAATATGCTGCGAATACAGAAACCGTGAATACGGAATGGTAATTTATATGGGATTACAGGAGATCGTTCCTAGGTAACTAAAAAAATATATTAAAAAATCTACATCTACTAGTTGAAGCTACAGACGACCATAATTTATCTTCGGATTTCAGCCCAACTTTGTTTGGTTGTAAAAGATAATAGTAATTATATATATAATATCTTTCAACAGTTCTTGGGTCGGAAAAAAAAACTTAAAGGGGATGGTGGAGATGAAAGGTATGAACAACTCGATGAAACGTTCAACAAGTTGGACCAGAAACGGCGTGATTCGGGACGGCCGGAGCTTGGCACTAAAAAGGTCATTTTTGTTTCACTGTATAAGTTTGCATATTTTTTCATTTAGTTGAAATATAAGATATTAAACTACCCTGTGTTTCTTTTAACAGGTGGCCAACTTAGCGACAAAATTCGTTAAAACTGAGAAACCTGAATCCATCGAAATTCAACCAAAAGAGGTAATTTGTATTTGACATTATTTTGGTATTCATGGTATTTTATGCCAGTGAAGGAAGTGTCTGCCAATCAGCACTTGGCCAGCGTAGTGCACTTAGGCCTCTTATCCCGAGAGAAGACCTGAGTCCAACAGTAGGACAAAGGTTGTGGTGGACACACAGGGTATCCTAGTGTGGGACCACATCGTTTTATTTTGTTGTAAACTGCTTTTGGCCAATAAATTTTTTGTACTTCATCACCTCTGATTTTTTGTATCGTCATGGGGTGATAGTTAATAATTTTGCTCTGTTAAAATGTTATCGTAATAAAATCAGCAGTATAAGAAGAGCTGGCGCGGGCCCGCTACGACGGGCGTGCCGTGCGCGGCGTGCGGCGCGCGCGTGTTTGCCGCAGAGGACGTGGTGGCCGACGGGCTGCACCTGCACCGCTCCTGCTTCCGCTGCGCCGTATGCAAGGCGGTGTTGCGCCCGGGGTCAGTTTATAGCTTTTGTTTGATATGGCACCGTGATAATAATATAACCAGCACAAGAAGAGCTAGCGCGGGCCCGCTACGATAGGCGTGCAATCCGCAGCGTGCGGCGCGCGCAGGACGTGGTGGTCGACACGCTGCACTTGTTCGGGTTGCCCACTTGACTTCAAAAACGGCATGGTTTCATACTAACTTTGCACCCCCGTTTTACCCCCTTAGGGGATGAATTTTCAAAAATCCTTTCTTAGTGCTCCCCTACGATATAAAAGGAATCCCTGTGCAAAATTTCAAGTTTCTAACCCTTATAGTTTAGGCCCTGCGTTGATATGTCAGTCAGTCAGTCAGCTTCTATTTTTATAATAGTAAATTTTCTACTGTGATTTTGACATACCGATGGCGTTTTGCATAATGAAGCAAAATTTTGTGTGTATATGGCCTATTTATGTTTCTTCCATATCGACGGGCTTTGCCGATATCTAGTCCACCAAGAAAACTATTTTTTCATTAGCAACTACACCACGGAACAAAACGGGATGCGGCTGGTGTGCATGCGCCACACGGGCGCGGCGCGCGACCACACCGACGAGGCGGCCGCCAAGCCCGCGACGCGCGCGCCGTCGGCTCCGGAGACGTCTCCGCCGGAGCGCATCAGCCTCGAGCTGTCGCAGGGTGTGCGGGAGATCGACGAGGACGAGTTCACCGACCGCAATTGCCTCGCCTCCGATACCTCGGCTGCCGGTGGACTCAGGTACTACTCTTATAAGTGCAGATGTTATGATATTTCGACGCTCTTCCCTTCGGGGGTTCCAGTGAGACACCTTTTTTTTTTTCAAATTAACTTTTGCTGTATAGGCATACAGGCCTTTCAGGCGTCACCGAATAAGTTGGTAAGCTTCAAGAGTAAGAGCTCAAACCAATATATAAAGGATTAATCCTTCAAATGTGTGGGTGCAGTTGATCTAAGGGTCGGTCTGCCCCTGGGGTACTGACCTCGGCTTAAAGTGAGGCCCCATAACACCTCTAACGATCTGATCAACTAATGTTGAAACAGCAAACATCTAACTGAACTAATATCCTAATTTCTGTCCCAAAATTTCTGTCTTTGATGGGCTGTGAATGCTGTGATGTTTTTGCCTGGATAACAAGAGTCGTCGACATCGTAGTCGTACCGACTCTGACTGTAATAAGTATTCTCTGATGTTGCTCATTGGCAACAGTAGTGGTAAATTTAGCGAGCTGAATCAAGTTTGAAACGATGTAAAATAGTTTTTTGCAATTGATAATTGATACTATTGATATTCTAGTCACCAATTCAAAAACTTAGTATTACATTGTTCAATAATTCTAATACAGACAAAAACTTGCGATAAATGATTTTTTTACTTTTTGGTCACAAAATGAACAAAACGCACGTACGCTTTACTCGCTCGTTGAGCCGCCACAAGTGATCGCGCAGTGACTAACCATCCCGCGACTGCTTCTTTCCACTATACAATGTCTATGCGTACTGTGAATAGTTTCCGAGATATTTCGATTGCCCAACTTGCCCCTATGCTCAACTAGACCCGGTCTACCCTACCGTGGTGTCGCACGCATCCATAGAAAATGACCTGAATAACAGTTATCATCAGATCTTAAGCGGTCCCCGTATACCAACTTTGTGGTGTGTCTATCAAAAAAATGTATAAATAAAGTTGCAGTGACGATGAATGATGATGTTATCATCAGATCTTAAGGTGTCCCCGTATACCAACTTTGTGGTGTGTCTATCAAAAAATGTATGAATAAAGTTGCAGTGACGATGAAGACTCGAGTTCGGATACCGACGTGCCGGAAAGCGACGAGACGGCGCTGCGGTCGCCCCAGCCAGCCGGCGGCGCCGCGGACCCCTGCCCGCGCCGACAAAACATCCCCTCAGAGGAATCCTCGCGCTACGGCGATTATTCCGACGATGGTGAGTACATCGCCGTCTTGCGTGGTTTTCAGGTGAACGACAAACGGAACGGAGTGATACGCGACCCATAATTAATTATCAAATAAGTAGTAGTTGAATGTATTTGTTTCCTAAGTTCTGGTTTAAATCGGTGTGCACCGAGTTACAGAAAAGTGTGTATTCGTACGTTTCCAGAAGCGGATTCGTCCGGTAACGAGACGTGCCCGCGCATGCGCGCCGCGCGCGAGGCGCGTCGACTCGAGGTGCCGGCCACGGCGCGCACCCCCACCGACAGCAGCGAGGTAGGCCTCACCACCACCCCACCGTTGCCTCTCGTCTGCCTGCACTTTATAACGCACTCTTTACCCTATGACAAACTATCCATCTATAAGGCTATTCTCATTCTCTTTTCTATATATCTATCTATCTATCTTATTGTTGAAATAACATAACTTCATGCCTATTTTTCCCCGCAGGGGCAGAGGTGTGTAAAAGTATCACTTTTCACAAGTTATGTTTATGTCCCATGTCATAGGTGGTGAGCCTATTGCCAAACACCTGCACAATCCAAACTTCGAGCTACTACTGGGAATTTTAATACTTTGCTCGACCCGGCAAATTATATTAATTTATTATTTAATATATTTACTTAATTATATTTTTACTATGTAAATAAACATGAATATTTGTTTAATTGTTTTATTTATTTATTAATTTCACTCATAATTGCAAAACCTTACAAAGTATTATAATGTGTGGATTATGTATTTATTTACTTGATGGCAATCTCTAGTCAACCCTTGGTGATGGCTAACATGTTGGTGCTAAAAATAATAATAAAATTAATTTGTATACATAACATTATATCATGAACATAAAAACTGTATTGATATCTATATATATAAAAGGAGAAGGGGAATGACTAACTGACTGACTGACTGATGACTGACATATCAACGCAGGGCCTAAACTATAAGGGCTAGAAACTTGAAATTTTGCACAGGGGTTCCTTTTATAACGTAGGGGAGCACTAAGAAAGGATTTTTGAAAATTCACCCCCTAAGGGGGTAAAACGGGGGTGCAAAGTTAGTATGAAACATTGCCGTTTTTGATGTTATTCGAATGAAATTCAGTACCTATAAAGGTTTTTTATTGAGTTTCGAAAATCATCTCTTAAGCGGGTAAAAGGGGGGTGCAAAGTTAGTAGGTATAAAAGTTTTTCGTTTATACCTACCTACATTATTTCAATGAAATATTGTATTTAGGTTATGTTATGTCTAATTCCACGTGAGCGAAGCTGCGGGCGCGTCCACTAGTTGACTATATTGTAAGAATATTATACTTACACACATGTTACGAAATATAGTATTTCATCATACAAATTATAGGTATCTTGAATAGATAAAAACGAAACCTGCTGCGGGGTGTCCACTAGATACGGTAAAAAATCCACAAATTGACCTTAATAGACTTTATTTAGGTCAATTTTTATTTCATGAATAATACACACGCACTACTACACTATTTAGCACCGCACTTTCTTATTTAACTGTTTTGTTGTTCAGTTTTAGAACAAAAAATGTATCCTAGAACTGAGTCCCAATGCCGCTGATCAGATCTTTTTATATATAATTCCATAATTGTCCAGCATAAACAATAGATCAGTTTTCTTCATATTTCGATCGAATTTGTATTCGAACATAGATTTACGAACTTTCCAGAAAATATCACATTTGAATTTAAAACGTAAGTTTAAGTACAGAGAGATTGCTCTCTCTGGAAAGAGTAGCGATAAATTTGTTGTGAAGAAGAGAAGTTTGTTGTGTTTTTATACATTTCTATTAAAGTTGTCCTTAAGTCAAGTCCTGTGTGAAATATATTTTTATAAAAACACTTATTTCTAGCTGACTTAGTAGAGTCATTTCTAGGGCATCATGGTCAAATATAAATATCTTGGCCTTTTGAGAGTACACGTGAGTCAAGAGTGAGATAACTACACGGGGCTTACACGACTTAACTTAATATCCTGGATCCTGGTTCATTGATCGTCTGAGGTTCGTAGACTCCAGGCGCCTTCTTGGCGATTCCTCATGTGTTACATAACATCTTGCCTGTATTTCCCCGTAAAGTATAGGTAGACATACCAACTTTTCATCAAACATATTTAAAAACTAACTGGAATAGCGCGAGGATCCAAAATGAGTCTTGGCCTCCGACAATAAGACACATTTAGTTATGTTTTAGATCCCAGGTAATAGGTAGTGGGCATATTGCCATACATCCGGCACAAATCTAAACTCCGACCTGCTACCGGGAATTTTAAGTTAGAAAAAACCAAATAGTGGTTGCCCGACCCGGGGGGATCGAACCCAAGACATCTAGCTTAGCAGTCACGCTTGCGACCTCAAGATCAACGAGGTTATCTTGTTAAAAATTGCTTTAAGTAAGGTGTATACTGTGTAGAGCTTAATTATATTATATTATTCATTAATATTCCTTGGGCAAAGCGCATATTGTACAGTGAAATTATGCCAGCGTTTATACATAAACAGTTATACTAAAAGTTCAGTCAAAATGATAGGTAAGTATATATTAGTAGTCCCGGGATAAGTATATTGAATTACATGTTAAACTAATATTTAACGGCTCGACAGGTGGAGTCAGAGGAAGAAAGTGAATCGAGCGATGAAGTGTCGTCTGCAACTGAAGTATCTACAGACAGTGAGTTCGCTCGCGAGGAATGCGCCCCGCCACCCTCTCCGCCGGCCATTCTGGTTACCGAAGCCACGACCCCCGCACCTGCGCCCCCGCCCCCTCCGCCGCCCCCGCAAGACTATCCCTTGAGCAGGACGCGATCGGCCGGCGGCCTAGCTACAAAACGTGCACTCGAATTAAAGAGAAAGTATTTGCTAGGAGAACCGTCCCCGCTCGCCGTCAGGAAATCGGACTCCACCTCGCAGCTGGATACGAAATTCGAAGCCTTCCGGTCCAATATAACAGAATTCCAAAAGATGTTGCATCCCGCGCCGTCTCCGACCGACGTCCAACCCCCGAAGCTATCGGTTACTTTTCAACTATCCGCTGAATATAGAAAACTTCAGCCTATGCCAGACATAATTAAGAATTTATGCAGCGACGCACCAGTCGATCTTTTGACTAAGGGTGATTCGCCACTATGCAAAAAGGACTGGCAAGAACCTACCGTTTTAGAAAAAGACGAACCCGAGATCGAATCGGATTCACTATCAGAGGATTCGTCTCATACGGAAACCGGCCCGAATAAGCCTGTTCCCAGAGTAGAGGTCCACGATGAAGGCGGTGAGCTGATTCAGCTTGACAGTTTGACGCTGATCAATAGCGGCACAGAAGATAACGACGAGAGAGCGTCTGGTACTGCTACAACGACGGGCCCAACTGTCGTGGGAGCCGAATCCGAATCTTCGGAATCGTGTCATGACGCGACCACCTTAGCGCTCACTGAAACCGAACTGTCCGACTGGGCTGTCGAAAGTGCCGTATTAGACGACTTTGAGGAAAAAGATGAGAAAAGCAGAAGGAAAAATCCAAGAACTTTAAAAGGGCCGAAAATAGTCCATGATGCGAAAAATATAACGGCAATATCCTCACACGTTTGTGGACGATCGAGTCCCCAAGATTCGGTGATGTATTGTAATGCTGCTGAACATTTTGAATTTGCGGACGAAGGTGACCAAGATCCAACTATAGAAACACCAACGACGCCTCGCAATGAGGGATATATAGAGTTAGTTGACGATGAATATGATCCATACTTTCATACTAATGATAGATCCATGAACTTTATAGAGCGTACTTTCTCGGAAACTGTTATCAGACCCGTTGCTGCTACTGTTGATTTTATCAGAGATAAGACAAGTGATGATTTATCAAATATAATAGAATACATAGATAAGCAAGACTCAACATCTGAGAGCAATCAGAAAGAAGCTAAACCTTCGACCTCTTCAAATGTGCCGGCTACAGATAATGTTTTGAATGTGAGCTCCAGCAGTGAGACATTTCAAGAAAAAATATCGAAAAATGACGATGCAATTCGTAGTAGTAGTAGCAATGGTAAAAACGTAGATTTGAATAACATAGGAATCATACTCGAATCTGTTAGTTTATCGGATATATCGCCACCATTAGAAAAGGAAGTCATAGAAATAGAAAACGTACAAAGCAAAACTGATGAAAGTGATCCTAAAAGTGAAACATCGATCGACGACACATCGCCTCCTCTAGCGTCCGAATCTAAATCTCGGGACAGCTCATCATTCACTCCGAAACAATACACATTTTCGGGACCACGTACAATAAGACTATATTCGCCGGCCATATGTAGATCTGCGAGCGAGAATTTCAAAAGACCGAGTCCCACAGGTACGGACACGTCAACGCGCACCTTCGATAAATCTCTAGATAGCTTTACTTCCGATTTAATGTCGTCTCCAGCGAGAGTTATGACTGATAAAGTTCAAGAGTTGAAGAGAGAGCGAGAAGAACAAACCGAGGTGGTGAGGCGATTGGTTTTGGAGAGGTTGGGGAGCGGGCATCGCGCCAGTAGGAAGTCACCTCGGCGGTCGCGGATGTCGCCGGCGTCGAACGCGCCGGTGCCGCCGCCCGTGCCGCCCGAGCTGCCGGCGCCGCCGCCTGTGCCGCCGCCGCCCGCGTCCCACTTGACCCCACCGCGCCCCGCCCTACCCCTCTTACCCTTACCCGTCACTCCCTCCCTTTCCGACCCCGAGCTAGCCAGCGAGCGAAGGCGGAAAGGTTTCATGCGAAGTATATCCAAATACTTCAATAAGCGCCTAGGACCACGACATAAGGTAATTCTATTATTAATACCCATTTTTGCTTACAATATAACACTACTCAAAAATACATCACGTTTAATTCACCCGTTCCATTCATTTGTCATGATATTATGACGACTTATACAAATCAATTGAGAGCACGCATTAAGCGTGTCACACATTACACAGATGCGGTAAGATGTCTATATCTGATCGCATATCTGTTCATATCGGTCTCTATACTAAACTCAAGGAGCAACACACACTACGCAGATAACTTCTATTTTACCGTCAAGCATCTATAGGCACCGACATATATCAAAAGATGGGCAGATAACATCTGTGTATACAAATATATCGGCAGATAACATCTACCGATGCAACAGATTTTATACAGGTTGTTTTACACTGAGATTTTGTGATAAGTTCACGACTGTACACCTACAATAATAAACTAGAGGGACAGCTAACTAAAAACTTCGAGAGGATATTCAGACCATGACTGTGCCATGACTAAGATCAACATTTCCTAAGAAACCATATGTAGTAAAAAATCGATTCCTGTATATTATATGGTTTCTTTGTTGAAATTTTTCTAAATCATAATTATCCTCCCGAATTTTGTTGTAAGTTGTCCCTTAAACCCTGTAAAATAATATTAATTGCTTACCTGCCTTAAGCAAACAGCCAGGCGTTCTTCGGTAGAAATGCGGATTTTAGTTTTTTTTATATACCCTCTGATCAAGTCATGAATCGCCATAAATGTCGCCCTTGGTTTTCGGAAATAGATGGTTAATTTGTTATCTGATAGATCCTTGAAGAGATTAAATTCGCATCGATCATTTTAAAGTTTTATATGCCTTTCCACCCAAATTGTTCGCCTTTTAGTACATTGTAACGCAACACGTGCATCAAATTCAAAATCATAATCCTCATCTGAGGAGCTGTCTAATAAATCAAGAAGCAATAAACGCGAACTCATTGGCATATTAATGGCATTTGTATCAGAATTCATCATACTGTATAATATGATCCGCACCAAAAAAAAGTGTAGCCAGTTTGAAGGATCCCGCGTGAATGTATCATTTCGTATATTATCGTATCTGCGAAGTGTGTGATACTTTCAGATCAGTTAAGTTTTTATACGCAGATAAAATATTATCCTATCTGCGTAGTGTGTGACACGCTTTCATTCCCATCAGAGTGTAATTTTTGAGCGCATTTTTTACCATATATATACCCACCATATACCCACCCATTTAACCACGTATAAGTCGCGCATAATCAGAGTGTAATACAAAATAGTAGACTACGTTGCACGGCCAAAGTTATTTCAATCTGATTATGAATGCATTATAACACTGAACAATCAATTTTGTGAATAATGTAAATAACATAAAAGTAGAACAATTAAAACCGGTTGGTTGATTAGAATATTTTAGTGGGCGTCCACGATTTGGCATACTAAATTTGGTATACAGGGTAAAATAATGGGCACAAGATTTTTATGACAAAATTCACGTTTGACGGACACCCTCCAGTAGACTAACACTAGTTGAATTTTCAGTGGGTCTCGGAGCCGAGCCTGTCGACGCACGTAAGCAAAGCATATCCAATACAGTTTCGTGAACTCGTGAGTCGCATGCTGTGTCCATATCTCTCGCACCAATCATTTGCTATTTGTACTTTATCTTGTTCGCTCAGTCACCAGTTCCGTTGCTTGAATTTCGTATCGTTTCTATCTCACTATGGATCATTAAATTTATCGTTTTTAAAATAAAATAAGAAGAATGTGGGAAAGTAATATGACTGAATTGCATAAATAGGATTCAAAATGAATGTATCTTTATTCATCTACATAATTCTGCTATGTTAGTGTTTGTCTGCTATGTCTATGTTATTTTTTGTTGTGTAATTCTGTTGGCTTCAGACTGTATTTTCTTTGTTTACATGAAAGGTATGCATGTTAGAATTGCTTCCTGCATTGAAAGAACTTTTGTTTTGCTTGCTAAAAGTTTTTCTGAACGATCCTAATGCTACAAACACTATGAAAAACTACATTTTAAATAACTTTTTCTTGAGATCATCGACACCAGGTCATTTTCGGTTACTTAAATAGCAATAACTAAAATAAATAGTTTAGTAATCCCCGGCCACCCATTCAACTTAAAAACGGACCTTGGCCACCTACAACAGGACACCAAATGGGAAGAACAAATGGACAAGTTAGTGTAACTAGTTGTAACTTGAGAGTATTAGGGACCACCACATTCCACCACTGGAAGGGTGAACTTCAGTCCCAAGTCGGTGTCCGATTTGCCGATGATATAGTGATCTTGTCGGAATCGCTGGACTAGCAAAGCACTATGCTATGTTTATGAGATTACCTTAAAAGTGCCTCAGAACGGATTGGTTTGACATTGAATATGAAGAAGACTAATATCATGTCCAAAGTGCATGTCAATCCTACACCAGTTGTTCTTGATGGCGTTACTCTCAAAGTTGTCGACGAATATTTTTATCTGGGACAAGTGGTCCAGATGGGTAAGTCCAACTTCGAGAAAGAGGTCACTCGAATATTCAAAGTCGGCTGGGTAGCGTTAGTTAAAATACGAAACATCTTCACATTGAAACTAACTTAGAGCCAGAAGTGGAAAGTATTTGAGTAATGTATGTTGCCAGTGTCTTAATAATAGTACCTATCTTTATTGAGACACTATCTTTAACCTCTAAATAGTAGTACCTACTTTCGAACAAGGGTAAATAATGGTACTTTTCAATGTAGAGTAAATTTTTCTGCTCGTATATATTGACTGTCTGAGAATGCCAAGTAAGAGAATGAGAGGGTCCCCCTTTCGTGATTAAAGATCAATTAAAAAATCATGTCTCTTTATTAGGCTCATTTTTGTTTCTGTGGCGAGGATATTCTTTCACTATTGTGGGTAAAGAGTTTGCATGGTTTTTCGTGAGTTCGCGAAGCAGAAGAGCGAAGCTGTGTGCATGGTTTAACGGTCGCTCGATATGCAGGACGAGCGGCGCCGCGAGCATAAGTCGACCGGCGCGCTGCAGGATCCGCCATCGGTGCCGCCGCCGGTGCCGCCGCCGCCCGCCGCCTACTATGCCCCCATCGACCCACCTGACCGCAGCACAGGTAACCTCACCAGAACGTTCATTCATCAAAGAATATTAACGCACCCCACCCCCCGCTATTCCCCCGTCGACTCACCTGACACACAGCGCGCGCCGAAACGCAGGTAAATCACCAGAACCGATCGTCAATTCATACAGAATATTAACGCACGTATCCTGCCTAACATCCACCTAATCGATCCACCTGAAAAAAGCGCGCACCGAAGCGCAGATACGCTTAGCAGAACCAACAGCGCTTATATAGAATATGAACTTACAAAATCCTTTTTAATAGGATTAAACAATATCGTCGAGTTCCATTGAATCCTAGGGATATTAATACTAAATATTTATAACACTAACATCACAAGGGTCATAGACATTGCTTAAAAGGATTTCTACTAGGTACTCAAACTTGTTCTTACCAAACCTTATACAACGGGACTTGATTGTAGCAACTAATTACGACATTCTCGTATCAACGTAAGTGTAGCACTACTACTACTATGGGAGATGCGTTTAACACGAATTCATAAATTTGTAAATTGTAATATGTATTTGATACTTATACGTATACTTGAAGAAATTTTAATGTTGACTGAAATATACATGCATGTATCACTTTTATTTATTTTGGATATATCATCGCAATTCTGTTTCCGTTTTCTTAATTTTAATCCATTATCATTATTTTTTCATATCCATCTTAATCAAATCATATGGTTGTACAGACAGCATCAAATATAAGTTTATTAAAAATATTTAATAGTTAAACAAGAAGATTGACGTTGATTAAATGATATCAGTAACATTTAATTATTGCGTTTATGCCTTAAGCTGATTAACAAAATTCATAATGTGTAAATTACGAATATATGGCCCTTTGTATCCAAGTGACATTAGAATAATTGCTCCTGTTTTGGAAATATTATGTCTTCGGTTAATTTCAATTTTGCCTCTATTTTATTTGAAATACGTCAACAATGGGTCATCCCATTGCAGGAGACCTGGGATTACATCCTATGTCCCGCTTCTCAAATACTACTATACGAATATGTATTACGTGTCTGTAGTATTGTCACAGTAAGGAGTAAAAGGACTTGTTTAGAGACTATTACTCTAAACAATTGTAGACTAGAGATGCTGACTGTATTACCGTTGCAAAGCTTGCCATCGGCGGCGCGAGGGCGACCTGGAGGAACGTGACGCCATGCAGATGTGGTTCGAGGCGCGGTGGGCGCGGCTCGCGGCGCAGCGCCGGCGGCCCGACGCGCCGGGAGAGCCGACGTGCACTCGCCTGCATCGCCGCTCCTCGAGACCGCTTTCTGGTACAATGCCGCACAAAAGTCTAGCTCTGACCTTGAATGACCCACAAGTCGAAATTTAACATCGTCTTGCGCAGGGCGAGCGGATTGTCACCACCAGTGTGTCACACTCCCCTCTGAATTTCGTACAGAGCTACACTTTTGAACCGACTTTTATATCTGACACTCGTCTAATCGTCTCATACCATTAAGTCATTTGCTTTTATGGTCTAAGAGCCCGCGAGTTGATTGTGTAGTTATCAGCGCATGCTTCCAACACAGATAGGAACGAAGAGCTTCTATGTACTTTGGATCATCATCATGGCTTTGGCAGATAACAGGTAGCAACGTTGTATAAAATAGCGACTTACGAGTACTTTCAACAATTTACAATGCGTAATTTTCTACATTTTTCATTGGAATAATAGTATAAATCACGTTATCCATTGCCAGGCACATCAACATGATCAACACAACACAACAACAGCATAATCGTGGCAACTTGCCCTTAACCTTTTTTTAATTGTAACTGAACATACGTCATAGTATAAAAGCTGAACTTTATACATGTTACTTGGGTAAATGTGAGGTTCCCTCAGTAGCCAGAGCCATTCATGGCTGGGTTCCCACCATATACACCATTCACTGTACATCCATGACGATAAACCACAATGGGTTCGTCCATATCTAAATAAATGAATTTTAGGTACTAGAGACCCAGAATGGAGACCTACAATACATTACTGCATTTTTTTATGAATATAAGATAGCAAACGAGCTCGCAGCACGAGCACCACCCGCACGTTGCCGCCCATGACAACTGTGACTGACTTCGAAGAAGACTAATAGGGACTGGGATGGTTAGTCCAGTTAGCAGATAGAGTTAATAAGAATATTAATTGGTCAGTTCGTTAGTGAGTATGAGGACTGGGGACTGTTTGTGATTATTAGTCTTTGTTAGTGGGTGTTAGTAATAGTCCAGTTAGTAATTGTTAGTAAGAGTGTCGTTCTAAGTCAGTTACAGATGCTTTGCAAGACTAAGGGTCGCCTCTAAAGAAGTGAAAACAGGAACCATACCCTTCCAACCGGACCACAATTGCTTTCAAACAATTGGCAGAAATAACACTAGGTACCGTGGCGAGCAATGGTACTGCCCCTGGCGAACTCCTCCAGGATTCCTTAATAACTTAGAGATCTAACGAATAGGTACAACCTATACAGGATGGGCACTCGCTTTCATTATTAAACCCCTTGGTTTAAAATTTATAATTGTAATTCACTATCCGTACCTGGAAGACAAACGACACTTTAGTTGGTGTGCCGACTTCTTTGAACAGTATAAGTTTGTCTGTAGCAAATAGATCGGTATCTAATTGATCCAGTTATGTTTTAGGCGTTTTAAATAAACTGTAGCGAGAGCGCTGTGGATATTAAATATGTGATAGGTAACAATGTGGTTTTGGTGATTGCAGCCGAACAGCAGGCTGAAACCGTAGCACATCTGATGCAGAAGTCAGCTCAGCGCGTCGCTCACGAAGCTTTGTTGGCAGCTGACAGGTACCATCTCTTTTTAACTTTTAAACAAACAAATGCCAGGCTGATATAGTAGAATCAATCAACCCAAAGAGACAATGAGCAAGCCACGTCGTTTGTAAATAGTTCGTCGGTCAGACACCACGACTCGAAGGTAGCAACTAAAAGTTACATTTAAGGAGGCCTAAGTTCGGCAGGTCTGTTAATGCTGCCGATGGGTAAAGAATCCGAGTGATAAGAGTTTGATATCAATAAGTGTTAATCAGTCCAGTTGCTATCTAATCCAAGCGGCACGCACCAATACCTTCTCTGTTATGTGCGAAAAATTAAATGTTATGCCTGCTTCTAAGAAAACGCCATGAGAAGTCTGCCAATACACACTTGACCAACGTGGTGGACTCCATAGTAAATAGGGTAAGACCATTCCTACCCTTCCCATTCCGAGAGGAGACCCCAGCCCAATAGTGGGACAGATAAATGGATGTGGTGGTGGTGGTTTTAAAAATGTCCTAAATAAAAAATATATAAAATTTAACAGGAGGCGTAATAATGGTGGTGTTGGCGACTAAACTTTTGAGTCCGAGTCTAGCCGATCTCTATTTACCGGCGCAGCACCCTCACAGTCCCGGCAGTACATCGGTGCTCTTCAGCTCCAGTTTGTTTTAATACTCATGCTCTTCAAATATAATTACATACTTAATTAAATTCGGTAGGATATTTCGTATGGTTGAAAATTGTTATGGTTATTTTTTTAAGATACGAGTTCAAGTATGCTTTTTGCTTTGGGGAATTCGCACCATAGCAGATACAGAAACAGTGTGTTAACTTTTTGTCTGAATGTTTGATTTATTGCGTTGATTATCCGCACAATAGTATTATTGATGTAAGTGGTAAAGTTTTGATAAAAAAATTCGTTCCTTCTTTAATATGAAATGAATTAAAAATATAATTATATTATTAATCCGGTATATTATTAGTTTCTACTATACTGACAACACTGACGATATAGATATATATGTTAAAGAACATTAATTTATGTGTTAAAATGTATTATTTCATTATCTTATATCTTAAGCATGTTATTAAATGTATTAAATTAATTGATGTGCACTATACACAAATCTTTTTCTAAGCTATTGTATTGGATAAAAGTTTAATCTCTAAATGTTTATTGATTTAAGCTTTGAAGTGATTTTGGTCGAAAAACGGTGCGTTGTGAATAGGTTACACAATAGGAAGTAGGTTACACCCTGCGATAATTTTGTAAGTAATATTTTTCATTTTAATAATACCCAATGGTTGAGAGAATGGCAGAGTCTTTACTGAGAAATACACTGAAATGTGTTATCTTTATTTAATACTAAGTATATTTTTGATCATATTGATTGTGTTATTGATTTCGGCTTCATAAATAAAAATAAAAATAGCTCTACACTCTCTCTCTCACTCTACACTCTACACTCTACACTCTCTACACGCTCTCTTTACAAGTATCGTGCTCTTAATCTTTGTAGTGGGTATTTATGTCATGGTTATTAATAGTTTTACTACTTTAAATAGTAAAGTAGCCTTACTAATAGTATAAACATGTGAATACATGTACTAAATACCCACACTTTTATTTAAATTTGCTTAAATAATTTTCTCTATAAGAGTTCTATCTGATTAGTTATCCAGTTTTTGTATATATCCAAAACCACGTTATCCACCATAGTAAATCGTATATTACTGAATTACTATTATTACTGAATACAGAATAAAAAACTGAATTCACAATTTCCCCTGTGAACAGATTAAGTATTGGTAGGTAAATGTAACTATTATACTATTTAAAAATTTCTTCGGCTTCAAAATTAATCTTAGCATATATTAGGTAGGTACTATAGAAATTGTCACAAATGCAATTTGTGGCCCGAGATGGGTTAACGGTGTGCTAGATATGCCAAATGAAATTACACTAAATGTTTTTATCTTATGATTATTTAGTTAATGTAGAAGTTAAGATTGATTGAGTTATGTCAAAATGCTTGTGTTAAGCAACGAAACGATCAAAGCGTTCAATTATCACAACTTCAATCGTTATCTCATAGCTGCTTATGTAGTTGGAGTTACTATTTTTAGGCATCCGTACCCAAAATGTCTGCATTGTCTGTCTGTCTCTGTCACAGGGCTCATCTCTTGAACGGAGTTAGGTAGACACCTGAAATGTTTATAGAAAGCGTGTTACAGTGGCCGCTATCACAACACACAATAAAAAAATCTGGATCCTAAGGGCCCTTATATTATACGCTGAGAAATTTCGCTGGGTCAAAGCAAAAATTTTCCTCCAACGCCGACCAAAAAAAAATCATGTCAACGCTTGACACGACGCACTCTGTGTTGTTGCGGTGAAATGAGGAGTAGGTGGGGAGATTCAGGTTATTTGAGGACGTTTGTATTCGTGGACGTATTTACGTTGTATATGCAAGTTACCTACCAAATTTATTACGCGAGATGGATTCAAATAAAACGACTAAAAATAATCTTTGTTTTTTGCTTCGTAGTTTAGTTAACATGATTATTTTCTTCAAAAACAAACTTGACTAGTGCACCCACAGAAATTAATCAAGATAGAACAGCGGTCAGCCCTGCCCAAGCCACGCCTACTATGTGACATCACACTATAGTAATTAGTGAGGGGTGACACACTCATTTTAGTTTTAATCAAATCTATTGATAACGTAACATACGAGTACCATAAGTATCGCCGTGAACTGACCGAACTTGCGGAGATATCTTGCAGTATATCCATTGCAAGATTGAGGCACACGCCCAGTTCACCGTTCATTATTTCTGTTATTAATGTCTGTGAGTGCACCATAAGATGACTTTGCATGCATACTACTACTCGAAAACAATCTCATTGTTTACACATTCTACGTTTACGTTTACTCATCCTATTTATATTGTCGAACGAAATTTTCGAGGCTAGCTATCCGCGGAAATGCATTTTTTTGAACTACGCGCTCTACATGTACACATTAATAGATTATTTGAATCGTCTGTTTATTTATGGTTGTTCGGATTGTAAAGTAATTGAAAAATGATAATATATTTATACTGAAAATAAATATAAATTTAAAAATATTGATATGCTCGGTATCGAACACTTACCATTCTACATTCGTCAATGTGCCACCGATAGTCTTGCTATGCAGTTCAAAATTATATATTTGTACGTTACATCAACTTACCTTGAGTGCTAGTTTCGAATCATACTTGACAAGTTTTTTTTAACAGCTTTCTTATATCCATAACCTGGAAACTCTTGGGTTAACATTAGAAGTTTAAAATGAACGCGTTTTGATCGATTTAATTGTCGTGTCGAGAATATATAACGTATATTTTTATAGCAGCGTTAATGCTTGTGACGATGTTTGTCTGATCATGTATATTATTCACTAGTTATAAGAGAATGAATGTACATTTTCCTATATTTTTATATGAATGGAAAGTATGTTAACTAAAATCTAAAAGTATCGTGATTGGGTCGGCAATAATGTGTATTTCTACCGGCCCACTTACATCTTATATTAATTATATACAGGCAATATTTATATTGACCCGTCAATTTCGGGTCTGAAATATTTTTAGGTACCTAATTTCGTTTAGTCCATAAATGTAACTTTTTTTAAGGATATATTGGTGTTATCCAAGTTTATAGTATCAAAGTTTTAAGTTTTAATTCTTTGTTTTAGCTGTATGACGTACAATTTTTGTCAGTGTATCATATTGCTTAGTTATGGATTAAGAAAGAGTTATTTGGTTTAGTTCTTAAACATTATTTTTGATTAGGTAAGTGAAGATTTTTGAAAATGTATTATTGTTAGTCACATAATGTTTTGGGTACTATACCTTTATGTTATCAAAAACATTGTTAACCTGTTTTAGTAGATAATATATTAAATTACTAATCCGATTACACTCATGAAAGTACCTAACAAAAGATTAATTGTTTTGTACGCTTTTAGTACCTACTAAAATTATAGGTCGCCCAGCCATAGATTAGTCGGGTACCTATGTTACGGAATTTATTAGGAACTTATTTCTTGCACTGGTAATACTTTTAATATTCATGTCTATATTGTCTATCTATCTACTAATATGTAATGGCTGATAAGAATCACGCAATAAAATTACGAATGTAAAAAAATACATTCTTAGTACATGTATTCATGATGATAATAATAGTAATGATACATGTATCAAAGACATGAAACTTACTAAACGGTGGCCATGGCAAACAAATATTTTGCTAACCCAGACAGATACCGTAGGATATTGGTAATTTTTAAACTGTAATTATGACCTACCGATGGTTTTGCCTTGAAAATATTATCAATAAATGGATCAAATTTTTTTTATTACTATAAGCTATTTAATTTAATATCTATGACATGTATTTATATATTTATCGTGTCTTAGGTTAAAAATACATAAAACATTGTGTATGAGGCACTTCGCATTTTTTAGTCCCCGGCGCGGTGACACTCAACTTAAAAATAGTTATAGTTTTATCTTTTAATGAAGATGAACAACTAAAATGCACTTAAACATTAACATAAATATAGAAATATGACAAATAATTTCATAATGGCGTATTATTAGAGATTACAGTTATTTGCAAAAATATGACAAATATGTAATTGCCTAATTGCGTATTATTAATGGAGATTACTGTTATTTGCAAAAATATAATGATAATGTAACTATGGACAGCGGGTCTCATACTAAAATCGCGAAAGAATGTCCGAATAAACGCCATAATAAAAGTAATAGATTTAAAATAGTAATTATTATTTATTTTAAAATAGTGCATTATTTATATTTTACAAAACAGTCATATATAAGATTAACCAATAATCTACTTACCGAAAATATATTATGATATACCATCCGTCTTTTTAACACGCTTTTATTAGTTTCACCTGTATGTATGTTTGTATGTAACTGACTCCTTTGAGCTCGATTTTGTCCTACTTGATTTAACTTTACTTGCGTAGTTTTTACACGATTTCAAAGTAAAATACGGCAACGTGAGCGCTGTCGTGCAGTCACTTACGCGGAATTGTATTTCTTTTGGCTCGGACATTTTTTAGCACAGAACAGATAAAATCTTTTATCTGGTTTGTGTTTTTTAACGCGGACCCGACGTCCAACGTTATAATAACTCAATGATAATGTGTTATGTGTTTATGTGTAGGCCGATAAACTTCATTTACCTATGACATCGCACTTAAAATAAAAACGCTGTTTGAGTATTTATTGATCACATTACTTACAAGGTTTAACAACAAGTTTTATCAGATATGACTCGCAAAAAAGTCTTGCTGTGTAATGTTCCTTACATACCACTTTCAGTATCTATAAAATACTTACCTACTAAAAAGAAATAAAACGGTACCTAATATATTAAAAATGTGTTTCATTTCATACTAACCTTAATTTGGTATAAAAATATATCTACAAAAAATATACTTAGTACCTAAATGATCCTTCCGTTTAGCGAAGGCAAACTTAAGGACGATCTATCCATGTCACCAAACTACTCAACATCGTAAATAAAATTTATTATTAAAATCTACATATTATAAGGGACACGAAAAATAAAACCATGGGTTATTTAAGTACTGTCTGTATATATTATGTTCCTTTTAATTTCTTAAAAAACAATATTTACAAAACAACAATAAGTTATCGAACCTTTGATTGCTATATTTTCCAAACACGTACGAGTACCTACCTACTTGTAACGACACATTGAAATTCATGTAGATAGGTGGTCTTAAAATATTTTAATAATTATTTTGTACCGTTTATATAAAAGAGTACCTAAATTACCCACTGATTATGACCGCTGATTAGTTGATATAGGATCCTTTTGTATTTTTCATGTTACCTATTTTCACTCCATATCAGTGTTTTGTCGTGGTTTATTTCCAACCACCTACCTATCTACGTATTTTTACGTTGCTTTAACTAAATTAATATTGTATGTTAGTTTATCTCAGTACCTATATAATTTATTTTAGTGCTTAGGTAGATGTCCTTGTGTTATATCAACGCTTAATATAGATTGTTACTACTCTTAGTGGAATGTACATTATAATTGAGTAACTATAATTTTTCATATTCTACCTACACTACATACTTATATTTTCAAAGACATTTAATTTTCCCATAAATATTGAATTACTTATATTATAAACTTAGGCAAAATAAGGTAACGAAACTATTAATTATAAAAGTTAAGTGTGACATACACAAATAAAAACAAATACCATTCAAACACAAAAATTTCGATGTTAACGACGGGCATAGAACCTACAAAAATGCCTTGCCTGTTTACTAAAGTAATATACCAATGCATTATGCTCGGACTGGATGTTAGGAATTTATTCCGTGTGTTGATGACTTTTTTCGTTCTTTATATATTTTATCATGTACCTTTACCTAAGTAACTCACGTTAATCACGTTATACATACATACATATTGCTAACCATATATATTTGAACATGCTATAAAATAGGTAGGTATTTTACCTACATACCTACCTAATTTAACTTGACAATTTAAAAAATAAACGATTACCTATTATGGTTTTTAAATACGATTATGCATAATAATATACATACAAATATAATTATCGAGCGCAGCAAAGAATATTTTTTCAGTTTAATGGCACTCCTTAAGTGTTACACCTCCTTACAAAAAAAATCTTATATATCTTAAACGCACTATTCGTGCTATAAAATCTTAGTAATCAATTACAAAAATGACCTAATATAAATACCGTGACGCCGAAAAAATTAGGTGGACTTAATTAATAAAAAAAATACAAAGAAAAAATAAAAATCTGCAGAGGTTCTTTTATTTACCTCTATATATTTATAGCCTATTCCCTTGATGTAGCTTTGATAATAAAACCATGGAGTAAGCATCAGATGTACGCTGGGAGTTCAAAGTATTCTCGGTATAGATATGAACGAAAAGGCAGAAAAATCTGAAATAATTATATTTTTCTATATATTCCCCTGCAGTCTGAATGCACTTTTTACAACGCGAAAAAATAACTCCAAAAAAATTACTTCCATCTTTCTCTAAAAATGATCGTTTATGGTCGCCTTGAGCTGTTCATCGTCAGAAAATCGCTTTCCACGAAGCTCTTTTTTCAGCTTCGGGAATAAAAAATAGTCACTAGATGCCAGGTCTGGGCTGTAAGGTGGATGATTGATTTCTTGGAAACTACACTCCTGAATGGCAGCCTTGGCCACGCGCGCCGAGTGAACCGGTGCGTTGTCGTGGAGGAGCAAGACACCCGCGGTCAGTTTTCCTCGTCTTTTTTCTTTGATTGCTTCCTTCAAATTACGCATAGTGGTTGCGTAAGCTGCTGCGGTTATATTTTGGCATTTTTTGGTATATTAAATAGGCAAAATCCCTTTCGAGTCCCAGAATATTGTGGCCATGAGCTTTCCGACCGATTGCGTGACTTTAAACTTCTTCGGAGGTGTTGCACCCTTTTTAAAACATTGCATTGACTCCTGTTTGCTCTCAGAGTCGTAGTGATGAACCCAGGTTTCGTCTCCGGTACCGATGCGAATGAAAAAACTGGCAGGATTTTCACCACAAAGCTCCAAAAACTCTTTACAACATTCAATTCGCTCTTGTTTCTGCGGTGGTGTGAGCATTCGTGGTACCCATCTTGCACTAACTTTTGAAAGGTTCAGAAAGTCATAAAGTATTAAATGTATGGTACCCACGGATAGCTTGGTCATTTTGCTAAAGAGTTAATTTTTATTCGAGCATTTTCGAGTACAACTTTCTCGACCATTTTCACGTTTTCTTCCGTGGTGGCAAAAACAGGACCACCTGATCGAGGGTCATATAAAATGCTTTCTGTACCCCTTTTAAATTCACTTGACCATTTTTGAATGGTATACAACGAAGGAGCGGAATCCATGTAAAAGATCTCCATCTATTCGTGGATAATTTTTTGAGTTTTTCCATGTTTAGTCAGGAATTTAATGACAGCGCGGTGCTTGATTTTGGTCAAAATTTTCGCGTCAGACATTTTGTTGCACTCTAAACAAGATTGTGAAAAATCTAATTAAGATAAAACAACAAAATTTTCTAATTGTCATCTTAGATAGTGTTAAAAGAGAATCATATACAAAAAAATTCCTTTTTAGTAACAAAAAGTTCCGATACCGAGAATACTTTGAACTCCCCTCTAGTCCGTGATAAAACTAATTT
This sequence comes from Carterocephalus palaemon, assembly GCA_944567765.1. Lineage (NCBI taxonomy): Eukaryota > Metazoa > Arthropoda > Insecta > Lepidoptera > Hesperiidae > Carterocephalus > Carterocephalus palaemon. The sequence goes on along the minus strand of OX155637.1, from coordinate 9,873,129 downwards.
AAATGTAAGTACATACAAGTAGGTGTTGTCAGTTAGTACACGGTTCTAATAAGGCAATGTCGAGAAAAATAAAAAACGAAGGCTAATCACGAATTTGCTTTAGCTGAAAGGTGCTAGATATAAAGAAATAAAGTTTGCTGGACCCGGTAGCAAATTTAACATTTTATGGGAATATAAATCACGTTATTTAATAATAAAAATGAAAATTTTATTTACAGTAATAGCTAAACGATAGGTAGCTAAATATAACAGATTTGATTAAAGAATCTTATTTTTTTTGTTATTATCACCACATTTTTATAGTCATAAAACACCCCAGGTATCAAGGTAGGACATTGTTTTATACGAGATATCAACCTTAACCTTTTTTTACTTAATTATTCTTACATTTTAAATCTACTTATTGAAACTAAATTTCTATTTAAAAATGCAGTTTTTAAACAGATAGTTTCAGTCTGCTTTCTTAACAAAAAATGTGCGTGCGTACAAAGTACACAATCATGTCAGAAGTGAAACTTCTTTGGCTAAATATTCAAATATACACAAAAAAAGAATAAATATAAATATTCATTTGAAAGTCTTGTTGTTTTATTACAAAACTTAAGTTATGTTAGTCTTTATAAGTTTTAATTTCAATTAAATTTTCATTTATGCCATATACACTTACTTGTCTTATGTTCGCACCGCAAGGTATCTGTAAATGACGATTCCATTTAGCGATCTTTTATCTGTATTTTGTCTTATTTAGTTTGTCGTTTATCTTTGGTTTTGGATTTTGTATAGGTATTTTACTCAAATTTAGTCTGTGGTGGAGCTTTGGATTTGACTTGTACTGTGCGACGTTTGCTTACGACTTGACCTAAAAGAAATAAATTCCCAAAAAAAAAAACTATCTCACTGCATGCTGCGTGACGCATTATTGCGTCAGATCCGTGATACAATAATGCGTCATAACCGTTTGATCCGTAAAAATTGTACCCTCATGCGCATAAAGAAGTTTCACTTCAAAAACCGAATGAAACCTAAAATACTAAAATACTTTCCTTGCTTAACTACGAGTACCTATAACAGTCAGTACAATAGATAAACATAGGTAATTAGATACTTAGATGATATTACATTTTAAGTTATACATTACATTTACATTTTAAGTTATATACCTATTACGGTCGTACGTACTCGTACCTACGTAGCAACGAACTATGTACCTACTTACATTATACCCAATATTAAAAGGTCTTGATACCTTAAAGAAGATAAACAGATAGGTATTATTAAAATTTGGTGTTCACATACGATACATTATAATTAATTGAGCGGTTCGAATTCCATATCAGAACTTTGTAACTTCAACATTTCAATGTTAGCTGGAGTATATTCGATTGCATGTGTTTTTTAGCTTTCCCACTTTGTGGGCAAGCAAAATTCTTGTATAAATTATATTTAAAACACTTTAGTTTAAGAGATTAGGTTGATTTCTGTATTCTGCCACTGCTAATGTATAATCGACGGAGCGACATAGTCCCACAAGTGACTAAGCTCATAAAATTAAGATAATAAAAAAAATATCTCAATAATTCAAATTACATATTACCTATTCAAAATAAGTATAGCGAGAAAATGTGTACGGAGAGTTCAATAACATTGTGAATTAATAATCCTACATAATCACTTTATTGTTCATAATTTGGAATTATTTTAGCACAAATTTATTAATGACCTACTACTACTACTTAGATACTAGAAAATTCATAAGTCTTGTTTAATGCCTTTCTCGAACTCGAAATGTCTCATTCATTCATTCATAGAGAAAGATCAAAGTATTGAAGGCGAGAGTCGCTTCCCTATATAAATTACATTCGATTAGGGTGCAACCAGCGGTCTTCATCGAGCGAGAAATGCGAATCGATAGTTCTGGCAGTGGCGGGGCGAGCGGGGCGAGGGGCGCGGTGCGCGGGCTGGCAATCGGGGTGGCGCGCGTCGCGGTCGCGGTGATGGTGGTGGTGGTGGCGGGAGCGGCCGGGCTCGGGCTTGGCGAGCGCGGGGCGCGCGTCGGCCACCACCAGCTCGGAGCCGTCCTTGGGCGCCTCGCGCTCGTGCCGCCGGTGCCCGCGCCCCGGGCCCGCCATCTCGTGCAGCTCCTCCCAGGCCTGCCGATAGTACCGGTTCAGGCCGCTCCGCGACTCCGACGACGACGAATTCAGAGACGCGACTGTGTTGCAATCCGGAGCCACGTGGTGCCTATACCGCTTGCCATCGTGATGTTTCCTGCTGAAGTTACAAATGTAATACATACATACATACAGTACGAATGTCGAATATGCTTTTGCATACCAAGTTAATCTATGTTATCCCAGTTTGAAAGATACAGTGTAGGTAGGAACGATTATCACAGTACCTACCTACGTAATTTTTGGAAGATATCTTGCTACCTTAGGTGTAGATATAGGGCTCCATAGCGTGAATTATTATTATATAAAAATATAGACCAACAATATAGCCAATTTTTAAAACACAAATGACGTTGGTATAAGCTGTGAACACTGTTATACTATTTATTTGCAGGTATTGTGCGTCGGCGTGTGCTAATGTGCATTGGTTGAAAGTTACTATGCATTTTATTAGACAAATTAATATCGAACTGTATAAATTATCGAAAATTCGATGATCTTAAATGAATATTTCATTGAATATCTTGTAGTGCGGTGCGCTCTTGGTATATTTATATGATCAATCTTTACAGTATTTTGTTTGGTGACCAGTGCGCGTGCGGTGCGATGCGGCGTGACACGGTGGATGGCGGCAGTGTACCTAGCTAACAGTAGTAAGTAGTAACAGTATTTACTTTCTAAAACTATCACCATTACAATATTGTTTACAAGTTGCTGTCAATTTCTGTTGAACTTATAGGTAGGTATGACAGAATGTGCTTAAACATCTCCGGTATTTATGATAAGTATCTAAGTATAACATTATGAAGTGATGCAGGCAATAGGTAGGTAGGTAGGCACCTATTAACAGGTAGGTACCCAAGTCATACGTAATACGTACATAAAATTCCTATTTATACGAATCTATACCTAAATGTATTAAAATCCGATAAACATAATTTATGTGCATTAAGAAAGCTTTAGAAATATTAAGGACCTATGTTTCCTTCCTGTCAATATGTAACAATATGTAATTAATTAAACTACATTTTAAATTTACTAGTAGGTAAGTACTATAATAATAGATAGTTTATTTATTTATTTATTTATTATTTAGTCATAATAATAAGAATAAACGCAACCACCGTAATTTTCAGTCGCCATGTTGTTGTTTTTTACCATCGATAGGTACGAGTGTATTCATACTTATGCGCTCTGAAGAAAGCACTTAATTCGCACCTTTTACTTAGTGTCACATCAGTATTCTTACATATTCTAATGTCAACGAAATGTGCCATTTGGTAACACTATCTGTCTATATTTACTTTATACGTCTGCGGGTTGTTACCTACATAATTATCCTACTGAGTTGCCGCTTCAGCCACCGTGCCGTCCGCGCAGGGTGCGATAAAATATAAACGCACTCGCTATAACGGGTTGGAGAAGTGTCCGGCGCGATGCGCCAGGCGGTGCGCGCGCGCAAATTCGCGCCGCCCGACCTGCTGGTCCGGGAAGGGGAGCGCCAGCAGCGTGTACCACCGCGAGGGCAGCTCCGTCGCCGCCGCGCGCTTGTCCCCGGCGCTACCGTGCACACTGCCTTTACTATCAACCCCGATTCAATTTTTTTATGGATATAAGATAGCATACGAGCTTGCAGAGTGCTGCATGATGACTGACTACTGATTTTGAACAGGACAGCAATACTCGGATGATTATTCCAGTTAACTGATAGTTAATAAGAAAATTAGTTGGGGACTGGAGACTGTTATTGATAGTTAATCCTGTTAGTCGGCCAGTTAGTAATTGTTAGTAAGTCTCGTTCCAAATCAGTCACAGATGCGTTGTTACCCTTGAGGACTAAGATGGTTGCCTCGAGAGAAGTAAGTGTAAATGGTGTAAAGTACTAATATACGAGTACTTAATCACACAGCTCAATTACTTGGCTTGCTCATCACATTACTGACTTAGTCTAGTCTTGATCTTTTTTTAATGGATTTAAAATAGCAAACGAGTTTGCAGCACCACCCATCCGCTCCCGCCCATAACACCTGTGACTGAACAAGGCTCGAGTAAGGACTAGGATATTTTTTAGTCCAGTTAGCAGAGATAGTTATTAAAAAAATTAAATTGTGTGGTTTTATGAAACCACGGTAAAAGTGAAACTTTTTTCACATATTATAGACATAGTCAGAGTCAGTCAGTGTCAGTCAGAGTCAGTCAGTCAGTCAGTGTCAGTCAGTCAGTCAATCATTCATAACAAATGATCTAATACTACATTTTAATTAACAACATTATTGCTACATGCGTAACGCGACATGCGACAGACAAGCCAATATTTTCAGAACGATGTAATAAAAGTTTCACTTTAAAAACTAGTTGTTCAGTTCGTTAGTAGGTACGAGGACTGGTATTGGTACTGTTAGTGATAGTGTTAATCCTGTTAGCTTGTGTTAGTAATAGTCCAAATAGTAATTGTTAGTAAAAGTCTCGTTCTGTCAGTCACAGGTGCGCTGCTACCCTTGAGGACTAAGATGGTCGCCTTTAAAAAAGTGTAACCGGAAACCACACCATTCTAACTGGACTACGATTGCTTCAAAACAATGATTACTCGGTAGAAATAGTACATGGTACTGTGGCAGTCCGGGTGAACTCTAAATGGAACCAAACAGGCTTGATATAAAACCTATTCGGTTCCATATAGGCTCTACCTCCTAAAAAAAACAATTAATACATGGTACAGTACAGTAACACATAATATAGAGAAGTCATAACAATATAGAGCCATTCAGTTCATTTATATAAGTCCATGGTCATCGCACGTGAGTGTCTTAATATTCCAATTTCGTGTTCACTCAGTCGATATGACAATACAGATAATTGATCTCTTTCATGTTTTCATAAGTCCTTAGTATGACAACACCGACCACGGTCTTGCTTGATATTATAAATTCTTTAGGTCAAACGGTTTATGTGTACGCGCATGTAGGTACTCAAGTTAATTAGAAAATATAATTAATAATTTGGTGTGGTTACCATCACAGGTTTGTAACTCGTAATGTTTTAATTCACTTGGGGCTTTGAAATTTTCCTCGGAGTTGAATTGTACCTAGTGAGTCGTATACTTTATAACGCGTACCTACCTACCGAACTATAATAATATCTATTATTAAGGTGGAAGCAGCACTTTGGCCGAATGGCAGTAATTAAATAGTTAACTTCTTACCATACGTTGATATCTGGAGGATCGAGGACTCACGGATGGATGGATGGATAGAGTATTAGCATCAAAATTTTGTCGGTGCAATCCGAGCTATTTGTCCCTACTACCAAAAAATAACTAAACGATTTGTGAGTGTCTATATTCATAGTTGAAATTACCGGCTTATTCACTTGTGATTTGATTTATGTCGGAAATAGGCCGACTAGTTTGGGTCAATTACGATGACCATATACAGGAGTAAACGCGCTCGCGGCGGGTACGACGTACGCCTGCTGCAACCCATAGACGTCGTATTGCTGGACATGGTTCTCCCCCACAAACAAATCGGGAGGCCTAGAGCATACACCACCACGATGCTCCAATGCGGACCAACCCAGTGTCGATTGTTCACAAGCAACCCAAGAAGACCTTCTTCAAAAAGTCTGACTGGGTATTGTTTTCACCATTACAAACAAGCAGGACTGATGGCTTAAGTGCCCTCCGAAGCACGGTAGCACCCATGAAATTTTGCCACTAGCGGTCACCCGTCCACATACTGACCGCGGCCGTCGTCGCTGTCGATCACATTCGATTCACATCGACGCGAGACATTGGGCTAAAGACGCTACGGCGTACACTGCGGCCTATTTCCGACTTAAATAACACGTGAGTTAGCCGGTAATTATTTTTTAATTACCAACGTTTAGTTATTTATAGTTGAATAAATAACTAAACGTTGGTAATTAAAAATTAATATAATTAAACGATTGTAATTTTATTAATTAAACTACACTACATTATTAATTACTATCTATACATGCCTTCAGTTATATTGATAACTGAAATTCACTATCTTTAAAATTCTGAAATGAGTTTGAATAAAGACGAATAAATGCTATATGTAGTTGAAATAGGTTTATTATTTTTTTACGAATAAGGTCCTTATAGATTATATAATAAAATACTTGAACTTGGTGCAAATTGGTGGTGCGGTAGTGGCCGAACCAAGGTTTAAAATAATCTCTAAAAGCTTTGTTCTAAAATTATCTACCGGGCTCCAAGTATACATGCACATCAAATCACGAGAATGCTTCATACATTTCGTAAATTAGTAACGTCCCACTCGATCGATACGAATTGTGAATCGATCGATATCGATGGAGGATAAAACACAAGTGCTAGGATAAAACACAGGTGTCCGACTGATAGAGGGTACCAACGACTCACGAGCATCGCCCTCATCGATCGATAAATATGTTGGACATGGCGATGACGATGCCGATCAATGCCAATCGAATAGGTAGAGAGGTACTTAAGGATCAAATTCAAATTCAAATGTTTTATTGTCATTAAAAGATATACAAGGGAAATACAACAAAAAAGAAAATTAGAACAAAATAACAACAGGAGCTGTCTCAGCTGTTGCTACTGCGGGGCCAGAGACCCGTGTAGCGCTGGTTTTCAGACAGCCCCTATACCCTGAGGTGAAAGGCGGGTATGTGTCCGATGTTCCCCCATGCCATCAATAATGATTACTTTAAAATAAATAGTAAAGACTACTACTAATCGAGTAGTCTCTGTCAGTGTGTCGTACAATTCAGCGGCATTTACATACGCGCATTACAACACCAATTTTGCCTATCAGAACAATCTTTTATCAAAGTATTCCTTAAAGAAAATCTGTTTTATCTAATCAAAGGCCTATAAGCCAAGGTTCGCGACTGCATAATTAGTGTAGAAGCTTACCTCTTAACGAGGATGACGATGGTGGTAATGATGGCGACGAGCACGACGAGCGCGGCAAAGGCGCCAAGCGCGACCACGGCGCCCATGTTGAGCCGCGCGCCGGTGACCGCCACGCCGCGCGACCCGTCCACCGGCTGCGGCACGTTCACGCCGGGCGTCTGCTCCGCGCGGATGTTGTTGCCGCTCACGATTATCTGCAACCAACGTGTACACAGACCGGCATCAAAGTCTAGCTTTGACCTTGAATGCGAAGAAGCGCAAAATTTAAGATTTCGTCTAGAGCGGGCCGAGCGGGTATTAGGCAATGTAAAAATTAAATTGTTATTAAATAATATTAATTTAGATTACACCTAGTTGCCATCCCCCTCAAAGACAATACAAAAAAAACCTAATAACCTTAACCTCCTTCCTGGACATTGCGTTTATAACGGAGGAAGCACACACTTGTAGAAGTTCGGTAACTATGACAAAATTATGAATTTCTAATAAATAAAAAAACTAGAAAAACACGCTTTTATAACTTTTATAAATGCACGTAAAAACCAAAAAAGGCACCTATGTCAATATTTACACTATTAAATATTTACACTAGGTATTTTATATTTACACTATTTACACTCAACATTTACAAGTAAATATAAAATAGGTTTGTCCTAAAAAAATAACCTTGAAACCTGATCGTGTTCAAAGTCCATCGCATGACCTTTCTCACAACCTTTTTCAACACTGCAAACACGACTATGATACGATATTCCATCATGGAATGCCAGTACCTATCTTCCGGCTTCATCATCACACCTTGAAACCGCATCGTGGTCAAAGTTCATTACAAGACTTTACTAAGAAATCCAAAAACAGCTATGATACGATATTCCATCATGGAATGCCAGTGCCTATCTTCCGGCTTCATCATCAGACCTTGAAACCTAATCGTGGTCAAAGTTCATTACAAGACCTTTCTAAGAAACGATATGTATTGTATTTTGAGAAAGCAAGCAGAACCGGCGGACCCCGATAAGTGTACAACATTGCTCTGAACCGACTAGTTATCATTATTAACCACTGTATTTCGTAGTACTCGTATAATTGGTACTAACGAAATTTAAAAATGGCAAATCTATTACCCACTATTCTTTCGCCAATTTTCTTCTCACGCTAATTACCTACACTCTAGTAACTCGCCAAATACTTTTACGCTTTATTCGGGTGTGTTCTGAGTACACATATAATCCATTCATCACCCTTTTTAGGTCCACTGCTGGATATAGACCTCCCTTAACGGACGCCATGTCTCCCTATACCTGCCATCTGAATCCAGCGGTTTCACTCTATATTCTTCTGGTCACCTCGTGATAGCGGCCAATGCTTGGTTTTTCGAGTCGTAAGTAGTCTTCACTGTTATCAAAGGGAAGACTGCTAATCCGCACTTATCTAGCGTCCTCCACGCTTGCTAAGGCCTAACCTCTCTCATTCCGAAAAGTCACCCGTGGCCAATAGTGGAAGCGGGATAGTGAAAGAATTGTCGAAGATCACCAATCTTAGTTCGAGAACTTTTTTCTTACCCATCGGTTATCAATTCGTCGAGCGACGTGGCCTGCCCCTTGCCGCTTCAGTTCGAATATACCCGAACAAGCTGTTTATAATACTCGTTATCTTGTTTATATACCTATCCTATACTCGGTAAGTATATAAACGGAACGTAAGATTTTCTGCAAAGGCATACTGACCCTGTCGGCTCTGTCAGCAACTTCCGACTTCCTCGGAGGTGGTCTTTCGTAGGCTCTCGTCGTGGGTCTCTCTGTAGTTGTCGGCCTCGGGCGCGGTCGTCGGGTAGTTTCATGGTCGACGAAGGGAGTGGGGGGTGAGGGGCGCGGGCGCAGCCGCGTGGTCAGAACTACGCGCGGGGTGGTGGGGGGCGTTGTGGTCTCGGTCGTGCTTGTAGTTGTAACCGTCGTTGAACGTTCCTCCGCTGCAACGAATAAGTTTTAATGTGTGTAATATTTCGGTTGAAAAACTGTGGCTTCCGATAAAATTTCTCTAGTGGGGTAACTCTTCAAGAGTAGCCTAGTAGTAGTAGCCTATTTAGCGTAGCATTTGGCCTGCCGCCCATGATAAATATAATATAAAAATTAATATAAAAATTTAGTGAAATTTTTGAATTTTGAATAATACTTGGAACTAAGATAATGGGTGTTTAATTGTTTTTGTGTGTGTGTTGGCCACTCGCAAAACAGTTGTCCTAGTTGAGTATGAGTAATGCGGAGTTGAAAATTTGTGAGTGAGCATACATACATAACAACGAAATACTCACGCAGACATCGAGGTCCGGTCTTGTCCCATACTCCTGTTTCAAGGCACAGTAAGCTGCTATTTCCGTGCAATTTATATCCCTTCGCGCACGTGTACTCTGCTACAGCTCCGAATACTGAAGCATTGTTGGTTACAGTCACTCTTCCGTTTGTAAGCTGAGGTGGGTCTTCACATTGCACCACTGTCAAAACAAAAATAAATTAAATAACTTAAAATACTATTCCAATAAAAACACTTCCACGTAAAGTATTTCTAAAAATAATTCTACTGCTTGCGTAGTAAAAAAAGTGTGTGCTTTAAAGTGTGCTTTGTGTAAAACCTTAACGCGTGATTGAAGTAAAACTTATCAGGTACCTACTTGATTTTTATAAGTTACTAGTGGACGCCCGCAGCTTCGCTCGCGTTACACATTCACTAACTTCAAAAACGGCAAAGCTTCATACTAACTTTGCACCCCCGTTTTACCCCCTTAGGGGATGAATTTTCAAATTTTTCTCGCCGTAAAAACCATCCTTGAACTTCAACGAACATATAAAAAAAAGAATTGTCCAAATCGGTCCAGGCGTTGTTGAGTTATGCGCTTACCAACACATTTTGCGATTCATTTTTATTATATAGATGGACGCCCGCAGCTTCGCCCGCGTTACACATTCACTAACTTAAAAAACGGAAAAGCTTCATACTAACTTTGCACCCCCGTTTTACCCCCTTAGGGGATGAATTTTCAATTTTTTCTCGCCGTAAAAACCATCCTTGAACTTCAACGAACATTTAAAAAAAAGAATTGGCCAAATTGGTCCAGGCGTTGTTGAGTTATGCGCTTACCAACACATTTTGCGATTCATTTTTATTATATAGACTATACATAGTTTAGACCCTGCGTTGATATGTCAGTCAGTCAGTCAGTCAAATAGTCTATACACTACACGGTCAGCTGAAAAAGGTTTAAGAAATAATGGTTTAGTTTATTCCTTCAAAATTCTATAAACTTAACTTTTCAAACATGTCGTGGACGGGAGATGCATCACGAATTAAGAATTCACAAAGTGGAAACTCAACGTGAGGATTACTCTATGGAATCTTGCGTTCCACATTCAAATGTGGCAAGGCAAGGAAAACGGCGGTCCCGGGAGTCAGTACTGACCGACCACCAACGCGCGTTAAGGAACTTCGTTCCAAAAGTAAAAAGTACTCGTTTGATTAAAATAAATTAATAGTTAAATAAGAAAATAAACGGAACATCCGTCCAATAAGGAATTTCGTTCCAAAAGTAAAAAGTACTCGTTTGATTAAAATAAATTAATAGTTTAATAAGCGTCAGAAAATAAGCGTAAAAATAAACGTCAGAACTTCCGTCAGAATCAAATATCTGAGTTACTCCCTAGTCGCGCATAAATAAGTTTTACTTCAAAAAAATTTCAAATACAATAGAGACCTAAGCTCCAACTCTACAAACTCTATCTTAGTCAAAAGCTTGTTCGTTTCGTTAGTCACGTAGATTTTTGAGCAAGGACGGAAATTATTCACAGGTCGTTAATTTTGTGCAAATAATTCCTGGAGTAACAAAATAACCACGTAATTCAAATGCCTTTCTAAAAATAGGTACATACTTACTTCGAATCAAAGTAGGTATTGCTTGTGTAGAAATAACATACCGATAAATTAATTTATTTTAATAATTCGGTATTATAACTCGATAATATATAACGACACACAAATGCCAGTGGAAGATAGTATAGGCTCGAAGAAAGTTTTTAAATATAAGAAAAGTAAAAAGTCTGCTGAAGTTAAGCTTGAATACAGTTTATTTATTTGTTATGTGGTTACCGTGGCACTCCGGTGGGGGTCCGTTCCAGCTCTCGTCGAGGTCGCACACGAGCCGCGAGCGGCCCGCCATCTCGTAGCCTGGCTCACACGCGTACTGCACGTGCGACATGAACGACACGGAGCCGTTGATCAGCTCGTACCCTCCGTGCGCTATCGCCGCCGGGTACCCGCAGTCAATTTCTGTAGTGCATAAGTATTATTAATTTCACCTCCAAATACTAACTTTATCGTATACAGATACCTCTAAAGAATATTTATCCTGTGGATACCGCTTTTTGATTCTTGCCTAGGTGGCGCGACGATCGTACATGGCGACGGGGAGCAAGTGGATGAGAAAGATCAAGCTCAGTGGCGCGCTTTGGAGAGGCCAAAATGCTATAGAATTGCAGAAGTTTCATACATAAGTAACTTTAAACCCCTGTTCACCGCTTTAGATGTAAATTCTAAAAAAATCGTCCTATTCGTCTTCTTCCTAAAAACTACCGATTTAACAAATATCAGCTTCATCTTACAAATGGTCTTTGAGACTTTTTTTTGTCTAATCAGGGGGCCTAGACAAGGGCGTTTTGCCACTTGTCTAGGCCCCCAGATATTGTTTTTTTTTTTCGCTAATCAGACAATGTTTTCTTGCAATGCTTACTGCATTGCCTGAATCATACCTAATATTAGAAGCCCGGACTTACACATCAGTAGGTTAAATTCATAACCAAAGAAGCACTTACGTTTACACACTGGAGGGAATTCATCATAGAATCCCGTGTCCAGACATGTTCTGACAGTTGGTCCCACTAGCAGGAATCCCTCGTCGCAGGAATATTCCACTATAGATCCAACTTCGAAACTATCCGCTTTCATGATAGAATTCGGCGGCTGCTCTGGTGCTCCACAGGCCTCCGGTTCTGTGAAGTAAATTGTGACACTTTTATGGTAAGGTTGGGATAGGTACTGGAATACATATTTTTTCGTACTTCAGAAAAACGGAACATTCGCTATAGGCAATAAAACAATCGCTAATTATGTCACAAAGGCTAATCATATCAATACATCACAAAGGTACATCATAGGCATTAGCAATCGCAAGGCGTGCTCTCGCGTTTTGTAAAGAAAAGTAGAACTTACGATGTTGACAGATATAGTTCAGGCTGGCCTGGCAGTCGGTGTCGGCCCACAGCCAGCCCTTGCTGCCGTCGAACCGCGCGCACGACTCGTTCCCGCCCGGCGCGTTCCAAAACGACACGGTCACGTCATTGCCGTTCACCCACTTCCAGTTTTTGCTATCCTGCGGATCGCGCACCGCTCCCATCCAATACTGGCTGCTGCTGTCGCTTCTGCCGAACACATCGTTGCGTAAGTCTGAATAGTAAGTACCTACACCTTTACAACATAAGCACATTATATATTGGTTCTTGCCCTACAAGTAATCACATTTTCGGTCTCATTGCTGACGGCGAACTTTTAGTAGGTATTGTAAAATGTAGAGCTTTGGTGTATTGACTTCCTGGGTTAATAAACCGTAAACATGGCCGCATAAAAAGTAAACATAGCCAAACATACCTAATTAAATTCAAAACGGCTATGTTTACTTACTTAATTAAAAACAAACTTTAACTGAAACATAATTGTCCGTCGCGTCATGTTTTAATTCGTATTTCAGGTTTCCGCTGAAGATTGTGAACGATTATGAAGTAAAAGCCAATACAAAGCTACGTTGACTACACTTAAATCGGTTTTCGTGAAACTATACGGACAATCTAACCAATTTACACTAACGGGCGCATACCATAAAAGTGTATCGTCAACCAAACGGTATTTGTATAACTGTGGGACGATAATATCTAAGTATACAATCTATAAGTACAATTTAAAAACTCAACAGATAGAAGTGCGTTCTTTTCTTTTGTTTTTCGTGGTGTTTTACGTAAATAATCCACTTTATTTATTTTTCTTAACATATTACCAAACCTTTTCCAAATAGTTATTTCAACTATTCCGTATTCCGTTTCAATCATTTCAAAAATATATCTAGTGGGCCTGAAAAATATCTTAGATTATGTCACATTCGCGATATTAACTTATCCTTGATAATTTTCTCAAGACAACAATAGTTAAGTAAGGGACAATTATCAATACCAATGTGCAGGCAGCACTGTAGGTAATTGTCATTCAATCATAAGAATGAAAGTATTTTATTGTCATGAGATAATCGAGTCTTCTACAAAATTGTGGCAAGTACGATTATAAAAAAACAGGCAACGAGAGTTTATTGAACATTAATGGTATAGCATTGGAGCAGCATGGTGGAGTATGCTCTAGACCCCCCGAAGCTGCGTCTGTGGGGGAGACCCGTGCCCAGCAGTGGGACGTCTATGGGTCGCAGGATTGTTAATTGGATCCTATTAAAACATATTATACGGATGATTCATCAAGCCGTGATGATATCTCGAGAATGGATTGACCCATTCTTATGAATGTTTGATCTGTTGGATTTATTTACGCTCGAAATTGACAACATTAATTTGACTTTACTATTAACTACTTACTATTAACAACTATCCCGGATATGTGTTCCCTAGTTTTCCAAAAAATTTATTTTTTTTATGTAAAATCTACTGACACTATCTACTGACTTTTTTACTACCCTCAGAATACAGCGACTACCCTAATCTCACCTTTTTGCAATCCAGCACGTTTTACTTAACGATTTAACTCTGTTTATTTTTATTTAAGTAACTAAGCTATTCTTCAATATTCCTGATAAAATACGCATTTAATACATGCTCATATCTGAATTAACAGAATATTCATACGTTATAGGTACCGTTGTGAAAACGTCTGCGTTCAATCCCAGTAATGGAGCTATAATAATGGAATACTCCAATGGACGTCGTGTGCGCGACACGACAAAATCATCTAGAATCACGCCTTCATCTGCGCGTAGCGGATCAGTAATAGTCCATTGCACTAAAATATAGAGACATTCAAGAACTGGATTGTTTACACCGCTACTTGACTACTTGTCTGTCACTTTTTTAACTATTAAATTTAATGTTATTGTTTAGAAAAAAGTCAATGTAGATAACGTACGAGTAGATACCATGACTGCTTTATGAAGAAAAGTCAATTTGTTGATAAATTAGTTGTACTTAATAGTTGAATCTAATGTTCATGAAATATCATAAGGTTAATTATATGGATAATTAGTAAAATGCAAAGATGTTTGTACATCTATTTAAAAGTTCACGTAAGTTCAGATTTTTTGAAAAGTTCATCTACAATGGCTTTCGAATTCAATAAAAATCGCATTTGCTTCATTCATATTCCGCTTATACGTACTTTAAATTACATATTATTATTATGTATCTTTTTTAATAATACAATCTTAATTATTATTGATTAATTATCTCATTTAATTAAATTTAATTTCTTAACATTAACAGTTGATGTACAGAACGTGTATAATACAGAGCATCAGCTATAGCAGTAATAATGCAACAATTTAAAAAAACTAACTATTTTGCTTGAATTTGTAACTCCTGTCATCAATCATTGTCGCTCCATTATGCAAACATGAGACAATTCGCCATGTTGGCGCGCTTAATATTAAGCCTTCCTCATATGCTTTCATCAATTTCGCATCAGAAGACTAGAGCCCTAGGTAATATGTGATTGTGTAGTTTCGTTTTCACAACTTAAAATAACCTTCTTATTATTGGTAACAAATATGAATCAAGCAACAATCATTTGACTGATTCTTACGTTATTTTATATTATATTTCGAAGAACTAAGAATATTAAAAGATGAAAGCCAAACACTACCTGATGATTTAAAATATAACATAACAATGGATCATTGTGTTGTTCAACCAGATTTCAGTTTATAATTAGGTATAATTTTATATGCCATGGAAGTACACACAATTAAACTGTACTACCACCTACTACTGATTTGATCTTTGTCCTCAAGGGTAGCAACACATCTGTGCTTGACTTGGTTCATAATTATATTGCACACAACACAGATAAATAAAATCTACTATAAATCGCGCGCGCCATAGTGTTTGATATCACGCATAGCTATGAATGCAGTTCCACGCCAGCGGGAGTTAGCAATATGCACGTACCGGTGTCTGCGCCACAGTTCCCAGCTGATGAAGCCTTGCAGCGCCGAGTTGCTCTCGTCCACAAGAGTTCCTTTTCGCGAGCGGCAGAAGCCCAGCGATTCTCTAAAGTTGGCGGGCTGTCGATCGTAGAATATGTAGCACTTTCCATTGTAGGTAGCCGTGCTGCCCGGAGGTTGGTCTCGGAACTGCGGGCACCTCTCGATCGGTAGCGCCTGGTCCGTGTACACGAACGCTTCACAAATTGACAGTTGACTCGGGCTTGAGGCCTCTATGTGCACACTGACGAACGCACCCGGCATGGGAGGGTTGCAAGGCAGGAACAGGGGCCGGCCCTGTTTGAGGTCTCCAGTGAAGCGGTTGCAGATTGGATTCGTGCCCAGGTCAGGTCGATTGTTGCCCACTCTGACTACGACTACCGCTTGCTCGTTCTCCCCTGAAACAGTTTTCATTATTTAAACTTAACTGTAAATACGAATGAATTGGTATATTGGTATAGATTTATAAGAAATACAGGGAACTTAGTTGATCACATACAAAAATTACACCCGCATCATATTACGAAATTAAAAATTAATCATCCAATGCTCACAAATGTATTCACGGCGAGTTGCTATTTTTTTTCCTTTATAATCAAGATAGATGCTTAAAAACAATTGTTCCATAAGCGCAACAAAGACATAATATGAATCTGCACACAATCATTTTGAATGCAGGTTTCATTTTACTTTAGTACAATAAGCTTGCTGTATTCATAAGTGTCATATAAATATGTTGTAAGTAGACTTTGTGACAGATTCAGTACCATATTATTTCAAGTGAAATTCTTAACAATGAAAAGTAAGCTTCTAATGCCGAGACGTCATTGACTCGACTGGTACTTTCATTACGTCCTGTCTGAGGTTTACCGTCTTGGAAACTTTCACTTGTAGGTAGTCATTTGGAATCACTGAAGCTTATCCACAAAACGTTATAAGTTAACATTATTCAGATAATATAGTTCCATTATTCTCCTTTCCATCGCTCACTTACTTGATTTATTATTTTAACTGATTTAGTTGGTCACAATTGCCATCATCGCCATGTTTCATATATGTACTTGTTAATATATTATGTGAAACAGTTCGACTGTCTTGTAAAAGTGATTTTTTTAAGCAGTAAAAACAATAAACAGGTTTGCTTGCAAACAGGCGGCGTTGCAATGCTAATTAGTAAATTAACACCTGAGGAGTGAGTGGCGGCTTCGGTGCACATATGGGTTGAGAGGCCAATCTCATGTTGGGCATCGTGAACAACAAAGCAGGCGAACAAATCAAGAGAATGAGAAAAAGACTCGATGAGATGTGCCGCCATTTATATTACCTACTCAAAAGCTAATTTTTAAACTGGAGATATATCTATAACACGAGATGTAGTATACGATTTTTTCACCAGTTATATTGTACGTTCCATGTATTCGTAAAATGGTGTGACACAGCGATTGTAACAACGGATGTAATACCGAACTCTCTGTTACTGGGCATTAAATTACAAGTTACAAAAACTAAATAACACTTTGACGACCCGAGTATTGGACCCAAAACCTGAAAATCAGCAGTCGCACTTGCGTTTTAAGTAAGTAGATCAACAAGACAGTCAACTTAACACGACTTACGCGCACGTCTACTCTTATCAACAACTTGATTGAAATATCTGTAACAATTAATCTTTTGCGAACAAATTAAATGATGAACATCAAAGTCCAAATGGGCACGGAAATGTCCGATATTTGGAAAGATTTACACATGATTACTTATGCGTTTAAATTGGTACAAGATTAAAGAGAGATCATGTAATACGTTTTCTATTTACCTGAACTAAATAGACACTAAAATCTCAGTTTCAAATATATATCAGCTTCTGTGATATTTTATCTATATCTTATTTTGTTAGACATAGTCACGTTTTAACTCCTGTTGCTTGATATTTTCACCTTATAATGATTTGTGTAACGTGATAATAATAAAATAAACTCACCACAACAAGATATCCCAAAGTCTAGTCGGACTAACTGCACCATGTACGGCTCTAATAAGTTGACGTACCACCAAGGCACTCTTTCGGGCTTAGTCAGCGTACATGTTTCGGGACTAAATACTGCAGAAGTGCTGCCGTCTAGGGCTTTCTGGGGAATGCCTCCATCCTCTGTCGAGACTTGCATAGGTGCTTTGCCAGCGGCGACATTCAACACTGCAAAATTAATATTGATATTTGCAATTTATAAAAATAAATGAAACACATAAATAAAACTAAATTATGAAATGCCAAAAATATGCCTTCTTCTTCTAAGTCGATACGTTCTTGGCGGAACGGTCGTGGTCATCATGTGTAGTTGGCACGCTTCAAAATATGCCTACCCCTTTTGAATATGTTTAAAAAATATATTTTCACAGTAATTTTCTTAAATGCTACCTAATTTTTTTTAGTAGGTACCGTAGTATCTTCGCAGTTACGTACATCTGTATGCGGAGCGACTTCTTTATACTATGTCTGTATTGTTGGTTTAATTATCTCACCCTCTTGAGTGAAGCGAAAATTCCTTTTTAGGATAGTCATCATCATCACATCCCTTTCTTTGTCCCACTGTTGGGCACAGGTCTTCTCTCAGAATGGGAGGGATTAGTCCACCACGCTGGCCAAGTGCGGATTTGCAGACTTCTTTTTAGGATAGTCACTTGGAAGGAATTGTTTGAAATTTAAAACGGGTAAATTGAAATCAAAATTAATTTGCTGAATACTACTCTCGCAGCAACTCTAGCAGCAACACGTAGGTACCTAAATCAATTATGGACATATTCAATCTTCAATCGTATTTTACATATATGTACTTAAATAATTGCAATGACAGCGCCCATAAAGTCATTTGAATGTAAGCGTGTGAGCGCGTCATGTGGTGAGTGAAATAAATAATCGTAATCGTGCCAGGTGTCGCCTTGTTTCCGCTCCAGATGCGGCGCGGTGCGCATCTCGCGACAACCTGATATGGCTCGTTCGCATTATACCATACGATATCGCTATTTACTACCGGCGGAAGAGTTTAATTTGAAGAGTTAAATTATTAGTAGTATACTACTTATTTATTTAATGATTGGGGATAGATGGTACAAGTTGATGCCTTCATGACCGTTTTGATTTTATTTTATTATAATACATGACAGTAGATAACAGTATGACTGTATTTCTCCGCAGGGACAGGTAGAGGTATGTTTTCACCAGTTTTGTTTAAGATCCATATAAAAGTTAACCCATTTCATCCAGATTCCAAGATGCTACCGGCCAATTCAAGTTAGTAGAAATAGTTGTTGTCCGACTCGGGGATCGAACCAATCTCTATTCTATCACCATTTCTATCAACTTTAATGGGTAAAGTTTTCCGGTTATTTTCATGAGAAGAACAGGAACTATATAACGAACTTTTATAATGTCTAATTCCAAGCAAACGAAGCTGATGGCGTAGACTAGTCTGTATATGAACTCACAATCACTGGCCCGTTGACTTAATCGGTAGTAACCCTGCCTGTTGCGCCAGGGGTCTTGGGTTCGAATCCCACTCACGACAAATATTCGTGTGACGAACAATTTTATTTGTTCTGTGTTTGGATGTTAATATTATTTATCTATGTATGTATGTATTTAAAAATTCTATGTATGTCAGTGTCTGACACCCATAGTACAGGCTCGCTCCTAGTTTGGGCCTCAGATGGCCATAAATAACTGTTTTTTATATCCAAATCAATTAGGCCAATTCGTTTTCATGTGCCTGCAATGGATTAATTAACAAATTAGATTTTAAATAATAAGGTTTATCGTTATTTGAAATCAAATTAAACAATGTTTTTGCTTAAATTTGCTCGCTGGTGATATCATCTATCGTCAACGATATCGTGTGTGAAAACGATGTAGTGGTCACAGTGCCTCGGCGGTCGCGGTCTCGGCCGCGGCGCGCGGTAATCGACCCGATAAACGCGGCTCGTTGCGATTCCTAGGTATTTAATTAGCCAGCCTTAAAATACGATGTATTTGTTACGCGAAATTAATGCGTAAAGACAAACGATATATACGATTGTATTACATACTACTATAAATAAACAACTTGTGGCCAGTGAGTTATACTTTTAAAAGTAAGCAAATATTATTATTATTTATTATTAATTTAATCTGTAAAATAAATTATTATTTAATCTGGGCAATAACTATACGCTTGAAAACCATTACTGCATTTTCCTTATTGAAATAATAACTAACCAAAATAATTTGTTAATTAATACGTCATACAGTCGTCAGTGAAACTGGGAGCTTTTTAAGCTGGGGCCAGTGCCGTTACTCCACTGACCGTGACATCTGAATTTGCATGCTATTATTGACATATTAACGGAAGTATCACTAGCGCTCGCCTCACGCCCTAGCACCGTTATGAATGTGACGGATTTTATAAATCGATGATTTTTGCTTAGCACGTTCCTCTGGCTTAAACTATCATAGAAAAGACATCAACGCGTTTACATGACAAACGTCTTGATTGGTCATATTCCCATAAAATAATTGAATTTTTAGTTATTATCTAAACATTTAGCACATAAATTATAATTTAAACCAATTCTATAATAACTAGCCAATTGCTTTCTTTTAAAATAACTAGCCAATTGCAAGTTGGTGAAGTTACTTGTTAACGTTAAAGATATTTTCATTTTAGAGAAAAATTTGAGCACGGACCAATTTACTTTAGATTTGTCACTATCATTATCGTTATTACCAACATAATGAATGTGATGTCAAATACCAAATAAACTGTGGCAGTAGGGCAAACATAAAAGCTGCCGAATGCGATTGAGATGGAAAGTAAGTGCTCCGGAGCGGAACTGGGCGGAAAAGTTTGCGAACAAAAGTGCCTCATAGAAATCACATACAACAACAAAAACATTAAGTAGATATGCCACGTAGCCATCCACCAACCTGCAGTGGTTGGTTCTGGTCTTCTTCATTCTATTGTCAAAGGTGTGTGAAGTCAGCTAATCGGCACTAGGCCAGCTCATACGCACGCTTATGGAAAACAAAACGATAAGGCTTAAGTCATTGACGTGAACCGTTTGTATCAATCCGGTCGCCTCACGCCCTCACGTGCGGCAGGGTTGCCACGTTTTAAGTAATCATCGTTCTACTTACAATCCAATTAATGAATCGAAGATTTCAGGAATTCTGAATAACTGAAAATTATTCAGTTGCCTGAATGAATACATATTATAACTAAGTACCTAATATATAGAAATAAAAAGGTCTTAACATTATCAAACCAATCAAAGGTCAATTTTAACTCTAAATGTTTTTTTTTATGGATACAAGATAGCAAACGAGCTTGCAGCACCACCCACCCGGTGCCGCCCATGACAACTTCTTTTTATAATTAAATTGTAATTTTAATAAATACATAATACAAACTCTAATGAACAAAAATTAATAAGATATTGAGAAAGAGATATTAAAAAGATATTGATTAAAACTTATCAACATTATAATCTCGTCAAAACTACTGTGACAGCCCTGCGCCTAACGGCCTCTCGTAAGTGTGCCAGCGACAGCACTTGCCGGCGGGTACCGGTGGAGCGGCGCCCTCGCGGTGTCATCGACACTTGATATCATGCGGCTCAGATTCCAAACATTGGTTGACAATCGCCTAGCACAAAGCTACCTTTATCGCCATCGGCAAAATCTGGCATTTATTATTTAGTTATTATTTTATTCATCATCATCCTCACAACCCTCTCTTTGTTCCACTGTTGGGCACGGGTCTCTTTTCTTACTATTTCATTTGTAATATTCCGATCAGTCTTTGAGAGGAGAACACGACTCGGAAAACGGAGTAATGACCGCCCTCCAACCAAGTAGACCTGAAGAACACAGCCGTGAAGCGTTGCTCTATGCTCTTTTATCTTATTAGAAGGACGACGAAGTGGCGTCGATCGAGGGAGGCCTATGTCCAGCAGTGAACACGAAAATGCTGATGTATGGATGGAAGTCAGGGTTATTGAAGTATGTAATTCAAATTAAATACTATATATTAAATAACATTTACTATGCTTATTGCTATTTATAATTATAAATTAATTATTAAGGCAGACCCTATTTATTTATTTTCTTTAATAAAAATCATCAAAATTAAAAAAATTGACCCTTTAATGTGACAACAAATTACATAACATTGTTTCATTAATTTTCTGTAATGTTATTTCTGATTGTCCCGGTACAAAGGTGTCATTCCAAGAATACATGTATGGTTATAACGTAAGAGCGAATTTTAGAGAGATATATACTTATTATGTGAATATATAGCCTACTGGCAACCACAACATCATTGGATTTGTGATAAAACTAATTAAACATTAATTAAATCTAAAACGCACGGTTCTTACAATCATGGCTATATTTTTATCCGAGTGTTACACTGTTACACTTAAAAAAAATTAAGGACTATTAGTCCATTAGTACTATAATCTATTTATATTTCTTAATATCAGAACATTTAACATGACTGGCTTTAAAATTAAAAACGATACCGTGATATTAAAAATGTTACGGCTCTAGGAAAAGTTAACGCAAATACTATATTCGTTCCACAATAAAATTATTTGACACACCCTATTTTGGAAGCCTTCTGTAATATTATAGTACGCTGTGTTTATTCATTGTTATTACGAGAAGCATCATAACGTCTGGCGCGCGTCGCGGCGTCCGCACGAAAACGTCGCATCTGCTGACCCACTTTTACTTTCTTACTCGAGAAATCACTTCACATGAGCCGTGAATGGAGTCGAAAAAGCGGAAGACTCATTGTAGATCACTCCCACGGCTCTCTCCGTGCGGAAAGTTGTGCATAGACTTATGCCCTTTGTTGCTATTGCGTAGTTTTCTATTAAATCTGACGCGTACGCCACAATCGCAGGTGATTCAATATTTGTATGATGCAGTAATGACCCTTGTTTGGATTACAGTAATGATGATTCTCACTAGGTTATGAAAATTGATTTGAATATAGCTTTTTTATTTATTTACCGGTAGGCATTAGCTGATTTATTCAATACCGGGCAAACATATGAATTTGTTAAAGTATGGTTGAATCTACAGACACCCGGTTCATTGAGCTTGTGGTAGTAATTATTAATGACAATAGGATACCTGGAAGAATATTAATATTTATTTATTTATTATATAAGAGAATGTTTTTTTTTAAATTTGAAGCAAGGTTAAACAAAAACCCGTGTCTACGTGTATTCTTCACATTGTTCTTGTGTTGTGACATGAATCATGGTCCTGAGAGCTATGTGGCTATTGAACTTAACCTCTCACTCGGAGTGTTAAAATCCAATACGCGATACGCACCGATGACTTATAAAAATTATGTGCGTTTTAATAAATTAAACGTAATAGTGAAAGAGAACCTCGAGATCGTGTACGCCTGAGAGTTGTTCGTAATGTTCTCAAAATGGTGGCCAAACTAAGAGGAGCACCATACCCAACAGTGGGATAATGAAAGGGTGAAGTCATGACTTCAACAGTGCTAGAATTCGCTCACCGCCCGTAGATTGCGCCATCGCCAACGACATAACGGTACCAATTGTCGAGCGCGAGTACCGCCTGTGTTATTATTTAATTATTCAGTTATTACAATATCACGTTCTGGCAGGTGGTCGGTACAGGTGGCTTTGTTGTCGCGAACAAGTAGGGCATCAATCAAATTTATAGGATCCATAATGCCGTCTCTGACAACGGCGTCTGCATACAATGACCGTAACATTTTTATTTATTGTTATGATGTTAACGTTTTAATAGAACAGCGAGTACTTTCATTTTTTTACTACAGCTCCCAAGTAGCTCCGACCTGTTTTGTCTGACTGTTCGATTATGCCTAGCCTTACAAATCGCCATCCAGTGCATCCAGTCCTATGGCTTGTAAGAATGCTAGGACTAGTGAAAGTTTTTTTATTTATTTAGTTTCCAAACCACGTAAAATAAATAATTATTTTTTAAATATTGTTACTTCGTAAAATAAATATTGTTAAATAAAAATACGATGTAACAAGTGACTGAGTTCTTTATTGACGTGAAAATCTGTCGAAGCTGCGAAACAAAAAAATTCAAATGCCATGCAAATATATTGTATATAAAAAAAAAATATTGACCTGGTCGTATTAGGTCTGTAGGTCAGCATGACGTTACAACTTATTGGTATTGAATTCAAACATTCAAATGTTTCTACGCTTCCCAGAAGCGAGTTACAATGCACGAGTATAATCAATTAATGTAATATTAAAGTTGCAAATGTAACACTATTTACTTAGTGAGTTTAGTCACTTACTGAGAGAAAGAACCTAGGTTCTTTTTAAGTTCTTTTTAGACCACTAATCTAGATTCATGGCGAGTTCTGTAGATTTATTGATCTAACAGACTTCATTAAGGGTAAATGCTTATCCACCACTACTTGTGGTTTAACCGTCATAACACCAACATTGTACTCGACACTCGAGACTACATTCATATCTATTGAATATCAGCGACCCTCCAAGAAATGGTTTGCACAATTTTGTCTGCCACGCACGTGCAATCTGTAGAATAAGCTTCCCACTAAGGTTCTCAAGTGTTATGTGCACTTTGAAAAGTTAAATGTTACCTGTTGTAATGGTAAAGGATAACATCGCAAGGCATAATATGTTATGCCTGAAGAATCTCCTTAATGTCCTTGAAGCGATGTGAAGTCGGTTAAGTCAATCGCACTTTGGTTGGCCTACCAAACCGATCGTAGAGCTGTATCATTGTTAATTTAGCAATTAATTTATGACGGGCCCGTTCTATATGACTCTCTCTGTGGCGCCAGGGGTCGTGGTATCGAATCCCACTCTGGACAAATATTCGTGTGACGACCACTTGTATTTGTTCTGTGTCTGGATGTTAACATAATCTATTTAAGTATGTATTTAAAAATATCTATGTATGTATATCAGTCTCTGACACCCATATTACAGGCTTGCGCCTACTTTGGGGTTAGATGGCCGTGTGTGAGAATGTCCAAGATATTTATTATTATTTATTATTTATTAACTAAAGGTTTTTATGGATTCTATCAACAACCAACTGCAGCACATGACAATTGTAACAGAGCTTGAATAAGACTCATAAGTCTCATTCAATGAATGTTACGTTGCGTCAGTCACATAGTAAAGCGATAGCGGATGGTAAATAAAGAATAGAAAAATAAAATCTGCAGTCACCACAAAAGGGGATAGCGTCCGGGGTCCAGCGGCCGTCGGCGCCGCACACCCGGCGCGAGGGCCCGAGCAACTCGAAGCCGCGCTCGCAGGTGTAAGTGGCCACTGTGTCCTGGTACGGATAGCCATCGCTGAACTCCACGCTGCAGTGCGCCGGCGCGCCCGGGTACCGGCACATGGCAAACGCACCTGAAATAAATGTTACAGTTCATTTAAAAGTTCTTTGTCATCCTATATTCATCCATCCATCAGCCTTTAAAGGTCCACTGCTGAATATAGGCTTCTCCTTCTGAAAGCAGCGGTTTCCCGCCGTCTTCTTCTTCTTTGGAGACCACGACTCGGAAAAAGGAGCACAGGTCGCCGCGGTTCGGACAGACGACCATCCTATACCTATTAATACATATTTGTTGTTCTCTCTCTCTCTTAGTTCTTATTTTAGAACAGAAAAAGGATTAGGTAGACGTGATTTTTGCAACGAGTACCTAGGTGGGGAGCTTCTAAGTTAGTAGAGATGTTGGCGTCTTTTCAGATACTTTAGTTCAGGTTGAAACAGTTGCATTGGGCGTGTTCTGCCAGAGATACCGAGGGGGTTTCGGTAAATGGAAATTCGAAACAGCCTGGTGTCACTCTCATGATAGCCGGATCAGAAAGGATTCCCCACGATTAAAAGTGTAGTGTGTACACCAGAGCCAGAAAATGCGCACCCTCCTGCTGAGATCAATGAAATGGAATTCTTCAACTACCTCTCTATGTTGAAAAAAATTATATTCATATTTTTTAATTTATTAGAATAATTGAATCAATATTTATTTTCATATTTAACCAATCCGAATATAGGTACATTTAGTAGGAAAAATAGGAACCGAATAGATAGTCAGATGTGTGGTTATATCAATATTCATTTCTGTTTAGCATAATACAGTAAGATAACTTGCTTTATTCTATGCTGAAGCGATAGCCTGTGGCTTTAGATGTACTGTCATCGTCAGTGCCATATAATGTTCAGCCATATGCCATTTTTACCATAATACTTGTAAGAAATAAGTTTAACACGAGATACAATCATTATATGCAAATAATATATTATCACGGCTCAGTAGAATAAATAAACTACAATAATATAATAATCTCATATGAAAAATACTGTCAAGTGACATTTGGTCTTATGAGTTTAGAAAGCATTAAAGAGACCGCGAGACAGTTAACGGGGGACTCTCGGGCGCCAGTGCTGGCACTGCGTTTGACTTCATTAGTCATCATAGTAGCCCTGCTGACTATGCACTTACGGTCGTTGCGCGTGTTCCGCTGGGAACATTCATTCACAGGGGGCATCATCGTCACGTACTTTTTGGCAACCGTGGGGCTCGTACTGTGCGCTGGCATTCAACGTCACGGAGCGACCACGTTTCAGGTACTTTTTAGTAAAAATAGTTAAGAAAAAATTCAAATTAATTAGATAATTTTTGATACGTCTCAGGGATTCACAGTTTAATTAAAATTTGTTCGACAGTTTTTGGTTCCATCGCGCACATACGAGTAGGTTCAGACGGACAGACAATAAATATTTTCGGATTCTGTATTGCTTATTAAGTGACAGTATTTTTTCAAGATTTATTATTATTTATTATTTCAATGCACAGACGCGGATTCGTTATGGTTTTATTACATGTATAGTCCGTAAGCGGCTCGAGTGCCTCAACAAAATGAACTCGCGTACCCGCCATTTTATTCCGCTAGATTTCTCAGCTAAACATACAGTACGACAGCCAAGTTAATATGTTGTTCTCAGGCCCAAGAAATTTAATGCGACGATGATAGGCGGGCAATACTGAACAAATTATGCGCTTCGTACGATAGCTCATAATTCGGTCGCTAAATTGTTCACTAGCCGTAACAGGAGGTAACAATTGGGATCAAACCAATCGTATGAAAGGCCGCTTTATGTAATTAAAATCACAAAACCATGTTACTGCAGGCATACTTGAGCGGCACGGGCGCAGCGATGCTAGCTTTGAACGCGGCGGGCATATGGCGCCGCTGGAAGCGCGCGGGCGAGCTGACCCATGTGGTAGCGGAACTGCTGGCGGCCCTCGGCGTGATGGTCCGCAGACAAGTGCGGTGGAAGGTGCTGCTGAGCATCGCAGCCGCCGCTACTCTCCTCATAGACCTAGTCTTTACGCCCTTCCTCATGACGGTACCGACGGCGCAAGGCGGCAGCGCGACATTTTACTCTCTCATGGAAAAATCAACCCACCATGTGACATGTCAAATATCAGATGCAATTAATGCCACCTCTGCCACTACTTCAAACATAATCAATTTTTTCTGAGTAGGAGCAAAAATACTTAATATGGAGGTAATACATTGATTGGCATTTTGTTAATATTGATACCAACACCAAGCATTTTGCTGGTCTTAATTAAAATATAATTTAAAAAAAATAACAACATAATTTTATTGTTACCAAGAAATAAGACGAAAGTCGTGAGTCTAGGGGAATTGCATGACGAAACATAAAATTCATCGGTACCGCCGCGAAATGATCCAAGTCGAAATTATCTGTGATCAAAAACGATCCGTAACCGCCACGTGGTGGGCGAAAGCGCGAACGGAAGTAATCGCGCACAATCAATGAAGCGGTAATTTTCGGCTGCGATCTACTGTGACAATTTACTTTTGTTAACTGTGAAAATATCTAATAATACGAATATGTACGTTAGTTATAATAAATATTAGGAACAAGGAAAGGTTCGATGGCATTGAAAAAATTTGAACTAAATGATGAGAATGACATGAAATATGAAGATAAAAATTGTCTATCTACATACATATTATTATACTATATAATATGATGTAATTATTTTAAAATTTATTTGCCAAATTATACTAATTCATCATTATCATCATCATCACAACTCTTTCTTTGTCCCACTGTTGGTTTATAATAGTTCATACGAGTTAATAATTCCAATTGACCATAAAATTAGATCTACTTAAGACGAAATATTATTTAACTGACCGCATAGCAGTCTTAGAAGGTAACATTTCTCCACTTCATAAACAAAGGATTGATGATGGATGACGGTGCAAAAAGAAACACAGTGACGACAACAATAAGAATTAATTTCAGTCATGATTTCTGTATGTTGAGTCAGTCGGTCAGTGTGTTGTATATAGCTTACAATACTCGTGGGACGTTGAACCCGGGTCAGATGTGAGTGAAAGTTAGTACCCGTATAATGAAAGCAAGTGACTAAACATCCTTGTCACTGCCCTTAAGAAAAATTCAACGGCAAACTAATAGTTTTTAATTTGGCTTGCGTCGACGTGATCGACCAAGTTAAACAAAGTCGGGTGCGGTCGGTTTAAGGATGGTTGACCGTAAGTGGCATAATTTCATGCGCGCTTCCATACTTCGAACATCAGCCGTCAGTCCCGGTTGATTTTATTGTAGTTTTTACTTTACATAAGCCTATTCGAGACCTTCGGGTGGCTTGAAAACGAAAGAAAGAAATGCTTTTATTTCATTGTTCTCTGACGCATGTGTAACAATTAATATTGGAACACTTATATCTAATACTAAACAGAAAATAAACAAAAAACAGTAAAGTAATGGTTAAATAAAAATAACAGTAGGTCGGGGTAAAACTGATTAGATAGTTTAGATACTGGGTTGGCCGCTAACCCCTTCCCCAATCTTTATTGGAACAGCGTGGTGGAGCTTGCTCTAGACATTGCGCAGCACTGGCTATGTATGAATATTCTCATCTAAGAAAATCATTATAATACCTACATTATAGATATTTATGAGCTACATTATAGAAATGTAGAGTCTTTAGTACTACTCTCTCTGCCATCCTAATTTCAGTTTAATTGTTTTACAGGTACTAAATAAGTAATGTAATGTACAGCAAAATCTAGCCTCTTTCGAATTCGGTAAAATAGCACTATAATATATAAGGTAATAATTCTGACAACCGCTTGTTTCGCAGTCGTGGTACGACTACACTGAGAGGGGCGATTACTTACGCTAAGAAAGCGTGGTGACCTCGACGATAGTGCGGTCCTCATTTCGCGAGAGCATTCCAACTTATAAACTGAATTTTACCGCCGTTGATTTCAATTTTCCAACTTCAATTCTATCATCTTAGAACTGACGGGCCTAGTTCGCCAAGCTACATGAGTGATAATTGATGGAAGAGTTTGAGTTCAACCAAGATTAGTTTTGGCTGCATCTCTGAGCTTATACTTTGATGATTACTTTCTTATCTATGTTCTACTAACCATTCAAGAGTTTTGTCTTATGAAGCCAATCCGTAACGCAGCAGCAGATAATGATGGATATTAGAATGGACTATACCAGCTGAATATATAAATAAAGATTCTCTGACCGTCTGTTCTACTGACCGTTAAATAATTCCGTCGTCTGGAGCCAAGCCTGGGAGTAGAATCACGTCAACCTTATAATAACAATACATTGTAATCGGAACTGAACCAACATGTAAAATTAAAAGTATAATAAAAGTCTGTAGGCTATCTGAAATTGGTCCAAATTTATCTCACAATATTTGACCTTAACATACTAACAATTTGCAAGTTAATATAAAAAAATTAAAAAAAGATTGGTTCATATTTATTTCACAAGATTTATACTAACAATGTATCAAACTAACAATAATTGCAAGTTAATTTAAAAATAATGTAACGATAACCTACTTGGGATGAAAAATATTATGCTTTATTTAATGTGAACAATCAAGTTTTTCAATCAACAAGATTGAAAAACTTGAATACCTTTCTATAAAATTTCAACTTTCTACCCCGGGGCAAAGTGTGGAGCTGTATGCCTTAAGCGTAGCCATAATGAAGGCCCACTCAGTAGGTCACTTGTTACGAGGTTTATAAACGACCCAAGTAGCCGAGGGCCTCTCTAACTATACAAAATATAAAAAATTATGTTTGGCTAAGTATATCAATTAAGCCAAACACAATTTTTTATTTCGGTTAAATTGAGTTAATTCAAGTTAAAAAGGAACTAAAAATATTAACTTTAAATTGTTTTTAGAAATCCCTCATGCTTTTCTTCATACTTCATAGTCAAGTTTGCTGATAAGAGTCCTGTTTCCCGATTACGAAGATAACATTCAAGAGGTGAACAACCGATAACAATTTAGAAATATAGGCCAAGTGCGACTACCAAAAAAAATCATGTCTGTTGTATGGGAGCCCCCTTAAAATTCTTTTTTTCTGTTCTTAACGGTTCGTAAGATATAGCCTGGTGACAGAGGGACAGACGAACAGCGGAGCCGCAGTAATAGGGTCCCATTTTACCCTTGGGGAAGGAACTCTAAAAACAGGCCAGACAAGTCCAAATGCTCATTGCACTTTATAACACATATTAATGTCTGAACTGCTTGGAGGTACCACTGGTACACTGGTAGGTGTGCCTCTAAAAAGAACTTTATTTTAAAATAAATTCCGCCAAATTTACGAACAGAAAACATATTCGGAGTATCCACGTAAAAATGGTTCTAAATTGAAGGAAGGACGGAGTGAAATGAGAGGCGGAGGTTATTTCCATAATTCCTAGCAAAAATGGTTTTTTCTTTGCTTGCCTTTCTCATTAAAAAAAAATAATAAGAAAAATTTACTCTTCCAGTAATATCCTTCTTTTCGGATTCGACAATATTGTACTCAAATCATATAAGTAGGTACTTTTACCCACATACCAGGACAATAACAATTTTTCTTGTAACAAGTACATATCTCTATCTGCATACTGAGTGGCGTTAACAAGTGTGACGGTCAGCGGTCATATATTGACCTCATTATCTCACGTAGACGTAGATTAGTTTACAAAGGAAAACTAGGCCTACAAACCAACTAGACTGAGCCGAAATGTTTTATCTAGATTCTATATTGAAATTATACTGTTACATTTTTTTTAAATACTTTTTATTTTATTTTCGTGCATTGTCATCGGAACCAAATATGTATGCAAAGTTTCAGCTCGATAGATTCAGTGGAAGTGGGTGAAATATTGATTGCAAGATTCCAGGATATACATACTTAAACATACATACATAGAGTGAAGTTAAATAAAATCTTTTAATAATTCACTTACACTTATTGCAGTGCAATAGTATTATAGGTAGATACCAAGATGCAGAAGATATCTATAATGCAACTTTGACCTCAATTACTTGCCACAAAGTGAAATTTAGGATAACGCATTTATTGATGCGTTTAAATATCTAATATAACCTATATTTACTTGCTAGACCAATGCAGCCTCTACGATCTTGGTCTTAAGCTTAAGACAAGCACACGTTTTTGCGTCATTGAGAAAGCGCTTTCACGGATCACGTGAATCAAGTCTAAGTACTCGGTGCAGCGGCTGCGTTGCGTCAATTTCGCATCTGCTGATTCAATCAGACATTGCTCACTCGTAGTGTGATGAAAGTACACAATAAGTTAACATATCAACATTTAAACACGCATCTTATACTTTTCCGCAATTATTTACAGGATTTTCTTTGATGTAACAATTTTTCTTATTGTTCTAAGGTGAGTAAGCATGATTGTTATTATTTAATTAGGAGCATAGACTTATAAACATTACTAAATAAACATTAGTAGGTTATAAGAACAAGTCAGGGAAATATTACATGAAAAAACCATTGTACTTAATAAATATTTTATAACATTTACCCCACTTTTATTCACTGCAAACATTTGTTGCAAATATGAAGCAATTCTATTCCTTCCTTCATTCCAAAAAAAATATTTTTGGAATCTGATCGGTACTTACTTACTTTACCTGATAGTTATTTTATTTCAAGATTAATTTAATGTCGCAGATATTCAGACTCGCTGGTTTTATTATATGTAGTATATATATATATATATTAGTATTTAGTAGTAGTAGTATATTAGTATTATAGTATGTATATTAAAACAAAAAAAGTCGACCAGTTGGTATGGTATGGATCACAACTGGGCAATCGTTGAATATGTTTAAAAAAGCATTTCATGGTTACTTTTATAATTTTTCCGTATTAGTATGAAAAGTCCCGCTACCTTAAACACTAACATAATAAAGTCTGCTAGGCTTCTCTAAAATTAGAAGTTACTCTGAGCCACAGAATTATCATATCATCGTTTCATTGCAGATTTAAAATATTTTATGCAAATGTTAAGTTCTGTATCTAGGAAGCATCTAATGCCGTGGTGTCGGCTAGGCAGCACGACCACATTCTTGTACCGTTACAATGTCCAATACGCAGTTAGCTCACGCATAATCAGGTCGCCAACCAACCCAGTGGGCGATGTAAATTGTGGAACGCGACAGGTACAACATTCACATTTCAGTGTCAAGGTCCAATGTGCAAGTACGTAAGTGAATGCGAATTTGCATTTTTCTAAAAACATTTTTCATTACAAACTGAAAATTTTGGTTACTTTACAGCTTAAAATGTTCAGTATTGTCAGTTCTTAAAGATACCTAATCGGTTAAAATTTGTATCTTCAAGATATATTCTAAATAAATATTAAAGATTAACACGTTAACTGCGAAGCGAGGCCTAAATCACCCCTGATGCAACTTCCCTGTGGTGCGGCAAGCAAAACAGTGAATTTCTCTGTGGTGCGAATGGCATAACTTTGGTTTGGTCCAGTGTAGGAAAGAGATAATTATATATTTGAGATCACTAATGGTTCCCGGACTCGGTGGTGTACCTACCTTGGTACCGGATGTCTTAGGCCTCGTGCCGCACTGAATTAATATAATTTTAATGCAGTGCCGAACGAGGCTAAAACGTCCCATACGACCCAAACGACCAGTGTTGTGCATCACGTCGATTGGAGAGCACGTCCTTTAAAACACTCATAAATAAGTACAACATATATATTGAGATTTTTATAAAAAAGTATATTGATACTGATTTTTTAATGTTAATTCAAGTTCTAATAATTGTATTTTTAAAGCCCGAGGCAGAATAAATAGGACAGTTTCTTTTCTACTTCTGGTTGCCTTTTTTTTCTATTCTGTGAACCGCATTAAGATTTTCATATACAAATAGAAAGATAAACCTTATGCATAAACCGTAATCCATTATTTTCCAATAATAAGTCTGTAATAGGTGCCTCTTAATGGTATAGAATGGAACGCTTCGTGCGCGAGTCCGACTCGCACTTGGCCGGTTTTTTTTTCTTTATGGCGCCTTCAAGCACAATTTAGATTATTTAAAAAAAATGTATCCTTTGATAGCTTTGTGTTGTTTTGCCAGGTTTTGCCCTTAAAACGATCTAATGAGATATAATTGATCAAAATCGGTCAAGTCGTTGCGTAGTTAAGACAGTTTAAAAACGTCGATATTATTTTTCCCATCACTAATCGCAGCGAAAATTTGCCCTATTTCAGTGCGTTACGAGGTGTATAAGATCCCATATTTTGTTTTGCTAATAATTCCTAAACTAGCCATCAGATCCCGGGGCGACGGTGGATTAGGGTTCATCAATTCACTGTCTATATCAATAAGGACCAAAATTCTCATTTATCTTTGATTTCGCGCCAGAAAATGGATTTTAGTCTGTAAAAGGAGGTGGGGTCTAATAGACCGCGTGTCGCCCTAACGTCTGGTCACGGTACGGGCCGATTATACCTCGTGCCGCAGGAACGGAAAGTATGCAAAAATTGGTGCCGCAGCGAACGTGTTAAACAACTCTCTGACAAGGATTATTTTTCGGAAAATAAATATGTTTTACACCTACTCACGTATGGAGGAGGGTAGGAGTATGGTTCACCTATGAGACCTAAACAACTCGAAAAGTGGGTGCACACCTTTGCCTACCCCTTCGAGGAAATATAGGCGTGTGAGAGTGCCTATCAACTGTGTGTATCAACTATCAAGGAACACTTTTAAGTAGGTAAGTATTTTATTATTTGCCTCGTGACTACTTTATATAATGGGGGCGTAGCTATATGAATTATTTATTTAACTGCCTTAATCTTGGAGACAATACAAAATCAATTGTGTCTCCTGCGGATTCATGCTCCTGGTATTTCAGAAGTTAACAGTGCTGATAATGTTGAAGAAATTTTCCACAGGTAAAGTATCTGGTTATCACAGAGGCCTTACATGATGTTAGTAAACTATTAGTTGTCAATGACCCAAATACAGGTACACAACTGAAGCAACTTCCCTTAGAAATCAGCGCTAGCGTGAACGGCCTTTGCGGTATTAAGAAACATGGTCTGATTGTTTCATATAGATACAATATGCTATTTGATGATATCATATCAACCTCATTAGGTTAAGTAACATTGAGGTCATACAAGCGTACAGTATAAATAAGCTTAAAACCACACGGCGCGTTATCTTTGATCAATTGTTGCACTTAACAGTACCTTATTAATTATTTATCATCATCATCATCATCATCAGCCTTTAGAGTTTCACTGCTGGGTATATTATCTATATATGTAATATTATTATTTATCTATATAAAATTATGGTGTATTTTGCTATGTTAGAATAATCTATTTGACCTAAATTTAACCTCTTGAATAGAATCCACATTTCAACCACTCGTACATCTTTTTAGGAGCTATCGTAAATTTATATCAAAAGTCCGATTCAGTTCCGATTTCCATGCAGACAGGGTCGTAAATACAGCCAGTATGGTATATAAAGAAAACGTTCTGAGCAATAAAGCCGGTTGCCAGCATATCTAATAAGCTACAGAACTGAGACGTGGTCTTCACTGTCGGCGTCAGTCGAAAAAGCTAAGTGACTCAAACAATCAAAGTTAATGCTAGCAAGGTTCCGCAATAGGTTTTATTAAATTATAGCATATGTTGACTAAACTCAAAAGATACGAATAAAGTTTAAATAGTATGTTATTTAATGGAATTAGAATGAATTATTTCAGTCTTTCCCCTGATCTACAAATGGACAAAATGGTTGATCTGTCCTCCTGATACGACAAGGGGACAGTTCGAACTAATTATAATATAATGTTTTGTATTTATGTCTACAGTTAATTTAAGTATTTTTTTATAACAATACATAAGATCATGGCTGCATTTCTCCGAAAGAGTAGGCAGAAGGACTTCATGTGAAAGCCAAACTAGCCATCATGATCAGTTAAGCCTAATCATAAACCATAAATATCTATGTCATAGAGAAAACAGCGCCAAATTAGGTGAGTGCAATAAAAACGTGCGACGAATACAATTTCGTTGGTTCACTGCCGAGTAGTGCAAAGTGTTGGATCGGGCTCGGCGACAGAATGCAACCTCATAGCGAAACTTTCACTGAACCACTGCAATATTATCAATTACTTTACTTACTACTTTAATTTCTACCCTAAGCCGTGTTTACTTTTTCGTGGGCCTTTCGTTACCTACTATTAAAAAAGCGGTGGATTTATTCTAACCAAATTGTCTGGATGGTCTGGTGGTCACAAACGTGCTACAAGCTAGAGGTCCCAAGTTTTACTCCTGGTTTGAGCAAAGTATTGCTGGGTTTTTTAACTCGAAACTTTCATTAATATGGTAATAGGGTTGCCGCCTATTACATGAGAGGACCGAAACATACTTAATATCTGGTGAAAAGTGGATTTATTACAAAACCTCTGCTTTCAATTTTGGGGACATACAATGGTAGTAGTAATAGTAATAGTAGTAGTAGTAGTAGTAGATATAGTCCTAATAGTAGAATAAGTAAGTAAGTCACATTACTGTTATTAGAATTCCAGTTTGTTATAAGTGTTGCGGAAATACATTCCTAGGAGTTTTTTTATAAACATAAGCGACCAGGCCTCGGACCAACGCCTACAAGTATCAATTATAGTGGAAGAGCATCGCAGGGCAAAAAAAAACACATTCCTTGGGCATCCATACGACCGACCGTAGATCCCTTTTTGTATAGGTAAACTTTTGACGTGGGTTTAAATCAAAGGGTGGTTGGTTAAAAACCATTTTTCAACCAACTTCAAATAGAAGATGTTCTGTGTTCAGCTGTTTGTATATTTTTATCCGCGCTAGATTCAGATTAATTTCTTTTATATGGTATTTGATCGCGTAACGAACATTACATTTTCCATCCGGTTCACAGTTCTGAAATGCTACCGACTAAGAAGTTGGTAAGAAATTCTGTAAGTACACTTTTGTGTATGTTCTGTATGTACAGTGTAGGTACACTTTTCAAAATTCAAAATTAACAATTTATTAATTTGGTACAGGCACATAATTAATTGACACTGTAATAGAGCGAGATGCGAAGTTTATCGTATCAAGTCGTTTTTATCGTATAAGTAACATATGAAAATATAAAAAAGCATAAAATAGAAAAAATCGTGGCAACTACATTTTTAAAACTTAGGGTATTTCATTATGACTCATACCGGATGCATATGATGTTGTAGACTTCCGGCAAACACGACAAGTAGTAGGGGAGACATCTGTTGTCATTTCGTGGATCATATTATCGTTCTCAACAAGTTAAGTTAAAATTAAAAAGAAAACTGAAGATCCGACTGTACGTGTATACCTACAGTGTAAATATTTGTGTAAATACTCAAAACAAATACCAATAAATAAATTATTATATATTCTGTATTTCAAATGAAAAATTACAGACGATTTAAGTGGGGACATAATATAGTTCGTCTCTTTTTTGTATTCATATCATTGACAATAATGCTGGTTGTCGCGGTGATAAATTTTGGTAACTGTCCCGTCTTTAAACACTTTGTGATACTCGCAAGGTTTACAAGTCGTTTGATGTGAGAACCATCAAAATCGCCTTACG
Organism: Carterocephalus palaemon; assembly: GCA_944567765.1. Lineage (NCBI taxonomy): Eukaryota > Metazoa > Arthropoda > Insecta > Lepidoptera > Hesperiidae > Carterocephalus > Carterocephalus palaemon. Next base: position 9,836,667 of record OX155637.1, on the reverse strand, counting down.
CGTTCTCGCCTCTAGAACGCCATAGAGGAACAAAATTATATACATACTGATAAACACAAAACCAGTCGGTGAAAAATTACCTATCACCTACGAAATGGTACCTAATAACTGAAGCATATATTATGGCCTCATAAAAAATATTCGATCGGAGTTCGATCTCAGGAGTAACTCTTGGGCACACAAGGTCACTGACCAGCGCCATCGCCACAGAGGCGTCCTGAGCATTGAAGCTCGACTTAGCATCTAGGATGAACTGATTCTTGAACTAGGAAGCACTCAAGCGTTCAAACAAGTATGATTGCCAATGGAAACCATTACCCGTCTGAATCAGCTGAGTAACAATCTTGTTAGTTTTTCTTAAATTGAATCATCGGAAATCCTTGAATCCAAAATAATTTTAATAGATAAATTTTTACTATATCAAAAACAATGTAGTACCGTAATAAGGTTCTCGTAATAAATACTTAAAAAGATGAATGCATAAGTACCATCTCAGAATGAAAACTGTCCCAACGACTTTTACGTGTCTAACTAGTAGAGAGCTATGCATAGGAAGATACATATTTATAAAGAAAAATATTTAATTAGTAATAAGAAAACAAAAATTGATAATTGAAGAGAAATATAGCCACGGAACATTATTACAACAGTGGTTGATCTTCCGAGCATGTATCTTCTAGGTATAAAATATAATCATCCCTCACTTTGGACTTTGGAGGTCCTTTTTATTTTAATAATTAATTACTAGCTGGTGGTAGAATCTGCCTAAAAGCCGTAGTTACTATGCTTGGTCAATGAGAGGTGGGCTTCAAACCCGAAGGTGCACCGAAGGTGCTCTACGAATACGAAGTGCAAACGAACCCATAGAAGGCGCCGGAGAGAAATAGGAAACGAAATACACGTATTATTCTAAAAATTCTCGGCAACATACGTTAAGGAATTGACCATCTTCTACGGAGAGCGACATTTCACCTACTTTTACTTGAAAATGTAAATTAAGTGTAAAACACCAACCTGACAGCAGACTGAAGAGGATACCTAAATATAATACATCCATGTTAATGTTCACACAAAACGTTCCGTTAAGACACTCGCGGCGGTTTTTTTTGAGTGAGCGCGCTCATTGCGTGTAGTACTCGAGTGACGCTCGGTAATCGACTGAGCCGGTACACCAATTTACACCATATAGCCGGCCGGTGGTGGTAGTGCGACAGGTGTGCGGCTGCCTGTGCAGGGCTGGCCAGTATACAAACGCATTTCATATTTCTATTCCAAATTTCAGACATTAGTATATTCTTTGATGTAGAGATACATACCTACCTCGTATCAGCTCATTGGAATAAGCCAATATTTATGACAACATTATTTATAAAAAGATACAAATAGTAATTTTATAATATGCATCTGTATACTGACTTCCAACTGAAAAGTAGGACATAATAATTATTTCGTTTATCAACGCACAAAATTTTGGAGTCAATTGGGGAAACAATGAAATTTTTGACACGATTACCTACCTGTACCTCCATACTTAAATTTAAATAGGTACCTATGCTTACCTTTCTGACGCGTGCCATTTTTTACTATCTCTCCTACGGAGACCAAGGGGCTGCTCAGCTATCGCCTCGGTGGTTTTGCGCGCCGAATAATAAATTTATTTTATATGAGTAACATATTTACTATTGGCTGGAAATCTTTTTAATGTGTCGAGTTAAGATTCAAATACATACATACCTACAATAAAACCTTAGCTAACGTTTAACAATGAATTTGTTTAGAGTTTGTGAATTGTTCCTACTGTGGCTTAAAAATCTGGCCATCTGATGACTGTGTCAGAAAGCTTTCCAATAAACATTCAAAGCAACCCTAGGGAACATATTTCCTAATCTAGGTTATCGCCTACCTTTGTCCCAATTTTCATCTAAGTCCGTTTTGTAGTTATTGTGTGATTGATTAACAATGATTAAAAATTCAAACATCCAAACTTCTCTCTCTCTCTACAAGTCGGTTTCCTCATTGCTGAGGGTCGTGACCACCACTAAGCACTTTCCTTGTTATCTCTCTCCACTTGTTGCGATTTTCGGCACCTTTCAAGGCATTGTGGAAAGTAGTCCCAAGAGATGTCCGGATCTGATCGGACCAACATCCAAACTTACAAACATTATAATTCTTGCAGCTGGAAAAGAAAATCGTACTTACAATACAATACAATACCTACAAGTCCCAATAAGGGTGTTTCCCAATTCTTGTCCTCTTTCAACAATCCAAAGGCTTTGCGCGCAGACTCGGTAGAAGTCCTCGAAAGATTTCAATCTTCAATTCCATGGAACAGCAGATATAATTTTTGTTTAGAATTCAGGGTTTTGGATGCCCGTAGTTTTTACCCAGAGCGGCCTCATAAGATCTTAAAAAGTAGATATAATTTATCCCATATTTAACGCAAGTGATGCCGTGGGCAAACGCTAGTACTCGTAATATATAAACGTAAGGTCAGGGAACACCGGTATGTACCTATTTCTATTTGGAAGTCTCACCACAACCCTTTCTTTGTCCCACAGTTGGGCACGGGTCTCCTCTCAGAATGGGAGGGATTAGGGCTGAGTCCACCACGCTGGCCAAGTGCGGATTGGCAGACTTTACATGCACGAACATTATAAAGAACTCTCAGGCATGCAGGTTTCCTCACGATGTGTCCTTCACCGTTATATCAAGTGACATTTAATTTCTTAAATCGCATATAACTTAGAAAAGTCAGGTGCACGCCGCTTGGGTTTGAGCCCGGACCGCTCGAGTGAGAGGAGAGTTCGGTAGCCGCTTAGTAAGTCGCCGCTATGGAAGTCTAATTGCGTAGAAAAGTAATTAATTATTGTATGATGCTGAGGTGTGATGTTAGTAAAAAAGTGAGTGATGTATCATTTGCATTTGAACTCAGGAGGGATGTTAACCCTCCATCCATCAGTCCTTAGTTAGCTCTCTTAAGTACCACGGCCGGCCTTGGTTTTTTTTACCGAGTATAGATCCACGTGAGAGGAGAAAAATAAAAATAAAATAATAAAAATACTAATAAAAATAAAATATACCTAATATTTTGCCTCTACCCTCGCTCCCTATGAAATTCATAGTAATAATTACATGTTTGTTGACACATTATTTTGATGTGAATATGTAAAAAAAAATATCGTCTTGCCCTTATTTAAGTAATAATTAGGTATTCCTAATCGGTATTCATTAATATAATGTAGTAAAGCCCTTGGAATCTTGCCAAAACTATATAATTCGCCGTGTATGTGATGTGACATGTACTCGTAAGTCCTACTATCTATTCAACTTCATTCTTTTATGCGTAATATACATAATTATACTTACACAATCCAGATAAGGATAATAATAAAAATAATGTTAAGGATAAAGAGCGTGGAAAAAGCTTTTGTAGTATTGAAGTTAGCGCCTACGCTATACACATATCGACACGTTCGCAGTTTAGTACGTGAAAGGATCGACAGTTGTCAGGCTATTCTTTCGTTTCCATAATGTATCCGTAAAAGGAGCGTCACGGATAATCTTTTATGGTTTAGCCTATTTATGGGGCCTATCGATGGGGTTAATATAAACTACTCTATCAACGACACATAAGGAACAAATTTCAACAGGCGTAGAGATTTGAGATTGCCTTCTAATGGGTGACTATCACGACAGTTTTAGTTGTATCGGAATGCGGGAATCACTTTCCTTTATCCATTTAAAGCGATGATCGCTACCTACTTTTTTTTAAATAGGTATTTTACGTAGCAGCAGGGAAGTATGTTATTGGAGACCTTTGGTACCTACTTAAGTAGTTTTATTACTGAACGATTCGTGAGTGTGAATTACGATGATCATCATGATACAATAGATCGAAACTAGTCGGCCTATTTCCGACTTAAATCACACGTGTGTAAGCCGGTAACCTCAACTATGAACTTAAGTAGTTGGTAGTGAAAGAGACGAGCTGTCCAACATTTCATTTACATCTAGTTCAAAGGCACTACCGATCGAATCCTTTTTTTGAAGTTCATTCATATGAATATCACTAGGACTTGTGTTATTTTCGGACAACCCTGTTTGGTGACGTTTTAACGGTCTGTACGGCCAACAGCGAAAAAAAGAGAATGTGATCCTAAAGTTTGCGAGTGAATCGGCTCTACACATGCAAGACGACATTCGTTTAATGTATAATGTGGCTTGCTTACATGTAAACTTGCATGTGTGTGACCGGAAGTATACTCCTACCTACCTACTATAACTGTAAATCAATTAATAATGAGTCAATCATCAATTACGTCCATGATAGAGGGAGTTCATCCTTAAATCTATGATATTATTATCTCTAATATTCCATTTCAATTTCTTTAGTAATATTACAGGTAGGACTAGAAAATTGAAATTTAATAGCTATAATCATATATAAGGTCTTTCTGATTTAAAATGGTTGAAAATATTGAACTTACTTTACGCTATTATGAAAACAAGAAGTTAAACGATTTAATAGAAAATTAAGGTATTAATTGTATTACATACATATTTTAATACACATATGTATATTAAAAGCTAAAAAATTATTCAGTAGGTCCTAAGTTACAGTCATCACACCACTCTCCTCATCAATCTAGGGCATTTATCATCCAATTTTTTGAAGTGAAACTTCTTTAGGCGCATAAGGGTTAAATTTTTACGGATGAAGCGGATGTGACACATTATTGCGTCACGGATGTGACGCAATTAAGCTTCACGCAGCATGCAGAGAGATAGAGCGAACGTCGCACAGTATACTGTGCATGTGCATTGATAACAGATCACGTCCGATGGTATTTCCAACCACTAATCACGCTATCACTGTCCTCGTCCTCCGAGATCGTCGTCGACGTTGCAGCGTGTGCAGGTAGCGTGAGCAGCGTGCTTAGCGGTAGCGAAGTCCACTCAAACACTTTTTTTTTGTTTTTTTTTTGTTTTAGTTCCTGTCATAATCTGTACTTTTGTGCATATTACTTGTACAAAATATTTTCGATGTTTCACATCTGCCAGGCGTCCCGTGACGGCTCACATTTTTTTTATTATTATTTTTTCACAACCCATTCACATCATAAAGTATTCCAAAATGGTACCAAATAACATAGCAAAAGGATAAAATTTCAACTACTATTAGACAAACAAACGAAATGAGCAACAAAAAGGGCAAGTTATTATAAAAATATACGAAAAAATTTACTTGCGGCTGAATTCCAACGCTATACCTCGATTTCAGACATGAAATTGAGATAATCTATATAATAAAAATGAATCGCAAAATGTGTTGGTAAGCGCATAACTCAACAACGCCTGGACCAATTTGGCCAATTCTTTTTTTTAAATGTTCGTTGAAGTTCAAGGTGGTTTTTACGGCGAGAAAAATTTGAAAATTCATCCCCTAACGGGGTAAAACGGGGGTACAAAGTTAGTATGAAGCTTTGCCGTTTTTGAAGTTAGTGAATGTGTAACGCGAGCGAAGCTGCGGGCGTCCACTAGTCTTGAATAAAAACATTTAAAAAAAAACCACACGTGCCGCTTGAATTTTTCGTCGTTAAGGCGCCTCTACTCTTTTTATATTCTATGCTCTAGTCTGATCTTCAATTGTTATAGCTATGCACTGAATTTGTCACTGTCACATCAAATGTCAATTTGATACCGACATTTTGATTGATGTTTTCTTCTGAAATGAATGGTGTTCTTCAAAACATTGAGAATAGATGTTATTTGAATCAAAATACATAATAAGTTAATTTTTTTTAACATGGATAATAGTGTAGATTTGCCTGATGATTGTGCGAAGCAATGGGAGATATTACTATTATTATTATCTTCAGAAGAAAAGAAAATCGATAGGACTTGTGAATCTGAAGTAGACACAATGAGTTATTTCTGTAAGAATGAAGGTGTCAGGTGCAAAATCTTGAAATATACTTTAAAATATTTTTACGAACTAAATATTATATGCTTGCATGGGAATAAAACTAAGGCTTAAGAGCCCCCTTTTATAATAACCAGAGACCTAAATAAAACAGTCTCTCTTCACTTGATAACCTATGTTGGTGGCTGTTGATATACGATCATGGGGAGCACGGAACACTATTACTCTATTACTCCTAGTAGTTGGGGAGGCACTGAATGCTGCCTATTAAATAGAATTTTTGCTAAAGAGTCATCTAAACTTCTGCTTATATGATGTAGAGTAAAAACACATCACATTTTGTTATTGAAACCACAAATCTTCTTTATCGAGAAGAGGGCTTATTTAGTTAGATTTTTTACATTGTTTTTCTATTCACTGAGGTTGGGTTTTTAGAATTAAGTCCGCCTGTCTTCATGCATTATAAGACCCTGATGCCTTTGCTAACTTCCTTCAAGATGTAACAATACACTTACACCTTCCTCTCTGGGTCCCATTTCCCTATGGCATCCCCAAGTGGGCCGTTTCACCCCGATTCCTCTACAACAGCACCAGCCTGAGTGTCCGAAATAGAAGGGACTTTCCTTGGGCTAGTTGCAATCCCTAATTAAGGACAGGTAGGTTGTGGTTTTACCATGCCTCCTTCCTTGTACTTGTCTTCTCAGGTATAGCTATTCACACTCGCTCAACAGCAACTGTCCATTTGAAAAAATAAATAGAAAGCCTGTCCTGTATTAATAAAATAAATAATTCTATTACAGAAAGATTTTATTACAATGGCTCCACCAAATGAAATCTTCCTATGCCAAGAATAGGTCCGAATCTGACACTGCGCTCAAGTGTGACAAGGTTTCATTACACTGGAGACAGAAAGGCAATGATAAGTTTCGGGCTAACCTTGTGGAGGAGAGCTATCGATGTTACACTAAGAGTGTGATCTATGCGGACCAAACAGGCCCTATGTATCCACTAGCACTTGCTAACAGATCTGCCACTCTACTGAGAATGAAAAAATTTAAGGTATGACTATGATGATGTCTGTCACCAAATATTAACTATCCAATCAGCTATCAATTTATTAGTTGGTAATGGAACCAGTTAATAGAACTACTGGGGCCAGGCAAATAGTTTGGATATAATTTAATTTCCTAGCTACTCTGTAATAATATTTTTTCCCAATAAACGACTAAGTGTATGTCCCCTCAGGAGTGCCTATCGGACATGGGCCTGGCGATCGTCAGTGGATATCCGACGCAACATCTACACAAGCTGTCGCTCCGGCGCGCAGACTGCCACATCGAGCTGGGCCAGCGGGCGGAGGCACGCGCGGCGCTCAGGGCCGCCGAAGATAACGCCCGCGCGCTTAATTTACCAGAGCCTCACATGAGTAAGGATTTCTTTAATTTCGTTTTTATTAGAACACTAGTAGTAGCCTGCATCTTCGCTCGCGTGGAATTAGACTTTTATAGAGGAAATAAATGAGCAGATTTTTGTTTTTTTTTTTAGTAGGTATTAAAACCTTCTGTGGACCTTGAGAAACATACAAAAAAATAAATTACCCGAATTGGTCCAGCCATTCTTGAGTAATGCACTTACCAATCATTTTTATTTATATAGATTTCTCGATTTCTGTATATTCTTTTTAGTATCACCACCACACTCCATTTTTCTTTTTTATGTTTATTATGAACACACTACTAACCCATGCTCAACATATATACTGCCATGTTCGATGTATGATTATTATACCTTTAATATTTTATATTTTATACCGACAACACTTTTAAGCAGTTAAAGTCCATGTAAATAAGTGGTGAACCAATGAAATACCAGAGTTCAGTAAAGGACAATTATGGTAACTTCGACTCTGTAGGAGAATAATTTAACAGCCTACTTTTTTCCAGCTTGAAGGGGTGACTCTATTTTAATATTGAAGTACATACTCATATTTGTGTGTACCAGTTAGTAATTTAGAGTTAGATTGTGTACCTAATATGACAGCTAAAGCTAAGCTAAAGCTATGCTTTTCAGGATTTTCCAATATAGTAAACAATCATACTCTGTAACGGAATCATAATATTAAAAGCTAACAAATTAGCTAATCTTTTTTAGTCTTTCTGACAAGTATATAAATTTAGTTAGCAGATGTAGGCTGTATGGACGTGGGGGTTTCATTTTTTTAACTATGTCTGATATTTCAGCAACGTGGAGAGACCTACTGCGAGATCTAGTATCTCAGAGTATTCATTTTTGATGTCACGCTATTTGGTTGGCTTTGGTTTTCTTCTTAGTAATGAAATCCTAAGTATTTCATATCCTTTTCAAATTTTGCCTCTGCACTATCTCTCTGTCTATAAATCTGAATGACAACGGTATAGTGTTCTTCTATATAGTGATTTTCTTCTAAGTTACACTAATCGGATTAATATAGGTATATTGTTACAGAGGAATTCGAACGACATTTTAAAATATTGAAGAATAAATTGGACGCACTAGAAAGTGAAGTCCCCGCAGAGGAAGCTGTTGTGTTGCCGAACTGTTTCATGGGAGAAAATCCAAACTTTATTGCAGCATCCAATGCTATTGAATTACGGTAACAAATCCACCTATATTATAATTGAATCCCAAAATGTTGGGCATTACTAATTTCACTACCCTATATAGTGCCGTCATTTGTAACTTTTTTCCACTATAAGGAGTTCCTGGGTTCGATCCCCGGGTCGAGCAACAATTATTGGGTTTCTCTAGCTTGAAATGCTCAGTAGCAGGTCGGATTCTAGTTTTGTGATCCGTTGTATGGCAATAGGCTAATCACCACATGAGACCTGAAATAACAGGTGAAAAGTGCTTGTACTTATCCACCACAAATGTGTCATGTATGATAAACAACTCATTGTTAATTCCCTTTGACCGCGCGGGCGAAGCCGCGGGTTAAAACTAGTGTGATATAATGATAAAGTTCGATCGCTGTACACGGCAGCCGTAGCGAGACAGCGGGCAGGTTCGTGGTGAGCAAGCAAGCGATGAAGCGCGGCGACGTGGTGTTCTCGGAGGCGCCGTACGCGTGGGTGGCGCTGCCCGCCGCCGACCCCGTCTGCGAGGCCTGCTGTCGCCCGGACCCCAACCTGGTGGCGTAAGAGTTCAACATCTTCATTACTTACATCACACTGAACACCTCCTAAGCATCGTGCCCAGTGATTGACTGACTGACTGCGGTCCTGAAATAATGTATACCTAATTTCTTTTTTGTTATCTTTGTGCAATTTTTTTATGTAGGTACTCTTCCTTTTTTCTTCTGTCTTTCATGATCTAACGAGAACACTAAATTCCACTTAATAAACACTACACCGTCACGCTCCTACAAAGAATACTAAAATCTGTTTTATGCGAACAATGCATATCAGTGGGCGCTAAATTTAATATATCCATAGGCGTCCCACTATTTTGCACGGGCCTCTCTCACGTCTGAGGGTGGTATCCATATTATTTAGAATAGAATAGAATAGAATAGAAAAAACTTTCTTGTCATCTAAGATGAGCGAAAGCTTGTAGTTAATGAAGTATAATTTATTGCAGGTGCGAGCAGTGTTCGCGCAGCGTGTACTGTGGGCCGCAGTGCCGCGAGCACGCCGCGGCCACCTTCCACCGCTGGGAGTGTGTCGGCGCGCAATGCGACCTTTTCCCCACCATTGGGATTGCGCACTTGGCGCTCAGGTAAAACCCTCCCTTTCGCAGGTTACTAGATTTAGGATTACTACTGTAACATTTAAGTTAGAACGTAAGTTTCAATCATTCTGGATAATTCCACTTTTCCCCATGTGTACTTTGAGGGCCTGCGCCCACTAGTGGCCTGGCACGGCAGGGGAACCTTCGCCATCGCTACATGCAAACACATACTGCCGTGCCGTGTTTGTTGTTCTATGATTTATTAAAAAAAATGAAGGTGTGTATGTGGCATGCATTGGTGACCCTAACTGCCGAGCCGTAGCTTCCGGTCTCGAATACCGGCTGGGGCTGATATTTATTCCACAGATAAATATTTGTCGGGTCATGGATGTTAATTGTGTTATTAGGCCCACCACGCTAGGGGGAGGGAGTGTATAATAATTTGTCCTTCTTCACAGGGTACTGTTGTTGACTGCAAGCGAGGGGTTCCCTGCGCTGCCACGGCCTGTGCCTCGCTTTGCCACCGCAGCAGACCTGTTCCAGAGCTATTCATCAGTAGACAACGTACAGATATACAAAGCTGATTCACCGCCGTTCCTCCGAATGTTCAACCTCGTCACTAACTTCGATAAAATGAATAATGCGGACTACATTCAGTATGCCTTAGTGAGTTCTTAAGATCACAAATTTTTAGATAGCAGGAGTGCTTAAATTTCGAGCAATCAGTATCCACCACTATCGGTAAATAGTACCTACTTGAATCTTCATGCAACTCGGGAGGCCTGAAATATATAACTCAGACCTCCCGAGTTTACCCAAATTCATCCCATGGCTTACTGCCCATTTTTAAATGAAGCCTGTATTTTGCAGTGAACTTCTAAAGACTGTCTGTCTGTATGTGATAGATAGATGGATTAATATAGGTATATTAATCCATTATTTTCCTACCCTAAAAACTTTTTTCTTATGTTTTTACTGACACTGATGAGTGTTATTTGCCGAAACTAGTCGGCTTTTCCAACCATAATTAACGTAAGCGGCTGCGACAAGTGAGATGCATCTGGCCGACATAATACTTGATTTGCTCACTAGCCTATTAACATAAACAAGCAAGAGCACGCTTTCTCTCTTATATGCATGCATAAAACGTTAGTAAGAATTTGTTTTGCAGACGGCAACGATGCTGACGCTTTACCTGGAGCAGTTCACGTCGTTCATGGAGTACCTGCCGTCGCGGCTGCCGGCGGCGCTGGGCGAGGGGCAGGCGCGGCTGTTCGCGGCGGCGCTCGTGCTGCGCGCGCTCGGCCAGCTCGTCTGCAACGGCCACGCCACGCTCAGCCTCGCCACCGTCGACGAGGACGACGGTAGAAACGGTATGTTTATTATACTTTTGCCTTTTTGACGTGATCCTCCACCAATCCGCATTGGAGCAGCGTGGTGGAGTATGCTCTAGACCTCCCGCAGAAGTATCTGTGGGGGAGACCCGTGCCCAGCAGTGGGACGTCTATGGGTCGCAGCGAACGTCTTATAAATCGATGAACGCCAGCAACACGAACGAAAAAGTTCGGCGTTACCTCGCTCTGAGGCGTTCCATGTAAGGCTTGAAGTGCAAGCGAGAGCGCGGAACGAGCGACAAAGAAGCACAATCGGCCTTTGCGTTCGGCAGCGTTCGACATCCGTTTCTCTCCTACTTGAGTGAGCGATGCGTCTGCGTGGACAGCTGCTATACTATAGTACATTTACATGTTTTGATCGAGTATCAAGTGCAGTGAAAAGTGAATGTGGTATCAATTGTTTATAGCAACGATAATTACAGCGATAAAGGTAATGATTCTTTTGAAAAATGCTACCATTCCATCAGTATTTTCTTAAGACGTTGTCACGTTCAACTATCGTCAGTAAACCGACTTTACAGACAACCAATTTTTTGTTTTTCTGTCAATTTGATGAACAGCAGAAGTTACAGCTGGCGGCACGAAAGTGCAGTTTTGCGTGGGGCGTTACCGCTGTATGAATGTTCCAGGTCGCACTCAAACCGAGCGGGAAGTCCGCAGGGCCACTGCAATCTACCCATCGGCGGCCATGATGAACCACTCGTGCGATCCAAATATTATTAACACGTAAGAAGATTTACACATTTATGGTACTCATTTGCAAGCCAAACGCGCGAATTATGAAGAATTATGTATTTCGCTTTGCATCTGGATATTAAGAAGATAATGATATTCTATTGCGTTTTGATGGCGACTCTCCCGCTAGGCGAGAGAAATGCCGGAAAAACCACAGAGTTAATGCTCGCACGATTTTGTCGAATTTTAATGCGCCATGTAATTAAAATAGTACAAACGTGGTGAAAAAGATTTTTTAATACAGTTGCTCAAAAAGTGACGTATTACAGGGACGTTTAGCGTTCGGGAAGTGAGCTATTACACACTCGTGCTTTTTATTTACCTTTTCCGAACTCGTGCGTTCTCTTTCCCAACTGTCAAAATAATGTCTATTAAAAAGAAAAAACCAACCACGAAGTTTTTACTAAAAAAAAAATCATAGAAGTTTTTATGATTCATGCAAATATTTCTAAAAAGAAGCTACTAATTTGTTTCAATATCAGATTTAATGATTTGATTCAATGAGTTAGGTTAGATTTCACTTCATTTCATCTCATTAAATTTCATGTCAATAAAAAAATTCTACTGAATACTTGGCTGTATGGGCATAGTTCCCTTTGCCTACCCAGAATGGGTGAAGAAAACAAAAAAAAATCTCTGCAATACTCTGTATTCTTTTACGGTTGGCGCCATTTTCCAAAAATGTTCTTTGCGAGTTTAGTTTGTGTTTTTATTATTTTATTAAATTGCTTCATTTTTTCGCAACTGTATTAAAAATAGTTGTTCAGTACACGTGCGGAACCGTCATTGCAACTTGTTCCGACTGTCAACCCTCGCCTTCGGCTCGGGTAGACATTTGTCGGAACTCTTTGCAATGACAGGCTTTCCGCACTTGTAGCGAAATATACTATATTTGTGTCAGGGTTTTCGATGCAAGATTGAAGTCGTAACTTTTTCCTTCATCGATCAATCCGGAGACGTAAGGTCTCTGTTGCGTGACCGCATTTGGTCGGAATTATCGAGCAAGTAGATGTGTGTATCGATGCACGTGCACGTGTACATTGACCGTAGAAATTAAACGAGCGATAAAATGTCGTAACTTACAAAAATTTTATTTTTAGGTAAAAAAATATTATTTCTTTTTTTAACTTAAACGCACAGGATTTATTCAGTTTTGTCGTTTTTGTTGTTCTCGATACAGTGTCGACTGTGCTACTTAGTGAAATGATGTCCAAAATGATTAATGTAAATTATTTTACAATTAATTGTATGATAGATACCTACCTACTGAACTGTTTAAATATATTTTTTCTACTACAAATAAATATATTTCAATTTTGCTACAATGACAATCTAATAAGCACAAAATTCGATCTATAAAATTTAACAACACACCAGTTGTAACTATAATCAAAGAACAATCGGAAGCTACTGCACCTATCTATGGGCCGTACGACATTTTACTATGGACTCGTGTACGAAGAGCGCGGATGGGCAAAACTGCGTACGTTCTCATGTGATTCTTATAGTATATTTCGCTACAAGTGCGGAAAGCCTGTCATTGCAAAGAGTTCCGACAAATGTCTACCCGAGCCGAAGGCGAGGGTTGACAGTCGGAAGAAGTTGCAATGACGGTTCCGCACGTGTACTGAACAACTATTTTTAATACAGTTGCGAAAAAATGAAGCAATTTAAGTAATAAAATAATAAAAACACAAACTAAACTCGCAAAGAACATTTTTGGAAAATGGCGCCAACCGTACAAGAATACAGAGTATTGCAGAGATTTTTTTTTGTTTTCTTCACCCATTCTGGGAAGGCAAAGGGAACTATGCCCATACAGCCAAGTCTTCAGTAGAATTTTTTTATTGACATGAAATTTAATGCGATGAAATGAAGTGAAACCTAACCTAACTCATTGAATCAAATCATTAAATCTGATATTGAAACAAATTAGTAGCTTCTTTTTAGAAATATTTGCATAAATCATTAAAACTTCTGTGAATTTTTTTTTAGTAAAAACTTCGTGGTTGGTTTTTTCTTTTTAATAGACATTATTTTGACAGTTGGGAAAGAGAACGCACGAGTTCGGAAAAGGTAAAGAAAAAGCACGAGTGTGTAATAGCTCACTTCCCGAACGCTAAACGTCCCTGTAATACGCCACTTTTTGAGCAACTGTATTAAAAAGATTTTATTGAGTTTATTAGTTTGCTACTTCTGTTATATTGTTGATATCGTTTTGTTGTTATTGTACTTTGTGGAAGAACTTGAGAACATTCGACACTGGGTTGGCTACTTAGCACTAATCCGCATTGGAGCAGCTTGGTGGCGTATGCAAGACCTCGCGCACCTAGGCTGTGTCTGTTGGGAAAACCCGTGCCCAACAGTGGGACATCTATGGATTGTAGCTAGTTACCTCTAATTGCATACAAATATAAGCTGAATAGAAATTAGGTACTGTAACTTCATTAATTTTAAAACCTCATTTTTGTATTCAAACAAAATAAAACACTTGAATCTTGAAACAATGGAATTACGTAGGTATGGATTTATCATTTATATTACGACTAGTGGACGCCCGCAGCTTCGCTCGCGTAGAATTAGACCCATTAACGACGTCTGCCCGCGTTCCGGTTGCCCACTTAACTTCAAAAACGGCAAAATTTCATACTAACTTTGCACCCCCCTATTACCCCCTTAGGGGGTGAGTTTTCAAAAATCCTTTCTTGGTGCTCCCCTACGTTATAAAAGGAACCCCTGTGCAAAATTTCAAGTTTCTAGCCCTTATAGTTTAGGCCCTGCGTTGATATGTCAGTCAGTCAGTCAGTCAGTCAGTCAGTCAGTCACCTTTTCTTTTTATATATATAGATGTTTGAAAGAGTTGTTTTTTGAGGTTCTACAACAACCGCCTAATAATCCGGTGTTCGCGCGAGCTGGCGGCGGGCGCGGAGGTGGTGAACTGCTACGGGCCGCACCGCGCGCGCGAGCCCACCGCGCAGCGCCGCGCGCAGCTCCGCGCGCAGTACATGTTCACGTGCGAGTGCAGCGCGTGCTTCGACTGCGACCGCCGCGACGCGATGGTGAGTGATGCACTCAACCGGTAAACAATGGAATGGAAAGGAATCAATAAAGACACCAGAACATCCATACTTCCATACTAATATTATAAATGTGAAAGTGTGTTTGTTTGTTTGTCCGGCTTTCACGTCGCAAAGAAGCTATTATATGGTATGGTTTTTGTGTGTGGAGATAGTGAGGAGGTTGGAGAGTGACGTAGGCTACTTTTTACCGCGGTAAAACATCCCCATGGGAAGATATCGTTGTTTTGTTATTTGCTAGATATTTAGTTCCGGATTTTGTTAATAGATGGCGTTAGTAAAATTCATTTTCAAGTTTCTATCTTAGTATCTTTTAATCGTGGAACTGTCACTATTCATCCACCACAAATGTGTCATGTATGATAAACAACTCATTGTTAATTCCCTTTGACCACGCGGGCGGAGCCGCGGGTAAAAGCTAGTACAGAATAAAGCATGTTCGATGATTTACGTAAGTTTGAGAGGGTGGCTGGAACTTTAATTACCTTGGCTGACAGAGCGTTAAATTACAAAAAAACTTAACTACAATAGTTGCTATCGTAGCATAACTACACAGACCGGCATCAAAGTCTAGCTCTGACCTTGAATGCGCAGAAGTTGAAATTTAAGGTACTTATCGTCTTGCGCGGGGCGAGCGGATTTTCATTCTTAAGCGCTGATTGGTTCGTCAGCCGTGATTAATTCCCCGCACTGGTACCCTGTGCATCTTTCCCGTTAGAATTTTGTTCATAGCTAAACTTCCACGCCGACAGCTATACTTGAATAATATTGCGCCGTATCCGTCCCCAGTTGTTTTTCACGGCGTACGCGTGCCAGGCGTGCAAGGGCCCGGCGTTGTGGCAGGGGCGGCGCGCCCGCTGCCAGCAGTGCTCCGCCGAGCTGCACCTCGGCCGCGCGCTCGCCACCCTCGACCGCGCGGAGGACCTCGCGCACCAGGGTCAGTTGGCACGGTGCTACACCTTTACCGTCTTCAGGCCCAGCAAAACCTCGCCCTGCGAGAAATCATAGGAGCGGGGCGCTACGTCCGGAACGCGGTGATAGCGCGCGACTGCAGGCTGGAGTCGCTGGATGAGTTTGTGATCCGGTTGGCGCGTGTTATGTATAACCGCGCCGACAATGGGCCACATCCTCATCTAAGGGGGATAGCGCCGCTGCACGCGCGCCCCCCCGAAGGCCGACCGCTCCCTAGAGAGCTGTTGGACCTTCTTCCCCCCGATCATCTGGGGGGAATTAGCGACTAATGGCTAGTGGGACCGCGCGCGCGTACCGCGTGCGCGACGATCGACTGGCTCCCACGCTCAACAGCGGGGAAGTCACCGACGGGATTTACCCCTGGAGCAATTGCCCGGATAGAGGGGATCTCCCCTAATTCCGAATTCCCTCAGCGCAGGAGCGCCTACAGCGCCGCGTGAGAGGAGGAAAGGTCTGTCTGACACCTTTACCAACCATCCGTCCATCAGATTTAAAATATGACACAGTGACAGCCCAATGGCTATCGAATTCACCTCACTCCAGACTTTTATAATTAAATTTCACCTGCTGTAAGGGTGAAGGAAACATCGTGAGGAAACCTGCGTGCGAGTGTTCTCCATATTATCATTATGTTCTCGAAGGAATGTGAAGTTAGCCAATCTGCCACAGTGGTCGACTAAGCTTTAAAGACCTAACCCCTCCGAGAAGAGACTCGTGCACAGCAATTCAATGGATAAAAGACTCGTAACATCTGAATCCAGCTGTTTCCAGCCTTATTAGCCTTTGGAACAACATGGCTCGCTATTGGTACTTTACTCATTCTGCAAACTACGTCAACCTTTGTTCACCTAATGATTTTGACATTCCTGGCTCAGCCGCGTATCGATATACCGAGCATAGCTCTCTTCATAGCGTCGCGTCGCGTGAATCTGACCTTGTGGTATATATACAGCTAGTGGCTAAGGGTAAATGAACAAGTCTCGTCTAATTAATTACTATCTGGACTAATGTAACACGATCCCTTCATTCATAAAATAATTGACAGCGGAGCGAGCGGGCAGCCTGGAGGAGAGATGCGAGAAGATGCTGGCGTCGTTCAAGCTGAAGCAGCAAGTGTGGCACCGACACCACTCCTCGCTGCGCGCCGCCGCCGACCGCCTGGCGCGCCTCTACGCCGACCTCGGTGAGCAACACTACTAACTACTTATTAGGTACTATATATTAGCTAACTAGTTATTAGGTACCTCTTGTTGGGGTGAACTTTGGTAGGGCTCGTAGAAATGAAAAATATTGTGAGGCCGTCACGGGACGCCTGGCAGATGTGAAACATCGAAATTATTTTGTACAAGTAATATGCACAAAAGTACAGATTATGACAGGAACTAAAACATATAAGAAAAAAAAACAAAAAAAGTTAAAATAAAATACAATAATAAAACAAAAAAAAAACAAGGTTTCCGCGGTAGAGTTCGCTCGGCACGACCGTACCACCGTCACTCATGGTAACAAGTATCACTTTTAAGTACTCTAGTAGTATTAGTACTTAAGTAGAGGGAACTCTAGAAAGGGTGAGTTTCGAGTTAAACTTTTCTGGAGGCTATCATTTTCAGATTTCATATTCATTTCTTGGTTTCTTTTTATGGTACTAGTCTTTGTCATCTAAGGTAGCACATTACATATATAAGTAATAAACTTGGAACGAGACTCTTAAGGGTCTCGGCTGTCCGTTATATGCTAATATGGTCTAATATACTCATTGTGTCTTTGAGTTTGAAAATTATTCATCTCTATTTCACAGGTGAATTCAGCAAAAGCGTTGAGCTTATAAAACAGAATATCCAGAGCCTCGAATATCAATTCGGATCATTTAGTGTCGAGGTAAGTGATTATAAGTAGATAAACGCCCACACAATAAAAATCCTGTTTTGAATATATTGTTTCGGGTGGCGGACATTTATAATATACTCGAATGAAGGCATACATATTGGTTAAGGATGCCAGAGTTGCGAAAAGCCGAGCCAAATTTTTTGACGTGACAACGTCTTATAAATTGGTATGCCGGGTGACACTTCAAGAAACTGCGTTACGCTCCGCTCACGTTATGCGCTCACAATGAGAGCGAGTGAGAGGCACGCGTCCCTTCCACTCGGGCATGGTTAGACCGCCTAAGAGCGAGAGAGACGTTACGATACGAGACGATACTACTATACGAATGAATATTCACATTAAAATTATTTTACCACTCAAAGTCGTTGTCACGTAAAACTTTCGCCCGTATACCGACTTTACAGGCAACCAATATTTAATTTTTTTTACTATAATTTCCATACAAATGTAAGCTGGTAGAGTCTAACGTCTTTAAATTAGTATTGGAACATATATTTGTAACATTTGCAGGTAGCCCACGAATTGAGGAAGCTTTCTGATGTGATGCTGGAAAGAATTATTTGTTCGCCACAAAATCCGGATTACAGGTATTTTTTTTCTTTTTCAAGCATTTATTTAGTTTCACCTGTCCCGGTGTTTGTGAGTAATTCAAATCTTGCGAGTTAAATTTGATCCACTTCACAGTTACCGATAGAGCTGAAATTTTACATGCACTTGTAATTAATTCATTCATCCAATGCTCATGGCTTCTTACAACTGAAGAAATTTCAGCTTTTTAATCTCCATTTCGCTCCTTGAGGAGTTGCATGTCACTCAATCAGTTGTGTTTGTTGTACTTTTCTTTCTTACAAACAACAGCTATGCAAAATTTCAGCGTAATTCAACAATAAAAAGTCGCAGTCGACTGCGACTATTTCAAGCGTGCTATTCAAAAATAGAGCCCAACAGTGGGACAAAGAAAGGGTTGTGATGATGATGATGATGATTCAAAAATATCCGATCGATATGATCAACAGAGACTGGTGCTTAGAGGCGCACAAGATAACGAAGAAGGCGGTGCAGCTGGTGGAGCTGAACTACGGGCCGTGGGCGGAGCCGGCGGCGCGGCTGCGCGCGCGCGAGGCGCACGTGGCCGCCGCGCTGGCCGGGGCGCGCGCGCCGCCCGCGCTGCACCGCGTGCACCGCGACCTGCACTACAACCTCAAGATATAGACGGAACGAGCTGGAGTGATTGAGTCAACTAAAGGGCACCTTAGTCAGTCAAATAATTTATTTCGCTACTAGTGGACGCCCGCAGCTACGCTCGCGTCGAATAAGACATAATAATAGATAAAAAAGTAGCCTATGTCCTTCCTCAGGCTCTAGACTATCTGTGTACCAAATTTCATTTAAATCGGTTCAGTAGTTCACAGACAGACAGACAGAGTTACTTTCGCATTTATAATATTAGTATGGATGAGGTGATTACACACGCTTAACGAAACCTGCACTTCAAGCTCTCAAGATATAGACTGGCGCTACATCACACGCACACAGTTGAGTTCATCGCGCGTTAGGGATTAGATATAGGGGCATTTCACGGCAAGCGGACAACCAAAAAAAATGAAGTCGTGAATTTTGTTTATACCCTGGTCAGTTATACTTCTAGTAGACGTGGATGTGTACACACAATGTTTTTTTCGTATGATGCTTTATTGCTGAGTTATGAGCCTTTAAAAATTTCCCAAGAAAATTTTTGGATGGTTATTATTTGTATTAATTTATTTGTAAAAAAAAAACAAATAGTAATGCTTCTTATAGTTAAAAAGATAGTTTTTGATGTGAAACAGATTTATTATTAGAAAATAATTGTTCACGGTTTTCAAAATTTTCATATTTGAGTTGATTGAATGAAAGGTAAATTGCTACGGAACCCTTAAAAGTATCACTAACAAATACTAATCGTCGTTATAATATCGTATAATTTTTTTAAAAATTTAAATATTAGTCAAAACAGTAAACAACTCGTTCATCGCCAACAAAGTAGGTACACGAGCGCATTGTTGTAGTCCAGACTGTTCTGTACTTTGGTGAGGTTTGCGTAGGTACGTATCAATTTATTTGCGTGCGATGCCGAAAAGCTGACAAATAAATCTGTGCACACACGAACGACTTTACGAACTTGTATGACACGGCTGGGGTGCCCCGGCGCTCGCGTCTCCGCACGATGTGCACATGTTAATAACTACTACTTTATGAAATGTACATCTTGCACTCAATATCAAGGTTTATGCAAGAAACGCACGTAATTAAAAACGTCTTTAAAAATGCAATTTCTAGCCAAGATATTGCGTTTTATTGACACTATACACATTTATCTACTACGAACTATAATAAGTTTAAAAACAAAATAAGGCGGTCCAAACGTGTGTGCTAAAAGCCAAAAGAAAAGATTCTACCCAGTTTCACACATGTCGTCATTTGTCAAAAAAAAATTAAATTAGGTAGTTTGGTATTCATGATGGTAATATTATGTATTAGGAGTAATGCATTGCAATATTTATACGTAGATAAGTAGAAATTATTGGCAATTAAAGTGAGAATTCATATTAGTATTTAGGTCTGTATTATTGAACCAAACTCTTAAAACTAGAGTATGGTTTATCAATGTGGGTGGGTATACACTGAACGCACGCCTATTTTAGCAATTTATTCATATAAGAAAAAACGTCTGTTTAGTAAATATATAAACATATACAATTTTTATGACTATATAGAATATTTTACAATTGTATTTTTAAATTGTGCGACGCAATAATGTGTTTGACATTTGATATTAAGAGATGTTAGATCTTTTTAATTGGTAGTTACCTAACAGTTTTTAGTAGAATACGTGATTGTAGTTGAACAACGAATGTCTTACGTAGCTTTACATACACATTTTTCATAGACTAATGAAACATGTAAATTCATTTTAGTCCGTCATGTTAACTAAACAATGAAAAATAACAATTTACATAAAGTACAATGTATGACATCATTTATTTTTGAAGTTGGGCATGTTTATCTTAATTTATGTGGACTTTTCAAATCAAATATGTAATTGCAACTAATATGGGAGAAATAAAGAACTTATCTAAAGAAATAAAATGCTGCCTTATTCATTTAAGATTTTGTTTCATCGTCTATTCCCTGGATTTCCCAACTACAGTTATGCAAATCAATACGATGTAATGTTTTCCTTTTCCATTACAACAGACAATTGAAAGGGACTAGGTTAAAATCATAAAATTAATCTATTCATATATGATTCATATAATAGAAACCGTCTGTACATTGAATAAATCTTGAAAGAGACTTGAGCTTGATAGTTTAAGCGGTAGACATGTATTTGATAAGGATGAAGATCTGTCGCCGATGGGTAGGTGTAAACGAAACTGTCGTTGTTTAGTTAATTCCACTCGAGCGAAGTTGCGGGCGTCCACTAGTAAATAATTAAAAATCATCGAAATTTTTAAATATGTATTTGAATTGTGTTTGTTATTTTAAAAAAAAAACAGTATTTTTTTTAATCAGTTTATTGATCCTTCTTTATCGACGACATTAATCATTCGCATACAATTTTGATCGATTATTCACATCATCTTAAAATTATCATTTAAACAATCATTTTAAACTAACAACAATTTTAAATAAATATCTTAACACATTATCCGTAAAGTTACATCAAAACATTAATATACGTTTAAAATACCACTAACTATACCTAGGCTTTCGACTTACTAATATACATAACCTACACGTTTATCATGTAAAAGAAGTTGTCCAAAAGTGGGCTTTTCTTCCGAAAAATTCTAACCAAGGTCATTTTAACATATACAAAAAGAGATCCTAAAACCCCGTCTGTAAATAAAAGAATTTGAGAGCCCTTTTTTTTTGAGAAAATATTTTGCTATTTCATTCAATAATTTCTCAATAAACTGAACGTATTTCGAACACAAACTGTCAATTTGACGATATCATTTTATTTACGTAATTTGAATTGATTGAATACTATATATAAAAACATCTTATCTCAAAAACAAATAATAATAGACCGATACTAACAACAGGTAATGTAACCCCCATATGCATAGTAATACATGGCAGTAACATGCTCCATGCTGGGTTAGTGGAGGGTAACAAGTATTATGCCCTAGTAATAATATCGAATACATATTATTACTTGGGCAACTAATACATACATCATTGTTATACAGCAGACTGAGCAAGCAAATGTACTGTGTGAGCAAGCAACAAGTCGACTGAAGCAAAATGATGATTCATTTCATGTCAATGTCAAGTCAGTGAAGTGTGTTTGCCGTTAATAATAATAATAATAGATCTTTATTTCAGGCAAAGTACCCATATACATTTCATTATCATCATCATCATCATCATAATAAACACATAATAATTCAATTCAATTAATAATATTAATAATTCAATTCAATTTAATAAAACAATATACATAACTACTTTTAATTTAATAATGCAGCTACATAGTTAATTAAATATTTGAAACCGATTTTTCAGAATATTCTAGTTCTATATATTTATTTCGTAGTGGTTTCACGTTGATTAGTTCTTTTCGGGGTAGAAACCCATCCTCCATTCAAAAAGTCACACATATTGAAGATACGATACAAATATGTAGGTCAAAATTTGTATTTATTATTATCAAAATCTCTTTGGTCAACTTCATTATAAAATTTTAATTGAGATTTATTTTTTAAATATTTTCAAGTCACGACGTTTTGCATCATCGTTAAAAAGCACGATTAACAGATAGTTAGTTCGATTCGACACAGAGAAATATATTTTATAACAGCAGTATAATAGCAGATGTAAAACTCTCAGTAACAACTCCACCACAACCCTTTCACTGTCCCACTGTTGGGCACCGGTCTCCTCTCAGATTGGGAGGGATTAGGCCTTAGTCCATCGCGCTGGCCAAGTGCGAATTCACATTTATCTATCTACTAGCTTTTGCCCGCGGCTCCGCCCGCGTGGTCAAAGGGAATTAACAATGAGTTGTATACATGACACATTTGTGGTGGATGAATAGTGACAGTTCCACGATTAAAAGATACTAACTACTTAACCACTATACTAACTACTTAACTAAATTGTACTAACGCCATCTATTAACAATATCCGGAACTAAATATCTAGCAAATAACAAAACATCGATATCTTCCCATGGGGATGTTTTACCGCGGTAAAAAGTAGCCTACGTCACTCTCCACCCTCCTCACTATATCCACACACAAAAACCATAACATATAATAGCTTCGTTGCGACGTGAAAGCCGGACAAACAAACAAACAAACAAATAAATAAATAAACAAACACACTTTCACATTTATAATATTAGTATGGATTAGTGTATCACTTATATAAGTATAAGTACATATATAAATGTTTAATACGTATCGTTTGGTTATTCGTCTGCCAATTCAAGCATCACACTCCTATAATCCTGCCCAGTCATGTTCACCTTGTTCTACGTGAGTTAGTGACCAGATAACTGTGTGTATTTGCAGGAAGTCGCCTTTTACGGACACCGAAAGAACTGGGTACTATTTATATATTTTTTGTAAGTATGTTGTATTGTATAAATTGAGATTCTAACTAATAGAATGAAAAGCTTCTTAGTGATTGTCTAGGGTAAGCGGTTCGACTAATTTCTTTCCGTTAGGGGACTTCGTAATAAAGTTGAATGTGTTTGGGTGGTGGACCACCAAAAGTGGGACCACCATAAGGTGGTTATTCAGCAACGCCTTGCAGGTTTACAAGCCATTTGCTAACAGATTAGAACAGAAGTAATTTAATGACGCGATTCGATCGCGTCACTTCAACATTCTTTGAAAAAATATTGGTGAAACCAATTTTCGTCTCGTCTTGTTTTTTCGTTTCTGGAATTTCATTCTTCAGCTAAAAGTACTTCTAAGTTTAATAACAATTCGCACAGTAAATTTCGTACCTACTTACAAACTAACTTAAGTACTAATTCCTTAATGGCAATGTAGTTCAAACATAACTAATCAAAATATATACATATCTATTGTATTTTTTATTCTCCAAGCTGCATGTCACTTACGTTAGTCTTCATGAGATGGTTTCATTCATATCAATTTCACATGTCAAGCGGCTTATTCGAATTGTGTACCGTAAAACGGGGCGAATAGGGTTGGACTGAGATTTTTGTTACCTACAAGACTTCGTGTGCCTGCTGCATAGTGGTACCATCTCATGCCACTTCAAAGCCATCAGTTTCATCTGTTGCAAAAAAATATTAATTTACTAAATCTATTTATTGTCAACCCTTGCTATAACTCTCCTATTAACCATGGGGCTACCATACCTGGGGTGAATATAGTTTAGGATGATTTTTGCGATTTTCTCATAATATTGTAAGAGCATTAAATATGAATAGACTTTAGGATGATTTTTGCGATTTTCTCATAATATTGTAAGAGCATATACCTAGATATGAATAGACTAGGATGATTTTTGTGATTTTCTCATAATATTGTAAGAGCATATAACTAAATATGAATAGAGTATAGGATAATTTTTGCGATTTTCTTATAATATTGTTGGAGGATATAACTAAATATATATGTCATTCGCAAGTTTAAGCACCTGGACAAAACTTAGGCATTAAAGTGTCATATAACTTAAATAGACATGGGACATATTCAACAATAAAGTTGAGAAACTACCCTGTTCACCCCATTTTACCAGTACTAAGTTCATAAGAAATTTACGATTTGATCGTTATTTTCGATGATGAGTTAATGTTTTTTTTAAAATGTATTTATAGCAAATTCGATTTGTTTGTTTTCATTTATGACAAATTTGCTACGAAGAATTCATCGAATCGTTTAATGTTGTTCTGTGGTGTACTCGTAGTTTCAATTGGTATTATTTACCGGTCACTTTTAGGTCTTCATTAAACTGATAGTCATTTATAGTCATAAACAATACGAATTTGCTCTAACAATCTATTAACCATCGTATCCTAACTCCATCAATGAAAACTTTTACGCAATCGACCTACTGGTAACTTATATTTAGACGACTAGAACTTTGAAAGGGCGACGACACAAGTGAAGTGAAACCCTACATTCTTTAATGATATCTAAGTATTACGAACATGACACCATAACTGGCATTATGCACCTATTTTAAAAGATAAATAATTCAATGTCGTCAGCACTAAATGCAGCACGCACGAGGCTGGTGCAAAATTCAGTAACTACAGTACATTTTTATGGCCTACCAATATCAAATATACAGATCATTACATATGTAACAGAATTTCAATACAAACATTTAATCACATATAATTTCGTGAATTATGCAGATGTTTTATGACCTACAAAATTTGAAGGTCCGCTTTAACTACAAGAATAATTACATAACATATCCTTGAATATTTTACTTCCATATCCTTTAATATTAAAATGTTAATCGTCTGTAATATAGGTGCACCTTGTCGTAGCGAATCTTC
The DNA here is from genome assembly GCA_944567765.1 of Carterocephalus palaemon. NCBI lineage: Eukaryota > Metazoa > Arthropoda > Insecta > Lepidoptera > Hesperiidae > Carterocephalus > Carterocephalus palaemon. The sequence goes on along the minus strand of OX155637.1, from coordinate 9,811,437 downwards.
TAGAATTCCACTTACAGGGAATTATAGAATAAACTAATTAGGAAATAACAATACCTAATGGCTCGCGTCGTTTCAATATGATCGAAAGAGTTATCCAACGACGGGCGCGGTGGATTTGTGGATGGGGACCGTGAGTGGCAAAATGTCGTGGACGCTAGCTTCGGAGGGCACGTAAAGCCGTCGGTCCCGGTTGTTTTCAATGCTGGAAACAGTCGTTAAGCCTTGTCGAAGATGAATGAAATTTAAATTATTGACATAGAGCTAGACTACTTTTTGTATGCAATCTTTGTTTTCGCATGAACGAGACAACGTGTGTGAGCGAGACGACTGAGGGTATTGCAGTGACACCAATGTCAATGATTGAAATTATAGAAATCGCATATTTTTCCCGGTTCAGGCTATTCTATCGACAATTTTTGAACGCGCACTTGGGCAAATGGGCATGCTTAGGTACATGCCGACGACTGATCACGCAGACACGCATACGAATAAGGACTGCTTGAGTGGCGAGCAGTCCTTTACCGGCCCTCTTTTCAAGCGTTCTTGCGCGATCTACGTTAGGTAGTATACTCGAATAATGCGTAAAACATTCAACACACGGTGTGTTTGAGATATTGATGCAAGTAAAATTATTCGGATTTTTGATAGCGTTATTCACTCTCTCTAAACCAGTTGTAGAACGACTTTTTCGTCGTAAGAAGTTTCACCGTCTTCACCGAATTGGTTTTCGGAATTCTGAAAAACCATATATTTGTTTTAAACAATGATAACTGATTAAATTGATAATATATGAATGCGTGATTGGTAACCGACATACCCAACCTTCACAACACTTTAATTGATTTTTTTATAGTAAGAAAACATCTAGAGAATCTAAGGCAGGATTTATTTGAGAATTGATACAAATGAAATAACTTTTCGACACAGTGGTATTAAAGAACCTTTAATACCACTGATAAATACTAATAAATAAATACCTTTTCAATGTACGTGACATTTTCTCCCTCCTCCGGGATATCAGGCATGTCATTTTCCTGTAAAATAATAAAATGTTGTCATTGTGTATGTAAGAAACATCGGTCAAGTTTCAATAATTGTAATTAATAATTAAACGAATATTAAACCATTAGTTTTATGATGACGATGAAAACATTTATTTTCACTCGCTCGCTCGCTTCGCTCGCGTGGAAATAGACATAATAATAAATCTATTATTATTTACTTAACGCATTAACTTGAGCTCCACAAATTTGTAATGAATCCGTTAATGTGTTAGGCATTAATGTTTATTTCACACCCCTAAGGGTAACATTTTTACAAACTTTGAATGCAATATTTATTTATATTAACCAACAGCCTAAATTCAAAATGTTATGCTTCTAGTTCTGAAAATGACAATAGTTTCATACAACCTTTCATCCCCCTTTTCAACCCTTTACAACACTTTCTTCCAATTAAAAAGTAGCCTATGTCCTTTCTTAGGCTCTAGACTGTGTACAAAATTTACTTTTGCATTAATAATATTAGTATCGAAGTATGGATGGTAAAAAAATTAATTACCTATTGAAATTTAAAAAAAAAAGCTTTTTATAACTTTATTTTTATTTTCGTGCATTGTCATCGGAACCATGTGTGCCAAATTTCAGTTCGATAGCTTCAGTGGAAGTGGGTGAAATATTGATTGCAAGATTCCAGGACATACATACATACATACATACATACATAGATACATACGAGTGAAGTTAAATAAAAGCTTTTAATTTAATAAGAATGCAACACAATACAAATATTGTTTTTAAGCCACGAATATAAATGTTTGCTTTTGTTAAACATGTGAAGGATGACACCTAAAACCAATATTTTTAGAAAATCACACCAAAGTAAAAAAAGTAGTTAAAATGGAAACCTGAACATTAAGGTTTTGACCTCTGTGTAACAATATAAATATGACCTAATATAATGTTTTCAAAAATTCACATCCTAACGTGGTAGAATACGTGAACGAAGTTCGTATTTAACTCGACAAGTTTTAGCGATTTTACTCAGTTGGTAGAACAGGTGGAACAAGACAACTCCTAGATAATAGGAGTTTAATGAAAGTTTTTATACTTTTAAGTCAGTTACTTAGATTCGAGATGTAATTTTTTTTTCTTAGTGCTTGCTTTTCCTAGTGCTTGTAAATGAATGTTTCCATTGAATAACGGAATTAATTAAATAATTACTTACTGCTATGATAGTGACCAACGTTAACAGGCTATCACTTGGCAAGTCTGCTATTGCCTGCAATGTTGGTGCAAATAATTTGTCCGAAGATATCTCGTTGACGTTCTGTTTTATCTGTAATTCAATAGAGTTAATAATAGTGCCGGGATATGGCTAATAAAAGAAAATGATAATAAACTCTAATAACGATATACCTTTCTGGGGCCGTAGCGACGAATATTTTTGTCAAATGCCGGCAGAGTATCAGTGACATCTTTATCCTACAATCAAAACAAGGTTTCTTAGCATTCTTAGCTTTCTTAGCATAATGATAAAAGGTTACATAAGTACGGAAAAATAATACCTTATCATATTTAATGTCTACATTTTTAGACTCATCGCTACCCTGAAAAGCAATAGTATATTATATAAACTTCATTATAAAGTAATGCCTATCTACTACAATATTTATATACCTAATACTCAATTGTATAGTGCCATGCTATTTTCGATCAACAATACTAAATGATAACGGGTTATGTACAAAATCAAAGCTAAATTCTGTCCACATGAATATACACTTATTATAACATTTGTTCAGAGACAAAAGTTTTAAGTTCAACCTAATTACAACGAGCAAAGCAATAAATTACTCCTACAACTTAGAAATGAATAACATTCTTTAAAAATAACATTTAATATAAAATAAATCGTAAACGGCAGAAGATAATGTACATTTTCTCGTTATTAACTTGCGACCAACATCGTTGTTTCGTATTGGCCTCATCGCTGGTATTGGTCGCATGTGTCGACTGGCTGTTTGGTCGCCAGCACTTGTACCGGTGGTGGTTTAAAATTGGTAGTTTGGTTCAAAATGTATGTTATTTGATATTTTAAAGCTTAACATATAACATATTGTCCATGTACTTTCCGAAAGTAGGACTCCGACCGTTAATTTGCTTTCTCAGACACTATTTTCGCAACATTTGAACAAACACATTACGGTATTTAAAACGTGTTTACATTGGCTGTGTTTCAATCAAACTAAACAAAATAAGAGCTCACTTTTCAAGTGAGCTGTTATTTACTGAGAAGATTTTCTTGCGTCGACCCGATATCTATTGGTATTTTTGATCGAAGAATAATTACATTATGAAAAGGTTTGACTGGTAGAAAATGCCATAAGGCATTAAGTCCGCCCATTGTATATCTCTTTCGAAGTGTCAGTAAAGTTGAATAAAATAAATAAAAGTGAGAATCTCACATAACCCGGCCTCGCTCTTATGATGTTGACGATGACCTTGTAAAGGTTTCCCACTCATTAAAGTAAAACAAGGTTTTTACAATAATCCAGAATCGAAATAAATAAATAAATATATGTATATATATTATACGAATAATACCTTCGACGGATAAGGTCCACTAGATTATATATAAAAAGACAATAGGTACCTTTTCAAATGATATATCCATTTTGACAGGGCTTTCAGGTTCCTGAAAATAAAATCGTTTTATTAATGTTAATCTACACCACAGAGTACATTTTATATCTACACATAATATTAAAAAACACTCACAATTTTTTTTTTATTTAAAACACAAATATTGATTTCTTATCTTATACTATAGATGCCACCTCCTTAGAATTCAGTGCTAAAAAATGTGCACATGAGCTACTGAAAATGGCGTTGTGCTCGTTGCCAATTAACAGATTGTTGAGGCTTCACTTTTACAGCCCCTATGACAGATCTGTTTCGTTTTTACAGCGCCTATGGCAAATCTGCTTTTTTTTTAAATAAAGAATCGGCAATATGACGGCTACCCCGACGGTACCACACAATCAATACAACAAATACAGGAATATTCTATTGTAACCTTTTTTTTTTAGGCTTGGCATAGTCTAGGCAAGTAAATAAATGCAATTTTTATACATGTACTTAAGTATTTGTATTTCCGTAAATGGATTTTGTTCCAGAAATCATTGAGTACGCTTTAAAACTTCGAAAAAAAAAAATAGAAACACTAACAACACATTAGAATAAAATATTCTATGTAGAGTATACTCATAAATCGTGAGAACTTCTCGCTTTATTGTGATCATAGCACATTTTCATAGAAGTCCGATTTATATTCGGTTGGCGGAACAAACCATATGGCATTTAAGTCTTATGTAGTTTTACATAAAATTTGTCAAACAATACACACCAAACTGACTAAGTTGCATAGTTCAAAGCGACAAATATAGCAACACAAAATATAGTTCGAAGCGACTAGCACAGTGCTAAATAAAAAATAAAAACATAATCACGTTTTAACATAATTTGTTTATTGGGTCATCAATTTACATCATAAAAATTCCAATATGCAGTTTTCAATATCAATCATTCCATACACTCAACATAATTATAATAATTGTTACTTATACTTAGATCAATTAGAATAGCATTATACTTGTATCTCTTTTCTTTAAGTAGTTTTTAGTTACCTAGACTTTCGTTAAGCGTGTCTAATCACCTCATAGCGAATTATTAGACTTTGATTTTGACTTACCCCACACGTTATGGAGTATGATAATAATGGCTATATCATTTTAATAAATCAATAATACAAAAAAAAATTAAGCAGGCAGCAGCAGATATAGCAGAGACAGCAGCAGGACTGTGGTCTAAACATGTATTAAAATTTTACGTACTACAACCATTTTAAGGTACATATATTCAAATGTGGGTTTTGTAAAAAATTGTGGGTTTCAAAAAAGTAAATATTATTTGCTTATTTGCACAAAAACTTAAACAAAACAAAAAATTAAATTAAAACTTTAAATAATTAAGGAAAAATAGAATGGGTGACAATTTTCAGTTTTTATAGCGTGTAACCTTCTTGATGGGCGCTGGACAAAAAGGGTGACATGTTGGAAAGGCCCCCAAGGGAAGCGCTGCGTAGGGAGACCCTACACACGTTGGGACGACGAAATTAAAAAGACGGCAGGCCCACTATGGCAAAAAGTAGCACAGGACAGAGAAAAGTGGCTATCATTGGAGGAGGCCTTTACCTGTGAAGGGGTTCTTGCAGAAAATGAAAACTGATTGAACAACAAATTTGACATTTATAACAATTGAAAAAAAAAACACACAATGACATTTATTTAATAGATCTAATAATTTGCTAATGACATTTAATATTATTTATGGACAAATATAACATGACATACAACTAATGTTATTAAATAAAAATTAGGTCATGACGTAATTATTAAATTAAAAAATTAACAATGTAAATTTGAATTAATGCAAGAAATAAAAGGCTTTTTTATTTTATTTATTATAGCGTGTAAAGGAGAGTAAGTCAGTTGGGTGGACTATAATCCTATGATGTTCCTTCTTATAAGAAATTTTTTTTTTATTTCTGTACCAACCAATTATTTTATGAGGCTGTAACACGCTAGACAGAGAACTGTACAGGAGACTCAGTACTCATATGACAGAGTTGCTATATGGCTAGTACAAAAATTTCTAGCAAACCTGCATAATGGAATTTTATTTCAGACAAACATGTATTTTACTGTACAGTATAAAATTACATTTATACAACATTTTCTAATGCAACTTAATAATATACATGTACGAAGGAAGTTACATCTACCACTCACACTGGAGATGGCGAAAATAGATTTAAGAATACCTTATATCGCTTAGTTTCGTGAAACATTAATTTAAACTGTCTGTAGATGAAAATTAATAAGAATGCAAATACTCATATAATTCCAAGATCAATCCAAATTAAAGTTATTAGAGTGATAATGTGATTCATAATAGAAACATCATAAGGTGTACATAAATGCAGTTCAAATAATTTGTCAAAAAATCATGTTATAAATTATTCTTTAGTAATTTTGCTATGACCAACTTGCCTACTAATAATATTTTTTGCCATAAGTACAAATTACAAAAAAAATAATCATACCATAGAGACAAACCTACATTATTATTATGTATACGCTATATATTACAACTCTCTTACTTCGAATTACTGTTTACACGCTTTATTACACTGATTTATTTTTAAAATAGGACGAAATGGAAAAAAACACATTTAAGATACAAAGAATCTGTAATAGGAAATAAACCTTTCATGAAACTTCTTGCATCATTATTTTTTTGGTCAATCGTTATTCAGACACTATAAATAATTTACTGAAATGGACTAAAATCATCATCATGGTTCGATGATATAATATAATACATATATATCTTGATATAAGAAGGGATATTTCAACAACTAGATAACTACATTTTTTTTAATTTGAGTTACAATGTTGTTCACGTTTGCAGATGGTTTACGAAATCTTACACAAAAACAACTGCATTAAGTTGATAGTTATCTACAGTTTGGGAGATATTATCTTTTTTATTAAATGTACAATTAGTATAGAACAGAGGCAAAAATGACCAAGATGTCTATCTGATGACCTTAATTTCATCTTGTCATCCTAAAAGGCACGACAAAGAAACACTACAATTTTTGTAGTATACAATTTGTGTAGGAATAGAAGAAATACCAGTTTATCCAACCAGCCAACTGTATTTTCTGTAAGATTTATTGTGTTACAAAGGAGCTTATGTATAAGAAAACTACTGAGTTTCATTACTGTTAATCACCAGACACATTCATCATCATCATCATCATCACAACCCTTTCTTTGTCCCACTGTTGGGCACGGGGTCTCCTCTCAGAACAGGAGGGATTAGGCCTTAGTCCACCACGCTGGCCAAGTGCGGATTGGCAGACTTCACATGCCTTCGAGAACATTATGATGAACTCTCAGGCATGCAGGTTTCCTGATGTGTCCTTCACCGTTACAGCAAGTGACATTTAATTTCTTAAATCGTACATAACTCAGAAAAGTCATTGGTGCGTGCCGCTGGGGTTTGAACCCGGACCGCTCGAGTGAGAGGCGAGTTCGATAGCCACTGGGCTGTCACTGCCAGACACATTATTCGGTGAGAAATCTAAACAAGATATTTGTCTGAAGAGTGATAGGTAATAAAATGTCCTTTATGATTTTGAAGAAATATCATATAATATACAGGTTTTATATGTGGTGTATTGGTCAGTATTTAGAAAAGATTTTTCAAGCTTACGTTTGGTGTGCCATGAACTGGCACTTGTGCAACATGTGATAACCTACAGACTCAAACTTGTAGCATAGGACGAAACAAAAATCTTAAAAAGAAACTTGACAATTCACGATTGACAAAAAGATTTTAATGCCAAATTTAATTTGATAAAAATGGGTGTTTGAGCTTAGACAGATTCTTTGCAGCTTATATCGTTAAAGATTTCTCCATACTGTCCCATTTAAGAAAACACAGTGTAGAGTAGTAGTAGTAGAATAATAATTTACTAGGACAAAATCATATAACAAATTAAAAATGTGCTCATGATGTATAATATGTAATAACAATATAATGCAAGAAAACAAACATAATTCAATTTAATGTTCATATTGACATAGTATTAATAAATAATTAAGGATTGTGGTATAATCTAATATATTAAATATTGATCTAATTCAAATATCAAATTTATTTCAATACAATTTTTGATACTTTAATAGATTGGTAGTAAAATAAGGGAATTACTTATTTTTAGATAATATTATTATGATCATACATGTTTGGCCACATGAAGTATATATTTGTTTATATAAATGCCCAATCTTTTATTATAGTTAAACTAGGAATATACGAGGTGAGCCATGGTTGAATTTTTACTTGTGAAAATATCAAGATTAAAATCCAATTGGACAGACAAGCATTTTGCTAAATTGTTTTAATGAAAATTCAGCATCAGATAGATTGATTTAAAGCGTTGCTATACATTGCCGTAAAAAGCGCGGTGAAAACGGTGCCCAGGCACAGGGCGCAGAAATAAAACATAACACGCACCAATCAAAAATTTTAGAATGTATTGTCCGTTTATGAAAAATTTGTATTGTTATTAGTATTATTGATATTGTATTTATTGCTCTCGACTGAGCGGAAGTCCGTTAAAATAAAATTTTGCAATATGGCAGCACTTCATATATTCAGTTCAGACTATATGTATATAATTATTACATATTATATTAATAAATGTATGTTTCTGACAACAAATCATGTCATCAAAATAAAAATGGAACTAGCCAACAAATCATGTCATCAAAATAAAAATGGAACTAGCCAACAAATCATGTCATCAAAATAAAAATGGAATAGAAGCGTGCAAAAAATTAAACCATAAATCAATCCATACGATATGAAATACTTTTTACACACTAAATATCTTCATGCATTTATCTATCTATCTATACTAGACGCAATACGACCTTTTCGTTGAATGTTATGTCGTCATCCTCATCCCCATCATCATCCTCCTGGAAAAGAAATAATAATCAATTTACTACTTTTACTTCTTCGCGTGTAGGCGCAGCTCTAACTCTAACCTACTCATGGCCATTACTGGACAAACTCTACCCAATGCCACTTCCTTATTTGAAAATAAGGGGTATGCTTTTTTTAATGATTACCTGAATAAAATGGCGTGGGATTTCCACGTTATACCTGGATAATCATCAGTTCTCTTCACTATATTTAAAACATTCATCCCCAATTTCAACTCTTTCTTGTTAAAAAACAAAACTGACAATGAAAACCTCAACCACACCCAAAAATTCAATGAAAACCTCCTGTTGGGCCATATATTAGTTAAGACATCACTGAAAACTATATGAAACAATACCGTAATGCAGTATAAATATACTAACATCAAATCCAAAGCACGTGTCCACGTCCTTTTCTAGCTTGATACTCGTGCCTACCCTGTTTTGTCGACTGGGCTGGCTGTTCAGTAAAATTGGGTCCTTCTTTTCGAACAATTCATATCCTTCTTCTTCATCATCTGAAACAACGCAATATAAATATCATCATTTATCTTTTACACCTAATTCTTACACTGACTTAGAAGGTTAGGAGTCTGCACGACGCTGATTAGTCACCAAATAGGCAGGTAAGTGACCAAATTGAAAATACGAAATTTTGAAGCATCTAAGACTCTTCGAACGGAATGAATATCACCTATGACTCCTTCAACACAAGTTCAAGGCTACAAGGCTAGGTTGATCAGATTTAATATATAACATTACGCTTATATTTCACAATTTTTAAGCAGTCATACATAAAACTGGCGGTGAACCCATTGCAATAGCACAAATCCAAACTCCGAGCTACTGCTGGGAATTTTAGGTAAAAATCCAATAATACTTTGCTTGGCCCAGGGATCATCAGACTCCAGCTTGGCAGTCACGCGGCAACTAGGCCTACCTATAGAGTATAAGTATACTCTACAAACAGTACCTAGCCATCTTGTAGCGTCCATAGCTCAATGTAGAGTTCATAGCACAATGGACCAAGTTACGAGTAACTATATATATAATTATTATAAGTAACTCGTAAGTATCGACGGGCTAGGTTGGTCTCTGACCGCTAGTGGCAAAATTTCATGGGCGTTACTGAGCTTCGGTGGGCACGTGAAACGGTCAGTCCTGGTTGTTTTCTATGGTAAAAACAATAGCTAAGCCTTGTCGAAGACTGTTGTTTTCAATGATAAAACAATAGTTAAGCCTTGATTAACATCGGATGGCTCGAATGCAGCGTGGTGGGGCCTTGTTAACAGTGGAATTCCTGTTGGTTGTAAATAGTCACCTTGTTCCTCATCGTCATACTCCGGTGCGACGACAGCGATTTGCTGTTCAGAGCCATCCTCCAGTTGAATGACTTCGAGCACGACGTACTGCTGGTCGTCACCGTCGCCGACGGTCACCACCTCCCCGCGCTTCAGGTTGCCTTCATTCTCGACGTCAAGCTTCACCTCTCTTTCTTCGTCGTCCTCCTCACTCTCTTCTTCCTCGTGAAGAGTTATCTATCGAAAGTTGGATTTCAGTATTGATATACATATATATTTAATTTTGAAGAAAAGAGGCTTGTATAAGTAATGTATGGAAATCCGCAGGGCACTAGCAGGCGAAGTCAGTGCAATAGTAGTAAGGAGGCATAGTAATGATAACATGGTCACTCGTGGATTGACGCTCAGTGAGTACACGGTATTTATGACATATACATTTATTTTGTAAATGCTAACTTTCTGATTCAGGAACACTAAGCAAGTCTTTATAATGGGAAAAAGTTTCACTTATGAGCACGCCATGTTATTTGTGTTATGAATTTGTGTTATTATAATTTGATCTTTTCAGCGCAAGGGGAGATTCTATCGCAATATAAGTAGTGCACATTGTTATTGTACGAGTACTATACAAGAATGCGCGCGCAGTCAGTGAACAAAATATTTATTGCACTGACTAAAATAAATAGTTCAATAAGGACTATACGCACTGGTTCGTTGAATTAATTTAACTAAATAGAATTTACGCCACTCTTTCATCCTACTTTTATAACAAGTTTTGCCACATTGAAGAACATGATAGCTGTAACCAAATTATGGTTTGACATGCTCACGGAACACTAAGCGTATTGTTATCACGAAAACCTTGACGGTTATGAGCCTGCAATGCAGGCCACTGTAGGCCAGGTAACTAATAAATCTATAGAAGCAACGCTCAGGAAATTAAAACATCGATATAATTCTACAAATATTTTACTACTACAAAAAAGGTTGCTCTGCTACAACCCTCTTTGACGTATTAATTTGTTTGTTGATAACAAGCTCAGCGCTAGGTGCACGACAACAGATTTAAAGTCTGGGTGGTCAGAGATAACATCTTCGCTGTATATTTATATATTTGTATTGTGAAAATAAAGGTTCGAATTCATTCATTCGCTTTTCTATTTTTGCGCAGACATGACGAGCATTTATTTCTTTCTAACGTCGCAGCTAGCCGAAATTTGTATAAGATTAATGTTTTATAGGTGTACTAATGAAAATTAAATGGCACGCAAGCGATCGATATAATCTGATCAAGACGAAAATCGAATATACCAAGCTGCTTTCAACTGAGTCTTCTAATATTATGAATATGAACTAAATTGTCAGCCAAATTCAATAAAATCTGCGCATGCACAAATTCGCAACTAAAAACAAGAATCCCCAGGCAGTAAGCTGGTGCAGACCAGTATTAATAAACCAAACTTAATGTGCGAACGGAAGGAAATCAGGCGGCTCGTGTATGAACTAATCGCGTAGGAATATATCAGATGCTTTAACCTAATGATATCTGAATTTGGTGTATTAGTTAATATGTGCCATAGACAAACCAGCACTGGCAAATAAAAAACAAAAAATTATGCGCTAGCAACTAACCCTCAAGTGTTACATGTTCGAAAACCTAGTAAACTAGTAAAAGAGGGCGTAAGTTCGCTATATAGAGCTTTCTATTTAATCTATCCAATGATAAGCTTGGCTTATAGATAAATGATAAAATATAACAGTGTGTCGTGTCATTTTAGATGGTACAGCCATCTAAAATGACATGATAGTATAAATGGCTTAGAGGTAGCACAATACCTTTCGAGGCTTATGCGATATTGAAATCACCAATCATAAATCACTGACAGAAAATTGATTGTTTATTTTAGGCATTGCTTAGTTTTGATGGTTGGTTATGATTAAAGATATCCGCTGATTAAGTGCTGTATTGTCATTTTAGATGGTACAGCCATCTAAAATGACATGATAGTTTAAATGGCTTAGAGGTAGCACAATACCTTTCGAGGCTTATGCGATATATACAGATTATGACAGGAACTAAAACATATAAGAAAAAAAAAAATTATTAATCCGACCGTCATTTGTCGGAACTACAGTATATATATTCCATATTCGCCACGCTCGCTACGCCAAACATCTGGTTTGCCCTCCGCCTAAAGATGTTCCCATCAAAACAATACCCTCAAATAGATATAGACACAGCAGACGTATTGCACAGCACAATTATTTTATTTTAATTTTAACATTTTAGTACATAAATACTGAAAAACAATAAAGTCATACTGAAATACTAATCAGTTTTTTACAATCCTATCAATTTAGAAACATCATAAGGGACTTTAATAATGTAATAAGATATATTAAGTAAGAGACCTTCGGTCTAAATGCTGCAGGCAATCAAGTTGGTCACTAACCCTTCCTTCAACACACTGAAACAGCATGGTAATAGACTCCTACCACGCTGTACCCTGCTGTGCACTCGCTAATGGGTTGCAGTTGTGTGACTTTGACGAAGCGGGGTGATAAGTGACCCTGAATGCCGATCCCCGGGTTCGAAACTCAGCGGGGCAGATATAGATATATAATTCGCCGATAATAATCGTCACCTGTAACACAGGCTTAGGCCTACCGCGAGGTGTGAGTGTGAAAGCGTTTTTTTTTTTTTATTTTATTTATTTCAAATTCTGTCCATAATGATGAAAACTAAATAAGTAGATTAGTTTTTTTTCCTACTGTTTCATTAGTTTGTAAGTTTTAATTGTTAATTGCACCCAAAGTCGCCATTGCCCGTAGTACGCGACAGTAACGGATGCACAGAAAATCAGCGCTGTAGCATCCTTGTTGCAGCAAATGCTGAGTGCATTCCGCATTTTTCGCCTAATCATTTTTACCTATTTATAAGTTATTTTTTTTTTTAAATGTTTTGTAATTGTCATTGTATTCGTAGGCGAAAAATAAAGAATTTTCTATTTCTATTTCTATTTCTATTATTGACTCACGCTGTGCTGGCCCGGCTTGGGGATCTTCCTCTGCCTGCCCAGCTTGAGCGCGAGCGCCTGCTCCTGGTGGCCAGAGTCCGGGTCGTGGACGGCCAGGTGGCGGATCAGGTTGCCCTTGTGCGCGAACGTGCGCTTGCACTCGTGACACGTGTGCGTCTTCTCCTTGGGCGGCTTTGGCACGTAGTCCGGATTGTGGTACAGGTTCTGGTGGCGACGGAGTAACTGCTTTTGCCTGCGCATTGCCAACATATTATTATGTGGTTTGCGGTTAAACATTTCAAGTGGAGAATATAATAGACGTCTCTAAGATTGCTCTTAGATGGATCGCTCTGTATAGCAATACATGTGGTCATGGGCGATAGTGGATAGGTGGTGCTTCTGCACGCTAGTTCACTAGTTCCCTATCTTATATCCGCAAAATAAATGCAATAATAACTACACACAGTGATTAAAGGACATAGAAGAGGAAACATTTCTTCCTTTCAACAGGACGAACGTGAATTTGACGTTACAAAGAAGTGTATAATATATTATTAGAAAAATTATACACTGGTATAAGGTGACTATTATTAAATGCATGGATGACTAGTGTTAATAAAGAATATAATATTTATACTCATACTACTATTTTATAGTTGTACTACTTTAATGTTATGAAAAAGTGTTATGTGGTGTACCTGAAGGACTGGTCGCACTGGTCGCAAACAAACGGCTTCTCGTCCGTATGTTTGAGCATGTGCGACTTGAGATGACGAAACGTCGTCGAAGCATACGGGCATAGCTCGCATTTGAAGCACTTCTCGCCTTCGTGAGTCTGAACAGGACAAAATATGGACATAAAATATACATTCGTTTCTACAGCAAACACATTAGATTCCCAATAGTGGTATTAATATTAACACTACCTTATTGTGAACTTTGCAGGAGTAACGGTCGGGGAATGTCTTCCCGCAGCGCTTGCATTTTAGTGGCTTCTCAGATGTGTGCAGTTTTTGAATGTGTATGCGCAGATCAGTTTTACGACCACATTTTGCGGGGCACAGTTCGCACGAGTACACTGGCTTCTCCGACACTGCAAATAAAATAAATAAACTATTCACTGAGCAATTTATCCACAAAGCCCTGTTATGGAAAGTCGCGTTCATTTCTTAGGTTCTAGGTTAAAACAATCTCCCGTTGGAGCAATTGTTAGTGACCCTGCCATCTACGCCAGAGGTCGTGCGTTTGAATCCCACTCAGAACAAACATTCGTGTGCCGAACACTTGTGTTTGTTCTGTCTGAATATCAATATTTAACTAAGTATATATTTAAAAATATCTGTATGTATGTATACCCTTGGAAAATGGAAATGTCCATGATATTTATTATATCTAGTTCAATTACTAATAAACATTCACCCACATCCATCCATCAATCCATCAGGTCCATTGCTAGAAAAGGGCCTTTTTACTTAAGCTTTAAGCATCACTTCTACACGTTGTGTTCTTTGAAATAAATACAAACGATTAATTAAAGAATCTTATATACCATTATGAAAAATCATACATACCATTGTGTATAAGCTTATGCGCCTTCAGTGAATTCGACTGCGTAAAGCACATGTTACAATTGTCACATCTGTATGGTTTCTCGCCGGTGTGCGTGCGGAGATGACGCTTCAACTTGAACGTGTCCGGCGACGCGTACGTGCAGTGCGGACACTGTGGAAATTTAATGATGATTTTACACAATATTCATTACAAAGATTTCTGAAACGGAAAGGAAAATGAAACAGGATAATCACGACTACTTACAGGTGGCATCATAATATGTATAATATTGAAAACAAATTCCATACCTGGTAGGGGCGTTCTCCAGTATGGCAGCGAATATGGCGTCGTAGCTTCGACAGCTCTACGGACGCGTAATCACACTCCGTACACTTGTGTGGTTTCTCGTGAGTGTGCTTGTACCGAACATGTCTCACCAGCTCTCCTAAACAATTATATATCTTGTTTTGATATTAATTAGTACCGAGTCAATAACATAGATAAATCTTATGTTAGTTGGAATTAAAATTCTAAGAGTAAGCTAGTAAAATAAGAATTTGCAAGCTAGAAATGGTATTAGTTAGAATAATTTTATACTAAAAATATGTCACCTCAATGTCACAATTGGGAGGTTAATAAAATACTTTCCTTAGTTTAGTCAAAATTTGTCACCAACCTAACAAATAGTGACCCCCTGAACCCATGTCTCAGTTGCATTTGAAAACTCAGTTGTTAATTATATTTCTCTCATACTACCTACGTAAATATATCAAAAGTATCAACTAATATTAAAATAATTGTATTTATAATTGTATATAATTCTACATATATCACCTGAAGTAGTGAACGGACTATTGCAATACTTGCAAATGTGTGGCTTGACGCCGTTGTGCACATTGATGTGGTTATGAAGGGAGGCAATGGTTTTGAAACCGCGCTCGCAGACACTGCACTTGTGCGGACGATCTTCCGAGTGAGACTTCATGTGTCGCAAAAGTAGGTATCTGGAATACATGTAATGTATATCAAATATATAATAAAAGTGTGTTTGAGCGTGCTGTAGTACCTATCACAAAACGATTTTACCATAAAGCGAGTTAGTCATGTAATTAAGCAATTACGGAAAATAATTCATGTACACTAACTGAATGAAGGTTATTAAAACTGTAAATTTAAAAATGTCGGTATTTTTATACCTCCGGTGACTGTTATAGGAACAGAAGTTGCAGGAGAAGCTTGGACGTACATATTTCCCGGATTGCTTCACCACTCCACTCTTCCTACCGCGCTGTAATATAAAAGACCATAATTATTATAACGAGTTATGCACTCACATGTACTTTGACTAACGCAGGTTGTCAGATTGCTTCATACAATTACCTTCTTTACCACCTTGGTTATAGGCTCATCATCTTCATCGGAGCCTTCTTCCTTATCTTCGTCCTCATCTTCTTCAAAAGTGTATACATCATTTCCCTTCTCCTCCTATTGAAGACAAATAAAATAATAAATATTTATTTGTTGCTTATTTTTTGGGCTTTCCAAGAGTACATCATATAGTGCAGTGGAAACAAACAAAATAAACAATGGTTATGTGAATATGAATATATTCGTATTCGTATTACGTATACGATATTGGTTGATAAAATCACTAAACAATATGTATTTTGTTAGTAAATGAAATGGAATGAAATATTTGTACCCCAGTGGGGTAAGTAAGTAATTTCGTTTGCCTTTATATCCATGTTGACCACTGGTTTGGATTCCTCTTGAACAACGAGGACATAGCTAACTTCTCCATTGCCTGTATCCGAAGGTACTAACGTCACAGTCTGGTACCCCTCTCCATCGACGAGCATTTGAGTGGTGTCACCTTCCGTCATACCCTAAAATAAAACAAAAATATTTTATAAGTGAGCCTGTGGCGGCTTTTTTTCAGTTGTCACGGGGTATTCGTGTGTCCCTCTTAAAAATTATCTATATTTTGAAAAAAGTAGAAATCAGTTGGGTAAGGTCTGGTGAGTACGGTGGGTGACGGAGCTTCCAGCTGTAACTCTTATAGCTTTGCGATGGTGTGAAGTGTATGTATGCGTTGTCGTTGAGAAGCAACGGGGAAGAGCGATTGACCAGTAATTGGTTGTTGCTTCTCCATCATTATTTGCAATTCTTGGCAATAGGCATCTGTCACTGTTGTGCCATTCGGTAAGAAGTTGTGATGTACAGTCCGGCACTGGTCCACCAAACAGTTACCATTATCTTCCTATTAGTAATATTTTTTTAGGTGCGCTTATTAATAGCATTAGGCGCACTGAGCATTAGCGCTATCGGTTACATAACTTTTCAAATTGTGTTTCTGAACAAACTAATGTAAGATAAACTCCGGTTATACTTAGATCAACTTAACTGACGAAAGATGGCCGTTTATCGGTTCGATAACCTTATTTGACGTTTCTATGACAAATTACAACAACTTTTAAGGTATTATTGACTAAGTACGTGTTAAATAGTATTAAATTTTAGTCTAGAAATCCCGGTAAAACATTTTACAGTTATTCGTAGGACATAACAATGGATTATAGCTTAATCAATACGAGTTCTATTATGGACACGAATTCTTTGGCTACTTTCGCTGCGACCCATAGACGTCCCACTGCTTTGCACAGGTCTCCTCCACAGACACTGCTGCGGTAGGTCTAGAGAATACTCCACCACGCTGCTCCATGGGTGGAGGGGTTAGTGGCCAACCCAGTGTCGAATGTTCTCAAGCCACCCGAAAGTCTTCGACAAGGTTAACGACTGTTTCCAGCATTGAAAACAACAGGGACCGACGGAGTTTATTTTATTTCTTACAAATAAGACTATTCCTAGGGTACAAACTACAATGAAAATATCTATTTTATACTTGATCTTTTGAAGAGACCAATCTAGTGGCAGTTTAAGGTACTCGTTATCAGATTCATAGTTATTAGAAGGTTCTTCGCGTGTTGAGTGACAGTTATCCGACGTATATCTTACGTTTAACTTTATTGATTCAATAGCTGTTGATAATATAAGTGAAGACTTGAGAAACCGGCCATGAGATCGGCCGGCTTACGATTGTCGTACAAGATCCACTGTTCATCGCAGGTAACAATTCGATTTAGAATTCCCTCATTTCTATGCCGATTCAGTAGTGTAGTAGCCTCGCTTTTGGTCGCTTAGTTCGTGTGGCACCAACTTATCTAGCAATTTTATCATTCCAATTTGACGCAAGTGCTGCAGTGTTGTATTGACA
Source organism: Carterocephalus palaemon (assembly GCA_944567765.1). Classification (NCBI taxonomy): domain Eukaryota; kingdom Metazoa; phylum Arthropoda; class Insecta; order Lepidoptera; family Hesperiidae; genus Carterocephalus; species Carterocephalus palaemon. The sequence goes on along the minus strand of OX155637.1, from coordinate 9,793,671 downwards.
ACTCTAACTCTACTAACTAAAAGCCCGCAACAAGTTCAGCCGTAGATTGTGTGGGATGCATTTACACTATCGCCTTCAATTCGTCGTTGTCGACAAGGGTTACCGGCCAATCGCGAAGCTCGTTCTTCAACTCAACATTTCCAGATTTAAAATGATTGAATAATAATGAAATAAATTAATAATAATTAATGCCTAATCCCTCCCATACTGACAGGAGACCCATGCCCAACAGTGGGACAAAGAAAGGGTTGTGATGATGATGATGAACCAATAATGGACCATGTTTATGCAAGGCGTGTTAGCCGTACACGTCGTTAATGTTTCGTGTTGTTAGTGTAGCAGTATTTCCAGGTAGGAACTTGTACAAATCGTACAAACTTTGAGTTTATCCATGGCGCTAAGAACTACCATAATTTAACAAAAACAAAACATTATCTAAAAACAAAACGACTGAATTAGAAATTAAAATAACAAGGCTTCTGAATAAAATTGTTTTCTGAAAATTGAAAAATTGTTTTGCTAAATCTTTTCTGGTATAATGATCAGTGTATTGAAAATAAGTTTTATTCCCATTTTTTACAAAATTTTCATGCTTGTGATAAAATGATCAATTTCATAGGTAGACTTTCATAGGTTCATAGACCTATTAATAGTAAGTACAATGAAAATAAACCCAATAATGAGTACATATATTAATTGTATAGTAGCTGTATAACTGATTAAGAAATGTACCCAGTAGAGCAAGATCCCAGGTCCCAGGGCCCAGACGTTACTTATTTTAATTTTCTCGTAAACAATATAAATGGGATAAGCTAGGATCTTGGACTATAGAGTTGACAATCGATGCGAGATCCGACTGTACAGCAACCAACCATATCCCGCTTGGTGGGTGCCAACAGAAATAAATGTTTTTTTAATTGAAATATTTTTTTATGTTCATTAGCTATTACCTCTCCAGATTCGGCCCCAGTAGCAATGGAAATCACATTTTGGGATTCACCAACTGGTTGGTAGTAATAACGACCCTCTTCATCAACGAAGTATGTGACACCAGTTTCCGCTGCATCATCATCTGCAGCTGCACTTTGATCCACTGGAAACAATTAAATTACGCTTATGACCATAACATAACTGTTAGTCTCCTGTTGCTGTTAATTGCTTGCCTCTAAAGGTGAGTGCGTAGACCAGGAAATCACCTGGGGAAAGAAGTATTTACGATCGTTGCTCCTCGCTCCTCAGATACTTCGAGTACAACCGCTGGGATGTACTCGAAGTATCTGAGGATCTGTGTATTAATAACACGCACCATCACCTTGGACAGCAAGGAAGTAATCACTATAGGCTTATAGTTGCATGGGAAGCTACGGTCATCCTTCTTGGGGATAGGATGGACCAAGGCCAAGTTCCACGAAGACGGTACTATTCATCCTATGGTGGCGAGAATAACCGCATTAAGACGGGAGCACACATCTTGAGTACCACTGCGGAAATGCTGTCAGAGCTTGTTTGACTGCCTTTTGTGACAAGAAAATTTATTTAAACGAACTGTCTGAACTGAAGTCATATGCAGTTCTCCTGTCAAATCGGTAATCCTAGAGCCTAAACATCCACCATGAAAAGTCAGAAGCTCACCTATACAAGTACAAGTCAAGTATAACAATGTTATAATTAATAACTTACCATTCATTGGATCAGTTGCAATTGGATCTTCTTCCATGGTATTGCTGAATGTGTTCAGATAAGTTTGGATGACAGCCTTATTTTTATCTGGGTTTCTCTTCTTATCTGGAGCCATATCTTAAGAAAAAAATTATAAATAAGTCGCAAGGCCAGACTTGGGCCCATCAGACTAAGACTAATCTTAATTATATTTAAAGTACATAATTTCTTGTCCTTATATACTTTTTTCTATACAACAATGGTGATAGCCAAGAGACTGCAAAATGCATGTTGACCATAATATTAAAATCACGTTTAAGCAGCAGGGGAAATGTGGAAAATATTTTAATCCATTGTGATGGCTAAATTGTATGTTTGGCATTTAATGGTGTGGATTTGACATAATTTTGTATTCGATATAATTATGTAAATGTAAAGTCAGTTCTTCTTCAGATAAGATGTTGTATTGGTAAACAATCTTGGCAGTAATTTTTAATGAAACATTGGTTTAAAAAATTTTTTATAGTAGACAGTAGTTTTTGGCTTTTGTGGCACGAGTACTATGTGTGTCAGAGACTGATATTCATCGCTGCGACCCATAGACGTCCCACTGCTGTCTCCCCCAAAGACACTGCCGCCGGAGGTCTAGAGCATACTCCACCACGCTGCTCCAATGCGGATTGGTGGAGGGGTTATTGGCCAACCCAGTGTCGAATGTTCTCAAGCCACCCGAAGGTCTTCGACAAGGCTTAACGACTTTTTCCAGCATTGAAAACAACCGGGAACGACGGCTTTACGTGCCCTCCGAAGCACGGTAGCGTCCATGAAATTTTGCCACTAGCGGTCACCCATCCACAAACCGACCGCGCCCGTCGTTGCTTAACTCTTTCGATCACATTGAATCAACGCGAGCCATTGGGCTATGGACGCTACATATACATACGCTGATATACATCTACTATATAAAAATAAGTCGGGTTTTCCTTCCTGACGCTATAACTCCAGAACGCAAGACCCGATTTCCACGGTTTTGCATTCGTTGGAAAGGTCTCGGGCTCCGTGAGGTTTATAGCAAAGAAAATTCAGGAAAAATTTCAACAGAAAAGCGGGAAAAATTATTTATATGGCAAAACAACGTTTGCCGGGTCAGCTAGTACATAGATATATTTAAACACATACTTAAAAAGATAATATTAACATCCAGACACAGTACAAACACAAATGTTCGTAACACAAATGTTTGTCCAGAATGGGATTCAATCCCATTCAGGACAAACCCACCCACGACCCTGGCTCAACAGGCAGGGTCACTAGGGATTGCCCCAATGGGCTCTTCAAATGGCTATGTATTATTAATCCTATTAATTATCTGTATGTCTTATTTTTAAATCACATATATATTTTTTTCTTTTTGCTTTCCTAATAAAACAAAATTTATAAAAAGCATAAGAAATACCTACCTTGCTGCACATAGGGTACAATATCTTTTTATTGTCTATGGTGTATCATCAAGGTTGTTATGTATTTGACCAGAATTAACTACCTGGAAAGACATACAATAGATTACTAAATTTTCTTGAAATAATAGCACCTATACAAAACTAGATAACATCAAGAAGCTAAACTACAACTCTTTAACAGCACTGCAGGATTACAGTTGAGATCTGGAGCACACTCTAACATGCTCCAGTGTGGATTGGTTTTTACAATTCACTTACAGAAATATTAGCTAAATTAAGTTATGCTAGGTTTAGGGCAGATAATTATAATTAATGTCTACAAATAGTTACAACATTTCTTTTTTAATTAGTAAAGTTAAAAAGTAAAATAAAAATCAAATTTAAACCTTTAATATTCTTATAAGATGTAACTAGCTTTTTAATGTTTTATTTATTTCTAGGGTACACCTGCAACTTCTCTCATGTGGATTTAGACTGTGGTAGTTTCGTTTATAGAGCAGCCCTACCACCTCAATGGACTTGAATTCCACCATTTGATCGGAGGGCCTCTTGTGTGTCAAATTACAACCTACTTAAAATTTTATAATTATGCTTAGAAATTTAATTGATAATAGATACCTTCTACAACAACATACAAAAACTCAGGAGCTTTTAAAACAAAAACGAGAGTTGACAAATGACACACTAGAGCTTCAATAACAAACAAGGATTATCAGGAAACTGATATCTAATAAGGAGTCTATTGACAAAGCCAAAAGCTTGTGTTTCATTATGTGACAAGATTCAGAACTAAAAAAAGCCACTGATATAGCTTTTAAAGCTAGCAAGTTGAAGTCGTGCTGGGCTGGCCACAGAGGATGGACAACACAGGTCTGCATGTAAAAAACTGCATATGTTTTTTATACATTTTCTTATAGATTTTATTGTCCTAAAACCGAAAAAAATATTTAAAAAATTCCATCACATCAAGTTTTTTTACAAAACTAATTTTAATATTTTTATTTTGTGTAAAATGCATATTTAGTTAGAATTTTGTATTTTATTTTTTAAGCTTCAAAAAAAAAATTATAATCATTATCATATTACCAGTACGATTGAACATGTTTCAGCGTGTTCTCAGAGGCAAACACGGCCCAACATGCAGTTGGATAAATCATATTCCAATAGGCTAAATCCATTGTTGCTGACCCTGTCTTGCCACACTCAGTTGACATCCAGCATTCAAACGCTACTGTGCTCTTGTTTTTATAAACGTGTTATGGCTTGTTTCCTATGTTTGTGGGATAGTATTGCCAGAGAGCTACAGTGGACAAAAACTGACTGGCCACCACGACACGGTGTAACTCCTGGCGAGAAAAACGTCATCAATACCACTTTGGTTCCGCCAGAAAAGGTTTTACTGCCACCTCTTCATATTAAATTGGGGCTAATTTAGCAGTTTATAAAATCACTGCAAAAAGATGGGGATTGTTTTAGATATATATGTTCCAAGTTCCCGATATTGTCTGAAGCAAAGTTAAAAGGAGTTTTCGCTGGTCCCGACATAAGAAAACTTTTGTCTGATCCCCTCTTTCCTGTATCAATGGGAGAAATCGAAAAAGAAGCATGGGAATCTTTCAAAAATGTAGTGCAGAAGTTTTTTGGTAATACCTAAGGATCCCGAATTTAAAACTATTGTACGGCGTATGCTGACAGCGTATAAAGCTCAAGTATGCAAGATGAGCTTAAAAGTTCACCTCTTACACATAGATATTGAATATTTTCATGAAAACTTGGGTGCCTACCGTGAAGAACAAGGTGAATGATTTCACCAGGATGTACGTGAAATCGAGACACGTTACCAAGCATGATGGGATGTTGATATGTTAGCGGACTACTGTAGGATGCTTAAGTTAGAAACCAAAGAAGGAAACCGAATTCGAAGAAGCATTAAAGAAAAGAAAAAATGGTTTCACAAGGAATAATAGTAAACATAAAGTTGTGTATAAATTTAAATAACAAAAATAATGTTTGATAGGTTTTGATAAATATTATGCTGTGTGTTTGTTGTAATAAATAGTTGATTTTTCTCATTATTGTGTTCTTATTTTGCAAAAAAACTATACGTGATGGAGAGTAATAGCAGTTATTTTTGAAATCAGCGTACTTTAAAACATATAATTCAGCAAAAATATCTCATGCAGCTGAAAAAAAATTGTTTTTTGCAGACCTGTGCAATCATTAGAATAAACAGCTTCTTGAATGGAGTGCAAAAGCAAAGGGGGCCAAGATTAGGCAAATGTAATCCTGATAGGTTCTTGAGTTGCCCGACCCCCCAACTGGGCTAAGGCTACAAGGGCTACGCACATGCAAGATAACCTGTTTATTTTCTGGCAATTAAAGTAGCCTAAATAATCCAGAGTATGAATCACGAGTTTGAGAATTCACAGGTAAATAGATTGTGCAATTAGGTGATTTTAAACCTGCTGTAGTCTCAGTCAGCTTTGGAATCAAATGGTATGTGAAGATCAATTTGGTTTTTTGTATTATATAGTTTGTATGTTACTTATATTAATTTTAAAAAAATCAACTAACAGTCAATTTGTTTTTAAATAAGATTCAATTATCAGCTAACATGATAATGGATCAACCATTATATAAATAACTATGGTCTGTTTATGTGATAGCATTTTATCGGGAGTAATAAAAAGAAGACTGCAGAACCTGGCATCCAGGAGTATGATGCACAAAGCATAGTTATTTGGAGAATTTCAATATATGTACTTAGATAACAGCAATATAGAAACTTTTTTTTTTCAAGGATTCTGAACTTAAAATCACAGGTAGGACGCAACAGGAGATAGCATATAGTTATGATTATGTCATTGTATTTCTTGTATTTCGATTGAGTGTAGGAGTGCCGTTGTTTAGTGGCTCTGTAGTTTAAACAAACTGTGTTTTTTTCTATCACCTGTTGTAAGATTATTTGGCTAACAAAAATAAATATTTTCAATCATAAATTATAACCAAATTTTAACAAATCAGTTAATTCCGCTGAATGCACTGTCTGAAATACACTTACCTATCGATGCGTCGGCCATTTTAAGATTGATAGTCACTGACCAAATCACTGGGTAGAAAAAGCACTAATACTTAACTTTCTTAATTTTATTTCTTATAATATTTATAACAAATTACCGCCACTCATATATTAAAAACAGACATATAGTTCACAGGCGGCGCTGTCGTCAATACCCACTCGTTCGGGAAATTCACAATGCAGCGGAGCTGAAGCCTTTTACATTGTGAATAAAATCTTCAAATTAAAGTAACATTTAGAGATCTGAAACTCTTTTCCCTCTCTAAAATCTCTTTCATATGTGAAATTTACTAAGATTTATACCTGGGAATCAATTCATTGTAAAGCTTCTAATTTTTCTCAACGAGGGCGTTCCGATCAATTTATAGCGATTATGACGCCAAAATGGCGGCCGTAATGACGACTCGCTAGCATAAAAAATGTACTCTGTGGCTTAACCCTATAGAAAGAACCACAGATTTGTTAGAGACAGGACATGGACAAGACTACCAAAACAGAATGACAACCATTATAACAATAAAATCGCCCAAAAGTAAAATGTTCATCAAACGAAGTTTATGCTGGATGTTAATTTGGCAGGTACTAAGTTTACTATTTCGAATAAAGAAATCAAATTACATGTAACACAAATAAAATAAAACTAAATTATTTTTCGCACTCAGTAATTATTATCCCCTATATAACCGCGGTCACTCACATGCGTGCAAACGTTTGACATTTGTACGAATGTTTGCACGAATGTGAAGGACTGTCAGGAATTCATATGCAAATCAAATGGTTTCGCAAATGAATTCACGAATGTTCAGTGTTGCTCGCGATTTTGTTATAAATTATTCTCTTCCAGGCACCATTTACTATTTGTAGAGCCTGTTTTATAGGATTTCTTTTCAGGGTCCAAAATAGAGGGCAATAATTCAATTCAATACATTCCAATATGTTATCGTTATTCTAGTTCATTTTCAATAGGGAACAAATTTTTTGAGCATTTATTTAAATATTCGAGATGTTATTATGATCAGTTGAAAAACATATTGAGCAGTTATTTAATTTAATGGCGGTTGATTAATTATTGCGACAATAAAACATGGACAGTAATAAAAAATCAATTCGTCGGTTATTTTATCATACAATGTCAATTCTAAAAATAATTGAGCAGTCCAATAACTGAATGAGCGGTAAAAGTGATGGAATAAGCGGTTCGATAAATAGTTCGGCCGTTGTAACAAAATCATCCTCAATCAAACTAAATAAATCATTTTCAGCTAGCTGGTAAGCGGGGGTATAAAAAGGGGGGCTCGGGGGGCGATGCCCCCTCCAAGAAAAAACGACACAACTCCAATCTGTTAGATTAGGTTCAGGTTTTGTCTATGTTTATTTACAAAAAAAAGGGACCCCGCGAAGCGGGGTTCCGTCGACATTTGTGACAGAGTATGACTTGTCTCACAAGATATAAAATTCCTATTATTATTATACAATTTGTTTTAATTAGTTCCTTCAGTCAAAGCAAAATTAATTTAATTTTTCATTACTATTTAGGTAGCTACTGTTTTTTTTATTTTATTTTACCACCTCATTGTTTATAGAATTGCTTAGAGTGAGATTTCTTACCGACAAATTCCGATTTATTACTGCCCACACGTAACCACTTGTTCAATAATTTTTACCGCTCATTTAATTATTTTCCTGCTCAATTATTCAAAAATTCAAAAAAAAAAACGCGCAAAAGACGCCACGAACCACGTTATATTAACACATCCGTCACCTTTGCAATCGTGTGCGCAACTTATCAAAGCCATGTTATACAATATTAACTGCTACACATGCGTCAGGGAACTATGAATTAATAGCTTTTCTTTCTTTCTATCAACTGGTCACACCACGAATGTGTGGGAGACTACGCGTTGGTTCGCGCGCTTTGATGTTTGACAAAAAACCGACACAACTTGGAAAACCTCGAATGCATCGAAAAATTCGCAAGCATTCGCGAAGGTCATCCTCACAAACTATTATGGTCGTCCTACACATGTGGGTTCGCGTATTCGCGCGCATGTGAGTGACCGGCCGAAGACTAAATAGAATCAAGGGATGTTACTTAAACTTGCTCTAAGTATTATGAATTGTACTTCTATTAATTTACTATGCGGTATTCAATTTTCTGTAGACAAGACTTCAATCATAGAAAAAAAAAGTATTATAGATAGTATTTATATAGTATTCAATTTAATATAAATAATTCACAATATTATGAGCACAGATTTATAAGTATATGATCATGAGATTCACGCACCAGGTAAATATGGGATCCTATGTAATGAGCTCAATGAATTTTAAATTTTCGTAATAATAATATACTTATGGTTCCATTTAAGTATGCACTCATAATACCTACCTATAGCAGGGACAACCTCATTAAATGCCTTTGTCCTTCCTTTATGCCCATAGAATTCAAAACAAATCAAAGTAAACTTGTTACGTACGGACAACAATTCGATTGGACTTTATTATAATTATAGTAATAAGCAGACTGTGCATCTAGATATCCAAAAACACTGCAGCGCAGGTGTCGCGTAGCGATTCCCACTTACCAGCGTTGCCAACTCTACGTCTTTTTACGTAGATCTACGTATTTTAAGCCTTTCCTGCAAACCTACGAACTTTAGTCCCAGAATCTACGTATTTTCTATCAAAATTGTTCAAATTTGCAAAATAGACTGAATGGGCTTAATTTCCTTTACTTTCGCCAAAAAAAAATTAATAAACGTTCCGTTTCATACTTACGCACTCCTAACTCGTCACTCAACACGTCGCGCCATCATTTTTTAAAACAAAGTGTCCATTCCATTTAAGTGTGATGTGGCTCATGTCAGATTTGTCTGTGTAAAACGAAACGTCTTGCCGTAAAAGTGAATCTTTCTAAAATACCTAAAAAAATATTTCGAACTAAGATTTTGAAGATGTTTAATTTCGCAGCAAAATATTAAACACTAATAAATTTATGTACCTTAATAATTTGTCTGAACATGGTAATAAAAAATTAATTAGGTAGGTACATAAGTATTTAAAAATTAAATAAAATTGATGATGACTGATAGTAGCAAACTTTTTTTTAATATGTATTTTTTTGTTTGCTAACGATATATTTTTTTAAATTTATAGTTTGTCTACTGTCTGTTACTTTTAGGCCTATGTAAATTCACTTTTACCCACAATAATTTTCTTAATTTCACTCATAAAAAAAGTACGTATATCTACGTATTTTCTCTAAGGAAATTTTACTATTTCTACGTAATTTTCTAATCTGACCTATGTCTTTTTCAAAATACGAGTTGGCAACACTGACTACCACTTATATTAAAAGGTAGAACATAGACATTCCCGTAAGTGTTCTGTCTGTGTTCCCGTCAGTTATATAAAATGTACTCTGTGTTCCCGTCCCGCCCGTACCATCGGAAGGGTCTCACTCACCACTCCAGATTTAGTTCATTAATAAGTTAGTGTAATTTTGTACCGAAGAAAATTAAATCTATATCTATATATTTAAAAGAAAATCGTGTTAGTTACATTTTTTATAACTAAGAAAGAATGGCCGAACCGATTTGGTTGAAAATTGGTGATAACCAGGGGACTGATACTTTACACCACTGAGTTAAAGTGGTACCTAGCGTAAATATCAATGCTTTACACACCATTGCGTTGTTTCTTTTTATTTTACTGACATTTGAAAGGAGAATGTCCATCTGTATGGGTGTTTTGGCCCAGAGTGAACAGTCACTAAAAATAAAAACGATATATAGAATTAGTAGCTTTAACCAGTAGTAATCCGAAAAATAATAAAGTTTTGTATCCAGGTTTTCCTAAAAAATTTTTTATGAGAATTTATGAACAAGGTTTTTGAAATAAAATAATTATTTATTTTTGATAATTTTATTATTATTCATCTTCATAACTTATCAAAATGTGGTCTAGGAACTGGGCAGGTGGATTTATTCTCTCTTTTGCGAAGAGTAGCAAAATAATTAATTGAATACTTACCACTTGGGGTGCGATCCACTGTCGTATTACAGACATCACCTCCACAAGATTAAGGCTGTGCCTTCTCCGTTGCATTACATCGGCACCACAATTAATGCATTTCAATTCATCGGAAGTCTCACCCATAGGTAAAGCGTCTACAGTTGGATTAAGAGTGGGTTCGTCCGTATTCAATCCGGGGTCAACATTTGGGCTTCTATCAGTACCGGTAGGCATGCAAAGGTCGTCGTAAAAAGCGTCATCGGTGTCCATTATAAAGCAAGGTAAGCAAGGTCGAGATTAATTAAGAATTATCGCAATATTCACAATGTGCACGAGTAACTTCCACAAAGCGAATGAGATTTTGTCAATATTGTCAAATTGACACGTCATGCCTATGAGCTGTCTTAGCATAGCTTAGTGCTGCCATAAAACTCGTTACCGATAAAACAATTCGCTGCGACGCATTGCCCCATTGCCACGTCCCACTGCTGGGCACGGGTCTCCCCCAAACACACAGCTGCAGAACGGCTAGAGCATACTCCACCACGCTGCTCCGGTGGAGGATCATAAGAAACATAAGAATAAGGTGGTGGGAACATAAGAATTTCTAAATTCCGGTAGATCTGGTCTAGATGAAGGCTTCCTTCTTAGTTACCACGCTACTGGTAAAGACGTACCACCAAATGATTTTGCGTTCCGGTATGCCGCGACGAAACCGATTGTGCTTAAAGGTTCAATAAAAAACGCCATAAACCTATCAGGTTAGCGAACTTCCATCTGCATAATTTGCTGCGTCACTTACAATCAGGTGAGATCGTAGTCACACCAAAAACACATTTTTTAAGTCCTTCATAATTACTATTACATTAATAACATCGATTTATAGAATATTATATTTAGGTAATCGATTTTAGTAGAAATATTATATTTTTTGCTGTCAAGAACATACCTAGTGTTTAATTATGTACTCTGCGGTCAACATGACGAAATCAAAAAGCAGACCGGAAAATATATATTAACAACTGAAATACTCATTTTCTATTAGTGTAAATTGATACAACCACGAATAACGATAAATCGTAATTAAATTGAAAATATTTTTTGGTATTATTGTTTTTTTCTGAGCATTCTGTCCACGCTGGGCCGAAAATGAACAATCCCCTTTCACAATTAGAAATTTTTGAATTCGTCGGATTGATGTGTTTGTCTCGAGTTTAGCTTAATGTGCCTAATTAACAATACCTTAACGTTCAAATCTTTACCACGGTAATAGTATCACACAGTATTACAAACGGTCAGAACGCGAATCATACCTACGCGCCTCGGAGTAAAGTATATGTTACCTTAAAATTGTAAATAACGTTAGGTTATAATAATCTATCTCGCGAGATTGTGAACTGTCGAAAGATTGTGAACTGTATCATATTGCTTACAATTCAACCCATTATTTTTCGGTAAACTAAAATCTATCGAAGTGAAACCTTCAAATTGTGAAACGGAACGCATTTAGCATAGAGTTACAAAACTATTACAGGGGGCATAATGAAAATAGTAAAAAATTACAATGGACAAATCAAAGAATACAGTGTTGCGTTTTCGAAAACGTTAATATGTTTTCGATTTGTTTTTTATGCCTAACCTGAACCTAACGTCCATAGCCCAATGGCTTGCTTCGATTCAATGTGATCGAAAGAGTTAAGCAACGACGGGCGCGGTCGGTTTGTGGATGGGTGACCGCTAGTGGCAAAATTTCATGGACGCTACCGTGCTTCGGAGGGCACGTAAAGCCGTCGGTCCCGGTTGTTTTCTATGGTGGAAACAGTCGTTAAGCCTTGTCGAAGACCTTCGGGTGGCTTGAGAACATTCGACACTGGGTTGGCCACTAACCCCTCCACCAATCCGCATTGGAGCAGCGTGGTGGAGTATGCTCTAGACCTCCCGCAGAAGTGTCTGTGGAGGAGACCCGTGCCCAGCAGTGGGACGTCTATGGGTCGCAGCGAGCGAACCTAACCTAATAATAATAATCTTTATTGCAATAAATACATATGTCACGTGAAAAGCGGCACGGAGTTTGAATTACATTTTTTGGTAATACAAAATACAAATATTTTTACTGGCCAGAATAACCGCTTGTACAAGGTTAATCGTTGTCCCCACACTAGGATACCCTATTTATTATTACATATTATTAAAATTTAATACGTCGGTCTGTCACAAATGTCGACAAAACCCCGCTTCGCGGGGTCCCTTTTTTGCGTCAATAAACATAGCAAACCTGAACCTAACCCAACAAACTTGGGGTTGATTGTGTCGTATTTTTCGGCGGGGGGCTTCGCCCCCCTTTTTTTGTGGGGCGTGTGGGTTTGTAATTGCGCTTACTATCGTGTGATTTACCTGCCTACTTAGGTACACTCAGAAAAAATTTCGATATGCCAAGCTTAGATTATTTATATATAGACTATATTGTGCTGTTTATTGTTGCTTGAGTTCTTCGTTAACACACCCAGAAATTTCATTTTTCAATGGTGGAAACAGTCGTTAGGACTTGTCGAAGACCTTCGGGTGGTTTGAGAACATTCGACATTGGATTGGCCACTAACCCCTCTACCAATCCGCATTGGAGCAGCGTGGTGGAGTATGCCCTAGACCTCCCGCGGCTATGTCTGTTAGGGAGCCCCGTGCCCAGCAGTGGGACGTATATGGGTCGCAGCGAGTGAGCGAGCAATTTTGGCGGTTAAGAATAAAGATTTCATTTAAATTAATTCAGAATGAGATCCTTGGTACACTGCATTCATTCAAATCTATTGATTGTGTTATAAATGAACTCCTTGGATGTACCTGGCTTACCACCGCATGCTCCGTAGTAATCGGGAAAATAAACCAACAAAAACTGTGCAACGGAATGCGTTTGGTGGTAAGTAAATTGATGAACAATGTTATTTACGCGACAATACTCAAAGGAAAATTCGAAGGTGAGGAAGTTCTCATTCCGAGGATTTTAACGAATTTGATTTCCGATCCGTCTTGCATTCGTTCTTGCTCCTGATAATAAAAAGAAAAATGTCGTCTATCACAAGGTAGACCAAGCACCAAAAATACATGGCCAATAATAAATCATTAAATCACTAATTTAATCACATTTATTATCCTTATAATAATGTAATACAAAATATGCTCATTTAATGCTTATAGGGCAGAACAAAGGTTTAAATATTTGTTACATTTCCCTATTCCTTCCTAGATTACAAGAGAAAGTTAAAGTTAAAAGAAAAAAGAAAAATTAAAAGTTTTCCAAGAAACTAAATTGATGACAATTCTCCAAACCTATAAATACAAAACCTGTTTATTAATTCAAAAAATATTACAAAGTAAAATTCACTCAAACATATCATTTACAAAGAGGGGGTACATATCCAAACGTACAACCTGACAAAGTAACAAACTCCACTTAAGACCGCCACGCACTAATTATGGGAAAAGGAACTTTGTTTATGAGGGTGCACAAATCTACAACCAATTGCCGAATAACATAAAACAAATACAATCACCAATCACAATATACTATTCAAAAGAATACTCAAGTTTCACATCCTGAAGGATTTTTCAAGGCATTAAACAATCAAAATAAGTCTTATCTGCATTTTCATAATAGGCCAAAAGTATGTATGTAGTCTCTATCCAACAGTATCTATGAGTCGCTATCAAAACTGATACTTAATAGGGCACCTATTTTAAATTTTGTACTCCTACCTACATACTTGTTGTATTTTGTAAGTGACGCTGCTAACATTGTTTTATTATTTTTCTTTTTAATTACCCACCATATATTATGTTTTATCAATTTTACCTTTTTAGTAATCCTATATGTCACTTCGTATGCTCTTGTACTAGATGTAATTATATACTAGATTAAAATATTTTGTTATTTCTTAAGCTAAGTGAGTTGTAACTCTTATTAAGAAATAAAAATCTTAAACCATAAATATGAATCAAAAACAACCTATAGCAGATTTTTTTAAACAAACATACCTACTCATTTTAAATTTATATAAAGTATATGCAATTTCTTCAGTATCTTGAATTCTTAATAGTATAATTTATGATACTGGATTTATTAAAACAACATTGGGGGTCCCATCATTACCCGGCACTTTGATGGTCATCAAGAATTCAGAACCTATAAGATTATATCGTGAAAATTTTACAGGAGATGACAAGTCTTTGTCAAGTGTGCACCAAATAGCTCTCTTTGGTGTGTTCAAGTAGTAGTCTGGAATGGGTTTTAGACGGGCAGAGTTTACTTCTATTATTTTACCACAATCAACTAATAGCACTCGAAATTTGTCGGTTCCTGTAATAATTTCTTTGACCAATCCCCTCTCATATCTATTAAAACTCATATCATAAACTGCAACCCCGTCATTCAATTTCAGATCATTTTTAACTGTGGCTTTGTTTGCTTTGCATCGGTATGTGAGTTCTGACCGGTCATTCAAATAGGACTTGTACTCATCCACTTGCACTGCATAAAAATACTCAAGAAGAGATCCAAGCTGCAGACGAACATGCAGTACAGTATTGACTTTAAAGTTTCTCTCAATATAAGCAGGTTTAACTTCTTTGTGATCTTCAATATGCATGTTTCCAAACATATTAATAACACTAGCTTCATAACCAAATGTAGCAGAGTTGTTGTATGCAAGCATTGTGGCTATGTCATCAGGGCAAGAGTTATAAAGTTCTACTGCTGGAATACTTGAGGCATTGTTTACTATTATCACCTTAACTGCTTCATGACCCACAAACTGCTTCATAGCTTGTATGGCATCCTCACTCCATGTTGCGGTGCCTCTAGGTTCACAGTTGGCTAGCTTGCAGTGGGATATTAGAGAGGATAATTCCACTGTGTAGAAAGGTACCCAAAGACTCCTCAAAGGTACTGATTTCTCTATGAAACCAAAATCAATAGCAGTTATCTCATATGTTTTACTTTCTTTATAGATCTTAGATACTATGCCACGTATATTTCTTTTTTCTATATTAGACCTAAAAATAACGAGGCCTTGTAATTTTATATCTGAGGTGGTAAGCTTTACACCTGAAGTTTCCAATATCGGCAAATATTTTTCGTAAACTAAAGGGCGAACGTAAAAGCTATGAGGATTATTTATATGGGTGACCTTTGCCATAAACGAACAGTTTTTGTCCATTTTGATTTTCATTATTTCTTTTTGCAGCTCATATAATAACTCCATGTCCAAATCTAAACAAGAAGGCCGTCACAATAGCGAATAGTGCTTTGCTTTGCAAGAATATACAAGTTTGCTGCCTGGTTTGTGCCGGTAACGGTGAGGCTACAGAATCTCAAAGCGTAAATCACAGGATCCACACCAAAAGTTTATATGAATATGAGTAGGGAGGGATTACATTAAAAATATCTGAGAATGAATTATGAGTTCTACGCCGGGCGTGGTCGCGCGTCGCGTGTACAGTGATTATTATTAACAAAACAATTTGATTACAATCATGATACCAATCATTAGACTCACTACACAATTATTTGTCAACAAACACTCATTGGTTTAGACCTCAACCACAGAATAATAGTACAAGTACCTCAACTTATTGACACAAAATAAATAAAGTTAGGGTGATTACTTGCTCAGTCAGACTGACTACACAACACATATACATGTGAGTATGTACAAACACAACATAGTAGTACCATAAACGTAGTGACTCTGACTAGTGATTACTTGCTCACTTTGCTCAGCGGCAGTGTTGCCAGTGGCAGATAGTCAAATGTAACATGAGACACCTCAAAAAGTTACATTTTCACGACAAAAGTTACATTTCCATTTTATGTGGAAAACAACACTAATACTATAATATGATACTTTATTACAAAAAACTTAAAATGTTTTCTGTCCTATTAATAAAGCTTCGAAAGAATCGTGATATTTTTTGATCAAATAATTGACTGATTGTCCTAAAAAAGAAAAACATATAATTAATAATGTGAAAGATATACACCAACTTTAGAAAAGTATTTCAAAAGCTAAAATATAGGTAAATATTTAAATATTTTAATAAGTCCTAAAAGTAACGTAAAAGTTACATTTTGAGTCGTGTTACATGGAAGTTACATGAGAGGGTCAAAAGTAACGTAAAATGTAACAAAAGTTACATTCTGGCAACGCTGCTCAGCGGTGTACTGGCCTGGCTTCGAATGGCTTCGATCAATAATGCACAAACTAGATAGAGATACTACGTATCAATAGTGTACGCACAAACTAGCAGTGTTGCCAACAAGATTTTTAAAATTCCGTCAAGTTAGTTGCGTATTTCCGTCAAAATTCCGTTAAATTTTTAATCTGCCAATAAATAACAACCGTTAATTTTCTAAACGTATATATTAACAGGTTCTTTACAATTTAAATTAAAATACCATACGCACTTACAATCATTTATATTATCTTATCCCTACTTGTCCTATATTATGTGTGTTTGTCCGTCTATATTATAAAAAAAATAGAAACCTATTTAATTAGCCTTAATTTTCGTAAAAATTAAAAATCTATAATATCGTCGTAACTTTCAGTATCATGCTCTGTTGCCATTGCAGAAATGGCAGATATCGATGGCTTTGCAATGTTCCAACAATGCTTATTACAGCATGAGGCAAAACATAACAGTTATTACCATTACGTTCACGGATATTCAAAATTGCACTAACCATGTTTTCCTTCATTCTGTTTCTCAGTTTTCATTTCACTCCATTCCTAACACTGAAATCTCTTTCCACTTCAGCATTTGAATATGGCAAAATTAAAACTGAAAAAGCACAATAACATAAGTCTTTGAAAGGGTTATTGCCAGTCGCATCTTTGTACTCTTTCACCTCTTACTATTACTGACATTTTTGGATAAAAATATGTAGTTTTTTTCCCCGTTAAATATCCCGTCAGCCGTTAGAAAGATTTTTTCCCGTTCTCAACGTACCCAAATCCGTTAGATATGACGGGAAATCCGTTAAGTTGGCAACGCTGGTTACTGGTCAGTGGTCAGTGCTCTGATCGACCACAGATTATTATATTAGTGGCTAGCTACATAGACATGACAAACCTCCGAAAAAAACGGTGCGTGCGTACAAAGTACACATGTCAGAAGTGAAACTTCTTTGGCTAAATATTCAACTAAACACAAAAAAAGAATAAAATAAATATTCATTTGAAAGTCTTGTTGTTTTAAAAACTTAAGGGGTCAGCTTTAGAATATGCAACACCACAGATCGGATATGTACTTCTTTCACAGCTAGAACTCGTTAAAAGACGTCCATTCAAAAAAATATCTCAGCGCGGAGACGCGCCGTTTAGGAGAAAAAAATATAAAATTTTCTATATAAATTCGTACACAAAAACGTTTACTACACGCCATCACACTAATATGATCGATAAGATCGATTACTCTGTGGTTGTCACTCACTGGGATGCGTTTCATTTCTTTTTTTTTACCCAAAAGGTCCGTTCCGTCGACATTTGTGACAGAGTCCGACTTGTCTGACACGAAATTACGTTAGATTAGGTTTGGTTCAGGTTGAACTTTTTTAATTTTTACAAAAAAAGGAACCCCGCCCAGCGACATCTGTGACAGGCTTCTGATAATAATGTTTCTAAGATTTTTTATCCACTATCGATTACAAACTACAGAGTAAGAGTAGTCTGTTTGAGCTTTTGAAGCTCACCCTGTTCGAAGTGTTCAGTGACGCTTTATAGGTCGGCGTGATCACACAGTAAAAGGCCACTCGAAAAAAGAAAACAACAACTGTGGATGTTTGCTATAGGATGCCGCGACGGGATGTGACGGAAATGACAAATGACAGATATGCGACGGTAGTTATAGGCACCTCGATCCAATCCCAGCGGCACGGATCATTGTATTAATAAGACGTGCGTTTTCACGAAAAAAAAAATTAATACCACCTGCTGTTACGGTAAGGAAAAACTACACAACATTTAGGTGCAACCATGCAACAATTGATCCAATTCTTTTCAATTTTCTTTGTCATTTATTGGGGCCCACAATTAAACTTCACTCCAATTTCATGCTAGACGGTAAAAGCATTGATAACAGAACTAAAGAGGATAGGCCCTATTTTGCCTATATATATTTTCATTAAAGAAATATCATGCAAATATGAACCACAATAACAAAAATATAACTATCTCATTCCTACACGTCACATTCTGTACTTGTAGCAAAAGTACAAGAGAGGTCATTCTATTCAATTAGTAAAATATTACGTTGTACCACCAAAGGACCGCCTTGAAGCTAGTCATGGACGCCATTTTAGAAAGACACCGGAAGCCTGTGACGCTTCCGGTGTCATCGAGTTGTCTCTTCTTTAGACCATGGGTAGCCTGCGCTCCACCTATTTTCAATGAATGTGCGCAATTATTGCCTCCCAGTCGATGATCTGCCGGTAGACCATGGTCCGCACATACCGGGCATTTTGGTGTATGCGCCTTGCACTCACGGGCCTTGTGCCCTGATTCCTCGCAGCTATAACAGCACATGCTCCTGTCAGCAACGTTTCTGCATTGCCGGCGGACATGTCCCACCTCAAGGCAGCGGTAGCACCATGTAGTTTGCGGTTTGGAAGGACTTGAACCCTTGCCCTGACCCATCCTACTGCCACATAACTATTACCGGCGATTTTTTCGATGGCTGTGAGGGGACAACGGACCCATGCAGTTCCCAGCCTGGACCGAGTTACGCGAATCTCTCCCACCTTAACATCCTCCACCGAACATCTTCCGGCCAATGCCACGGCTGCCGTCAACTCTTGCTGAGTAATTGACTCATTTTATATCAGTTATATAAAATGTACTCTGTGATCTAGGTCTAAAATCCTTAGCTCTCTGAAGTTTAGACTACAGACGTCAATTCTATAAAATAATGATTATGACGTTATCACGTAAATCTATCGTCCGTAAACCGACTTTACAGACAACCAGTTTTTTTTTATTTTAATTAAACGTTTAATCGATTTGGACAGTATAGACTATGAGTCTACTATGAACCAGACAGGTTTTTTAGGCGGTTGGTGGGTGGAGTTGACGCCATTTTGTAGAGACAATCGGCTTCAAATCACGTGACCTTATTTCCCATCTGTCGTTCTGTTAGCAAAGTGACAAACAAGCAAACAAGAATGAAAATAAAAAACTAACGAAGTATCTCTAGCTAGTTTGTGGTACTATACTCTTTGGTGTAAGCATAGATCACAGAGTACATTTTATGCATAGATTAATTAAAGTCTAAACTAACGGGTAAGTTTAATTATTTCTATTGATATACGTTTATTCACCAGCTAAAATTACTATTTACTTAAAAGAGTTAACGGAAATTTTATTATAGGCTAAAAATATTGGAAGTAAACAAGAAGGAAGTTGAATCATCGAACGATCTCATGATGGATTCTGAGGATCCTCCTGGAACAGCCACCCTTGGGAACTCACTCACAGGTTTCTTTCTAGTTATTTACTTTTAATGATTGTTAAGGGGATGTGCAGACGACTGGGTGCAGCGCCGTGCAGTCAGTTATAGTAATCAAACTTATTTGTGCGATACACTTTTGCGTGCGATTTTTATATAGTCCTAGTTTCACTAAACAAAACAGTACCAGTGGGTGAAAACACATGACACTAAGTAAAGTTATTCCTAATTGTTTCAGAGCAACCCTTAATGCAATTCTTCAGAAGACTTATATTAAATGACAAAAACTACTTGCAAAACATTATTTTAACAGACGCTCAATTAAAGGACATGCTTGAGAGGGAATTTAATTTTAATCTTTTATCATTTCACCCTTTAGAGGTCGACATATATGTTAACGTACTGAAGAAGTATCTGAAAGAGTGGCCACAGTGGGACGAACTTGACAACACCATAAAGGCACATCAAAAGAACATGGGTGTGAACACTGAGAGTTTCCTGAAAATTCTGGAGGCAAAATATAAAATCTTGAAGGGTTATCTTAAGAAAAATTTAGATACTGCTCATAAACTATCTGAGGAATTTGTTAACAAGGTGAAGGCAACAGAGAAAAAGGAACCCGAGAAAATACCAGAGTCAAAAACAGTTATCCTGGAAATAAAAGCAACAAGAGAGCAATTAAACAAATTGATATATCGGCACCCCCATCCAAAGTACAACCACACAATATTCAATGTGGAGGACCGTGCTGCTCCCAGCCAGATAAGACTGAACACAGCAAGCCTTGAAGCTATTCTCAATTGGTGGGCTGTTAGAATAACTATTAGCTTACAAATGAATACTGTGTTTTTGAGCCGCGAAACAACTCACAAATTGGAGCATAAGCTTGTGAATCGCATAGGAGGGAACGATTCCCTTAAACCAGTAATCCTGGATGAGGAAATACAGTTAAAGGATACAAAGAAATCCAGAAAAGTTTTAACAAAGCAGCTGTTGGAGGGCTTAGATCTTCTGAGCATGAAGAATGATGCTGAAATGGAAGGTATGGAAATCATAATTGACTTCTTGAGAAAGGATTTGCTCGGTCTTCCTATTTGTATTGCACCGGCGCATTACCGGCGGTACTTATTTAAACATCCCTATGTAAGATATCTGTACACTGACGTTGAAATTGCCAGTAATGAAGACAAGGAAAAATATGACATTCAGTTGCAAGAGACAATATCACCGATGCATCAATTCTTTATTGGACGTATGGATGGAATCTTTGACAGTTCATTGCCCCCTCAGTGGTTGAAAGTTGAATGCGTCAAGTGTAATATTACATTCTCAGGAGCAACGTTAGCGACCGAGCTCAAACAACATTTTGATGAGTACCATCAAGTGGAATCGGACTGGATTTGCACAAATTGTTGCAAAAGCTATTCAATGGCGAGGTTAGCGGAAAATTGGTGGGCCCATGATTGCAGAGCTGAGGTTATATCGATACCTTAAATCTCAAATGGCGTAATCACCATTTTGGCCAAAATGGCTTTTGAATGCTGTCTTACTGCTTTTTTTTCTCTCTATGGATCTATCCAATCAGCGTTTTAAAATTCGCAAAAAAGTGGTGATTACAGCCCACGTGTTTTTCGTCGTCTTTCCTTTTCTTATTGTTTAGTCGTAAATACCTTTACAAATATAATTTATTAAGATTTCGGTCGATGCACCAGTTAAAATTATAAAGATGTGAAAAATACTGACTATCGAGTTAGGCGTATAGGACTGATATGTTTAACTGTGGCGTTTACGACTCAAGTTACTTTAAGAATTTAAAATTAAATAAATAATTTTATGGGGTATTAACCTTCTTGCATTTAATTTGGCGTTTACGACCCATGGATTTTTAAAAATATGTGTTTACTTTTGTCGTATCAACCACGTTATATGAAATGTTACGCCAAAAAAATCTGTATTATAAAATGAATTGACTCTTACGCCTCGTTTGGGGCTCTGGTGGGAAGCCCAGCAGGAACCGACCAGCGATCGGGTGGCGGCTTGGATGGTGGCAGGTGCGCAGATACGGCGTTCAGTGGTGGGGTCCTGGGTGGCTTATTCATGCAGAATGCATGGCTTTAGCCACCTCCAGGACCACTACCTCCGGGTCCTCGTTTCGATCCAGGGCCGCAAGCATCGCCTGCAGCAAGCATATGGCAGTGCGGATAGTCTCACGCTTAACGCCACTTGCTGCAGTTTGCCCCTGTGTTGCTGGATCGGGATCGAACTCTTACGACTTACGCCCCATCATTTTTAAAAATAATATTTCACGAAGAGTATCGTCGTTTGCCTTCAGATAAAAAGGTACTCGACTTATTAGTAGAAACCGATGAAGAGGACGAAGAAGGTGATTATGAAGAAAACTCAGTTTAATTCTAATTATTACGTTTTCCTAAATTAAAATAAATTATATTTTATTTTTCAAACTACGGAGCAAAACTCATCTTTACTTTAAACTGTGTGCACACAACAAGTGAACATGTTAATTTATATTCTCATTCAGTGAAATGTTATTTCTTTTGAGAATAAAGTTTCTTCGACCACAAGTGGCAGGAGTGTTGCTAATTTTATACAGATCTTAGATCCTAGCTTTAACATTTTAAAACGTTCGTTTTATTTCTTTACACACTAGAAGACTACCTAGAATCTAGGCGCTAAGCAAGACTCCTGTCAGTTCCTTAGTGAGTAGCCTTAGTTCATGCGAAGTATAATATTATGTATATCCTAATCTAAAAACAAAACAGAATTATAAATACACAATAATTTTAGATTGAACTGCAAACCAAAATTATTATGTTTGGATAATTGAAGTAATAAAATCTATTTCATTGTTGCAGTTGCTATTAATTTTGTAATAATCAAATTACCTATATTTGTCTCTTTTCTTGCATCTTCCTTAAAGTGCTTTTAATTATAAATTATCTAAAATAGCTATTTAAAAAGTGTTTTTTATAAGTCAATTAGGCTGTTACACCGTAACTTTTTACAGAACAGCCTTTTTTTTGGGTCGTAAACTCCAAGTTATCAAATTTTTTTTGGCGTAATCACAAATCATTCTTGCAAATATTGGTTGAATTTTTAATACCGTATTACTGTGTTATAAAGCTCCCTATTTATGTTAATTACATCCAATGTTCATTTAAATAGCATTATTAGTTGAAAAGATATGAATTTTAATCTTAGATTTTTTTTTGTTTCGGCTCTCCTGAAAAATGATGATTTGGCCATTTGAGATTCAAGGTATCGATATTATAACGACAGTGGGAATAGTGGTAGAACCTATATAAAGTTTGTTGAGGCATTACTACTCCCCAAGTTTCCATGTACTATTTCTGGCATTTAGAGCAATGGTCTTGAATAAATAAATAAAATAATAAAATAAAAGGTAGCAACGCATCTGTAACCAAGAATAGGACTCTTACTAATTACACTATGTATGTGAGACACTCAGAAAGTTTTGAGAAACTAAAAAAATAACTTCTATGGATAAAATATTTTAATTAAATCTTTTCAAAGAATTCTCCACCAGCCTCTATACAAAGATTCATGCGTCTGAACCAATTTTCTAAACATTTTTTCCAGTCCGCCGCAGACCCATGGCCTTCTCGAACGCTGCTAGCGCGTCTTCCGGCGATGAAAACTGTATCCCTTCCAGCCGATTTTAAATTTTAGAGAATAAAAAGAAGTAACACGGTGCCAGATCAGGAGTGTAAGGAGGGTGACCCAAGACTGACCGGTGTGGTGTCCAGAAAGTCCCTCGTTTTGAGCGCTGAGTGCGAGGGCGCGTTGTCATGGTGAAGCAGTACCCCGCGGAGTCCGGTGTTCGGACGCTTGTTGCTCATTGCAGACAAAACTTCTGGCAGGCATTTTGTGGTATACCATTCGGCGTTGATGCTGCTTTGGTCTCGTAATGCAATTGAAACCAGATATCCCGTCAAAGTGAAGAAACTAGCAATCAAAATTTTCCCTGCGCTTCTCGATCGCTTCACATTCGTAGGCGTTGGTTCGTTTTGAAACAGCCAAAACGTTTGTCAACTGACGCTTTGTTTCTGGATCGTATTGGTAAATCCAGGATTCGTCACCTGTCAAAATGTTGTAAACGCGCCGAGACGAGCCTGCTTCAAATTTTTGAATCGCACCACGGCACCACTCCACACGGGCCTGCTTCTGAGCTTCGGTGATGTTGTGCGGCACCCAGCGCGAAACTATCCTCCTCACGCGAAGGTGATCGTGTAGAATCTTGTGAACGCTTCCTGAACCAATCTGCAGTGTATGCTGTGTAACAAAGAAGTGGTCGTCCTACGAAGGCTGTCACGGAAAAAAGCTAAAAAAAAATAATTCAAGAAAACAGACGATTACATACGAAGAATTTCTTCGTAATGTGACAGCCGTCGTAGGACGACCACTCCTTTGTTCATCGCCCAACGTGAGGCGACCGCGCTGGAACTCGCTATGCCAACGGTAGATTTTAAATGGAAATTCTTTTTCGCAAAACTTTCTGAGTGGCCTGGTATTTACTTAATTATCCTTACTAATTTTAAGTTGGTTTGTCCTTCTTCTCCACCTCATTGGATGTAGTGTAGGGCCTGGAGGTGACATAATTATGCTATTATATTGTCCTGGAAAATAACACTGTTCCTGTAGAAATGAACAAATACCTGTAATAATCATTCCATTTTTAATCGATTTTTTGTTGGTCTATTGGTTTGCCCTTCTCAACAGTGATGTATCGAAGTAACTTTTTTGCATAGATATTGTATATAGTGTCCTATAAAATTATGCAAGGAAACCAACTCTTTCTAGCCAGAACACAATTGACAGAAATGGTACTTTGTACTTCCAAAGGACAATGTGTGAAATGTACTCCGTGACTGAAGTTGTGGTCATAGATTTATATGTAAGTATGGATGTTTCACATGGTTGCTAAATAATAACTCTCAGATTGTATGTACATATTATATGTACAGTATTACAGTGTACTACAGTGTGTTTGTCGTAATTTTTAATTTAAAAATAAGAGAAATACAAAATAAAGAGGATTACAGAATGATTAGCCATTGGTTTTTTATTTTTATCTTTTAAATTTATTTTTTTCACGAATTTTGGTGAAAACGTACCTTTTTATGTCCCAAATACGCTGTAATTTACTAGATTAGAAATATTTATTTTTTCACCTTTATTTTGAATTAATATCGAAAAAGCACCCTAATTTTCAATCGAAAATTCACCCGTCAAAATATATAAGTACAAATTTTTGCTATGTAAATATGGAAGCGCGCGTCGACGCGCGCATTCGCACTTCGACGCGCGGCTGGAGTCGAGCGGGCTTGAGCTGAGCTGTGCTTTAATAATAGAGCAATAGAGATGAATATGCTGTAGGCGGAAAAACATGAATATCCAATCCATGCGTCGCGTCGCTTCGACTGCGCCAGTGTGAGTCGACCCTTACAGCAATCGCACATAACTTAGAAAAGTCACTCCACTCTAGTGAGAGGCGAATTAGATAGCCAATCTGATAGCCGACTGTCAAATAATACATTTATATATTTTAACTACATATATAAAATCGGTGAAATTAATTATTTACTTAGCAAAATGTTTCTTTTTGTAAATATTTTTTAGTAGTATTAGTTTTACGGTTTACGTGAATAAATGTAAGAAGTTAAAGTGAAAAAAGAAGTGATTAAAAAAACAACTGATTATCAAAGATTGACACCATTTAATTTCGAAATTCCTTTACTCAATTCATTTGACACTTGATCCACCTCTTTCCTTGCCATGGAAGATATTAATATGCCAAACAAAATTGTATCATTTGTGTAGTTATATGTAATTGTAGTATGTCCGTGAAACTGCTATTAGTTATTTTAGTTTGCAGTTAGACAAACAAACACGTTACATGGTGGTAAACTTTAAAAGCTAGTTTTACACAATCTTCTATGATATTCTACAAACACAACATCCACTATAGGTCGGTTAACGAAACTTGGCACAATCACTTTGCACTCACTTACTGTACGGCACTCACACCAAAGCAATTATAAACATGCTTCTCTAATTAAAATTAATTATTTTGAATATCAGAATATGAGTTAAATAATATTATTTGTAGTGTATTCATTCACATAATCTACACAAACGTTATACCTATCTATGAATATGCTGTACGATCAAGTTTCGTTAATCTACTATGCTTGCCTATAATTCCGAAATTTTAACAGATAATACCTATTTACATACGACACTATAACGACAAACAGTTATGACGACATTTTAATAACAAATAAAGACTTGTAGTCTATTTCTCAAACAACAAAATATCCACCGTATTACAATTCAACACATGTACATACTTATTTATTTATAATACCTACACTACCTACATGTAATACTAAATGATTACAGATTCCTCTCTTTTAGAATGAATAGGTCATTCATTGAATAGAAATATAAGTCATGGTGGTGGTAGAGTTCTAGCAGAGGCAACTATGAAAAATATTCATTAGGTAATTAGTTATACATTACATTACTTTCATAGGTAAGTACTAGTATAAATAATACATTATTTTACAAATATTTTCATTGACAGATTTTGATTTAATTAGAATATCACACTGACGGAGAGAATAATGTTTAAACTTAGGTATTTTAAACTAGTCTAGTTTACGAGTAGCTCGTGTGGAATTAGTTTCGTTTATACTTTGCCCTCCTCAGTATCAATATAGAGTCTTAAAGTTAGGATAAAAACACTTTTTTTTTGTTTACAGAGGACAAAAATTGAAATTATCTGGTTATTTTTGAGAAAAAATGGAGATTCTATTAGATTCATATAATTATTAAATACCTATTCTAATTGTTTAAATAATAAACCTTCGTTACAAATTTCAAATTTGTGAGATAATTTTTGAGAAAAAATCCATACAAATTTTCATCCCGTATTGGAATAAAGATATTGGAACCCTGGAAGATACTTTTTGGGATTAATAGTATCTTAGATTTATTACAATCGTTTCTATACTTTTTGATTCCATCGCGCACATAAGGACAGACAGACTACAGGACAGGTAAGACTACCTACGCCTGGTAATCCATCTGCGTAATAGTCGGAAATGAAAAATAGAATATATGTACAGAAGTACTAAAAGTAGGTACTGAAAATGTTTAAAAAATGTTAGTTTACTATTGTTATTAATCCTGTATATCATAATACCATCTGTGGCCGGACAACGCTGTTAACAATTTAAAGTCTGGTTTATAAGGAGCCAATCATGGACACAGCGCTGGAGGACACGCGTCCATGATTGGCTCCTTGAATGCGAAATTCAACCCGGGTTGGCTCTTGCCATCGCCTCGGTATCTTTACCGAGGCGTTATTCCGTAATGCGTTTCAGGTAGTTATAAAGGCAATACTTTTTTTTTAAAACCCCCTCGTCAGCCTTCCTGCGCATCTGGGGAGGCTCCGGGATCTCCTAAGAACGCACCGGTGCCCCCCCTGCTATTCGCCTAGAAGTGGGCCCGAGCCGTGCATCTTTAAGTCCCTATCTATGTGGTCTGACCTTCCTGGAGTCGCGTAATAGGAACGGTTAAGGCCCCCACCTAAATCGTTCCGCGACTCAAAGCCCCATCAGGACTATTAGAGGGAGCGGGGCGATTGCCGACTCCCCGACGTCTCAGAGCAGGATCGGCCCTCTCCCGATCACGTTCCGCAGCCTCTTTCTTTACCATAACGGCTTCGCAGAAAGAGGCTACCGCCATCCAGGAGCTACTTTCCGCCAGCATCACTGCTACAACCGCAGACGGAGAGAGATCTCTGCCGATCCGGTTGACTAAGGCGCGGCGCTCAGGCTCCCAAGCAGGGCACTCCTCAAGCATGTGCTGTGCGTCATCTTGGTCCCTTCCACAATGGTGGCATCGTGGTGATGCCTCGCGTCCAATCCGACACAGATATTCACCGAAGCAGCCATGCCCGGTGAGCACCTACTTTAATAGATAATATTGACATCCAGACACAGAACAAATACAAGTGTTCGTCACACGAATATTTGTCCTGAGTGGGATTCGAACCCACGACCTTTGGCGCAACAGACAGGGTCACTACCGATTGCGCCAACGGGCCTGTCGAAAATGAATTGGATTCGAGAAGGATCGTGAGAATCATGACGGTTTTTCTTTTTATTTTTTCGCAGACACAGCAGCGGGCTAAGCTATGTCTAAGACAGTATAATACAGTCCACAAAAATACGTTAATAAATTTTCCCTGAGTTCCTAATATTTCATGACGATGATTAAAGTAGTCATTCTCTTAAATATTGTTTTTAAATACTTTAAATAAATGCTTACTAAACTAGGTAATAAATACAACTAACAAAAATAAAACGCTGAGCGTCTACCTAGGTAATGTACCTAGGTAGGCGCTTAGCGTTTATTAAACAATTCATGGTAGATATCTACAAATTATTTTAAAGAAACTAGGTCCTAGTTTCCATGCAAATATAACTGAATGGCACACATTATCTACAAGTTTTTGAAAATAAGTACATATACACGTACACCGAGACGAGATAATCAGAGATTTTTAATAATTTGGCCGATCATTCATGCAAAAAAAAACCACAAAGACACATCGCATTCGCATTGCGCTAGGCAGATATTCGCATTTCAGTTTACTTCGCATTCGCTTATAATTGTCAAAATGTTTGCTGCATAAGATAACCCAGCATTAATGCAATGTGATATGTCACTCTTACCGATATCTGTCTGTACGATATGTACGTCTGTACGATATGTACGTCTGTACGTCTGTCTTAATTTCAAACAGCTCGTAAACCGTACGGCGCCTCCCTACGATTATAAAATACTTAAATCAACAAAAAATAATATTATAAATATTAGAATTAAAAAATACCTACTCGAAATGTGAACCTTATTAATATTAACTTTATAACACTTGTTACTGGAAGAGTTGATTCTTGTACTTCAGAAAAACAAAAAAACAAAATTAACAAGGCATTTAACATCATTAACTTCACTGCTCCAATTTATTTGATAAAAACACATTAAGTACCTTTCGCAATTCACAACGGATTCAAATAAAGGACGATCTCGATTTATAGCCAAGAAACACTTAACATATGCCATGATTACCTATCATAATACCTAACTGACTCAGTAAGTATGTTTAAGCTTTATTCATCACGAAAGGATGAGGTAATATTATCAATAACAATTTAAAAAACAAACATTCATTCTCTTCAATTAATACCTAGTTCACCTCTCAGGCACCTACGACGTAAAAAGTCGTAAATACCGCTGATTTCCAGTGGTGAGCTTGGTGGTCCTATTCGAGGAGAGTGAGAATAGAACTGTAGTACTATAACCACATTTTTAACTGATTAGGGATAGGCGTAACAGCTAAGGTAATATTTATTTCGCATATAAATATTTGTAATCGGGACAGGGACTTGGACGTGGTCATGGACAAATTGTGTTTTATTCTATATGTGTCCCGCCACTCACAACACAGTCTAGGCCTACCTAGGGGTGTGAGTGTGTAGCGTTTATTTATTATTTATATTTACAAAACAAAGCATAAAAGTAGAATAATATTTAGAATCATTAGACATCAATGGAAATTACTTCTCAGAAAGAGACAGTATAATATATTAATACCTATGGCATTGGCAGTTTCAATTCCTATAAAAAATATTTACTTTCGGTAGGCGAAATTAGCTCAATGTCTGTCGTTTTCATATACAGCTTTACAAATTTAAATCTCGGTTGGCTGTGGTCGTCGATTATGAGTCCTCATGTGTCGTGTGATCATATCTCGACGACAAGCGGCATAAGGGCAAGCCGGGCAGCGGTAAGGCTTCTCGCCGGTATGAGTTCGCTGATGAGTTGCCAAGTGGTCTGAGCGCGAGAATACTTGTCCGCAAGCGGAGCAAGAGTACGGCTTTAAGCCGCTGTGAAGTCGAGCATGGCGCGTTAGCATGTCTGAACGGGCGAAACGGCGACGACAGATTTCGCATTCGTAAGCTCGTGCCGCTTCCGGAGCCCGATCACGATGTCGAGAGGCAACGTGTTTAGCCAAGCGATCGTGCACCGAAAACGTCTGGCCGCAAGTCTCGCAGATGAAGCCAGGTGGCTCATTAGTAGCCTTCTGTGTCTCGCTCTTAATAGAAAGGTCAAGTGGTAGGTCTTCCGGCGCTTTATCTTCATAGCAGGGCTCTACCATAAGCCAATTAGGGGCGGTATAGTTATTATTGTTTTGAATTTGGACGGTGAGTTTGTCAAGGAGCCGTGAAAGGCGTCTACGCTTGTGCAAATATCTCGGGCTGCGAGTTAAGGCTGACACTTCTGCCATGCTACCCAAAAAGTCATTATTGCCCTCTCCAAGCGCAGCTGCAGGCGCCAGTTGTCTTCGCCAACCTGGTGACAAAGAAAATATCATTTAAATAAAATACAAAGTCCTGATTAATTACTAATGTTTAATAACTCACCGACGCTGGGAGTTTCTCAAAATATTCTCGGTATCGTAACTTTTTGTTAGTAATAAGGTTTTTATTTAGTCTATGATTCTCTGTTGACATTAAATAAGTTGACATTTACAAAATATTGTTTTTATATAATTAATTAAATTAATTAATTTTTTCAAAATCTTGCTTAGAGTGCAACAAAATGTTTAAGGCGAAAATGACATAGGAGCCTAAACCTGGCATCAGTTTTTTCAGTTTCGCTAATATTTATTAGCGAAACTGAAAAAACAGCATCGCGGAAAGAGAATTTCCGACGATGAAGATCTCAAGACCATAAACGATTATTTTTCAGAGAAAGATGAAAGTTATTATTGGAGGGTATTGAAAAGATAATTTCGCGTTGGAAAAAGTGCCAATGCACTTTTAGTTAGTCGCAAATCGCAATAGACTACATGAGAATATAAAATTATTTCAGGTTTTTCTGCCTTTTCTTTCATATCTATATTGAGAATACTTTGCTCGTAGTACAATTCGGTACAGCCTGCTTTAATTATAAAGGTCATATGGGGTCTGACGCACAGCCTTCCGAACACAAAATATACATCCTAAAAAATCATGTTAAAATAAATTAATAGTTTAAAAAAACTAAAAAAACACGCTTTTATAAAAAATCCAACTAAAAAAGAAGTCATGAGACCTTGAAACCTAATCGTGGTCAAAGGTCATTACAAGACTTTACCTTGTGGTAAAGCAATAATATGGTACTGTCGAACTGATCTGATGATGGAGCCGGAAGATAGGCACTGGCATTCCATGATGGAATATCGTATCATACTCGTGTTTGCACTTGTGGTAAAGTCTTGTAATGAACTTTGACCACGATTAGGTTTCAAGGTCTGATGATGAAGCCGGAAGATAGGCACTGGCATTCCATGATGGAATATTGTATCATAGTCGTGTTTGCACTTGTGAGAAAGGCCACGTAATGGACATTGAACACGATCAGGTTTCAAGGTTATAACAAACCTATTTTATATTTACTTGTAAATATTGAGTGTAAATAGTGTAAATATGTAAATTTTGTAAATATTGAATAGTGTAAATATTGACATAGGTGCCTGTATAAAATGTATATAGACCTAAAAAAAAGACTAAAAGTATAAAATAAATTAATAGTTTAAAAAAAAACTAAAAAAAACACGCTTTTATAAAAAACCCAACT
Organism: Carterocephalus palaemon; assembly: GCA_944567765.1. NCBI lineage: Eukaryota > Metazoa > Arthropoda > Insecta > Lepidoptera > Hesperiidae > Carterocephalus > Carterocephalus palaemon. The sequence continues at coordinate 9,762,231 of OX155637.1, read as the reverse complement.
AAAAAACAGAAAATAAAATGTAATTAATTTGGATTAAGAATAGTGTAAATAATAAATAAATGTTCATCATTGTGAAAAAGCGTGGGGTGCATATCCATATCCATACTAATATTTTAAACTAGTGGACGCCCGCAGCTTCGCTCGCGTGGAATTATACGTAACATAACCTAAATACAAAATTTCATTGAAATAATGTAGGTATATACGAAAAACTTTTATACCTACTAACTTTGCACCCCCTTTTACCCCCTTAAGAGATGATTTTCGAAACTCAATAAAAAACCTTCATAGGTACTGAATTTCATTCGAATAACATTAAAAACGGCAAAGTTTCATACTAACTTTGCACCCCCGTTTTACCCCCTTAGGGGGTGAATTTTCAAAAATCCTTTCTTAGTGCTCCCCTTCGTTATAAAAGGAACCCCTGTGCAAAATTTCAAGTTTCTAGCCCTTATAGTTTAGGCCCTGCGTTGATATGTCAGTCAGTCAGTCAGTCAGTCAGTCACCTTCTCCTTTTATATATATAGATGTGAAAGTGTGTTTGTTTGTTTGTTTGTACGTTGTTTTCACGTCGCAACGAAGCTATTAGATGGTATGGTTTTTGTGTGTGGAGATAGTGAGGAGGGTGGAGAGTGACGTAGGCTACTTTTTACCGCGATAAAACATCCCCATGGGAAGATATCGATGTTTTGTTATTTGCTAGACATTTAGTTCCAGATGTTGTTAATAGATGGCATTAGTAAAATTCATTTGCAAGTTCTGAATTTCGCTAACAAATAATACATGTAAATTAATTAAGTCATAGGCAACTAATAAATTGAATTGAATTTTGAATTCGCGCTGCATAAATTGTTGTTTTGGTTTAAAATTAATATGGTAAAGGAATAAGACATACGCTCTGATTTTGGTTTTGGTTCGCTTCTTGAATTGGTTTTGTCGACTGTTGTTGTTTTGGCTTAAAATAATAATTATTTTTAAGGAATAGTTCGTAATTTAGATATTTTATGACTTTTATAAACATTTTGTACTGTAGTTTTGTTTGTATTGTAGTAGTAGTTAGTTAGTTAGTAAGTTAGCAGTAGTTCGTATGTTAGTAGTTATTTAGTTATTTAGTGTTTCTGTTTTGCTGTTTTTCTGTATTGTATTAGATTTATAAAGCCTCGCAAACGTAAGTTCAGCCTTCAAAGAGTGTCCTCTGAAGCATGTCTCCAATGCCCAGAATCTATTATTATATCTACGAGTATATCTAGCATTCTATCCCCAAATGGAAAGACATATAATATCGTCTACAGTAGCGTATTAAAATAGTGCTCTGTTCTATGTCCCAAGCCGTGTATGACTGGAAACACTTCAAATGAAAAAATCACACCCATTTGGAAAACAAATCACACTTTTAAGTGCTCTCCGCGTTAGTATTGTCTGTACACGTAAGCAGGATCGGTGGATCCTGCATCAATTCACCAGCACACTTCTATTGAAGTTAGCTTAAAGCTCCAGTAAGTCAGTTTACGTACACTTTATCTGCGGTCAGCATTACCTCTGGTTCCCTCTAAGTATCTTTTAATCGTGGAGCTGTCACTACTCATCCACCACAAATGTGTCATGTATGATAAACAACTCATTGTTAATTCTCTTTGACCACGCGGGCGGAGCCGCGGGTATAAGCTAGTAGTGTCAATAATTATACCTAAACATTTTATTGACAGATATGAGTAGAAGGATCATCACTTTGATAATATCACAAAAAGCACTTTAAATGCACCCCACGAACATTTACAATGATGAACATTTTATTAGTTGGATTTTTATAAAAATGTGATTTTTTTAGTTTTTTTTAAACTGTTAATTTTAAATTCAATATTTAGTGATTGAGGGTCCCCTCTAGAGATAATAAAACAGAATAATTTGTATATGAAATGAAAATGTTATTTTTTCTGATGGCTATCGAAATGGCAAAACTACACTTAAGTAGTTTGAGCATAGCGTAAGGACCAAAAGTAGTCCGTGTTTGAGTAAAATCGATAATATTCTTACCTAAAGCGTTGCACCTTTAACTCATCTGCTCATAGAAAATGGTGGGCAAAACTTATCCTTCGATTCCTATTGGCAAGTTGAATATACATGTGCACCAATGAGAAGTCTTCGTTGTGACACAAAAGAGATCCCCTAAGGTTTTGGTTAAATAATACGAGTATTGTGGGTCTTGGGATTATAATTTTTTTGCGACGCTTCTTAAGTAGGTACTCGTTTGTTCGTATGACACAAGGCATATTAATTTATTATGTTATTGCTAAGGTAGTTTAGTTGATATTTGAATGGAACTCTCCATTCAAATATCTACTACCTAACTTAAATGGTCACTTACCTAAAACGAAATCGAACACCGAGAAACATATTTTTGGGAAGGGCCCATTTTATGATTTTATGTTTGTGTACAGATGCCGTTAAGCCATTACATACAACATACTCGTGATTGAATGTAACTTAAGCGTGATAAAAAGGAAATGTATAATTTTCCACCCAACAGAAGATACAGAGATGTTAGTAGGTTACGGTTTTCTGCATAGTGGGTACCTAATATGTATTGTTTTGTTACGGTATGTGGTATGCGACCACGGCTATCCTCTAAATATCACTATGAATATAATATTATTGTATTACCTATTTAATTACAAGCACCACACGAGCATATTTTTGTTCAGCAGTCTGTAAATAGGGAACCAACGTAACGTGAACAATGTTGCTTGAATGTTGTTGTGTAACATTTCAACTTTGATGTTTTGTTCGTCGCAGGTTAACTTCTATCATTATCTTTCAAAGATTTTTCAAAAATATTAGTTGCACGTTCTCACATTTTTCGTGTCCCAAATAATTAGCTATTTCAAGACTTACTATAGGCTTATTATAGAGGAAAAGCACGCGAAATGCATTGAAGTTAATAGACACACGACAAGTAGGTAGGTACTTTTTATAGTTTATTTTATTACCTTCTCATTTTGAAAATAAGGAATTGATTAAATACTGTACACAAAAATAACTAGTTATTTCATGGCACTCTTTTTAAATTTTGTATAATTTTTTTGTATACATATTTAAAATGAACGGCAACTCATCAGGATATACCTATATATAGCCATGTATTTGTAGAAAATAAATATTGAGATTTTTGTATTAGGTAAGTTTAAACATAAATTACAGTTTCATACACAAAAGTAAATTGTACCTATTGTTTCTATGTTTATTAATAGGTAGGTATATCTAAGACAGCTGCAAACTGCTGGATTCCAGAGACTATAGAAAATGGATTATAAGAAGTTCAGTACCCATAAGCTGGTTTTACTTTTTTTATTGAGGTTTCGTGCCATTAACTGAATTTCGAAATGTACTCGTAAGTAAGTATTATTCATAGGAAACTGCTACCCTAACTTAAACAAGAAGGGCAGTATCTTATAATATTACTAATTAAATTTTGATTGATTGATTGATTCTCAATAACATGCTAGAAACTGCAATTAATTTTGTCATGCTCTTACCTTTCCAACATTAACAAGCATGTACTCGTACCTATACTGTTATCTACCTACAAATGAAATAAAATTATTTGTCATATTTTCACACATCACACTTAACACATCTTAGCATTTGATCGTGGGTTCGTAATTATATATATTATTCATATCAAATGAATAATATTATCAAATTACTTTACGATACCTATACCTATTTAAAACGAACCTACTTAAATATTACACATACCACAGTAAACGATCCAGGGCTAAAATCCGCTGCATCAATGAATGTTTGGTATGAAATTAAATAAGGGTGAAAAAACTATACTATCTATTGCATTTTTGATAGCTAGATGCACTTAGAAACACGGGAGTGGAGTCAGCGTGTAGAGCTGCGTACAGTGAACGGTACGTAAGACGTAAGGTCGGCGGGTCGGGCGTGCGACCATCGACCGGTCCCGCCGCGCCCCCGCACCTTGCATGAATACATTGGACATTCACACACGAACCGTCGATGGTTTTGAATTAACTAAATACGTCCATCTGAGTACACGCGTCGCGACCGACTGGCGGGCGGAGCTGCGCCCGCGCCGCCTCCACTTCACCTGCCGCGCGCCCGCGAATTTAAGCGGAATGGTACGCACTCACACACGTTGCAATGCAAAGGAGTATGTCGTGGCACGGTCATACAATTGACTACTTCATACAATTTTTGCCTATAGTAAAATGTATAATAACATGTAGATGGTAGAGCCTATAGGGAACCAAATAGGTTTTTATGAAACCTAATTGGTTCCATATTATAGAGTTCGCCCGGGGTAGTACCACCGCCCGCCACGGTACCTAGTACCATTTCTGCCGTGTAATTAATTATCAATGGTAAGCTACACTAAAGAGACCATAATTAACCGATCGATTATAATCGAATGTTTATTACAGTGTTTTCACGAGAACTGTGCAATTATCTCGAACTAAAAGTAGCCTATGTCAGTCACCAGGCCCTACACAACACCTATGCAAAAAAACGTCCATCGTTATTGGTAACTAGGTATGCTAAAATTATTTAACCATTTGTTTATCTAGAGCCACGGATCACTATTCTTCATGTCTTCTTGAATCTTGCTCTACAATTGATTGTACTATGAAGAACTAATTAATAGTGGTGGTCGTCGAGTGCAACCGTGTAGTAATTTTTAAAATTTTAAGATGTGACGTTTTATTAATATTTATAATCATAAAAAACAATACTTAATACTATAAAAATTAATATGTGGTTCAGAGTGACATGTAACAAATAACGTTCCATCGTATCTAGTAATCAAATAATATGTATGTAAATGTGTCAAAGCCATGGTGTGTACCATGTTTTATTTTATTTATTTTATGTATTTTAAATGCATCGCTGCGACCCATACACGTCCCATTGCTGGGCACGGCTCTCCCCCACAGACACAGCTGCAGGAGGTCTAGAGAATACTCCACCATACTGCTCCAATGCGGATTGATGGAGAAGTTACTGGCCAACCCAGTGTCGAATGTTCTTAAACCACCCGAAGGTCTTAATATTTCCACCATTGAAAACAACCAGGACCGATGCCTTTACGGGCCCTCCGAAGCACAGTAGCGTCCATGAAATTTTGCCACTAGCGGTCACCCCCATCCACAAACCGACAACTGACCGCGCCCGTCGGTGCTTAAGAGGATATCACAAGCGAACAAGTCGACACTTTTTCCATACAAACGTAGTCCCCTGTTCCCTCCTCGGATATAGAAGTTACAGAATTAAAAAAAATACCATACGATTTATACGTACCTCTGCCATGACTGTACGTTTTGTTTTTTTTCATAATTTGCTTAATAGAAGAGAAAAAAAATCTTTTAAAATCAAAAAAATCGACTTTTTTTACATACATTTTCAAACATCAAGCAAACTGGTAATTACTAACATATCCCAAAAAAGCAAATCGTACGGGCATAGCTTAGACCCTGTTCTACATTTTAACTGAAAGAAATATTGAAATCGGTCTAGATTTCGAGGAGGGAACAGGGGACTACGAAAGGACGATTTTCTTAATTTTACGTAGGTAAAATCAGTTCGAGACTGCACTTCTCTCTATCGCACGCTAAGGGGTAAGGTTGGGCTCAGCGCGACAGCAATATTTTTGGTAAAAACTGAAGTCTGACTGAAGTCTGACTGACTGAAGTCCTCTTAACTCTTTCGATTACATTGAATCGACACGATCCATTGGGTTATGGACGCTACGCTTCAAATGCATAATATATAATAATTATAGATTTCTGCTTTTTAACGGTTTCAAATTTCATCCACGTAATTTTCATAAATAGGATCGAAAGTTCTTTTTCATGTAAGTATTAATATTATGTTAATACTATATACAGGGTGTTACAAAACTACCCGTAAAGCCGAAAGGAGGTTAAATGGGGCCTTATAACGAGTCCATTAACAATATTTAAGAACCGCAGAAACGCTGTTTATCATACCTCAATAAAATAAAAAAAAATTATTATTTTCACTATATGTGCAAACCCTACTCCAGTAAAATTAAAGAGTAAACTACGCAAAATGTTCCTACGTTTCTACCTAATTCGCGGAACGACAAAAATTTTAAATGACCTAACCTAACGAAACAACCTAAACGAACACTTACTTTTTCAAATTTACAGAAACGGTTGTTTAAGTTAATATTAATTATTTAAATCGTTGCCGATACAGTTCGCGAGCACGATTTATATGGCCTACGCATAACATCTTAACGTAATATTCTGAGTTAGAAAGCATGGTCATTTTGCAAAAAATGTTAGAAAAATAGGTAAAATAGGTACATAGGCCTTTCTGTTAAATAATCTGGTTCACTGACATGACAGCTTACTAGGGTTGGCTAAATTTTTGGCTTTGATAACTAATTATATTTTTTACGGGGTATTTTGTAACACGTTGTATAACTAATACCTATATATAACTACATACTATTAAAAGTGTAGGCAATTAGATACATAGATATTTTTGTAACTCGTGAGCATGTTTTTATAATCGCCCTATAGCGAAATAAAAGTATTCATTTTTCATTTTATTTATCATCCTACACGACCCCTCGAAGATTGCAGTTTCACAACAACTCTGTATGAAAGAAAAGAACCAATTATTTTAGGATCAAATTGAAGACAGCATTTTATCTATATTGTTATGGGTATGATAATAAAAAAGAAAGTCTCTGGAAAATTTACCCGTGTAGGTATCAGTTATTTTTAGCAATCCGCTAAAAATTCTAGGTTTCCATTTATCAAAATTGTCTACTTTATTCCTTAAACCTAAACGGTTGATTGGGAATATGTGAATTTGGTTGATCAATTCTTTGAAAGGCAGTTGATTGTATAATCATATGTCACATATGTAGTTGTATGAGATATTTCTTCGGATGTCTTCGTAAATAGGTACTTTTGTTCTTCGTTATTCTATCCATCCATCCATCCATCAGCCTTTTTGGGTCCACTGCTGGACATAGGCCTCCCTCAATCGTCGCAACTCCTCCCGATCCTGCGCCCCTCGCTATTACTTAATCACTATTATCATCCATCATAGCCTCAGTATAGTACTGGACTAGTGTTATCTAGCAATGAGGAGGGACACCACAGCAACCGCGCAAGCAAGGTGCGACTTCCAGACAGGATACGCCTCTCTGTGACAAGTCTTTTGCGAATAATCTGCAGTAGGTATTCAGCGATGTTTTTTCTTCATCGATAAAACAGGCATCATTTAAGTGCATGCTACGCGCGGATAGTTAGAAAGGTCATTTATTAATTTGTGCGTGGGATTTTAATCCGGCCTTTTTTACCACATTCACGTGGCATTTGAAACCATCGTAACATTCATAATATGTTAAGAACTTTACAAGATTTAGTTTCTTACTATGTTGGTGTTAGGCTCAGATTACAGAACGAAAGGGGGTAGGGTTTTTAGGAAGACAAAAAATTCAACACATTGGCTATCGAACTCTTCTCTCAATCGAGAGGTGTGGGTGTAATACCAAGCGGTATGCACCAATGACTTTTCCAAGATATGGCGTTTAAAGAAATTAACTATCACCTGCTGTATGTAACGATGGAGAAAAACATTGGGAAGTAACCTGCATGCCATAGCGGAAAACATGTTTTCTAAGGCTTGTGAATTTGCCCTTGACCAGCGTGGTAGCTATGGTCAAATCTCTTGGTTGTGGTGGTGCTTGTTGTGCTTGTTGTTAGAATTTATTTTGAGATGTCTCGAATGTTGTTTTCTTTCAAAAATTAGTGTACGCGTTGATGTCTTTTATATTCTTCCTATCGTATATACTTAATGTACATTCTTTTATACTAACAATATTTCTTGCTAGCGTTATCGCTACTTTTTATTATCCTCTATAGTTATAATAATTGTAGTAGTTTTAGTTGATACTCTTGTTATTGGATTATCTTTTAAAAAAATAACATTGTTTCCTAAATAATGATCAAAAAATCTATCGGGACGGGTTCAATCACAGGCTAGCGTAGTTATTTATGACAGTCATGGCAAATGTGATGCGTACCTACTATCTAGGTTATTGGAGGTTACACTCTGTTGGATGTTGTTGGGTCTCAACACAACCACTTAATAATTTGTATTACATCATATTGACATTGTTTAGTTAATATGCCATTACTTTTGCGAAGAGATAGGCAGATGTGTGTCATACACAGCTTTACACCAGTTATGACGGGCTCGTTGCCGCAATCGGTAGTGACCCTGCCTGTTGCGCCAGGGGTCGTGGGTTCGAATCCCATTCAGGATAAATATTCGTGTGACGAACACTTCAATTTGTTCTGTGTCTGGATGTTAATATTATCTATATAAGTATGTATTTAAAAATATTTATGTCATCAGTATATGTATGTATATCAGTCTCTGACACCCATATTACAATACATACCTATATTTAAAAAAAAGTTATGTCTAGGTCCCATGTAGGTGTTAAGCCATTATTGCCAAACACCGGGCACAATTCCAGACTCTAAGTTAGGAAAGGACATTTCAAGTTAGGAAAACTCAATTTAGTTCTTACTCGAACCGGAGATCGGATCCAGGATCTCTAGCAAACCAGTCGCGGTTACGACCACTAGACCAACGAGGCAGTCGACTAATTGAAACTTATTTTATAAATTTGAGTAAATGTAATATTGCAGTATATTGTAATAACATAAATGAAAAATACCTGCACGGAAATATGATTTAATGCTGACGGAGCCCCGTATAAAGATAGCATCAGAACATAGTCTGAAAAAAGTTCCTGATAAACAATTATTGATTAACAATCCCGTCATTAATTTAAATGTCAAAAAAAGAAAATGAATTACTGAGATTAAAGTGTAAAATTAACATTTCGGGACTTGGAATAAGACCTACCTATCTATCTATCAGCATCTTTTATTCTCGCATCATTATAATAACATTAAAAAAAAATTAACTACTGAGAGCTTTGGAAAACTCATAGAAATAGAAATTAAATTCAACGAGTCTTTCGTTAACTTGTATGGAAAATTTAACCGTCTTTTCAGATCACCTGTTGCACGTAACACGCCGCTTTAGGAAATCGTAAAATTTTTAAGCTTAGTCATTATAAACCAATTATACATATTTGATACAGCTATGTGTGAAACTAAACAGAAACACGACAAAGATTACATGCAAAGAAAGAAAACAAATTTAATTCAGTAATATACTTCAATCTACCTATCCTGAAGAAGTGACAAAAAACAATAGACAAAAATTAGGAATTAAAAATACTCACCCGCCACCTCTAAACTGCTCATGTTGAAGTTGACCGAGTCAAAAATAAATTCCATCATCAGGTAAAGCTTATACTTTAAACGTAGTACAGTAAACGAAAATCACAAAACACGTCACCACCTTCAGTTTTCATTCGGGAAAACGGTAAGGAGCGGATACGATGTCGCCCGAGCGATGTCTTCGCTACGAATGGTCCCGTTATATGAAATCAGCGCCGGGGTTGAAAAATAAAAAGGCCGAGCATTATTGTTGTGTAATGAAGTCTGTAAGAAGGGTCTAAGCTGTAAGCAGATGTTGGGCTCGTGAGAAACGGGGGCGGCTCGCGACTTGACGACAGCTGTCTTGGCTCGTGTAGGTGTCGTAATCACACATCACACCCCTGATAACTACGCAGCTACGTACTGTGAGCTCTGTGCAGTTTCACAACTCGTGATTATTTGTAGACAGACATTTTCAATTTATTTTTTATAGGTAAATCATGCGCGCTAATAATTAACTAAATTATCAATGCTTTTTAATTTAATAATTTTAGGTACGTACCTACGTGTACGAGAAATACGAATACGAATTCTATTTAAATAATTAAAACCTTTAATATGTAATTATTTCAAATTTGTCATATAATATTTGAGAAAAATTCCATACAAACATTCATCCTGTATTCCAGGAGAACCTGTATACTTGAATGATCAAATGATGAATAGAAAAGTATATTTGATCCATCTCAGGGATTTAGCATATTTTCACCAAGATTCATTATAATCAGTTTGGTAGTTTTTATTCCATCGCGCACGTAGCGACAGAGAGATAATGTATTGAAAAAAAAAATTGGAATTTGTATCGATTACTCTTTAACATCCCCTAATAATTTATTTTTTATTCAACATTTATTCAATGTACAGACATGGACTCGTTAGAGTTTTATTATATGTATGCTTGGTGGCTTAAGCCTTTAACCTGAAACTTACCCCTTAAACCTGAGTATTTTTGTTGTGGATTTAAAACAAATAATATATCAGTGTATTCTCCAATATAAATTCAGCGTTTTTGTTTATTCAATCTAAAAAGGATTAAAAATGAGAGAAAAGTACAAGTTAAATAATAATATGGAATAAGTGGTGTAAACAAATCTAATTTTATGTTTTATTCCACGCGCGCGGAGCTGTGGGCGTCAATTAGTCACGTAATTTTTTTATTAGGTGGGCGGAATAAGCCTTTACGGTTGCCAGCCTGACTGAAAATTTAATGTATAGCTGTTATATTTCATATTTTTTAGTTCAGAATTCAGATTTTTGTTATCATTATTTATTAATAAATATTTTAGAGTTGACAACATTTGTTGTGGAATCGGATCATAGACGAACCACTCTAAGATACCACTTTATTTTCTGGAGCTAACTTGGGTATTAAGTGAATGTTGTTGTTACGTATTTTTATATAAGTAGGTTCCATAAAAACGTAAGTTGGCAAAGAAAAAAAACTTTGCATGATAATATCGTTGTCGTAATGTAATCTATATAAAAGGAGAAGGTGACTGACTGACTGACTGCCATATCAACGCACGGCCTAAACTTTAAGGGCTAGAAAATTGAATTTTTGCACAGGGGTTCCTTTTATAACGTAGGGGAGCACTAAGAAAGGATTTTTGAAAATTCACCCCCTAAGGGGGTATAACGGGGGTGCAAAGTTAGTATGAAACTTTGCCGTTTTTGAAGTCAAGTGGGTAACCCGAACGCGGGCAGACGTCGTTAATGGGTCTAATACTACGCGAGCGAAGCTGCGGGCATCCACTAGTTTAGCTGTAAGCCTCAAAACACAAGTACATATTTATAGAAGCTTTGTAGCCACGTCAGCTGAAACTTAGTTCGCTTGTTTTTCTTTTTAAATTCACCTTTCTCTCAACTTTTGAGGGCTGAAAATGAAGAATAAGTCAATAAGTTACAAACTATGTATGTATTACAAAAAATTCAGGAATATGGACAACTGACAAGAGCTTCACATAACCACTATAACAAAAACCAGGTGTTGATCGTGCATGGCTTTAGACAACGGTGACGAGACCGGTCTGATGATGTGAGATGCTTTCACTGAACAGGAGTGGGTGTTGGTCACGCAACCCGCAAGTCATAGGTAGTATTATATAAACAAAACAAAAATTACAGCCTGAAGCTGCAATACTTACTACGTTGCGGGTTATGAAGTTGTGTTCTCTTCACATGAAGACATTAATTTCTTAGCTACAACCTATAGACGTTCCAACATCCACTATTGGGCATGGGCCTCCCAAACAGACACAGATATGACAGCAAACTCCACCCCACCATAGGGTGCGTTTCATTAAATAAATATGAAATAGGTAGGTAACTAGATCGAAATATCCTGTCTGTGATCAACTGCGAGAATTATTTGTTGAAATTGCATTTTCTTTCATTTAGCTTTTCTTTAAATAATAAATCTTCCGCTTACTGGAATTTCTCACTCTTTCAACTGGAGACTCAAACAATTAATAGGTAACCTAGTACCTACTGAGCTCACAGATGCAGATCAAAGTATTAAAATTCCTTAGTAAATGGTTCTCGGATTCCGGTTGTTGAGTTTTCTTTCTTTTCCTTTGTCATGGATGCTAGTATAAATAATTAAATTTTTCATAGTTGAGTTTTCTTTCCCATTTACATAATACTCGTAATCATAACTATCTGTTCCCACTAATTTGTTTGGACTACTATTATTACTAGCTTAAAATAAAAACACCTCTATCTACCTAATACTAACATATTGTCGCAGTTGTCATGGGCGGCAATAGATTGTGGTGCTGTGTGCTAGTTTGATAATTTCCGTTTACACTTTTCTAGAGGCTTCTAGGGTAGCAATTATATGATCGACTTTGAACGGAACATTTACTAACTTTTACTCGTACTAATTGAACTTTATAGCTAACTCAAATTAATTTTGTTCTCACTTCTCATGGGCGGCAGTAGATTCTGGAGGGTGGAGCTGTATGGAGCTGGAGCTATTTTATATCTTATCCACATAAGAAAATCCTTTACGGCTCTAGAATTCGGTTATCTGTTCAGGTAGATTAAAAAAAGTCTATGTTTAACTCAAATCCAGTAATACTACCTAGTAGTGTCCGCGTAATTATCGTTTAGATTTTTCTGAAATTTTATTACTTCGAAGAAGCGTCTCCTGAGTTCTATTGTACAATGACTTGCATAAATAGCATTGCTTTCGCTATAGAGTTAATGCCCCCTACATAAATATCGCACCTACTCGAGGTCTTTCTCACGGGGTGGCACCTGGCCTCGAACGGTGTAGGGGGCCAGCCGCGGCCAGCGACGCTAGCAAAGGTGATTGATGGCTAAATATATTTCATTATTTAGTCATTTAGTCTGAGGAAACTGAAATTACTCTCACTGTTTCTAGTGTTTTAAAAATGTTAGTAAACTGTTGCAGTACAAGATTTAATATCATATCAATAAGATTGTAAGGGAGCCTCATCTATCTTTTATGTCAGTGATTTTAATTTAAAATTTATCTTAAAAAATATACTTTGCTAGGCTATTGGTGGTATTCAATATCTAAGTAGGTATTTATAACAATACGACACTAATCATAACACACAGTGTCAGTTATACCAAATCTCTATTACTTATACTTTTTTTTGTCACTTCAGTGTATTCTGTGTGGATAACCTTATTAAAAAAATTAATAAGTAGGTATAAATAAGTAAAAATTTAAGGTGGCATGTGACAAATAGCATGCCATCGTGTCCAGGTCAAACTCCATTGGACTATTACTAACACCAAATAACAGGATTAACTATCACTAACAGTCCCTAGTCCCCATACCTATTAACGAACTAACCAACTAATGTTCTAATTAACTCTCTCACCTAATTGGACTAACCATCCCAGTCCCTAGTTGAGTCTTGTTCAAAGTCAGTCACAGTTGTCATGGGCGGCAGCGGATGGGTGGTGCTGCAAGCTCGTTTGCTATCTTGTATCCATAAAAAAATCATATCAGGTAATCAAATATGAATAGTTTGTGAGTCAAAGTTGTCACACCTAGTGTGTATAATGTTCTCTTTTTTGTTAATTGAATGCATTTCTCATATGTACATGTAATATAATAAAGAAAAAATGTCAGCTTTCTGCACTCCTCCATATAAACTATAGTGGTCCGCCCCGGCTTCGCACGGGTATTTTATGTAAAAATCAAAATTATAATACACACACATAAACCCTATTTGCGTCAGGTTACTAAAAAAATAAAAATTTAACACGACTTTATTTTACATATGTATATTGATTATAACAATAGTTTCGTTTACGCCTAGTAATACATATTATATAGCCTATGTCACTCAGTGAAGATGCAGCTTTCTAATGGTGAAAGAATTTTTGAAATCGGTCCAGTAGTTTTGGCAGCGCACGCCAGAATAGCTCGCAGATGGTAGATTTTTTCCTACTTACCTACTTGAAACTTATCGTCATATTTTGGACAATTCACACAATATCTTTATAAATTTTAGCCTTTGTGTTATTCTGATGTATAAGCTATATTAATGTAAAGTGTCATTAAAATATTCAGTACTTTTTACGTGAAAAAGTATTGTTGTGCCTCACTCGACATAGATAGGTATAGTGTGTCGCGGACTTTTTTATAGATATTTATAAGATCTACAATTAATTAGAACATTTTATGGTTCTATCTTTTATAGTTTAGGCAGCGTACGCAAAATAAGTAACTTTTCTGGTTGATTTTTTCACACCTTGTGTCCGAAAAACCTAAATATCTTACGGAACCCTATTTTTTTCCAAAATAAAATTTTGCCTATGTCACCCGGGGATAGTGTAGCTTTCCAACAGTGAAAGAATTTTTCAAATCGGTTCAGTAGTTTTGAAGCCTATTCGATGCAAACAAACAAACAATCAAATCTTTCCTCTTTATATTATTACCTCTTTATAATATTAGTATTGATATAGATAGATTAATTAGAACATTTTATGGTTCTATCTTTTATAGTTTAGGCAGCGTACGCAAAATAAGTAACTTTTCTGGTTGATTTTTTTACACCTTGTGTCCGAAAAACCCAAATATCTTACGGAACTCTATTTTTTTCCAAAATAAAATTTAGCCTATGTCACCCGGGGATAGTGTAGCTTTCCAACAGTGAAAGAATTTTTCAAATCGGTTCAGTAGTTTTGAAGCCTATTCAAAACAAACAAACAATCAAATCTTTCCTCTTTATATTATTAGTATAGATAGATAACTGAGCCAAGTTTCATAAACCTCCGTCGACGTAGATTTCGTAAAAGGGGTCCAAATGATTATGCTTCACGTATTATTATAATGATAACTATAACTTTATTTACTTACACTAATCGTCATAACATAATCATAAAACGTGGTTGAATATTTTTCAAGTTTAATAATGGCGTGGGAAAGCAGCGCGATTCCTGCGATTCGCCCTCCGCCTTCAAGCAAATCCTAGGCGTAGAGGGGAGAGATTTCTCACGACGCACACCTGCGGCCTCCCCCCATAGCCCTTTAAACAACAATATAACACGTTTGGTCAATTTATTCTTTTATAGGTTTGACCGATATGACCTCCATGCCTCACTGATAAAATTACCTGAATACAGCAAAACTAGGATGGCATGATTTTAACCCTTTATTGTATAGGTACTTATACTTAACCCTTTCCCTCATTCTATCTTCAATTATTTGTATTATGGCAAATAAGATTTGATGTTATTAGATTATAGAGAGGTAAGGTACTTATAGCCAGGAGGATATATTAATTATAAAAATTGTAAATTTTGAAAAGAGTAACTACCGAGTTTTTTCCGTGTTCTTCTCGGTAGCATCAACTTTGTGAACCGGCGGTAGATAAAAAATGTTATAACGTTCATTAAGCGTATAAAAAATACCATATAATGAAAAATAAATGAATCTGAATCTGAGGTGTAATTCGGTCTCACACTCAGGAGGGTTACGGTTACAGCGGTATGCAATAGTTTAAATTTAATGTTGTAGATTTGGTACTAGTAAGTATTTCTCATTTTGTGTAAGGATATGCCTTAGTACATTGGTACATTACATAGTACTATCTAATTAAGTTTACTAGTACCTAATAAGCACACAGGTAGAGAGAGACCACGAGTAGGCGTTTAATTTTTAACGTTCCATTTGAACACTTGAACTGTCGTAAGATTATAATACGAGTAGGTACCTACGTAAGTAGTATAGTAGTTAGTTGTGGGGACCGTTACTTCGGTTTTCTTTTCAAAAGTCCCCCATGTTCTTGCGGAGCGGTGCGGCGCCGCGGCGGGGGATCGAGGGTGCGCGTTCTCACATGGAAATGTTGCTATTATTATTATCAGCACAGTCTGCACACCTGCTGGCTGGTGTCTTCTGGTCACTATCCTCCATATCCTAAAATTATTATCCTACTTTTTTTATCTAACGGATGCATTAATCAACCTACACAAACAAGAAAAACGTCAGTATTTGCAATGGATTGATTAACTCATAATCTTCTATGCATGTCTCTTTTTCAAGATTTAACTTGCTCACGCAAAAAATACGATAGCAACCCGGCCCTAAACCTGACTTGAGGCCCGAAACCTCCTTAAACAGGACGCGACATCTAGAGAAGTTTATATCTCCAACAGTCACCCATAAAATTCATCAGTTTGTGATGCAATCATCTTTTATAAGAAGAAAGATATAATTACTCTTTCGGCCCCCTGTCTCTCTCTCTATCTACCTGAAGATAGTCGTTGGGCGTGTTGTTTCTTCACGATAACGCTCCTGCTTATGAGTCAGAGGTTGAGCTCAACGCAAATCGTGCTGGGTTCAATCTTTTTAACCACCATATTTTCCAGACTTATAAGTGATTATCAGTTATTCTAAAAATTAAAGAAGTAAGTATGGTTGTCGCTTTTTCCAGAGTCAAGAAAATGATTTTTGTTCGCAAGTTAGAAACCCGCTTGCATAAAGATAAAATGAAAATGTGGTAAAATCAAATATTTTCGTTTAATTTTTTGCATTTATTTATAGTGATTCTTAGAGCTTTTGATTCACCTCGTTTAACTGTGGTTATGTATCTTTATCCACCTATATTATACTATAACCATAGAGGAAGGACAAAGAGAAGTGCATAATATGAACATACGTACTATTGTAGTAGTATTTAAATGAACAAAGGGTAAGTAATCTAGTCTTACTAAAACTGAAGTTAAAAAGTTAAAAAAGATCGAGCAATTCCAACAAAAGTATCAAGTGCTCGATGCATGCAGACGCAAGTATTTTCGTACACTATTTCAAACCCGCCCACACTGCGCTACAAACATTATTAATCTCCCATTCCAAATATATTCAACAGAGTCGTTCCTTTTTAAACATTTTACGGCGGGCGTCTGACTTGTCTAAACTTAACTTTGCGCATAATGGCAGATCGATTTCTTTGGAAATGTAAGCCCCGTATATTATTAAATATATATGTTACCTATTCTAATCTATCGGTAAGCCGATAGCATATCATAGGTAGTCGGGTAGTCCACGCGCAGATCTATTTTTTGAATGGACTTTGAATGGACTTACGTATGATCATCAGACATTTACGGCGTCATAACGAAGATCACGTCGTGTGTGATATAAGTCCCATTGGAAACAGATAACTACTGAGACTAAGCGGATGTTACTGGTACCTGTGTTGCATAACATAAGTATCTACCGCCACATCAATTTCTATTGTGTAATCAATGTGTAATTTTTATTCCAGATAATATGTTAACGAAAAACACAAGGATTTTCGCTGCGACCCATAGACGTCCCACTGTTGGGCACGGGTCTCCTCTCAGAATGGGAGGGATTAGGCCTTAGTCCACCACGCTGGCCAAGTGCGGATTGGCAGACTTCACATACCTTCGAGAACGTTATGATGAACTCTCAGGCATGCAGGTTTCCTCACGATGTGTCCTTCACCGATAAAGCAAGTGACATTTAATTTCTTAAAACGCACATAACTTAGAAAAGTCATTGGTGCGTGCCACTGGGGTTTGAACCCGGACCGCTCGAGTGAGAGGCGAGTTCGATAGCCGCTGGGCTGTCACCGCTATCAAGGATTTTACTGTGTTGTAACTCTACAACTCAATTAACATGGAGCGCTTCAAAAAGAGTATGAAACACTTCCTTCAAGGCAGGCAACACACCTGTGATACCCCTGGTGTCGCACGTCCATAAACGACGGTGACCACTTACCATCAGGTGGCCCGTATGTCTGTTTGTCCGTCCTATACTATAAAAAAAAAATGCACGTATACAATCCAGGTCTGTTCATGACTGTTCAGTTCAAGTCAAATCGCTCAGTTATATTACGCAATTTACCACCTGGGAACTCTAAGTCCTGCTCCTACTATATGGCAGACAATTGGCTGAATGACTAACACTGTAAAGGACAGGATGGCCAACAGTAACATTCGAATTTCAATCAAACAAACCGCTGATATGCTGTATGGTGACGCTGTAAAGGTGGATAGGACCCCACAGCAAATTAGTCTATTCGAAAAAAAAAAAACCTATCGAAAAAAAAAATTATGAGTCTATGAACTATGATGTCAATATGTCAATGTCAAATGCCTCTAACTCTAACGCGTATGAATTTCTTCTTTCTTGACAAAATATATTGATTTTTTGCAGTCTTTAATTCAGTACCTACTTTATTGTGTTTATTCGTATTGAAAGATAATATTAAAATCAGTTAAAATGTCAGCAAAATTACACGAAGCCCAAGAGCACTGTAAAGCAGCAGATAAGCAGTAAGTTATTATTTTATTCATTACCATTTATCTAATTATTTCTTGATTAATGACTTAATTTTTTTCCAATTAAAAATAACATAGTGACAAGACAATACAAAGGTCTCAGATTTCTTAGCTTTTAATGTAATTCACGGATCATGCCAGTCAGGCAGAAATGGCATGCCAGCCAGGATCTGCTATAGACACTTTCCTTTACCTAATGTATGTTTGACTGGTTAAAGCCTGATTTGCTAAAATTGAATTTTGTCGTATGATTATCCAAGTTAGTTTTTATTTTAAGGCTGAAACACACTTGGTTTGGCCTTTATTAAAGATCACTTTTCAGACCTGAAGTGCCTGAATTTCCGAGTTTGACGATAATACATTCTTGCATTCTGTATTCTGTGCAGTTCTACTTAATTTTCTCAAAAATAATAATAGACATGGTGTGTAGATCTTTACCCTCGGCAATGGGATTTGGCCAGTGCCAAGTGAGAGATCTAGTGTCACTTGTTGTATCTAAGCATGTTAATTTTAGTTTGAAGACATCTCTCCTACGGTGGAAGCCAGATTATGACTCTGCAGCAGATGAATACAGCCAGGCTGGTAAGTGTATTTAAACCAATATTATATAAAAAGTTAAAAAATATATTATTGAGAAGTTCTGAGTAGAAGTAGATCTTTTTAAGTATATAAATAATGTAGTGTGGTGTTTCTATTTTTAGCACAATGCTATCGTATAGGTAGAGATCTGAAAAGCTCAAAAGATTGCCATCTGAAAGCTTCAGAACTGTACAAGAAGAATCGTGCATTTTTTCATGCGGGCAAGTCACTCGAGAATGCAATCATTGTCAGCAAGGAAACCTCTACACCAGAGGAGGTAATTAATGTTTAGAGTTTTATGTATAACTAATCCACTAGTCCAAAGCTATAATGGGTGACAGTGGATGGCTCGTGCTTCAATATCTCTTATTATATAATACAAACCAAGAATTAATCTACTTTGCAACAATCCGCGAACAAAAACGTCAAAGGACATGTCCCGTTAAATATAGATCCAGCTTGGCCTATCTTGGACCTATTTCAGAGCGTATTGCTAAAACACTAAAATGTAACAACATCGACGTTGCATTCAGAACAAACAACACTATCAAATCCATTTGTAACTGTAAAGAAAAAAGAGATAGTTACAAACAGTCCGGAGGAGGAAAGTATACATACATCACCATACGTTTTTGTTCACAGATTGTTGCAAAGTAGATTAATTCTTGGTTTGTAATAATGGAGTTTCGCAAAGTAACACCTGATACAATTAATTATTATATAATATCTTACGTATGATGATATTTTATGGATATAAAAAATATTAATGAAGTAGTCAGTAATATTATGATTTTTGGTGCTTGTTATTTTAATAGAATAGAAAAGAAAAAGTTTATTTTGATGAATTACATACAATTACAACAAAAATAAAAATAAATTGATCTTAAAAAGTTAATTAACCTAATGAAATATGAATTTGTCAAAAATATTAAAGCTTACGATTTTTATTTATTAATAAGTGTTACAATAACAACTCAACTTGAGAAATAGAATAATATGATAGCTTGTTAATAAAGTTTGTGTCAAGTATAACAGCCACCAAAATTACTTAAACATAAGATTACTAGTGTAATTACAATATGATCCTAATGGGTAAAATTATGGAAATTATAATGGAATATTTACAAGATTTCCATAATTTTAGCCAACAAGTACTTAATGTACTTGTTGGCTAAAATTAGTTAAGTTAGTTTGTGCCATTAACCAACATGAATTTTTGAAGTTATGATTCTGTGGTGGTCATAATTTGTCTAGATAACATTATTGTATTTCAGATTTATAACTTGGCTTTGGAGTCCAGCAGCCTGTACCAGCAGCATGGTTCAGGAGACGCTGGTGCCAATGTCCTAGACAAAGCTGCCAAGATAATTGAAGAGCATGCTCCAGAGTTGGCTGTAAAGTTATTCCAACAAGCAGCTGATGTATCTTCAGTAAGTAACAGTTATTCTATTAGTGTGCTTAGATGCTCCATGCTGATGAAGGTCTATAAATAATAATTGATATTTATTGAATCGAAATATTTATTTATACAAAATTAACTTTTTACAACCTGTTCTAGTCTGAAAGCAGCCAACATCAAGGTTCTGAATACATAAGCAAGTCATCACGGATTCTTGTCAAACTGCAGCGGTAAGAATTTGATACACTCCTATTAATTTAAAAAAGATTGACTCGTGGTCGGAAGTGTGGTGCTAGCTAGAGGTCCTGACAACAATCCCTCGGTAGTATTATTAGGTTTAAATTCCCTGTATAAGTTTGGAGTCCAGAAGTATGCCTGTTCTAAATGCTCACTGCTTATTACATTGAGACCAAAAACATAGCTGATGAAGAGTGGGTGAATTACAAACCTCTGCCCACCTATTAAGGAAAATACAGACATTATTTAAAAAATGCTTAATATTACATTGAGTATTTGAATATAAGAAAAAATATTGGTTAAAGACATTCATCGACCGACTGACTAAATATTTTTACACCATTATTTTGTCGGCAGCTACGATGAGGCAGTGGACAGTCTTCGTCGGGAGATCGGCTTCCATCAGGAGTCTGGCAATATGGGCGCTATGGGCCGGCTCACAGTGGCCATAGTACTCGTGCAGTTGGCCCGGGGCGATGCAGTTGCGGCCGAAAAAGCATACAAAGTTAGTAAGAGGATCTCAGCACACCTGGACGCAATTTAAATATCCAATATAACTCCACTAAAATTTCAATACTAGTATTAGATAACAGATAAGGCTAGTTGCCTTATTACATAGGGTCTGTTTCAAGTTTTATGTAAGTAAGTTGTAAGTAATTATTTGTCAAAATTTTATGGAATTCCAAGTAAATTTTACAATTTTTGTTTTTGCTTGACCTAATATGAACATGGCCACAAAATACTTATTAGTAAAAGTACATGGCTAATTTCACAAATTTGTCCTGCATTCTTGTAAATGAAATCGCTGCGACCCATAGACGTCCCACTGCTGGGCACGGGTCTCCCCCACAGACACAGCTGTGTCACAGGTCTAGAGCATACTCCACCACGCTGCTCCAATCCGGATTGGTGGAGGGGGTTAATGGCCAACCCAGTGTCGAATGTTCTTATGCCACCCGAAGGCCAACTCGACAAGGCTTAACGATTGTTTCCATCATTAAAAACAACCGGGACCGACGGCTTTACATGCCCTCCGAAGTACGGTAGCGTCCATGAAATTTTGCCACAAGCGGTCACCCATCCACAAACCGACCGCGGCCGAAGTTGCTTAACTCTTTCGATCACATTGAATCGACGCGAGCCATTGGGCTATGGACGCTACGTAAATAAAGTATCAGTCAATAATTTAGTCTGCATGTGCTGCATTATAGAAACAGCTTTATTATTATGATGGATAGTGAATAGTGGTGCCATAAAGAAATCAGTTACTATCCTTATCTGGCGGCCATTATGAGATAACTGATTAGCTGATGACATTACCTTCGTGTGACAGGAATGGGGTAACAATTGCGAGGTTCCTGAAATGCAAACTATAGAACAACTGATCCAAGCATACGACGAGGAGGACCGCGAGTCGGCCAAGCGTGCGCTGGCGTCGCCGTTCATCAGGAGCATGGACGTGGAGTATGCGAGGCTGGCTGCGACTATTCCCCTGCCGGAGGGCATCGACCCCGCCCCGCGCGCCGCCGTCAGGGAGAACGCGGCGCCCTCCTACGTGAGCGCCAACGCTTCCAGCAATGATGTAAGTTTAGCATTATCACATTCGCTGCGACCCATACACGTCCCACTGTTGGGCACGGGTCTCCTCTCAGAATGGGAGGGATTAGGCCTTAGTCCACCACGCTGGCCAAGGGCGGATTGGCAGACTTCACATACCTTCGCGAACGTTATGATGAACTCCCCCGCCCCGCGCGCCGCCGTCAGGGAGAACGCGGCGCCCTCCTACGTGAGCGCCAACGCTTCCAGCAATGATGTAAGTTTAGCATTATCACATTCGCTGCGACCCATACACGTCCCACTGTTGGGCACGGGTCTCCTCTCAGAATGGGAGGGATTAGGCCTTAGTCCACCACGCTGGCCAAGGGCGGATTGGCAGACTTCACATACCTTCGAGAACGTTATGATGAACTCTCAGGCATGCAGGTTTCCTCACGATGTGTCCTTCACCGTTATAGCAAGTGACATTTAATTTCTTAAAACGCACATAACTTAGAAAAGTCATTGGTGCGTGCCACTGGGGTTTGAACCCGGACCGCTCGAGTGAGAGGCTAGTTCGATAGCCGCTGGGCTGTCACCGCTTTTTTTCACATTAATACCTCATATATCACTCCACTCATAATAAGCCACTCCAGCTTCCGTAGCCCAGTGGCTCGATTCAATGTGATCAACAAAGTTAAGAAACGAAGGGCGCGGTGTGTTTGTGGATGGTGACAGCTAGTGAAAAAATTTCATGGGCGCTACAGTGCTTTGGTGCCCTACTTCATGCCATCGGTCCCAGTTGTTTTCAGTGATCAAAAAATCGTTAAGCTTTGTCGAAGACAATCCTGTAGAAGAGGTTGAGTACATTCGACACTGGGTTGGCCACTAACCGTTCCAACCATATGCATTGGAGTAGCGTTGCGGAGTAGCTTTATTACCTTTGTTTTAATGCCAGACACACTATGAGAGGGGTCATCTATCCATGAGTTCATCCTAAACACGTTTTTTACCACCAATGGACATAGGAAATCACGCTGGCCAAGTGAGGATTGTGATTTCCTATGGCATATTTAGGAAACCCCTCGAGAATCCATTTCTTTGCCCATTGTTAGGTTTTCCTCTCGAAATGGGATCGATTTGGGCATAGTCCACCACGATCACCAAATGAGGATTGGCAGAGTTACATGTCTCCGAACGTTATGGAGAAGAATAGGCGAGTTAAAGGCTCCTGGGCTGCCAGCAAGCATTTTATGACATAGGTACCATGTCCGCACGATATCAATCTCATCTACAATGACTTGGAACCCCACATACCGTCGTCTTTTCGGGGATCACTGGATGGACGTTTCAGGCTCCAAGTGTTGCCGCCCACAACCCCAGAAGTTCCCTTTTCGACAGGGTCACATTGGCACTATTCGGATCCACGGTCTATCGTCAATGGCTACGTCATTGCCAATGGACTCTACAATTTTATTTAAAGTCTGAAGGATGTATTATGTATTCATAGCATGGACGTTTGAGGCTCCGAGCCTTGTTTGTTGGAAAGCGGGCTGCCTAAATGTAAAATGATACATATATTTATATATTATGTAAAATGTCAGTAAAAAAACATGATGGTCAAAAACTCTTAGCTCGTGAAACTAGCCATTAAAAGTTTGGGTAAGCACAATTTCTAATCAGCCTGTACCCTGTACCTTTCAGAATGGCCAAGCAAGCGGTTACGACAACTCTCAGAGTGATGCGCAGGAGCTTCAAGACAAGAAGACTGACGATGAAGACGGTTTATGTTAAACATTCGTGTGACTCCCTATTCGCAAATGTCGCATTTATTCGAAAAATATTGCTTGGCGCTTAGGCTATTTATTCAATCCAATATTTACGTCAATATATATGACGATAATCAAGTTATATGACTATCTGTTAGCTAGAGGTCCATCCCCGTGTCAGGTAAAGTATTAGTGTGTTTTTTACCTGCAAAATTACCTGGAGTAGTTTGGAGTCTAGAATTGTGCCTGATGTATGGCAATATGATCACTACCTACTACATGGGCCCTCACATAGTTGGTCGAAAGTAGGTGTATTAGGCATTTCTGCCTACTCCTTCGGAGACAAACAGGCCTTACGTTATGTTATGTAATGAAGATAAGAATGTACTATGTTTAAGTACTGCCTTGGTGCGACGTTAGTGTAGTGACAATTGACAATGGAAAGCAATATTCCTATTACGGATTTGTAAGCAATACAAATTATAATAAGTATGTATTATTTTGTAAACATACAAATATTGTTGTTTATTGTAAATTAATAATTAATATTTGTATATGTATTAATTTTCTTATTTAATCTAAAAACATAATGAATTAATGACATTAAAAAAAATTACATATCTTTTGTAAGATGATAATAATATATTATTTTTGTGGTACATACCACCTATTATCGTTTTTGTGGTATCCCTACTGGTACTCGTAAGAGACCACGGTATACTAGTATGGGGCCGTGGTCCTACTAGGCTAGGGGCAAATGATACTATATAATACATCATATTATGTCTGTGTTTTTAACGATTAAATAATTAAAATGTTAATATTATTTAGAGAATGAGAAAATCATACCCTGGACGGATGGATGGACATTTAACAAATTGTATTTAATTGTAATTATTTTACTGTTCAAATTTTTCTGGATACATTTTAAACTTGAAGTTATAATAGGTAGTAATTTATGATTGTCAATGTTACCTAAAATTCAACATGTTAGTAGGTTATGTGCATTAAAATAAATATGTTAGCCATTATCCTTCTTTGTGATAGGAATTGATTAATCGTTTAGCCTCTTATTTATAAAGCATAACAATCTTATTTAAGCTACACAGAGTTGCCTTCTTTATTCAAACACAATTCAGAATTCAATAAAAAGTTACAAAAAAGAAAATAATAGCCATGATAGGTTTATAAATTTATTATATGTAATGTTATTAATGTTGGTAATGTTATTGATGTTCTTAATAATTTTAGATATATGTCTAACTAATTAAACACAAGGAAAATAATATTTTTTTTACCTTGTTATTTTTGACCTAAACTCGTACATACTCGTATGTACTGCTGCAATAGGTAAATATTTAGATTAAACATGAAGAATTGGATTTTCTGGAAATCACATAGATTGTATAAATTGTCAGATGTATCTAATAAGGCCTATATATAATTACATTTAAAAAAAATTATATATGCGGAGTCTTGTGGGTGAATATATCATGCACTTTTTTGTAGCATAGATATCTCCGTAGATCTACTTAAGTAATCACATTGAACTTTATTATATCATTGTAAGTAGGTATGCACTTTTGTATTCTTTTTTTTGAGCTAATAATAAACTTTAATTTTGTTTAGTTGTGTTGTATACCCTAAATAGTTTTATGAATATACTTACATTGATAATGGATTCCTACTCCATAATATTTATCAATAGTTAACAATTTAAACACGTCTTTGCAAATGTAATTCATACTAATTTCATTAAAATGATGCATGATATAAGTTCTATCATGCATCTACAATTCTAATAAATAAAAATGTTGTAACACGAAAGAGGGCTCTTTATTAGGAAAGGAATCTTAATACTGGAGATACCCAATAACCAAACACCAAACAATGTTAGTAAATTTCATCCTGTATATTAATTAAGATTGAGAAAATATTTTTTACTTAAAATTTGTAAAGCAAATTTAATTTACCAAAGTAAGATTAGATTTCTGCGTTATATTTATCGAATAATTAAAATAAATGCACGAGTTACAAATAGATCTCACTTTCTCTCGCGCTGATTAATTGACGCTCTTTAAACGAAGAAATTAAAATATTGAGTATTTTTTGTAGCAAAGAGTTATGAGGTAAGTACTGTATTACCTTATTAAGGGTTAGCGTAAATGATTATCTTTATGCAGTCTCAGTCTCATCTAGCTTGGCCTAGATTTGATATTGTAACGCTATTGTTAAAACATAGATTATACAAATAGGGAAATATAATTAGGTGTAGCTTAAGAATATTAAGTGTTTTTATAGACTATCCAACTATTCCTTGAAGTACACTACTGGATGTAATTATTTTATCTGAGTAAGTAGACTAGATAATTGATAGTATTATTTTGCATAAAGATGCAATTATCTAGTCTATGCATCTTGATGCAAATGATGAGTATATTTCTCATGATCAAGAGTACTAATCTTACACTTTTCTGGTTACACGCATTATGGCCAGGGTGGTATGATGCAAGATATTGTTCATTGTTATTATATTTAGGCAAAGCTAGTCCAGAGTGCAACTTATCGTTGTATAAAATATTATGTCAATTTAGTAAAACTTTTATTAAATAATAATTTTGCTTCTAAAATATGCTATGTGAGTTTTTTATTTAATAACCCGAAAAAAAGAGTTCTGTAAGGGATTCTATGAGCTTGCAATGCTACATTCAGTATAGCTGTGGTTAGCAGCGTTTATAAACGTTGCATTCTCCTCATAGCAGTCTAATGTATGTTAGAATTTGCAAGACAAAGCAATACCACTTGGTCGCAGTTATATCACAACGGAACTACAGTGGGCCATCACTAATAGATGAGGAGTTAGAAGGCTCCTTTTTCTTTGATCATCACCTTTGAAAAGCTGTCATTTTTCGTAGGATGTCATGCTGTATAGTGGAACCCTCTAATGCTAATTCAAAGCCGTTAATTGCATCTGTTGCAAAAAAATATTAACTTACAAAATCTATTTATTGTCAACCCTTGCTTTAACTCTATCCTTTCCGCAGTCTTTACCCTATTGAACCCATACCTAGGGTGAATAGGGTTCAGGATGATTTTTGCTTTCTCATAATATTGTTAGATCAATAACTAGTTATATATGTCATTCAAAAATATAAGCACCCAGACAAAACTTAGGCATAAAAGTGTCATTTAACTGGGGACATATTTAACAATAAAGTTTAGAAACCATTCACCCCATTTCACGCATGTTAAATTTACCATAATAAGCAGTTATCTATTATTCCTATTCCATGGTGTTAATCAGTAAAATGATTCACTCAAATATGACACTCGAGTGGCTAATACCCAATGGGTGGTTTTTTTTGGTACAACCTACCTCTTCTGTAGCTTTTATGGATATTAACTAGGTATTGTAAAATATATTCCAGCTTTTAGTAACAGTTGTATGTATGAAACTTGTTACTAGTTGTTATTGTACTTTGTAGTGTCTTTCTACAATCGACACATCTATTAATAGATTGTCATACTACAATGGTGCACACCCCTTTCAATTGTTATTACAAGTTTCATACATATAACTGTTACTAAAAGATGCAATATAATGTACAATCTATAGCTAATATCCATAAAAGCTCATGTAAGGTTTTACTTAACTTCGACTGATACCAATTAGTGTATAAATCATGCCTTACTGGAAATAATAAAATTTTGGATATACATCGATTTTATTGAGTCACAATATAATATCAACTACTCTACTTCCAACTTACTCCCAAGATTATTATTTAAACCTACTCTAACATACTGTTAATTTACATTAAGACAAAGCAAAGTACTAGGCAGTTTACCAAACAATTTACATACAAATATTCTAACTAAAGTTTCATTCAATCAATCAAGTGGAAATCCTATGACCCAATTTGAATAAAAATTGGGGAAACACCATTTTAAAATGTATAACATACTGAATTTCTTATAAGTAAAGACAACATAATACATTTTGAATACTTTTCTTCACTGTTGAACTAGCCTAACCTAATCATTAAAGTACAACAATAGAAGCTGAGATCTTATAAATTAAATTTGATTACCAATCTTTTGATTTTATCTTAACACCTGATTTGAGATGTTGGTGTTACAGTATACTGAAAAGCTTTGAAATAATAAAAAACACTTAGTACACTTACACTATCTTTGGATGGAAATATGCCTGTGACATTTTCTCCTCCTTTGAGTGCATTTTGTATAACTTGAAATTTAGTAGCAGTATTAGCATTACAGTATTCCAAAATATGCAATTTCACATCATTTAAAACATGAGTAGGTTCTCAAATATAGCTTAAAAACGGTAATAGATTTTACAACTACATAGAAGTATTATAGATTCAGTATTACATAAAAAAAAACGTAGCTTATGACTGTATATTCTTGTGACTGAACATAGTATGGATGTATGGAACCATTGGTGGAACTGAAGATGTAGACTCGGGGGCAGGTTCTTTATCCTTATTGTTTTTTGTCTTTCTAAACTGAAATCCATTTTTTCTTAGAATCTTACGAAGAGTTTCCCTGGAACCCTTGAAGTTAATTTCTTCTTTTAAAATTTGTAACAGTTTATTGATGGTGGGAACTTCTTTTTTATATGCATAAAATTCATGAATTTTCCTGCTTATAACTTGTAGATCAAATTCATCAACATCTATTTTTCCCCTGGTCCGTACCCTTTTCTTGGCAGTTCTCTTTAGCATTTCTGGATCCAGCAAGCCTTGTTCCACAAGCCGAGCTTCTTTTACTATGTTCAGAACAGTGCGCTCAGACACACCTATAACAATAAATTATAACTTAATGAATTTGCTTCACGTAAAGGTTGATATATGAATTGATAGTAAGAAATATGTTTTATGTAAGAGCATCAATGCTACATCCACATTCAAGAGCTACAAATTTATATGATAATAATTAAGCTTGTAAAAAATTTTTTGGCGTCATACGAGCTGTATTCATAAGGACAAGATGACATGTAGCTTGTCATTATTAGGTGATTTTATCGAACGTTTGTAGGTCCTGTCCAAAAAATATAACACTAACCAGTGGCTGCTGAAACTCTAACATACACTTTGCTGAGTGGAATAATTGGAACCTGCATTCGTTTCTCCTCGTCCATAAACTCTTTGACTTTAAGTATGATATCACGCACTTCATTAGTTATATTTTTCGGCATAATATTGCTTTTAGATATTATAAATTATGAAACAAAAACACACAAGCGGTTTTAATGGCCGATTTGTTTTTTTATAAAATGTACTCTGTTTATATGAATGAAAGTACAGAAAGACAACTCGGATTAAACTTTGTTGTACCAAAGCGAAGCGAACACACTCACAACAACACAGACAGGTACATTATATAGTAAAATAATAATATTAATATATTTTGTGTATAAGTAGATTAATTAGTATGATGAACTTCCCCTGAAGATTAATAGTTATAATTAAATACGATGTAGCTCTACTTATTTTGTGCTCTGAAGAATGTCAAATTACTTTTTCTTTTGTTGTCAAATAAACAGTCAAAGACGTATGTATGTATTTCATTTCATCCTCACCATAGATAAGAGTAATAATATCATAGATCTGTCTGTGACAAACAAAAATTTTAAAAAATCCGCATTGCACCTTCTTTTTTTTAGTTATAACATAACACAATTTTTTAATTAACACCATTTTTTGAATTTGCTGAACCTTCAATCTTTCTTTTTCCCGTCGTTGGGCTCGTGTCTCATCTCGGAAAGTGAGGGGGTACACCAAGTCCATCAAGCTGGCCGAATTGGTGAACTTCATAATTATGGTTTCGAACATTATGGAGAACTCTCAAGCATGCAGTCAGCTTCCTCACGATGTTTTCCTTCACTGTTATAATACATATACATTTTAATTTCTTTATACACACTTTTACGTAGCGTCCATAGCCCAATGGCTCGCTTCGATTCAATGTGATCGAGAGAGTTAAGCAACGATGGGCGCGGTCGGTTTGTGGATGGGTGACCGCTAGTGGCAAAATTTCATTGACGCTACCGTGCTTCGGAGGGCACGTAAAGCATGTGTTTGTAACGTTTTCACACAAAAACTACTGGACCGATTTCCAAAATTCTTTCACCATTAAAGATCTGCATCTTCACTGAGTAACATAGGCTATATTACATTTAAAATATGTATAGTTGGTGTTATATAGGATATCATTATTTATTTATTTTTGTTTATATATATATTTTATACATGTCTAGCTAGCCATTTATGAGCTCATGCAAGAATATAGACATTCAATTTGTCACATTTAAAAAAAAAATTGTGTGGTTTTATGAAACCACGGTAAAAGTGAAACTGTTTTTCACATAGACATTTAACTAAAATTTTTTTGAAATAATATTCCATTAAGGGTATAAAAATCGCTTTATCAATCTTAATTTTATACTTGGAAAATTGGTATGTTAATGGGATATAAAATAACAAGCGTCACTACACTTTTAGCCGTTCGAAATATGTATATGTACCTATCTAAATTTCAACAAATTCTGTTAAGTACGCTTGGTCGAATGGTCCAACGTTTGTTAACCTTCTACGCTGCGAGTCGCGGTTCGATCCCCAGTGTCTCAACAAAAAATAAAATTTTAGATTCAATTTTAAAATGTAATGCGACGTGCGTCACGCGACATGCGACAGACAAGCCAAAATTTTCAGAACGATGTAATAAAAGTTTCACTTTAAAAATTGGGATCCCTAATAAAATGCAATAATATAACCCAAGGTGTGAAAATTACCTAAAATATTCTTTACATCTGCGAAAACTACATATTGATGATAGAATTAAATAATGTATTATGACATTGCAGAACATCATTATTTACAAAAAGTGTCGCGATACCATATTATTATTATGTCCAACTGGTACTGTATGCCACTATAACTACTTTTTTACATTTTGAAAGTTGATAAAATTGCCGACAATATTCAAACCATATTATTCATACCTCTGATACCTACCTATATAAAATATATAAAATATAATTTAATGGGATAAGGATTAATCTGTATCCTTATCCCATTAAATTATATTTTATTAGAGAGCACTCCCAATTTAAACGGGTGATCTATGGTTTATATCAAAACGGCACGAATTTCTTGTCATATTTATTATCTAACATATCAAAGTTAAGTAGGTACTACTGGACGCCCGCAGCTTAGCTTGCGTGGAAATAGTTTAGATTATTCTTAACGCGTTAACTTTAGCTCCACGAATTTGTAATTAATCCGTAAATGTGTTATCCCCTATGTTTATTTTACACCCCTATGGGTAACATTTTTGCAAACTTTGACTACCATATTTATTTATATATAATCAACAGCTTAAAATATAAATTTTATGCTTGTAGTTCTGAAAATGAGAATACTTTCATACAACCTTTCATCCCCCTTTTCAACCCTTTACAACACTTTTTTCCAATTAAAAAGCTAGCCTATGGCCTTTCTCAGGCTCTAGACTTTCTGTGTATCAAATTTCATTTATATCGATTCAGTATTTTTGGCGTGAAAGCGAGACAGGCAGACAGACCGAGTTACTTTCGCATTTATAATATACACACCGGCATATTTAGCGGAACACAAAAAAAAGCTCCATAATTAAAAAAATATGGTTTTATTTTAAAATCTACTTACTACACTTCTTTTGTTATTTAAAGTTCCATTTGTTTTACTTAAAATGAGATCACATTAAGAACAGATTTTGCGAGTAAAGGCTATTTGTGAAAAATGGTACATTTTTGAACTTTTCATGTAACCGGGAAAAGTGAAAATTAATATTAAAATAACAATTAATTAAATTAGAAAAATGGTGATTAATATCGCGTATTTCCTCCACATGCTCTTATTAAAGTTTCTACCCGTCTAGGCATACTGAGAATGATGTTATCGATGGTCTCCTGGGATAGTCTCCGCCATTCCTCAACTACGGCGATTAGCAGTTCACCCACGTTGGCAGGAGCTGGAATTCTGGACTTAACTTTTCTTTTCAGCAAGTCCCAAACGTGCTCTATTGGGTTCATATCCGGTGATCTCGCCGGCAACTCCATAACAGTGATATTCATATCATTAAGATAAGCTTGAGTTAACCGAGCGGTATGCGGCCGAGCATTATCCTGCATTAAAAAAAATCGTCACCGATATATGGGGCAAACGGTACGACATTTTCTTCTAAAACTTCTCTGATATAGCGGTCTGCAGTCAGACTACCTCTGTCAATCACTACCAAGTCTGTGCGAGCTCCCAAACAAATGCCCGCCCAAACCATTATTGATCCACCACCGTATACAACTGTAGTTTCAAAATTTGTCTGAATGTATCGTTCTCCTTTGCATCTGTATATTCTTTGCCTGCCGTCAAATTGATTTAAGATAATTCTGCACTCATCACTAAACAATACCTTACTCCATTGGTCCGCGTTCGAAAGTCGATGTTCCGCTAAATATGCCGGTGTGTATATTAGTATGGAAGTATGGATGAATGTGTCTTATTGTCTTATTTCCCAAACGCTGCAGCCGGGTTCTACGAGAGACCTCGTCCTCGAAGTTGTTTTCACAACCTTTCCAAATTTAGGCCGGGTACATTTTATGACCGAGGTGTGGATTCCGCGATCGTGATGCCCGTCCTTGTACGGAATGCGAAACAGTTTTTGGGGGACCCATTTCTAAGTTTTAAAACCAATTTTATATATTCCACAAAATCTATCAACTTTGAGTTTATTTTTTGACTAGGTACCTGCCATATTCGTACTTTAGTATGTAATTAAATGTTTGGATCTTGGTTTCCAAAATTCCACCAAATTCAGCGGCACCGGCGGCAGATGCGATATATATAATGATCATAACAGAATTAAGGTTATTTTTCTACGTTTATTTAAACTTAGAATATATGGTTAACTAATTAGGAAAGGATTGGCTGTCGCGTAGAAAGGTGTACGGAACACTGCGATGTTCGCAGCACAACAAGCACTTGGTCATTCAGATACCTATTTCTTTTAATTTAATTAACATTCCCTCAACGGGTGCGTTGCGACACATGGAATAGAAATGGCATTTTACTTTGTAACAACGAAGTAAGAACCTCGATTTGGTAGAAAATACTCTATCGCACCATACACTATATTATTCGCTAAATCTGTACAGATTTAGTGAATACATATAATAATGATGATGATGATATGTATTGTTTACGTAAAAAGCTTTTTTAAAACTTTTATTTTATTTTATTTCCGTGCATTGTCATTGGAACCTAATATGTGTGCCAAATTTCAGCTCGATAGCTTCAGTGGAAGTGAGTGAAATATTGATTGCAAGATTCCAGGACATACATACATACCTACATAGATACATACGAGTGAAGTTAAATAAAAGCTTTTATTATAAAAAAAAGTACCTCTCCTCTCTGTCTGTCTGTTTGTACGCGATTAAATATCAAAAACGACTGAACGGACTTTCGGATGCGGTTTTCACCAATAGATAAGACTTTCAATGAGGAATGTCTAGGTATACAATCTGACAATGTGTTGGTTGAAATCTCACGTCGATGCAATGTGATCTACAGAGACATGCAACAACTGGCTCGGTCGGTATGTGGATGGGTGACCGCTAGTGACCGCAAAACATGATGGACGCTACCGTGCTTCGGAGGGCACGTTAAGCCGTCAGCGTGGTGGTGTAGCGTGGTGGATGCTCTAGACCTCCCGCAGATTTGTCTGTGCAACCCCCGTTTATGGATTGAAGCTCTCGGCTCAAGCTAATTAAAAATCAAGATCCATAAACTGTTTTTAACGCGGGCGAAGTCGGGGGCATCATCTATTAGGTACCTACATATGTAAATCACTAAGGACAAAATGCATCAACAGAAATCACGGATAAGGATCAAATTAGAGCATCCATCAGCATTCCAATGCAGGGTCTTCTCTCTGAACTGAGAATAATAACAGAGATCTAACAAATAATCCAAGCCCCTCGTGAATATCTCTCTATCTAGCGTCGGAACAGCAAATCTCTAATAAACCCTGAGTAAATAAAGTTAGTTTGTTCGATCGATTGGCTGTCAGAAAGGTCTTGAAGAAACATGTTAGTTTGACTACAACTCGCTTGCTTCTTCAAGATCTTCTGTTTTGGTAAACGTCGTCATTAGTATGTTTGACACCTCTAAACCACTGTATAATTCATAAGACAGGGCGCGGACAGGTGTAAGCTATGTAACGTACATTGCAGGTGCATGATTGATATACATTTCTCATGCATGGCACTTCCTACACTATTTGAATTAAATATGTAACAAGTAATATTCGACATCAATTTTGTGTCACGGGACATTAAAGAATAAATTCAAAGTAGGTACCGTAGCCAAGTTACTTGGCTAAAGTATTAGTTCTTGGCCAAAGTTTTTGACCTGGACCACTAAAAACTGTTTGTTTGTAAGAGGCAAAAAAGGAGATAAAAATTGCAGATCTTCTGCGCGCTTTAGACAATTTGCCAAGAGTAATGTGATGATCCAAGGACGTCCCACTGTTGGGCACGAGTCTCTCCCACAGTCACAACTGCGGGAGATCTAGAGTATCTCCACCACGCTGCTCCAATGAGGATTGGTGGCTAATCCAGTGTCGAATGATCTCAACCACCGAAGTTCTCTGGAAATGCTCAACGGTTGCTTTTACAATAGAAAACAACTGCGGCGGGCGTTCAGCGCTTCAAAAAGGCTAAACACTATCGATCGGTCGATATTTCGACTCCCAATATCACTAGGGGCTGATTACTTTAATTTTACTTTGCATTAAATAATCTCAATAACATTCACCTGAATAATAATAAATTACGTAATAATATTATCACAGATTAGGCCGAGGTGTGTCGACTAAAAGGGGGCTTCTGGGGTCGCGGGCGGTTAGAGTGGGAGCTCGAATCGTCCAACATGACGTGACCCCGGGAAAGACGACGCTGTTTGTGGCTGTACAGCGTTGTGTAATCCGGGAAGAGCCCGTCTTGGGCGCAGCGCCGGAGGGGACCGGCGCGTTCTTCGAGAGATCCCGGAGCCCTCCTATAGCGCCGGAGTAGGCCACCGAGCGGGTTTTAGTGGGTGAAAGTCCCACATAACCCGGCGTCGCTCCCACGACGTCCGGGTACCTTTTCAAGGTTTCCCGCTCGTAAAACAAAAAAAAAAAAAGGCCGAGGTGTGTACACGTCCACTTTTACCAGTTATGTTTAGGTCCCCCGTGGTGGTAAGTGGTGAGCCTAATGCCATACACCGAGCACAAAACCAGATTTGGACCGGTCATTTGAAGCTAGAAAAATTCAATGGGTTTTTCTCAACCCGGAGATTGAACCCGGATCTCTAGCTTAGCAGACCTAGTGTCGAGGCAGTCGTTCCTTAAAAACTTTCAACTTACTCCTAGTTCCTTAATAACTATAGTCACATCTTACCGTTTCTTGCTTTATTAAGAGGATATCACAAGCGAACAAGTCGACACTTTTTCCATACAAACGTAGTCCCCTGTTTCCTCCTAGGATAAAGAAGTTACAGAAGAGAAAAAAATACCATACGATTTATACGTACCTCTGCCATGACTGTACGTTTTGTTTTTTTTCATAATTTGATTAATAGAATAGAAAAAAAACATTTAAAATCAAAAAAATCTACTTTTTTTACATACATTTTCAAACATCAAGCAAACTGGTAATTACTAACATATCCCAAAAAAGCAAAACGTACGGGCATAGCTTAGACCCTGTACTACATTTTAAAGAAATATTGAAATCGGTCTAGATTTCGAGGAGGAAACAGGGGATTACGAAAGGACGATTTTCTTAATTTTACGTAGGTAAAATCAGTTCGAGACTGCACTTCTCTCTATCGCACGCTAAGGGGCTCAGCGCGACGGCAATATTTTTGGTAAAAACCTATTCTTCAAAAGTGACGGTCGACTGATATCCTCTTAAAAAGAGCGAAGACTTCTCTCTGTTTTCTGTGGAAGAATCAGTGAACCTGTATAATTCTAATGATCCAAGATTTATGATGTAAGTAGAGATATTTAATTTAATTAATAATTCGATTATTTAATTGTATTTCATAGGCCTTATATATATGTCATAGTTGGTCAGTGGCCTTGCACAATTTCTCATTCAGATTTCGTATTCGTATGAACGTTATAAATATCTAAGAGGTGAGTACGTTGTGTATTAAGTACTTAAATGGTTAAGCTGATTTCTAATTACGACACATGCAAAATTGAACCTCGCTGTAATTTTGATACGAGCGAAAGAGCAATGTAATTGGAACGCAAGCTAAGTACTTGGACAATGTGAAATATAAAAGGACATGAGACATAATTCGTTATTTTAATTTATTCAAGATTTATTTATTTTATTTTATATTTTTATCCAGCTAATATCATTTAAATCTGATTGAATCCAAGCTCAAATAAATTAATATACATAGATGAAATATGTAAAATACACATCATTCAATCTCTTTACTTTTGACGGCCCCGTTGTTGGCGCAATCGGTAGTGACCCTGTCTGTTGCGCCAGGGGTCGTGGGTTCGAATCCCACTCAGGACAAATATTCGTGTAACGCACACCTTGTATTTGTTCTGTTAATGAATGTTAAAATTATCTATTTTAGTATGTATTTATAAATATCTATGTATGTATATGAGTCTCTGACACCCATATTACAGGCTCGCGCCTACTTTGGTGTCAGATGGCTCGATGGCCGTGTGTGAGAATATCCGAGATATTTATTTATTTATTTACTCATTAAGATGACTCAAGTATAATATGTGTAAAGATAATGTATATTAACATGTCACTAGACATGCTAGTGTGTCCACTTTTTTTTACAAACTGATTGATTTGTTTATCCGATATATCGATAAAATATTTTTTCTGTGGTCAAGTCAGATTTCCGATTTTCTCTCCGATAGCATAGTCGGATCCGACAGTCTGATCAGACAATCGGAAGGCACTTGTGTCAAACATACTTGGACGTCGGATCCGACTATGTGATCGTATGTGTATTTACCTAGTATTCAAACAAATATATGGCACGAGTGTTAGACAAAATATGTCTAACGCTTGTTGCTCGTCAAGTGGCGAGCGATTCAAAAATAGAGCTCATGGTCTCAGACCGAACCAACCGCAATCTTGTCGTTGTTGATGGGAAATAGGAAAACTGCTTGTACAATTTGTTTAAATTTCTACGTTGCAATTTACTCTTAATTTTTTTACATTTTATTCAAATGGTTGCATATTGTTAAATCTATTGATGTTCAATAATATATAATAATATTATATATAATGATATATTTACTTATACTTATGATATATTGCTGCACACGGTGCTTAGGTTCATACGTACGTAAGGGTGGGTATGTATACATGCAGTTATTTAGTGGATTCGAGAATAAAATGTATTTTTAAAGAGTTGTAAGTAATACTACCAACAAATTAAACGAAAATAGTCTGAGGCTGGCTTAGAGATTCTACTGAAACTCTACATATGTACACAAAACACAATAATATTGATACAACGTTGTTATGTAAGTGCACTTACGCTCAACTTTACTAGAGTATGTAACTATAGCTTGGGTCATAAGTTTAGTCACAATAACTGTTGTGACAAGATACCGAAACCGGAGCACAAAGTAAGTAGGTACGATTTTTTCCCAACATTACCGTTATTTTTTGGGTTAACTTTCACGACCAATTTGTTATAACAAGGGGTTCAAAAACGTCCGTTGGTATCATCGTTGGCACAGGGGTTTAAATAGTGTGTCTCAAATAATGTGTTTTTTGATTCAATTATTTTAAATATAACATTTAATCACATTGTCTGTCTGAGCACGCATCACGTTGTTACTTTACTACGCATCACGTTGTTAATTACCATAATAATATAGTTTTTTTCTATATCCATGTAGTACTTCAATGTCTTATTCCATGCGTGTGAAGCTACGGCCATCCTCTAGTTTAATAACTATATTATATTTATTATAATTATATTATTATAGTGTGTATAATATTTGTTATCAATAATAGTATAATTAATATATTTATTAGACATAATAAAATCACCTACATGTCAATATAAGAAAAAGAAAAAGCATATCCTAATTATATAATAATCCCTTCTTACTTACCCTGAAGTGCCATGCCGTATCTAGTAGTCTAATGTATCTATGTTTTGCGCGCTCGATCAATGTGCTTGTTGATATTTTTTATAACTACCCACTTTGTTTTAAACAATATTCGCAGTAGGTACTATAAGAATAAGATACTAAATGTTTATAATTATAATTTCTCACGTAAGTGAATGTGTAATTCTTAGTGAGAATAAAGTTTCTAAAACCACATATTGATTGGTGATGTAGATATTGATTGATTGTAAGAAAAATAAGAAAAAGGATGGTAAATATGATAAAGGTTTTAAGATTTCTTTTAATACGTAAAAATACTACTTGAACCGTATCAATCCGTAGGGTATTTAATTGGTATTGTTGATCGATGGTGTTACGCGATTACTCCGCGAATAATGAATTGATTTTCATAATTCTTTTTGTGTTTGGTAGAACATACTTCAGAGATCAATCAAGAAAAAACAAATCAATCTGCATTAGTACAACATAGTGTAGTAAGTATGCTAAACCTACCTCACTGTGACAGTGGGACGTAACTGCGCGCAACAGTGGAACGCCTGTGGGCTATAGTATAGCTAGCTAGCAAAGAATTTATTATTATTTCTTACTTTTTAGTTCTGAGGTTGTTTGTTTGATATTTTATTACGAATATATTTCCATTTAAAACATTTGTTTTTGTCTGTGGCCACATGAATGTTTAAATTTATACCAGAAGACTTGGGAGATAAAGATCACGGTATTCACGGTGAATAGGTAAAATTATTTCTACAGAAAATGTAGACCACATGTTATAACTAACTAACTGCAACTAAAAGTATGCATAAACTATCTGAACAAAAACATAAATGTGGAAAATAGAAGGCCAAGTATAGAAGAAAATTCTGTCTTCTCAGCTGCATAAGGTACTTAAGTAAGGTGTAAATGGAATCAAAGTACCGTGAGCTGTTCCACACATCATCATCATCTTTATGAAGTACATCTATCTTCAATTGATACGTGACTAATTTGTTATGTTCTTTGATATGGAGCTAATGACATGACATGTTTGATGTTCTACCATATTTCAGTGTTTTTAAAAATAAAAATGGATGTACATACTTACATACATTAAAAGTTTAATATAATACTTGGTATAATGTATAGATTTTGTCATGAAATTTGGAATGCTTTCTGAAGTCTTACTAGAAATGCAAAATTGCAAGGGGGTCAAAAGTGGCTCGAAATGGCGTCGCCTGTACTTGGCTGTGACCCACGGCCGTGGGACTCGATTTTTAGAATCTTGAATTCATGCGCTACTTATTTCATTTAATCCGGTAAAGCTCTAATAAATTTACTATGTGTAGTGTACATTTCATTTAAGATTATTTAATGTAATATTGTAGCAATACTATTACGTAAGGGTGCGTTGTCCGTCCGTACGACCACAGCTGGTAAATCATATGGAATTTTACACCGATTCTCTGAGTTGTCATATTATTACGACACTATTGAACATTAGTCCTACACTAAATAACATAACGGTGTAGACAACATTGTCTAATAATTTACATAAATTGTTGGTAGTGGTTTATTCTTTTTTCTCAATATTATTTTTAAGCTAAGATTTTCATTAGACTACTATTGTCACTAATTTACCTACCTATGAGTACTTAGTATTTCGATTGGTCGTTCTTGAGTAGGTATAATTCAAAGAAAAAATGGAATGTATTATAGAATGCAGATAGGTATGGAGAACGTGAGTTTATAAATGAATAAAACTGAACATTTATTTAAATGAATGATTATACCATGTAAGTATATATTTTTAGTAATTTATTCACCTGCGATGGTAAATATAGAGTAACAAAAGAAATCCAAAAAGCTTTTTACTAACAATGATCCCATTAAAATATATTTTATTATGACAAATTTAAAGAAACAAGGAAGTTTTTCTATAACTGTAGTCTGTAAGTAATGAACCCAAGAAATATGTAGTCTGATAACGAGACAATTTGCGGGAAACGAACACACACTTATAATGTATAGAATTAAAGTTAGCGGAGTTAACGAGGTGTGATTAAAGTGTGCTTTCTACTTTTTTTTAAAGAATATTAATAATATAATAAAATAAATTTATTCTTTACATAATCTATGACATGAAGTAATGAAAATCTATATTTTTAAACTTATAAATATCTCGATCATAATCATAACTTATAAATTATGATTATGATCGAGATATTTATATATATATAATAACTTATAAATATCTCGATCATAATCATAACTTATAAATTATGATTATGATCGAGATATTTATAAGTTTAAAAATATAGATTTTCATTACTTCATGTCATAGATTATATAATAAC
Source organism: Carterocephalus palaemon (assembly GCA_944567765.1). Lineage (NCBI taxonomy): Eukaryota > Metazoa > Arthropoda > Insecta > Lepidoptera > Hesperiidae > Carterocephalus > Carterocephalus palaemon. The sequence goes on along the minus strand of OX155637.1, from coordinate 9,721,985 downwards.
TTATAAATATCTCGATCATAATCATAACTTATAAATTATGATTATGATCGAGATATTTATAAGTTTAAAAATATAGATTTTCATTACTTCATGTCATAGATTATGTAAAGAATAAATTTATTTTATTATATTATTAATATTCTTTAAAAAAAAGTAGAAAGCACACTTTAATCACACCTCGTTAACTCCGCTAACTTTAATTCTATACATTATAAGTGTGTGTTCGTTGATCTATATATTTATAAGTTATGATTATGATCGAGATATTTATAAGTTTAAAAATATAGATTTTCATTACTTCATGTCATAGATTATGTCGAAGTTTTCATAATAGATATTATGTATAAAGTTGTTCATATATATTTATTACTAGTGGATGCCCGCAGCTTCGCTCGCGTAGAATTAGACCCATTAACGACGTCTGCCCGCGTTCGGGTTGCTCACATGACTTCAAAAACGGCAAAGTTTCATACTAACTTTGCACCCCCGTTTTACCCCCTTAGGGGATGAAGACTGATGCAAAACTTAGATAAAAACAATCCTTGATGCGAATTAAATATCATGCTAAAATTTCAGCTCGATCGGTGCAGAACTTTTTGAGTTTCTGAAGCGTACACAAACCAACATAATATTTTTATATATATAGATGATGCTTCTACCACTGTCCAACTTAAATGACTATTTTAGTATTAAATCAATTTAACTTTTATACTCAAATTATTATTTTGGCGACACTAATAAGTAAACTACATTGTTGGTCTAGTGGTCTGAAGTGCGACTGCTAAGCTAAAGCCTTTGATCTCAGGCCATTGTACTATTGTTTTTTTTTAATTGAAAACCTAGCAGTAGCTCAGAGTAATACTAGAATAATAATAATAATAGACCACCATCAGTTACAACATAACTGAGGAAAAGTGGGTGTACTAGAGAGAGGTATACCTGTACTTCTACTTACTTGTGTTATGTTATACAATAAAAAAGTTAAATTACGCCTGTACATAATTTGAGATAGACAAAATTGTACCTAATCTAAATAATAGGTTTTAAGTTGTTTATGTTATGCTTACATCGCAATGCATAAATCAAAAAGGTATTAAATCAATCAGTTGCTATGCATATTATATAATAAGCAAATGGTGCTTTTGGCTCAGATTTTTGAGAACACATTATGCGCGCTGATGATATTGTAGTACTGACCATTGACGCAGAGCGTGCAATTAACATGGTACCAGAAAAGTCATATTGGGTCACTGAGGTGAAGGAATATGGCTAAGCAGATGGTCAGGTGCAAGATTGAAGAAGTAAATGTTCGTCAAAGATCAACGTACATAATCGCAAAGCTTCACTGACTCGAAAAGATCCTTTGGTGAAAAACTAAGGTTTCAATCATAAGTTACTTTGCATCGCATTGCTGCACTGCAACTGCCACAAAAAAATAAATTCAGACGAACGCATCAAAACTAAATGTTATTTTATAACACTGTTAAACCATTATTTTAACCTAAACCTTAACTGTTCATACCCACATTTAATTTAGAAACTTGTAAAATATTTTATTACTGAACGATTCGTGAGTGTCTATATTCATAGTTGAAGTTACCGGCTTACTCACGTGTGATTTAAGTCGGAAATAGGCCGACTAGTATTATATTAAACGACTTAAATCATACGTGAGTAAGCCGGTAACTTCAACTATGAATACTTTGTAAAATATTCTATTCATAATAATAAATTGGTTCGAATCAACTCTACATATTATTATTGTGGCGCTATAACAACTTCACCCTATCACACGCTCTGCCTCTTTACACTTTAAAGGCTGTGTCGTAAAATCAACGCGCTCAAATTCTCGAACGTCGTCGATTTACCCCACCTGATACACCCCACCAAAGTCGGAAGGCACCTTTCTACCAACTAGCCTAGTGAAATTTACTTCACTCATAATATTGTCGGGTTAAACGGGCTAGTAGGGATGAACCAAGGGGCAGCTGTATGCTGCCCGCATTATGCAATTCTTGGACATGCGATCGGCGTATATAAGCTTGAGGAAGGTCCAGACAAATCAGAAAGCCACCAAGTCTCAACAGGCCTACTGTGTTAGAGAATCAGTCCAGCAAATCAAAGCAACATGTACGCGAAACTCGCTGTAAGTGAAACGACCAGTGAATTCAATTAACTAGTCTCAGCAATGATGTCTAGCAAATAACAATAATAGAATAATGGTTAAATACATAGCTTGAATTATTTACTCCTAAGTTAAATTAAATCCAGGCGAAAAACGAAATAATTTATAAACCTGAATAATATCATTGCAGCTTATCTCCCTCGTGGTCGCCCTTGTTGCCGCATCTCCTGTTCCCGGTGGATACGGCGGACAGTAAGTATTTTATCTTCATTGGCTTAAATCTTCTAGATAAAAGATCTAGCTTTGCCATCATTCATAGGTAATATCATCACATGTTCGGTTGTGTTCTGTCAAAGCCGTGTTATCATTAACCCTGCTGCCGTCAAGTCCCAAAGATATTTTGGATACTATTCAGTAGCGAAAGTGTAGATAACTATCATTCGTGTGAACAAAATCAAATAGAAATGAAAAAAAAAACATAATAAAATTGAATCCGAAGCATGGACTATGTGAACTGACTTTGACTAACAGGTGATTGGTGGATGATGTACAGAATATTTTTTGGATGAGTGGATGGATACGAGTATTTATTACAATAATCAATAAAGAAATTTTATCAAAATTTAATGTAAAAACTTCAAAATAGTTGATTGGGCTTGTTAAGATTAAGACAAAGAAACTTTGGAACTACCGATAAAGTTATTTGTAAATTAAAAATAATCGAAAAACTACTAAATTAAATATTTAATATTACTTACTGTGTAATCAATACTTATATTACCGACATTTTCATAAATTAAAATCATTTATAAAAAAATGTAGATACCTACTCTTCAAGATAAAATTATATTGTGTGCTTGTGTGTGAATTACAACAGTACAAAAAGTAATTTTTATCTAAAATGTTGAAGGCACAACCTTTAGATACAAAGGAAAACATTAAAGGCACTTAAGTTCAGATTAGGGACTTTATAGTACATTTCAATGTGGTATTCATTTGATAGCAGTTTATGACATATTAGTAGCCATGACAGAGCATAATTTGAATTTACTGCAATAGAATTATTTTTCCTATGCCTTTCCGTAAGCCAAGCCTATAAAAAGGTTTGAGTCCAACACAAGTTCAAAACAAGTTCAAAGAACACAAAATTGATGTAATTACCACTTTCATCCTGTTTCACTGACCCACTAGTGGGCACGAGACTCCTCTCAGAATGGGATCGATTAGGCTATACTCTACGACGCCATTTACGAAATGACAGCATCACATGTCTTTTGAATAATTAGTCATATTATTAAAGGGATAAACGTTGTGGTTTATGCTTAAGCTCTACATGGGATAAATCTCTGCGGATCCTATTGTCTTTGCAAGGTATTTCCACAATTTATTCCCGAAGTAAGAAACAGTTAATGCATAATCCTAGCAGTGAAAGGCCATGCTTTCAATAGCTTTATTTATTAATGCTAGCCGGCTCTGCTGTACCCGACATCTTGCGCAATCGCCTTAATGTTGAGAATACCGATTAAAAAACGTTATACACTTTAACGGTTGGAAGAAATTCCACGCACGAATGTATAGAGAAATCTGAGTTTTTGTAATCCTGCAATACATATTCGTAATTTTAAAGAAATCAGATAACAATTATATCAGCGTAAAAGAGTATAATGGTCGATAAAAATATTTTAACAGCAAATCATACCATTACGTAGGCTGCGATATGGATACGATTTAAAACATAATCTCATAAGTCTTGTTGGTTATAATATATGTTCAAAGCCAAATATGCGCAAATTAGATCATTTGTATAATTCATTAGATTAACATACAATCTTGAAGTCGCACGCATGCATGTACTCTGATCCGCGATCAGTGGTTGACAATTCGGTGTGTAGTCAATGCACGCTGAGCTGCGCATATGCAGTGCATGCTATTTTCCCTGTAGGCCAGTCAATAAAGCTTCAAACCCCTAAGAAATTAGTAAACCGCTGAAATTTTGAGGGTTTGTTAAGGAAGGTAAAGGATAAAGGTAAAGGTTTGAAAAGGGGTGAAAAAAGTTTTTGGTTAATAACATTGCCAAAAAAGTTAGTAACACGCTGCAAATTTAGAATTATGTTGTTCATACCATTTTGTTACATGTATTAAATTTGCAGCGTTTTGCAACATACGGAACATTGCTTATTATTAAATGCTGTAAACAGGGTATTTACAAATTTACAGCCAGTTACAAATTTTTTTTACCCCCTCTTATAAACAATGACTGATACTGATGATAACTTCACCATTGGAAAAACTGATGTGACATTTTGGAGATTGGAATTCTAAACACTTTCTCCAACTCCAGGGCTGGTCGGACATCTAAATTCCGCTTTGAATTTGTAAACATTTTGTCTACCTGCAACGTAACAAAGTGCATTTAGCGTCAAGCTATATTCGAGCAATTTAAGAACAGATTTATCTATAACAACTAAGGTGAATGCCTCACTATGCTGTGTGCTAATGCAGTTGTAGCAATCTTGAACTTCATTGTAGTTACAACCAGTTCACAGACTCTACAAATTTCTTCGACTATGTACCTACTACCAAAAAAAGATACCAGTATTTCCTACTCGTATTTATTATCAGTGGTTTATTGGTGTGTAACGTAAAATCGGACTTACTTATTCAACGTCCGTGTTTTTACTTTAATTCTAGTAAATGATCGTTATAATATAAATGCTGCCATAACCGCGTGTTTAACCGATATAGCAGCGTGCGATCATAACCACTTTAAATTGACCCGAAATTGCTTTGCCATTCATTCTTAATCATTACCTCTGTTAATTTGATAGGCGCAGTGCGAAAGTGTCCTAATTTTTCCTTTACATAACGCATGCGCTGTTTTTGTACCTAATGTCAGTGTATCTGGCCGGTTCGGGTTACATGAAAGTGGACTACATCTTTCATCACAATCACGTAATAATTATTATTTTAAACCTGTCCGCATCAGGAAGCGCGTGAACGCTGAGAATGTGTTGCGTTATCTTGATGAAATGTACCTAATTCATATTAAGAACGCCAGTTGCAATCTTCAGACGTTACATCTAGGTTTCTGGTAGTAGTAGTAAGTAGATATCATCTGAACTCTTTATGATATTAATGTTTTGCCCAAAAACCAGTGCTGATTGAAACCAGGCTACGTGAAATTAAAAACTAGAAATTGCACTAGGTAAATATAATTTTTTATTTAAAGCGCATTGGTCTAAATTGCTAATGAGTTATTCTTGAATTCTTTCAATTAAATGAACAGATTTAGGGTTTGATACAGATCTAAATCTGTTATTCCAATAATCAATAACCAAATTTAGGTTTGTTGAACAGATTATGTTATTGGAATGCGTCTTTATTGCAAACACCTTCTAAGACCAGGGCACTGCAACTGGCCATCGAATGGCTCACCGGTTCTTCGCAACGAAGTTATGCAATAAGAGCCTCACAACTCCTTCTTATCTGATATTGCTTTAGTTTGAAATAATATAATTGTAGTGTTCTACATAACAAACGTTTAAATGTCAGAGAGTGTAATAATAAATTATAATGATCAAAGAACTCTAAGCTATCATTGAACTTAAAGCAAACGAGTTTATCGGTTTATTTTTTAAAACATCAACATCACGTTCTTTGTTTCATAATTTATATTGTCTTTGCGGGTGTCATAGTTCTCCATAACCCATGTATCAGTCCCTCCAAATACTCCTTATTATACCCAATATAGTTTACATTCCTTTGCAATAGTTCCTGTACATCTGGCGGGGCCCACCTTCTGGTGTACCAATTGATGGTGCAGTCGGTCGAGGGTGGTATCCGCCACGTGTGCCATAATGTCTCAAAGGGGCCTCTACGTACTGGATCTGTGTCCCCACGCAAGCATTCCAAATTACCTGGTCCACATCGGGACCCGTGAAATTGAAAGAGATACTTACGTAATAAGTATAACAGATAAATCTTCTCATTCTTACCATACAGTGTTAGTAGATACGACGTGACCTTTATAAATAATGTTAGTAAAGTAATCTTAACACTTTAGCGCTTCGATTTTGTAATAGCCCTCTTATGTAACAACGGGTGACTTCCGAAGCATGGAAGCACCTATGAATCCTATCAATACTGATTAACGCTTTACAACAGAAATTCACATCGTACTCCTATTTCCTTGTATTTAACCGCCCAGTCTGATGATAGGCATATGCCACCGACTTGTGGCAGTCCTACCTTGAAATTTGAATAGTAAACGCTCATGCGTTCATGTTTGCGAAATTACCCTTATTTGATTTGATTGTGTGACAATCGTTTCGATCGAGTAAACAATATCATTCATTACACAATAACAACAGTATACTCGTATAAATTGCATGTCAGCTTTCACTAGCTATGTAGTGAAACAGATTTTCTTGCCCAGCATAATAGTACATTATGATACAAGTGCGGTAAGTTGAAAATTACAGCCGAGGCGATATTGCTAGCCCGAGCCGTAGGCGAGGGCTACAAGAAAGCAGAGGCTGTAATTATCAAAGCGCACGCGTGTCATACGACGTTTTATAACATATTTGCGAGGAAATAAATTAATATATTCATTAATACTTGACGACATTTTCAAATAAAAACACTACAGCGAAAAGAAAAAGCGCGCGGAACACCACAGAACCACGACAGAACAATTATATCGTACGATTTCACTGATCAATATTGTTCTTATGATATGCATCGTTATTTTCGATGATTGAGTGAATTATTTGATTTTTTTCTCAGCCATTTACAGCAAATTCGAATTGTCTACAGTTTTCATTTTATAATTTAAATAATTTTTACTTGTACACAAATTAGCAATGCGCGCGCATCAGAGCTTTTTTTAAGGCAAAGTCACAAAAACAGCCAATATTATTATTAAAGTAAATTGGTATTTTTTTGTTTTTGGTACAGATAAATTATTTTAATTTATTGTCAAAATTAATTAAATTAAAGAATTAAATGTTTATTTTTTATATTTTATCTCCCAAAGTTAATTTTATTCATAAAATGTTGACCACTTTTTGACATAAAAACTCTTTGCTAAGATTGAAAAAAGTACCGTTCGTTTTAGTTAGACGGAGCATCTTGTTAGACCGTGCGTTATACCTTATTAAAAAAAATTAAAATGGGTTGCACTCCGGGAGTGCCGGCAGAAGTGAAAACTTGATTATTAACAGTAGGCCCAGGCATACATTTTCGCCGCGCCGTAGAGAGGGGATAGCTGTCTACTCTCCATCCGTCTTACGCTTTTTCGATCAGGTCACGTGTCCTGACGCGAGTTTAAGATTTTATACCCATTACAGAAAAAGTGCTCAACGCCGCTAAAGAAGTTTTCACTTCAAAAAACGCACAAGTGCGGTAATTAGATACATTACGATATTGAAATTGGTGAAATAAGGGGCGCTTTACGAGCAAATGTGTTATAATAGTACATTATGATACAAGTGCGGTAAGTTGAAAACTACAGCCGAGGCGATATTGCTAGCCCGAGCCGTAGGCGAGGGCTACAAGAAAGCAGAGGCTGTAATTATCAAAGCGCACGTGTGTCATACGACGTTTTATAACATATTTGCGAGGAAATAAATTAATAAATTCATCATTACTTGATGACATTTTCAAATAAAAACAATGCAACGAAAAGAAAAAGCGCACTGATTAATTTTTACTTGTTCACAAAACGATGCGCGCGCATCAGCACTTTTTTTTAAGGCAAAGACACAAAAACAGCCAGTATTACTAATAAAGTAAATTTATATTTTTTTGTTTTTGATACAGATCAATTATTGTAATTTATTGTCAAAATTAATTAAATTAAAGAATCAATTGTTTATTTTTTATATTTTATCTCCCAAAGTTAATTTTATTCATAAGATGTTGACTACTTTTCTGACATAAAAACTCTTTGCTAAGATTGAAAAAAGTATCGTTCGTTTTAGACGAAGCATCTTGCTTGATAAACCGTGAACTTTTTAAAAAGAAATCATTACTTACCACACAAGTGCCTTTTACTTTACATAGTGCTTTACATTACCGCACAAGTGCGGTAATGAGATACATTACGATATTGAAATTGGTGTAATAAGAGACCCTTTACGAGCAAATGTGTTATAAACTACATTATGTAGGTATGTCACTCATGTAAAGTGATGCAATGTTGCCATGCGTTATTTAACACATTCGCGGCAGGTATTGTGATGCATCTGCGTTTAGGTAATTGACGGTTGAATGAAAAAAAAAATAGAATAAACTCTTTATGTCTAGGTCTGTTTTTAATAATAAAATAATAAAGTCGCTACTCCCCAACTGCTCGCCACAAGCTGTTGGGGAGTAGCGACTGGCTCACCCTGAGGCAATCACGAACATGTTGTCGACTTTGCCATCCAGCGTGTCGGCATGTTTGGGTAGCCCATACAGTGAGTGGCGACTCACCACCTGCCGCATTTTAGGTTTGTAACGATCTGAATGGCAGGTGTCATAGTTCCACCACAGTAGACCCAATATAGTTTCCATTCCTTTGCCCTGCTCAGTTCCTGTACATCTGCTCGGGCCCACCTTCGGGTGGGCCAATTGATGGTGCAGTCAGTCGAGGGTACTCATTAAAATGTCTCAAAGGGGCCTCTACTTGTTGGACCTTTCCCCACGCAAGCCTTCAAATTACCGGGTCCACATCTGGACCCGTGAAATGTAAAGATATACAATAATAATAATAATAAATATTCGGTTACGTGACCCATTTAAAAATCTTACAAAAGATTACATACTAGCTTTTGCCCGCGGCTCCGCCCGCGTGGTCAAAGGGAATTAACAATTACTTTTTTATCATACATGACACATCTGTGGTACACCAGTCTGTTACACCAGTCTGTTCTGTGTCCATTACTGTGTCTATTGATAAATATTCTGTCGTATCTCCTGCTACTTCACTCAATATGTGTGAATTTATTTTGTTTACAATATCGTTTTTAGGTGCTAGAATCCCCCTTTGACATAGATATTGATCTTCATATATATTGTTTTGTAAACCTGGGTAAACACTTGCAGTCAGTTCTGAATTAGCAGCATAGTTTCCAGCATTCATGTCATTGTACAGATGCACCCTCATATTTGTTGTGAGACTGATTTTTTTCTTAGAGTTCCATAGAGTAGACGACTTATGTTATTATTATTTTAAGCCAAAACAACAACAGTCGACAAAACCAATTCAATAAGCGAACCAAAACCAAAATCAAAGCGTATGTCCTTTACCATATTAATTTTAAACCAAAACAACAATTTATCCAACGCGAATTCAATATTCAATTCAATTTATTAGTTGTCTATGACTTAATTAATTTACATGTATCATTTGTCAGCGTGATTCAGAACTTGCAAATGAATTTTACTAACGCCATCTATTAACAACAACCGGGACTAAATATCTAGCAAATAACAAAACATCGATATCTTCCCATGGGGATGTTTTTCCACGGTAAAAAGTAGCCTACGTCACTCTCCACCCTCCTCACTATCTCCACACACAAAAACCATACCATTTAATAGCTTCGTTGCGACGTGAAAGCTGGACAAACAAACATACAAATAAATAAATAAACAAACACACTTTCACATTTATAATATTAGTATGGATAACAATTTTTAACTATCGCAATTGTAGAAAATCCGCAAAATAACAAGTGATAATTCTAAGATCTATGGTACGGTGTCTTTATACGAATTACTTCGTTCCGGGTCTCGTCCCGAAGGGATATACCAAGCATAGCATAGTACCATAGCACCATAGCCTAGGCACGCCGAGCCACTTCAGCACTTTAGCTTGAGAGTGTCGTAGTAAGAAAAAAGAAACTACGTAATGAATATTTTTTGTTTCCAGTCACAAACACGTCACTATCCACGTGCCGTACAAGGTCCACACGATCCACCACCACCACGTGTCCAAGGTCCACGTTCCCGTACACGTGCCCGTGGTGAAGGAGGTCCCGGTGATCAAGGAGGTGCCCGTGTACCAGCACGTGCCGGTGCCGGTGATCAAGCATGTGCCCGTGCCTATCATCAAGAAGGTGGAAGTGGAGAAGCACGTATACGTGCCCGTGCACGACCACCACGAGCACCACGGCTGGGAGGGCGAGTCGCTGTCGCATGGCTGGCACTGATCGGTGTACTTTCTAGTTTTAGGTTAAGGTAAGCCAATTTTAATGTCACATTGATGACATTCCGGTTATTATCGCTCTTGTGATGATATTGGTACATGCATTGGAAATTTTCGTATACAATACTCAAAAATCGAGGCCAGGAACTATTATGGGACACAATAAACACTATTGCAATGTGGCTCACGTTTACATCTTTTTTTTTGTTTCAGACTCGTGTAAGTACAAACACAAGATAGTTATAATTGTTAAAGCTAGAGTGACCAGAAGAAGACTTGAGTTATGGTTAACAGTATTGAGTTACCGCATTGTATATAAGGACCAAAGAAAAAAATATAAAATGTTTTCAAATTATTTAATTCTTTTCTTGTACCTGCTGCATCTATTACCTTTAATATTTATTTTATGAATACAAAATAGTGTCGAAGATAAATTTGCATTATTGTTCTCTTAAGGCCTTATTCACAACAAATTATTAAATTTATTTTACGTGTAGATTATTTTGTCTTCTTCAAACACGATTTTGAATTTGAAAGAAAGTTACAAAACACTTGTAGAATAGTTAAAAAATGATAATGCTATTAAATGTTTGGGTTTAAATACCTACTAATGTGGGAGCTATTTGTTGATGGTTACTTTTCAGTAGATTAAATATAAAATAGAATAATATCATAATTATCAAACAATGTTCGCTGTACTTTTTATGAACTTTTTCATTAAGATCACCCATTTCCCTTAAGATCCCTTATAAAGAAGCATACAAGTTCATATGTCGTAAAGGCAATGACGCTGTGCACTTGTGTCTTGTATATGCTGACCTCCCATCCTCGGTACAACCCCCCGAAACCCTCTAACTTCACAGTTTTTGCTATGCAGTCCACTAGTTTTTTACACTTAACAAGATTCTTTGACGAACTCGGTGTTTTGTATTTTTTATCGGACACGTGACTCTGAAATATATATAAATACACTTATATTGAAGTTAGCTTAAAGCTTCAGTATGTTAGTGTACGTACTACACTTTATCTGCAGTCAGCATTAACTCTGTTTCTTCTAAGTATCTTTTTATCGTGGAACTGTCAATATTTATCCACCGCAAATGTGTCATGTATGATAAACAACTCACTGTTAATTCCCTTTGACCACGCGGGCGAAGCCGCGGGTAAAAGCTAGTTTATAATATTAGTAGGATCTAGACGCAAGATCTCACCGCAATCTGTAGCCTCCTTTTGGCCAGTTCCAACGGGTATGTCATAGTTTTCGAGACGAAACCAGCAAGAGAACCAGCGATAGAACTGGCCAACAAAATGTTTTCTGGCTTTGGAGGGTTTCCCTTCGCATGCTTGCACTCTCCATTGCACTGATGCAAGTAGTTTAGCACTAGAGGTTGTACGAAGCTAAACACGGAGAACGCTATGCCGATAGCCGGACCAAGCTGCAATCAGATTTAAATATTTCGATTAAAGCACTAATTTTACTACTTCTATATACTTACAATTCAATGAAATTGTGATTTTATGCTGGCAACAATGAGATGAGCATACTTATTTGAATCATGTACCGAGAGAAGAAATTACAAGATTTGTAAAAACTCAATTTTTAGACGTACCTAAGTTAAACAGTAAGTAAAAATAACTGCACCTTTGTATAATGTTCTAGAGTTCTTTATTTTGCATTACTAAGTATATCGTTGTTTATTGTTATAGTTACTGTAAGTTTTTCAATAAAATTGTGTTCTTAAATGTGGTGAAGAGTTGAATTTCTACAATACAGGTTGCAACTAAAGTAGGATTCAATAATATCAAAGGCTATGTACAAATTATATTTGGGATTAGAGATTTATTTGACTAAATAGTAAACTCCCAGGTCGTCTATAGATAAATAATTCCAATACAAGTAAATGTAACGGGTAACTAAATAAATAAATAACCTTGAGAGTCAGTCAGAAGTATCGGCTAAGGCTGACACCACAATCATCTTGCCATTTTGCTAGTAACGTTCATCCATTCAACACCCTAATATGCCAAGGTTGCATATTCCATCAGTAATTAATATTAGTGACACGTTCCATAGTCAAAATGAAACCCATACTTTCGGCACGTCGGCACCCATCTGTCTGTCTCTGAGCGTTTTAACTCATAAATTATTAGCCCTAAAAAGTTGTAATTTGCCCAAATTACGGTGACAAAATGGGACAGTAAGACCATAAAAAAAACATGTCATGAACGTTTCTTTTAATAATTCTTTTTGTCAGAGATAAGTTTACAAAAAAATAAGATTTAAATAATTGTCAGTCAGTAAGAGACCGTTAGTCAGTTCTTTATGGATACGTGTAAAAAATTATGTGAGTAGGTTTTAACAAAATTACAAATAAACGAGTTATAGCGGACTTGGGACAATGGAGAATTTAATAAAAGGAAAATTTCCTTCAAATTCTATTTAAAATGTAATAGGTGAAGTCATGTATTACCGATAACCATGTAAAATGTGGAAAAGCAATATGATTATTGTCATAACAGCCTTCTTTACTTTGTCGACCCGTTTTTAGAATTCAAAAGAGGCGAACTGTAATTAATGTATTCCTGAGCAAGGGAAACAAAGGTCCATCAGCTATGAATGTCTCTTTGATCTATATTATGTACCGTCTGCTATCTCCTTAATTAACTGGTACTTTCGCCACGAGCAGAAAAGTAATTAAAGTCAAACAGCTAATTTAGCAAGGAATACCGAGTCTGTTCCAGGTAATTGATATTATGTGACACGAAAGCAATCATTTAATTAGCTAGATACCTTTATATATTGGAAACACTGCTGATACCTTTGTGCTGAGCCTCGGCAGAGCTGTTAGACTCAAAATATAATTAAAATTGAGCATGGATAGTTAAAGTTGAAATGCCTTGTGTTGCGATAGTTTTATAATATTATCTAGTGATAATTTTAGAAGTATTAAGCATTAATAAGAGGAAGTTGTACTCTACATGGGCTGTGGAGCATGGTGCGAGTGTCAGAGGACTGGATAAGATAAAGTTTGTGCAACACCAAGTTTATAATGCAGATCCGAGGAATTCCACCTTGCAATCCGCAACTCTGGGTAAAAGGTGTGAAATGGATGTGCATTTTAGATACGAGTAGAAAAATATAATAAAACAACCTTTTACTTATTAAGTACTAAGATTAGTTGAAATAGCTTGAGAAGTTTTATATTTAAGCAGGAAGTCGTAATAAATTATTGTCCTAAAACGAAGACTGCTCATTTAAAATAATAAAATAATGAAATGAAAATAATTATTATAATTATTGTATACTAATAAATTGAAGCTACGAGTTTGTTTAAGAACCATTTTAGTTGGATTGGAATATTTCTATAATATTTTTACAAGGGTTCTAACATCCCGCAAAAAGTCCCGTGTAGTGGGCATAGACTTTTTTTATAACAAGCTTATAAACAAAATTGGCCATTAACAATTTTTATGTAACTTGTAAAACACTCAAGTTTTAACAAATTTTATCCATGAATTTGGACTTAGCAATGAAATTTGTGTAGTATGGATAATTATATTAGGTAAAATTCGTAAGCAGAGTCTAGTTATTCAATAGGTTAATGTAACAACATCACTTGCAACATCGAAGCAACCCATCCCTCGTAGAAGCCGAGGATACCCCCAGACTTGTAGACTGCTCGCGCACCATTGAAGAACCCCTTGTATTGGTCCTTGACGATGATCTGTCGTGTCCTTATCACTTCCAAGGGTACTGTCAGAGTGGCGCTGCAGGAGCCGGCGAATATCCCACATAAAAAAATGAGCACCCTCCTGCACAAAATATAATAACACCTTAAACCTGTTCGTCCTTGCGACGAAAAACAAAGTATTTTGTGTCTTCATAGGTGAAATGAAATACAAACCCGCCGATAAAGACGGAAGAAATATAGAAATTATTAGTTGAGTTACCTACTCGTATCTATTATACGAGTATACTTGACTTAGGTTTTTTGCTATGAGGCCGTCATAAGAGCTACGAGTTAAATTATTGCTAAGTCGTATGTAATTCAGTTTCAATGGTGACTATGTAGCGCGGTAGTGTTAACCTTGGCTGCTTATTCATTCACGATTCACTTGAGTAAAGAATTTCAGGTAATACTTGACACGGTTATGACGGATTACTTTTTTATTAAAGTAATTACATTCTAAGAAAATATATAATACTGACTGAGTCATATTGTTGTTTTCATGGAATTGATACTAATATTATAAAGAGTTTTAAAAATTTAAACTGGAGACTTAACTGGTGTTACCGCAACTGCTAAACCAGAGGTCCTGTCCAACAACTATTCTCTAACTTCAAATGCCCGTTAGCATCTCGGAGTAGTATTGTCCATAGCCCAATGGCTCGCATCGATTCAATGTGATCGAAAGTGTTAAGCAACGACGGGCGCGGTCGGTTTGTGGATGGGTGACCGCTAGTGGCAAAAATTTCATGGGCGCTACCGTGCTTCGGAGGGCACATAAAGCCGTCGGTCCCGGTTGTTTTCAATGATGGAAACAGTCGTTAAGCCTTGTCGAAGACCTTCGGGTGGCTTGAGAACTTTCGGCACTGGGTTAGCCACTAACCCCTCCACCAATCCGCATTGGAGCAGCGTGGTGGAGTATGCTCTAGACCTCCCGCAGAAGTGTCTGTGGGGGAGACCCGTGCCCAGCAGTGGGACGTCTATGTGTCGCAGCGTATGGCAATAGGATCACCACATATTACATGGGAGCTAAACATAACTGGTGAAAAGTGGGTATATACACGAGCTTGTGGGTTGCGCCCTTCGCCGGCTGCCTTCGCAGGCTCTATCCGACCGGAGGTCTACGGGTTTCTAGGATGTCCTCTCTACCCGGGCAGTTCTCATGTGCCAGTGAACACGCGGCGTAAAAAAATGTAAACACACCCCAACCTGCCCCATCGGGGAATTACAGGCGTGATGTTATAATAATGTAACTTAACTTATACATTTTTAATTAAACTCACTTATATCCATCGCTGGATTTATCTTTGGATGAGTACATATTGTAAACGTATCTTGTACTAAGTTCGTAGACATAAAACTGGCTACTAATTGCCATCACGGAATGAATCTGAAAAGAAAGTGGCATCGATTTTAAGTTGAAGGTGTATTGTTATTAAGATTAACAAAGTATTATGATATATACAGCTTTAAACACATTTAAGAATGCACTGATTATGATTTCATAGCGCTAAAACTACTGAAGGTAGGTACTACAGATACAGTTCTCTTTTATTCTTACGAGCCCTAACAAGGCTCACCCCAACAAGTAATAAAGTAGTCCTTTATTACCAAAGCACATGGTATTACACAGGTACCTAATTAAAAACTGTGTTATCAACCTTCCTCATTCTTTTTCGAAATGGCAGAGCAATGACCAATATAATATGCAGTCTAATCTGCTAGCAATCATTCCCAGGACCATTCTTGGAACTTCTATAGGTGTACAGAATCATACTTACTTGACCAAGATTATGACCCTGCCAGAAAGCAGTAAGCCCTTCTTCCATTAATATTTTTCTACAAGTCTGGTACATCGATTTAGGTTTACTGTTTTGGGACTGCTTCGTCAACTGTGTTCTTATCTTTATGACGTCGAAAGGTTGGGTAATGAATCTAGTTGTCACGCCAGATATACACCCCGCTATGAACTTTTGGCTTGGCGTCATTGTATCGTCCTGTTGGTAACCCACCATTTTATCACCAAACACATAGTGAGAAAATTTTCATAACCCATTTTTCTGAATATCGATCATATTGAGAATTTGACGGATGACAGAACTTTGACATTTTTTGTCATTGTAGCAGAGTATTAAGATGTTAAAGGCTATATTTAATATCCTCTCCGCGTAAAAAAAGTATTATAATGCAGGGTTCCGTCATCAATAAGAAAACAAATCTATAAAGTTTCATCATGTCGGTCCGCGGCTTAGCTCAAGGCAAGGCCTCGTACTACAATTATAAACCTAAACCTGCCCCATGAATTACTTTCTCTATCAGTGAAAATTGCATGAAAATCTGTTCAGTAGTTATTGAGTTGATATCGTACAGACAAACAAAGACACGACAAAACTGTTGCTATTTCGGAAATACAGGCGTGTTACGATAGAACTGATTCCACGGTATGACTATGGGTAGGTAAACTTGTAGACAAGGTGCTTGTTGTTTTTAGACTTATTTTTGGATTCTTTCTATCCTGAAAAATAAGTAATTTTCCCTTTCATTGGGGTACTGGATGAATTTGTGTAATTTTTACTACCGCAATGTACAATTCCAAGTGAAGGAATTGCGGGTATAACTAACTACTTATATAGCTTAGGCAACACAAAGTCAGCTTACAAGTTGATTTGATAAACCCACATTCGTACGCGAGCTTCGATAACGTTATTGTCTGATTGTCTGACTGCAGCGACCTGTTTGTTCATATCGGTTTCCATTATTCTAGGAACTTGTATATTAGAGATCTGATAAGCAGTATTTGATAAGATACGTTTCTGTTATGAAATCACTGATATTGGTGTTATTAACTATCGATGTTGACTGGGGGTTATCATATCAAGTTTCACACAATATTTTTGCAATCTATTAAAGACTACCTTTTCTCGATTTAATAGTATGTGAGTCACAGGCCGATTAAATAAATTATTGCAATACTTATCTATTCTCAAAAAGATGGCTGGACTAACAACTTAATGTTACTGTTACATAATTATACTTTTAATCTCAGCTTTTAATAATGAAGACTCAATCGGTATGGTACCTCTCGCTTTAAATTCACTCCATTGCCATAGAAAGTTGGGCAGGATCACTACGGAAGTTAAGGTAGTAAAGAAAATGTAATGGAAATATCTGTGGTTCTGGGATCATTGCTATGATATGATTCAGATTTTTTTTGTTCGCTGAATTAAGCTTTAAATGAAAAATTGCGATCTGTAATGTATATAATAAATATAGTAAGGAACACCCTAAAACGAGGGTATATAAACAGGCGCGCGCTTGAGTCGCGCCCTATTTGTCGGTTGTCAGTCGTCGAGGTAACATCGCTCAAGGACTTTAAGTGTTAGATTTAATTAGTGTTTAAACGGATAGTTGGAAGGAGGTCACTCTGTAAGTTGATTTTCTTTATTAAAATAATGTTTGCTGATAATTATTTTGTTCCATAGATTTCACTTTCATGTTTGTTTATTAGAATTAAAAACTGATTTTACTGTTGTATTGTTTTTTTTAATAAAATTCGAATAGTTTACCTAAATTCAGAAGCGGGATAAAGATCTCTATTAATTCGATTGCCCAGGAACAAAATAATTACCTTGTTTACATTGTTTTATATCACTTTGTTGAACTACCGCATATTCATTTTTCTTTTCGTTTTTTGTTTTTAACAATCATGCCTAAGGAAACGAACCGTAATCGATCTAAAATTAGAAGTAGGTCGCGCCATGCGAGGGATAGATCGACACCTAGGTCTCGTAGGGCCCGTGGCGAGTCGCGTGATAGATCACGGAGCCGGCTGGCTCGCGAGTCGCGTAGCCGGGATGATTCAGAGGGTAGTGCGCACGGGCGTTACGACTACGTTCGTACTCGTTATCGTAGATCGAGGCATGAGTCGAGAAGTTCACATAGAACGCCCCCTCGACGCTCACCCGTGTCACGTCCGGTTGGCAGCGACACGCTGCAGGACACTCTCAATAGCATATTAACGAGATTAAACGCTGTCGAACAGTCTAGCAATAATGGCGTGACGCCTACCCCCGATAACATTTCCGAACCGGGTAACAGCATCGTAAAAAGTGTACCGGTAGTTATTGATCACGTAGCTAATAATGACAACTCCGCGTCGTGCGCGAATAACTTAGTTAACTTGAGCGATGTTTCCCAGACGTGCGTGGACAATTCCGAGGGCTTGCCGTCCGCTCACAATCGGGACCCCACCGTTCGCAGTTCCGATACTATGACAACTTCTTCTATTACCGTTCTGGCGGAAGCCATTAAATCTCTAAGGCCAAGTAACTCGCGTGATTACTATGTGTCGACCTTTGATCCATCCATACATGACATTGACTTATGGTGTTCAGAGGTCGATCGCGCTATGGCTGCGAACGGCTGGGGGGACCAGGAGTGTCTTTCGCGTGTGGCATCGTGTTTAAAAGGCGACGCCAAAATATGGTTAAATGAATGGGTCACAAGTGACCGCACTTGGTCAAACTTTAAAGTTGAATTTAAGCCTCTCTGCCCTCGGAAGTTGGACTACGCTAACATTCTGCTTGAATGTATGAACACGACATCCGACAAATACACGACATACGCTGAGTATGCGAGACGTACATTGTTGCGTTTGCGGGTAGTTAAGGGTTTATCCGAAGAGCTTAGGATTCTTATAGTCATACGAGGTATCGAAAACCCTCAAATTAGAGCCGCGGCGGCAAACGCGAACTTGGCAGCCGGAGATCTAGTCACGTTTCTATCGATTTATACCAAACCAAGTCGTGAGTGATATACCCTCACTAAGCCGTCAACTACCCTCACTAAGCCGTCAACTACCCGACCGTGCCTATAAAAAGCCAAACGCGGCCAACAACTTCTCCTCCCTCTTTCTGCTCAGCCGTCGAAGGGTAAGGTTGTCGGTACCTGCGATATGTGTGTACCTACGCTACTTTGATGTGAGTACGTTCCATATTTAATTTTATTTGGTGTATATGATGCCGAAGTGGGTACTTGTTTAACATGTTTTATTTTATTTGAGTCTGGTTGCTAAAACAACAGCATATCACTCATGCATTTCTGGGGTATGCATAACTCAAACGGACAAGTGGAAAGGCAAGCTGGATCCTGGAATGCGGGGACCGTATCAGGTCACTAAGGTTCTACCGAACGGGCGTTATGTACTGAAGTTACTTAGCGGCAGCAATGGAAAATCGACTCAAGCCGCCGCCCAATACATGGTCCCGTGGAAGGGCGAATTCGAGACTTCTCTTCGAGACGCTTCTCGAACTGTTTGATTGCCTTACTTTGTCGATTGTTCTGGTGATTGTTTTCAGAAGTAGCAGTGAGAAGTGACGCCCGACGTCACTCATCGAGACGCATATGGCATCTCGTGGACCTACTGCTTTATGGGGGTTCTGCTCTGCACCCTCACCGATCACCAACGGCGTTTGTCGCCACTGACGTTTGTCGTCAATTGCGTTCGTTGCAACGGCGTTAGTCGCCACTGACGTTTGTCGTCAATTGCGTTAGTCGCAACGGCGTTTGTCGCCACTGACGTTTGTCGTCAATTGCGTTAGTCGCAACGGCGTTTGTCGCCACTGACGTTTGTCGTCAATTGCGTTAGTCGCACCGGCGTTAGTCGCCACTGACGTTTGTCGTCAATTTCGTTAGTCGCACCAGCGTTAGTCGCCACTGACGTTTGTCGTCAATTGCGTTAGTCGCACTGGTGTCAGTCACCCCTCAAAGGCGTTAGTCGCCCAACGATGGTAATATGCAGTAAGGATGTGAAATGGTCGGGACGCCGACAATCTTACATCTTTACTTTTGTTATTTATTGTTCTGGTTGTGTATGTCTCGCTTTTACTGCTCTATTACCGCGACTTTGAAGGTGGGACTCTAAACTAATGCAAACAATATCTTTCAGATGGCAATGTTGACAATTTAATATCAGAAAGTCAGCGTGACAGTGACCAGAACGCTATAGCTGGACCATCTATGCCATTACTTGAAGACGAAGGTCAGGAAGGTGGCCAAGCGAGTGAGACTTCTCCAGGAGGATCTTTGAGGAATGTGGTCGAGGACGACCCAGAGTCAGGAGAGGCCGAGTAAGGAACACCCTAAAACGAGGGTATATAAACAGGCGCGCGCTTGAGTCGCGCCCTATTTGTCGGTTGTCAGTCGTCGAGGTAACATCGCTCAAGGACTTTAAGTGTTAGATTTAATTAGTGTTTAAACGGATAGTTGGAAGGAGGTCACTCTGTAAGTTGATTTTCTTTATTAAAATAATGTTTGCTGATAATTATTTTGTTCCATAGATTTCACTTTCATGTTTGTTTATTAGAATTAAAAACTGATTTTACTGTTGTATTGTTTTTTTTAATAAAATTCGAATAGTTTACCTAAATATATTATAAAAATCAGTATTTTTAACCGTCATTCCTAGAGAGAGAGAGAGAGCCCGTCTTTACGGTAGCAACGCATCTGTAAACGACGAGACTCATACATACTACTGCCTACTAGGTAACTGGACTATGTATTACCACGGACTAAATTACTAAAGGTATTCGTAACACTAAGTAACAGGACTAAGTACTGTACTTGTAAATTCTCATTTCCTTACATTTACTTAGCAGACTTACAAACTGGCCTTTCGAGGTTTGTTAAGGGTGTGATTCGCGCAATGAATAAGTTGATCTGAGAGAATTATTTGTTATTCTTTCATCAAAATAGTTTGAATACTAAACTCACCATGTACATTTGCAATTCAGTTACACCATAACACACATTATAATGTGACTGAACCGAAGTTGGATTTACTAAACTACTACTACGACTAAAACAAAGGTAACTTAGGTCGATATTTAGAAAGAGCTTATACTTACTTACAGCACAATATACGTATTGGCGATGAAAGGATAGAGGTATAGTATTAAATCATATAAATTTAAAAAGTTAAATAGCTTATATACGTACTGATCAGTACATCAGTAAGTTGTGTGTGCCTCGATAAACTCTAATTAGGTACTCATAATTATGTTTCAAATAAGTAGGTATAATTAAAATATTGAAGCTCATTTTCAATATAAGCTATGGCAAAAATTTTAAAATGCCTTTGATGCGGTAAAATATCAATGGTTTTGCGCATCAAAGCCTGAAGTGTTTGTGCTACGCAATTAATCAACGGTATACTTTGGTATAGTGAGTTAAATTGTCTGTTTGTTTGTAACAGTGAAGTCACGCACTCATTGATATATAATTAATAAACATAAATAACATAACATCACATTTAGGTATTCCCTCAAATAGTTCGGCAGAGATATGTTGTAGTACAACAACTTTTCACCAGTTATATTTTGGTCCCATGTAATTAGGTAGTGAGCCTATTGACATACACCAGGCTCAAGTTCAGACTCCTAGCTGCTACCACCTTTTCAAGTTAGAAAAACCTAATAGTCCCGGTCCGGGGATCGAACATAGAAACTAGCGCTAGCAGATAGCACTAGGGCGCGCGAAGTTAGTGCTTTTGCGACCACTACATCAATGAATAAAATATTTATTTTTATTAGTTTTTGCGACTTACTGTTTTGTTGCTTACTCTACGAGTATATGGTAAATATTGACATTGAGCAAGAAATCTATAGTGTATTTTTAAGTTTATAAAAATTAAATTGTGTGGTTTTATGAAACCACGGTAAAAGTAAAACTTTTTTTCACATTATAAGAAATAATATTCCATTAAGGGTATAAAAATCGCCTTAACAATCTTAATTTTATACTTGGAAAAATGGAATGATAGTGGGATATAATATCTAATTAACCCATTAACCGCCAAAATTAAAACAGCAGTACTATTTTTACAAATCATTTATTTTCATGATATGTATGAACCAAATTAACATAAAAGATAAAAAAAAAATGAAAAAAGAAATCAGGCTTTCCAGGAAAACTGTGTACACAATTGGGTACAGTGGCGTATTACAGGTGAAAATTTTCAAACATTGCTTTTCTACACATCATGTTTTTAGACACTTATTGTATTGCCACGGAACTCTTGCGTGACATACAACACATCGCAGTGGTTTTTCAAGTTTTTTTGGATAGAGTCCTACACCATCTTGAGGCAAACCTTGCACTACTGACGATGACGATCGGGCTTTATAGTGTGTCTTTTGGTGTAAGTGGTATCTTGCAATGGCACGTCGAAACTGTAGCTAGTCCATCTTATCACAATGACTCGTATGTAGGCATTGATATATATGTTACCACTATGTAGGTATACATGCAAACGCCTAGAGTCTACAATCGCCATATCAACCATGTAGGCACCACCTCACCACTTTTTCCATGAACTGCAATCCTATACAGTGCAATTGATTGATCCAATTCATCCACTCCTCACATTTTTATTATATGTCTGAAATAAATTTGGTACATTGACATCAACCTTTTCACGTTACGTGTACAAGTACGGGAGACCATCGTTTTACAACTCCCAACGGCTCAATGGTGCCATAATTTGTCGCCATAGTACAAACACTGTTATCTATACAGGCTGACTTGGTTGTTGACGGCTTCTCTCAGCCAATGGTTCATCATCGCTGCTGTTCTCACTTTGAATGATGTCTTCGTCACATCTAAAAACCTCAATATTGCCAGGCGCATCCTGTGGTAAAGAGGCAGCGACCATGTCCTCATCAACACCTTCATCTTCATCTGTAACGACGCTAGGTTCTGAGGGTATAACTGCAAAGTCATAATCGCCGTCACTGTCACTCTCATCCAATATAGCATTGACTGGTTCCTCAAAGCCGTTGTAACAGTTGAATGCGTTAAAATATCTCGATCTCATGATAACTATAACCTAGAACATAAAGTACAATTGTTATATGGATTCGGCCGCTGTACTCATTTGGGTACAGTTGTCTTTCAAGCACGATTTATTTGTAAATACATGTTGCAAAACAGTTATTTCTTACTTAATATACGAATAAGATTATATACTGTAAAAAACATAAATATAAGTATCAGAAATTAATTCATGCAAACACAAAAAAATTATAAAATAGTGACCTTACCTCCATAAACGGTTATAATGCCAAGTTGCAATCATCGCAGTGGTAAATTTTATGAATATACCCACATAAATTGCGATTCATTTGATGCTCTAACTATCACTTTATACTATGGGTAGAAAAAAACAAATGTAGGTTTATATATTTATTATCTACCGTCAATTGATTAGCTGTACTCAATCAGGTACAGTGGCGCCAAATGGGTTAATTAAAAACTATATTTAAAAAAAAAACTATGTATAATTTATTTATTTTATTTTATTTTCATGCATTGTCATCGGAACCTAATATGTGTGCCAAATTTCAGCTCGATAGCTTCAGTGGAAGTGGTTGAAATATTGATTGCAAGATTCCAGGACATACATACATACATACATAGATACATACGAGTGAAGTTAAATAAAAGCTTTTAATAAAATAACAAGCGTCACTTTACTATTAGCCGTTCGAAATATATGTATCTAAATTTCAACAAATTCTATTAAGTACGCTTGGTCGAACGGTCGAATGGTTGGTAAAAACCACTTTCTACGCCGCGAGTCCCGGTTCGCTCCCCAGTGTCTCAACAAAAAAAAATTTTAGATTCAATTTTAAAATGTAATGCGACGTGCGTCACGCGACATGCGACAGACAAGCCAAAATTTTCAGGACGATGTAATAAAAGTTTCACATTAAAAATGTTTTACATTATTCAAAACTTCTTCTTTCATCATTGGCAGAGATAAAGAGTCTCTATTTTCTTTGAGATTTTTAACACAAAACATTCATCCTCCTTAAACCTTATTCCATAATTTTACTAATAAATTATAGATACGTTGTATATGTGCAGATGTGTGAATTATTAAATATATTCCTGCAGTATTCCGTATCATTGACCATATAATCTTAACTCATCGTTATTACTTTGTATTTCTGGATTAGAAGTAGTATTGCCATACACCGGGCACAATTTTCAAAATCGAATAATCCAATAATACCTATACTTTGTCCAACCCAGGGATCGAACCTAACTACTCTTGTTTAGCAGAAGATTGCGCCCCCTACACCAGTTATTAGTGTTTATAAGTTAAACGAAATAAAATATGAGGAAGGGAAAATCCGTAGTATTGATCTAGTGTTGGAGGACCAGGGTAAAGTGTTCATAGATTGGGCTTACCTTTTTTGACGTCACAATGTGCTCATTGTTTTTAGGACACCCAGCAGTGCGGACACCTCGTGAATAATATATCAAGGTATACATAACTTTTTTATAATATTGGCTTGTAAATGAAACAATGTTTGGAGTGCACTGGTTAAGATTTTTTTGTATTAACAACTTTTATAGTTTGTCATGAAGGATCCCTTATGCTAAAAGAAAACTAGCTAACAGCAGATCAAGAAATGTGGAGCAATAAATTTTATATTAAACATATTGGTTAAAAATTTGCTATGAAACAAACAGATCCCAACATACCCAATTAGTATTTAGTTTCATTTAAATAGGTGGGGAACACTAAATAGGTACGTTCCGTTTAAATGGTGAGCCGGCATTTCAAACTTATCAGCACGCAGCACGACAAGTAAAACAATTCCGTTCATACAATAATATTATTATGTTATCAATAAAGTCAGTGGAACGCACAAGTGTAGATTATTGAACTTTGTAAAAACAGAGTAAAGGTGTTTAAATTATTTAAATAATTAGTGGTTTTAGTTTGTATGCGTTTAGTTAAATGTAGCCTTAGAAATATAGTGCCGTGGTCTAGCTTAAAAGGTAACGAAAGCTACTATAATATATGTTTGATGTAAAGCTTTCTCGATACCCGTCAATATGAACTCGTAGCTGTGTTGACGTGCAATTATTACTACTAATACGTCTCTAGTCGTATTAAAAGTATGGACACGGTGCAGCGGTGTTTTGTCTAAAGCCGCTGAACAATGAAAATGATGACTAATTATTCAGGTTACATCAAAAGCCGTCCCAGCCTTTTCAGCAATTTATATTGCACTACGTAACTTTTTAGGTTATTAAAATTATTACAGTTGAAAATGCCTATGTGTAAATACTTGTCATACTAAATGTGAATACGAAACCTTTTGCTGCGGCAGGTAGGGCACCTCCGATTGCTGGAGTTGGTTAATTATTTTAACAGTGTTACTGTATCGCTTGTAGAGAAATAATATGTCCGAGCAACACAGGCGCGTCACTCGGGCCGACGCAGCAGATAAATACGACTTTGGAGTAGCATCAGAATGCGATCCGGCTTCTAATACTCAACATAAAACCGAGGTAATAATTACATTATTATTTAGGTAGCACCAGAATTTAGATAATGTTAGTTCGTTCCTTTAAGTTCGTGAGTAGGCACTAAATTATGACATACCTACGCATAATTATTTTTGACGTTATCTGTGGCACTCATCCGGAGTATCTATTTACCTAGTTAGTTATGATTGAGAATATTGAGACATTACGAATCATTTGTAATACAGCACTACACCAGTCCTTACTTACAACAGGGCTACTGCGGACTGTTGTAGGTAATTTTTTATTGAAATAAATGAAGCACCAATTTTTTGCTTATATACCTATAAATGTAATATTTAAAAAAAACATGCAGTTATTCAGACAATTTCGACACCTCACCGAATCGACATGTTCTATACCTGCGCACTACATTAGCTACCTCTATTGAGAATTGTCAGAGGAAGAACTTGGGCGTCTCGTCGAACCGAACCTGCTCACGAAAATTCAGCCTGTTATTACTCACTAAAATAACAGGCGATGACTGCAGGAATAATATATGTATTCGGGTCTACCTAGTACGGTTGGCAAAACTAGTCTGCCCATATATTTAATACATATTAAATTAAATGCTTTGGTAGTTAAATATCAAATTAAGTAGACTCTCTACTTCAAATTAATCTCAATTCGAGAAATACATTCTACTTGACATTCATTATTCTTACATAACAACATGGACTAGGAAGCAGGCAGAGAATAACTGTTTAACTTAATTATGAATGTCAAATGTCAGTAAGCTTAATTATATAACCCCCCCATCGTAATGCCACAGTATAGGTCGGTACCTAACTACCCAATGACCATAAATAACCTCCAATAAATATTTGCACGAGTAATTAACTCATATTGGGCAGTAGCTTTTGGTGATTAACTAATTACTTAACGAATGTCGTGTACTACAACAAGGTAATCAGTAAATTGATGATTATACATAGTACACAATAGAGTGCCTTCTTGTATGAAAAATTATCGTGAATTTTTGTATGTAGAAGCTCTCAAATCTCAGATGCTTCTCGGGTTGGTTAGTCAAACACCAGATATTTAATATCTATTCCATATGGAACCGATAAAGGTTCGATTTTGGAGTTCTAATGCTACCAAGTAGCTTCTGTCCTGTACTTTTATCTTTTTTTAAAAGCTTTTATTTAACTTCACTCGTATGTAAGTATGTCCTGGAATCTTGCAATCAATATTTCACCCACTTCCACTGAAGCTATCGAGCTGAAATTTGGCACACATATTAGGTTCCGATGACAATGCATGAAAATAAAATAAAAAAGTTATAAAATTTGATTTAAATCGGTTCAGTAGTTTTGGCGTGAAAGCGAAACAGACAGACAGAGTTACATTCGCATTTATAATAATAAAAATGATTTCGGTTGATGAGGAAGCCTGTAACACTTTTTCATTTAAGTCCATAAGAGTACCAACCCCTCTGAGACCGATAATCTCATGAGCCTTCTTCAGTCTCCCACAAGTGTTATGGGCGGCAGCGGATGAATCGTGTTGCAAGCTCGTTTCCTACGCTATATAAAAAAGTTGCAAACTATTATTACCTATAGGTACCATAACAATAAATGAAATAATCCTTTGGGTCTGAGATACACTATTCTACATACACCGCACCAAAAATACAGCGTAAATATACTCGTACAAGCTAGTAAGCCACAGTCACGTAGAATTTAGTTTGATTCACAAAATTTTATTTATGGCCCTTATCTATCCTGCGTGGCTGACTGTCTGTATTATTTCATGCTTCTCTTATTTTATAGCTTTAGCTACCTACAATACTATAATAGAATCTTAAACATAAGAATTTAGTAGGTACAAGTTATCTCTTATCAAAATCATTATAAAATAATTATACTCTAAAAAATTTTTTTTTTAAAAAGCTTTTATAACTTTTTATTTTATTTTCATGCATTGTCATCGGAACCTAATATGTGTGCCAAATTTCAGCTCGATATCTTCAGTGGAAGTGGGTGAAATATTGATTGCAAGATTCCAGGACATACATGAATGAATACATACGAGTGAAGTTAAATAAAAGCTTTTAATGAACCGTTTTTGTAGATTATTTCTCTTTTTCAGAGCACTCGATTTTCAAATGCAAGATGCGCCCGAATCAAAGGAGCCCCAAAAACACGATCGCCTCGGCTAATTTGGACAGAAAGTGAAACAAGTAAGTTGTAGAACTAATTTTTGTCGCTAGGGCTGGGATTGCCCCAATATCGTGCGAATATTCTTGTCATCGTACATGTGTAGCCACTCATGTCGCGGCAAAACACATTGAAACTTGACAAAAGAATTCGTGTTCGCCCGAATACTTCGCGATTTGATGAACCATACAAATAATGCAAATATTCGAATTCCGAATATATACTCCCAGCTTAACACAGTCAAACCACAAAGGTCAAACTGACTACTTGTGACGGTTAACATGAGTTAGTTTTTCTTGTACGCATAATGACTTCTTCGTTGGTCTAGTGGTCGTAACCGCGACTGCTAAGCTAGAGGTCCTGGGTTCGATCCCCGGGTCGGGCAACAAATATTGGGTTTTTCTAGCTTGAAATCTGTTGAATCTGGATTTATGCCCGGTATATGGCAATAGAATAAGGTCACAGAACAGATAAAAGAGATTGTTCTGTGGAATAGGCTCACCACCTGTTATTATATTGAACCAGAACAAAACAAGAGAAAAGTGGGTATATACAAGGTGTCCCAAAATTCAACGATAATCCTGAACCAGAGGATGGCCCTGCTAATGACTACTCCAGGAAAAAAAAAGAAAAAAAAATTATCTTGAATGGAAATCTTAGAAAATTGACACCCCTCATGATATTTTTAACTACCATGACCACAATTTTTAAGATATTTCTAATTTTTTTTTTGTATCCGTGACCTAAGTAGTACTGCTATCTACCACAAATCTTAAAATTCCGATAATGTCTGTAGTTTTCACACAATAAACAATTAAAATCATTGTTTTCCCTAAAAATTTTGATTAAATTTACTTTCAGTCCACTTTCACTCATTGTGGTGTAAAAAAAAAGTATGGACACTACTATGGCAAGTTTTTTTAAAAGTTGACGCAACTAATCAAGATTCCAAAATGGTATAATACTCTTGGAAAACTAGTCACAAAAACAAAGTATAATATTTCTAAACAAGAACCATATTTCAAAAATTGCTCTTGTCGATTAGTAATAACTTTTACTATGTGCCCAAAATATGATTTTTGTTGTAAATTTCTTGGATTTAAATAGGACATGTGCGTAGTCAAACAAATTTAGAAGAGAGAGATAGATAGAGAGAGATTACATGATAGTCAGAGGTAGATGTAGATGTCGTTATTAAATAACAATAGGGCAGGTAGATAAGTTGCTGTTCTCAGCAGTTAGTACGCTCTGCATTTTTTCTTTACTGTACACCGTTAAGTATTCAATTGACGTGTGAATCAAGTAATCTGCAAATTGAACTGACTTTGCATTATTTTGGACTGTTTAACTTTAACTGGGCCCTTTGAGTTACAAGGAAACTTAGATGGAAATAATTATTTGAACTTTTTACAAAATAACTTGCCAGACTTATTAGAAGACGTGCCTTTAAGTGATTTACAAAACATGTTGTTTTAAAATGATGGTCGCCCAGCTCACTATGCCCGTCCTGTGCGAGACTACTTAAACCAAGAGTATCCAGGGCGTTGGATCGGGCGACTTGGTCCTATCTTATGACTACCCCTTTCACCCGATCTAAACCCCCAAGACTTCTTCTATTGGGGTTGTCTCAAAGACAGGATCTACTCAAACATTTTTCACCACCAAACAACCTATTTTGGGCACATAGTAAAAGTGATTACTAATCGACATGTACAATTTATGAAATTTGGTTCATGTTTAGAAATATTATACTTTTTTTTTGTGACTAGTTTTCCAAGAGTATTATACCATTTTGGAATCTTGATTAGTTGCGTCAACTTTTAAAAAAACTTGCCATAGTAGTGTCCATACTTTTTTTTTACACCACAATGAGTGAAAGTGGACTGAAAGTAAATTTGATTAAAATTTTTAGGGAAAACAATGATTTCAATTGTTTATTGTGTGAAAACTACAGACATTATCGGAATTTTAAGATTTGTGGTAGATAGCAGTACTACTTAGGTCACGGATACAAAAAAAAATTAGAAATATCTTAAAAATTGTGGTCATGGTAGTTAAAAATATCATGAGGGGTGTCAATTTTCTAAGATTTCCATTTTTATTAAGTAACTTGAAAAAATATCAAGATAATTTTTTTTTCTTTTTTTTCCTGGAGTAGTCATTAGCAGGGCCATCCTCTGGTTCAGGATTATCGTTGAATTTTGGGACACCTTGTACACACACACTTCTGGTTACTGCCTTCGGGGAAATACATACCTACACGATGTTACGTATGATGTTATACTTGGCACCTACCTACGTACCTTTCCATATTACTGCAAAATTACTCAGAAAAAAGGATTGCACTCCAAGTGACCGCTTTTACATGGTTTGGTCTGACTCTATTATTAAGTCTAAAAACACTAGATTTTTTTCCGTAATCAAAATAATTATTAGTTACTCGTCTATTTTAAAAGCTTTTATTTAACTTCGTATGTATGTATGTATGTATGTATGTATGTATGTATGTATGTATGTATGTATGTATGTATGTATGTATGTATGTATGTATGTATGTATGTATGTATGTATGTATGTATGCATGTATGTATGTATGTATGTATGTATGTATGTATGTATGTATGTATGTATGTATGTCCTGGAATCTTGCAATCAATATTTCACCCACTTCCACTGAAGCTATTGGTACACATATTGGGTTCCGATGACAATGCACTAAAATAAAAAAAAGTTATAAAAAGCATTTAAAAAAAATAATTAAAAGCTTTTATTTAATAATATAGTATCGGACATTAGGTAAAATGCAACATAAAGGTTAATTAGTTTATTAACTTGATAATTTAAAAGGGTTTGGTCTAGATTGACGGAAAAAAATTGTGTTTATTGACTTCAGGAATCGTCGAGTATCTGGATCATAACAAAGACTTCCTGGAATCTTACGTGGTTGATAACATTTCAGTAGAACGGCTGGAACGATGGATTAGCAAGAAAACAGCAACTAAAAGTGTAAGTAAACATAACAGTATCATCACCACAATTCTTTTACTCTCCCACTGTAGGGCACGGATTCCACCCGGAATGGGAAGGATACAGTCTGCAATTATGTTTATTAAAAACATTAATAAATTACCTTATTAAAATGTTTACAGGCGAATGAGACGATATCTTCTAAGAAAGCAGCCTCTGCTAAACATAACAATGGTGATCCGCCTTCCCAAAAACAAATATTTTTGGTGAGTATATATAGTTTATGTTTTGCCACTAATCAGGATTGTGTCGCACAGCAACTGGAATGTACATTATTTGCATGAATCTGTCTTGTAGCTGTAGTATTCAAAGCAGTAATAAAAGTAGTAGAACGGGTAATTATCTTATTATAAACGAAATGATCAAGAACTATTTATTAATATATACCAAAGCGAAGAACACGTAAATTATTATGACTATTAGAGGCTATAGACCAGATGACACTTTAAAACTTTTGTATTAAAGACTTTCTACTATCATATTTGTAGCACTTCAGAAAAAAAATATTGTATACTCGTTCTAGACAAGATGTTTTGGTTGAAGTAGGTACTAAAGAAGCGCCTGTACATTCATACATAAATTTAAGAAAACTCGCAAGTCGCCGTCAACTTCCTTTACAGTAGTAGGTACCGAGTCAAGACGGTAAATACTATAAAAAGCATACATATCTTAAATACCTACCGCTGTTGACTTATTGATACGGTTATTGATATGGTTATTGATTGTTTTCAATCAAACATTCATAACGTTGTTGAGTTTGTTCGACGGCATTTCGACTATACACTAGTAAATAGCAAAACCACACAAAGAACATCCGATGTTCATGTCTAACTCTTTATTGCAATAGGTAAGAACTCGAATCTTTAGAAGGAAAATTAAAAGAATATAAGTAGGTAGATTAGGGAATTAATTATTGAACCGTATAGTTAGATATATATAAGACCAGATTATGACAGGAACTAAAACATATAAGAAAAAAAAACATTAATTATTATATTTAATTAATAAAATAATTTCCGACCGTCATTTGTCGGAACTGTATAGTATATATCGTCGACTAAATGGAAAAATGACATTTTTCAAAATTTTCGTAAAGTAAGGTTATTGCTAAAAAGAGCCTGTTATCAACATTATTTTTATATGGATAAAAGACATTTTATAAAATTACACGCCAAGCTCACTAGATGTCACAAGTGTCATTTCGGTATTTTGTGGTCTTCCGCCTTAATTACTGTAGATAAACGTCACTCTGCCATTTGAAACCCAGCCACGAAACTGAATGCATGTGCATTTTTATAGAAAGATGATATTTCTCAAAATAGTTTCTGGATACGATTCAAAAATATAAGAAAAATTAATACAAAAACGTATGTTTTCGAGAAATTACGTTTGTTCTATAAAAATTTACTGCAATTGTGTTTGTAACTTTTATAGATAAATGTCATTTTTTTAAATGTGACTGTTTTTTTGTGAAATGAAGTTATTGATACAAGACTTATTTGTATATATGACATTTTTCTATAAATTTTTTGTTGTAACAATCTCCAATATGACTGTGCTATTTATTTAATGTATGATTTTTTTTTAAATCATGACCTTTATCATTTAAAAATACGTAGCTAAATTTTAACGTTGAAAGTACAAAATCAATTTAATCGAATGAAATACAAATATTTTGATATAACCTTTAGAATGAAAAGTTTTATGAAAAAATTTTTTTAGGATGAAGAATATATTAGAATAATTATGTCTAAGGTTTGTTTCTATGGGGAATCCAGTGGAGCTTAATTTGGTTCCGTTAAAGTTAAATAAAAATCCACTAATTGGCATACCTGACAATCTAATGGCTCTGGCCTGGCTCTGTATTAACTGCTTTCATAAAATCGGGCAGATTTTATGAAAGCAGTTATTACAGAGCCAGGTCTAGATTTTCAAGCCCATAACTCAGCTATTAAGAAAAAGAACCCACCAAAAAAGTATCTACATTGTGTGAGATTATCGACGTCGAGCTGGAGTCGAATCGGATTCTGAGGAAGGGGACAATAGTTCCTTCAACTCCATACCTAATAGAAAAAAGGAGTTTTCGTCGGACAATGTCGATAATGACCCCGATTTTCTACTACGCGAAGATCTTGCTATGTCACCAACATCTTCGGGAGATAAAAGCACTACAATGAATGGCCAAGAAAATACAGCAAGTCAAAATAATTGTAATACTTAACGAATAATAATTTAAAAAATTAGATAAGAAAAAAAACTCCTTCAATTTCATAGTATTCTTATTATAATCATCAGCCTTTAGTGGTCCACTGCTGGACATAGGCCTCTCCTAAACGACGCCACTCCAACCGGTCCTGTGCCTTCTGAATCCAGCGGTTTCCCACAGTCTTCTTCAGGTCGTCCGTCCACCTTGTCGAAGGGCGACCTGTCCTCCTTTTTCCAAGTCGAGGTCTCCATTTGAGGACTTTTCTTCCCCACGGGTGGGTTATCAATACTGCCAACGACGTCGCCTGCCCATTGCTACTTTAACATACAAAATATTCTTTTTAAAAACCAAAAATTATATCAGTGATCAGTGATCTCAATATTGTTGCCATTGATTTATGTAATAAGTATGGGTTACTTTTAATATAGAGGTTTGTTTATGATTATTAATTCATATAATTTTAAGTTGATGTACCATACTATAAATACCTCAATTTATAAATACATTGTACTTAAAAAACCATATATTTTTCCATTATTGTGTAATTTTTTTTAGAAAATACGTGCCAAATTTTTTTTTTAATTACGTAGAAAAATGTCATTTCTTACTAGAACAGCCTCCTTTTTTATAATTGAATTAAAATAAATACGGCATATTACTCTTCATGTAAATACCTTTAAAATGATATATAACACTTACATGTAAATATAAAACATAAAAAGAAAAATGAATTTTAATAAAATTAAAAACTTTAAATGCCTGTATTTCAAAATTTACTGTTTTTGAATAACGTCATTTTTCTATTTAACCGACGATATATTCCATACACGCTCGCCACGCTCGCCACGCTCGCCACGCTCGCCACGCCAAAAATTTGGTTTGCCCTCCGCCTAAAGATGTTTCACATCAATAATAAATAATTAAGTGAGTTAGATTGCTCATATCTACACGATATGAGCAATCTTACATGGCGAATTACGACTAAATGCATCGCATTGGATGGATTCAAGAAGATGATAGCACGAGAATTTCAACAACTCTCATGCTTAAGTAATTTGATATACGTATTTAAGAGGTTCTTGGATTATTCACGGAGTTGGAATATGATATTTGACGATGGGAAAACTTACGATGTCTCAGGATTAGAGGCAGGATACGTACCTACTACTAGTTACACAAGTTCTTGTAAGTTTAAGATACAGAATAACTACTCTTTCTTAACGCCTTTTATTTTTTTTATGGATATGAGATAGTAAACAAGCATGGATAGCAGCAGGTAGGTGACGCATGTAGCACCACCTACCCACTACCCTCAAAAATAGTCATAGTCGATCACAGGCGTGTTGCCACCCTTGAAGACTGGTGGTGGCTTCTAGAATAGTGTAGCCAAAATCCACACCTTTTTGCTAAGAAATCAATAATAATCTATCTTTAGATTAATCTGGTTAATTACGATACTTATAACTCAATAATCCGTCCAGTCGGAATTTTTACGGGTTGTCTGTAAGAAATCGCTCTTTAGCAATAAGACCGCCCATTTTCAAAAGCCGCCAAAAGCTTTTATTAAAAGCTTTTATTTAACTTCACTCGTATGTATCTATGTCCTGGAATCTTGCAATCAATATTTTACATACACACATACACATATTTGGTTCTGATGACAAAAAAAAGTTGTAAAAAGCTTTTTAAAAAATTTTTTTTTATTAATATTAGGTATATATATTATATATTTTTTATATTATTTGTTTTAACTTTCTTCAGTCTGACGTCTGTTTTGTTATCTTGAGAATGGATTTACCGATTATGACTTTTGATTTGTTGTATTTGTCTGCCCGCCAAACAATACAAGAATTAGGGTAGTAAAACATGGGAAGAATCCTCCAAAAAATCACCATAAATACATTTTCGCATAAATAATTTCATAAGTGACATTCACTTACTGCATCTAATATATAAAATGTCCATGTCACAATGTTAGTTACCGTACTCCTCCGAAACGGCTTGACCGATTCTCATGAAATTTTGTGTGCATATTAGGTAGGTCTGAGAATCGGACAACATCTATTTTTCATCCCCCTAAATGTTAAGGCTAGTAGTAGTAAGGCGGTATGAAAAAAAATTGATATACATATTTCACAAAATAAACTTTCATTACAAATTCAGGATTTGGTGAAGAAGCTGGAAGGCGACACAAATGAACACGCAGTGCTGTGGGAGCTGGCTTGTTACATAACTTCCTCAGTTGAGGTCGACGCCTACAGAGCATATAAAGTGTTTCCGGACCATCCCAATTTTGTGCAATACTTCGATAGTAAAAATGTAAGTTATTTACATATAATGATAAATCGGCGATTACCGTCCCACACCGACATTTTGAATTTTTCACCCATAAACACAACTTTATAATTATCTATTTCAATGGTCGAAGTTCCTAACAGTTTGCTGCTTATAACCGTAATAAAAAACCGTAGTTTTTCGTTATAACAAATCTAGAAGTTTTCGACCAATTGATTGAAAATTTATCGATGGTTAAAATATCTCACAGCGACTGCATTATACGGGTTAAAAAGTTGTCTTTGTCACACTTTAAACCACGACTCATCGTTTCTTGAAGGTGTGGATATTAAGTATAATTAATGCTGTTCAATAAAACGTAAAACAATGAAAATACTACTAAAGGTAAGGTAAGAAAATAGGTACTCCATTAACACAGTTATCCTAGGTGTCATTGCCATTTTCCTAAATAAGTTTGTATTCTATCAATGTTTGTTGCGGCCACCATAACTCTCTCTTGGCCTCAGTGTTGTGCTCGGTCGTCCTCCCGGAATCAGAGTGTTAGGCCATCGTTCACCACGCAGGCCAAGTGTGGAAAGAGAGACTTCTCATTCCTTCGAGAACATTATGGAGTACTCTCAGGCATGTTTCCTCAAGAGGTTTCCCCGCACCATTACAGCTGGTGAACTTAGAATAGTCACTAATAAATAAATCTTCATTCAGGTTACCCGTGACCCATTTAAAAATCATAAAAAAGATTAATACATAATATAACAATTTTTAACTATCGAAATTGCAGAAAATCCACAAAATAAATTAATATTTAAAAAAGATATGATTTCATTACAATATAATTTATAAAAAAATTGGTGCGTGCCGCTTGGATTGAATTATCACGTTTTGAAATTTCGAAAGATAGAGTAGATGAACTGTCTGTTGCAGGATCCTATGGAAAGATCATCTTTGGTGCGAGCTGAAATGGGCAAGGCTGGGAATGTAATAAAAGCAGCCAAGAGAGGAGCGTGCTGGCGTTTGTCTAGAGAAGAGTGCGTGACCGAATTCCCAGAAACACCCAGTGACTTGTTCAGATCTTTTGGCCGTTCTGATGTGGTAAGCTATGCGCTGGGTTGAAATTCCTATCCAAGTATTTTTAAAGTTACGCATACCTACTTGGTAATTTTTTACGCCATTGTATTTGTGAATACATATATTAATGTAATTAAATTATTTTTATTTATTTAAATAATTAAGTTAGTCAAAATTCATTAACAGGCTTACAATAAGTGTAAAATGTTTAAACAATAATAACTTGTTAAGTTAATTGAAAGTTAAGTTAGTTAAGTTTTTACTGAAGTTTAGCTTTAGAACTGCTGTGCATCGTTGGAGCCTCTTACTGGTATATCGCAATTAGGAAATTATTATAAGCTCTCAAGCTTTTATGCATCTTCAGTTATAGTTACTTATATCATCATAGTTAAATGTTAGAGAAAATAACTTGTTATATAAAAAATATTTTTTTTAAAAAAGCTTTTTAAAACTCGTGATCAAAGTTCATTACAAGACTTTACCACAAGTGCAAACACGACTATGATACGATATTCCATCATGAAGTTCCAGTTAATATCTTCCGGCTCCATCATCAGATCAGTTTGACAGTACCATATTATTGCATTGTCATCGGAACCTAATATGTGTGCCAAATTTCAGCTCGATAGCTTCAGTGGAAGTGGGTGAAATATTGATTGCAAGATTCCAGGACATACATACATGAATGAATGAATACATACGAGTGAAGTTAAGTAAAAGCTTTTAAATATGGGTGTATTTATTTTAAAAGCTTTTATTTAACTTCACTCGTATGTATGTATGTATGTCCTGGAATCTTGCAATCAATATTTCACCCACTTCCACTGAAGCTATCGAGCTAAAATTTGGCACACATATTAGGTTCCGATGACAATGCAATAATATGGTACTGTACGAACTGATCTGATGATGGAGCCGGAAGATATTAACTGGAACTTCATGATGGAATATCGTATCATAGTCGTGTTTGCACTTGTGGTAAAGTCTTGTAATGAACTTTGACCACGATTAGGTTTCAAGGTCAAGTTATAAAAGCTTTTTAAAAAAAAATTTTTTTTACAGTATAATTATTCTCTTTTCAATTGGAAACATTAGACTGTGTAAATTACATCCAGTATAGTTTTCAACCATTTTTCAACTTATTTTATAGCTTTTCAGGCTGATTACTATTATGCATCTGCGAAATACTTATAAACTAATAACTAAGCTACTACTAATAACTGAGCTAAATTAAACTCAAGTACATACTTTAAGTAGCGAATTGACCTCATTAGATGATACAATCAACATAGTTGCAAGCTTTGTGCAAGGGTTTGTGGCAAGGCTTTTGTTATCAGTCTAGCCAAGAAACGTACTTGGGAAGACTGATAAAAAAACCCTTGTCGCCGATAGACGTTTTCCCCATTCCCATCTACTGTTCTGTGTTGTCGTTCCTTCTCCAATTCCAACCGGGGGCACGTGTATGGCTACCAAGCATTTTCTACCGACGAACGAAACAGACTATCTTCCATTTATGGTTGCAACCAGCAAACATTTCATTAGATATTTATAGAACACGTAAATTGCTGCCATATATAAGATTTCTTCTTGTTTGTATTCAGTGCATCATTTGGATCTATCTGTCTTATTAAATACGTAAATTGGTGAGTTAAATATTTTATCATTGGCATTATTATTTCCAGAAAGAGGCCAATCATGTTTTATACCTGCCTATTTTGGCTGCTAGTGGAAAAACAGTCTACGTAATTGAAATGTGGCGCGTAAGTAGCAGGTTTACTGAAATGGATGAAGAAACGAACGCCAATTTTATAGTTTGGGGTAGCCTCATACTACACTACTGTAACTTATACTTGGATAAGAAGAGAGAGCGTAACATGTCAGACTTTTTATTGGACGTCGTAAAGTAAGTAAATACATTTATTTCTTCTTATACATACTTATTCAGGAACAGAAAGCTTTTATAAATTAATCGGGACTTTTTTGCACAGTTAGATACTATTATAGTTTTATGATGGTGAGTGTCATATTTATCGGTTGAGTATATGGGTACATTTTGTATTATTTTTAACATGCTTTTATTAGGTCCACTTGTATGTAACTCACAATGTAAGGGAATCTAAGATAGTTAATTTAACCATCTTCCAAGGATCGTAGCGTAATGAAAATTGGCAGCTGTATGTACTTCTGAAACACATAAAATAATATGGTACTGTCGAACTGATCTGATGATGGAGCCGGAAGATATTAGCTACTTTAAAGTGGAATCTAAGATAGCTAATTTGACCATTTTCCAAGGATCGTAGTGTAATGAAAATTGGCAGCTGTATGTAGTTCTGATGACAATACAATAATAATTATGGTACTGTCGAACTGATCTGATGATGGAGCCGGAAGATATTAACTGGAACATCATGATGGAATATCGTATCATAGTCGTGTATGCACTTGTGGTAAGGTCTTGTAATGAACTTTGACCACGATTAGGTTTCAAGGACTGATGATGAAGCCGGAAGATAGGCACTGGCATTCCATGATGGAATATCGTATCATAGTCGTGTTTGCACTTGTGGTAAAGTCTTGTAATGAACTTTGACCACGATTAGGTTTCAAGGTCTCATGACTTCTTTTTTAGTTGGATTTTTTATAAAAGCGTGTTTTTTTAGTTTTTTTAAACTATTAATTTTTTATTTAGCATATTATTGAAAATTGAAAAATTTATTCATTTTTACTCATTACACTTATTTTACTAAACTTCACTAGTACATTTTAAATAATATATATAGTTGGTTTACTCATTTCAGGGCAATATTCGAAGAAATGGTATCCCTCGATCAGCTCATTAAGAGGATTCTTGAATTCGCTCAGCGTTTGGTAAACGCAGACCGTGCGTCGCTTTTTCTTGTAGACTACAGCAATTTTGAGCTTGTATCAACAGTATTTGATCTAAAATTTGAACCTGGGCAAGGAAGGGATATGGAGAAAAAAGAAATTAGAATGCCGATAAATCGAGGTATAGCTGGCCACGTTGCTCTTTCTGGAGAGACAATGAATATTCCGGACGCATATTCCGACTATAGATTTAACAGGTGTGATTTTAATTTAATTTTACAAATATGTGATAGTTTTTGATTTGGTTCTCAAGAGTGGCGTAACGTAAGAATTTATGAAAGCTCTCAACCTAATTGTATTAATTTTAGACTGAAATTTGATGGGTATGCTGCTATACTTACTATTCATTTATATTTTCGATATAGAACCAGTTTCGCATTGGAATAGCTGAAAAATTACGCATTTATTTCAGAGATGTGGATGAAGCTACTGGATATAAAACTGTCAGCATTCTTTGCATGCCGGTTAAAGTACAGGGAAAAGTTATCGGTGTCGTGCAGATGGTTAACAAACGCAATGATACTAACTTCGACCACGAAGATGAAGTGGCGTTTGAAATTTTTTCCACATTTTTCGGCCTGGCTCTTCATCATGCTCGTTTATACGATAAAATAATAAGAAAGGAACAGAAGTACAGAGTCGCCCTAGAAGTACTAAGCTATCATAACACATGCAAGGAACACGATGTCCAAGCAATTCTTTCTGATCAGGACCAGCTTACTATAAATATTGATGATTTCTACTTGGATCCGTACCAACTTGATGACATTAAGAAATGCAAGGCTACTATAAAAATGTTCGACGAGTTGTTCGACTTATCTAAATTTAATATCATGACATTGACAAGGTTCATTTTAACTGTGAAAAAAAATTACCGTACAGTACCGTATCACAATTTTGATCATGGATGGTCGGTAGCGCATGCTATGTATCTTATACTGAAAAGCGATACACGTAAACGATTTGATTACAAAATGGTAGGTATATATTTTTCCTCGATTAGAAAAAGTATTCTAGTGATTTTTCAGTATATTTATGATTTTAAAATCAGTTTTATTATTTATTTTAGCGTTTATCTTTATACGTGGCCAGCCTGTGTCATGATTTGGATCACCGGGGTTATACTAATAAATATATGAGTGAGACTGCTTCTCCTTTAGCTGCTATGTATACTACTTCAACATTGGAACATCATCATTTTAACATTACAGTAACGATTTTACAGCAGGTTAGTGTTAGGTTAATGGTGGTTCTTTAAATAGGTTATTGATTTCCACACTTAGTCTTCTTGGAAGATTAAAAAAAACAATTAGCTGAATAATTTTCTGTTTTCTTGCAAAATAAAATGCCTGAGTGTGTTTTGAGATATTATTCCAGATGTTGAGTAATACGTGTATTTAATTTTTCATTTGCATGTAGGATGGGCACAATATTTTCTCCCACCTATCAAGTGAAGAATATAAAGATATATTGCGATATATTAGACAGTGCATCTTAGCTACCGACTTAGCAGTATTTTTCCCGAACCTAGAAAAGTTGAAGCAAATACATGAAGGAAAATCTAACCAACCTGCATTTAATTGGGCCATTCCTGGACATAGGTAATAGCATTCTAGAAATTTTAATTTATTAACTTTTGATTAGCCAATATTCTGAATGCCAATGCGAATTCATAATAATTTCAATTTCTAAAAAGTTTTGAATATTGAACACAATGTGTGTGATGTGATAATATTCTTGTGTATGATAATATAATACTAAGCATATATTTTCTCCAGCAATTTTAATTCATTCAAAACTGTATAAATAAAAAAATAACAAAAAATAATTATAATTTATTTTCCAGAGATTTGGCTAATGCGATTTCCATGACAGCAGCAGATTTATCTGCCTCGGCAAAGCCTTGGGAGATACAAATCAAAACAGTTAAAGTAATATTCGAAGAATTCTATGATCAGGGTGATAAAGAAAGAGCTGCAGGAAAGACTCCTATACCCATGATGGACAGAAATAAACCTGATGAACAGTATTCTTGCCAGGTGGTTGCTTAAAATATCCAAATAGTATGCTTCATCCCAATGTTAAGAAAAATATATTTTTTTTTTGTTTCTAGGTTGGTTTCCTAAGTCAAATATGTATACCATGTTACAGTATGTTGTTTAAAATTCTTCCAAATACAAAACCAATGTATGTTATGGCTTTGAGAAACGTGAATAACTGGAAGTGCAAAGCTGCTCGCGTTTTACGAAAAATAGACAAAAAATCATCAAGTGACCCGTCTTATAACGTATCAGATTCTGATCCTGAAGTAAGTGACGAAGATTTAATAGAAAACGAAGAAATTGTTAATGAAATTGAATTAGATGTTGAACACGGAGAAGGATTTGCTAATGAAGTTCATGAAGAAGATGCTCATGGATTAAGCAATGAGATTCAAGCAGCATGGAAAAATCTTAAGACAGATTCAGTTTCAAGGGACGAAGAAAGTATGGTAGAAAAAGTTAAAGAAAAAGAAATTGAAAGTCTATGGGCAGACGAAGAAGGAGTTGTCACTAGATCAAACAAATCGGTGAAGGTTTTATTTGTTAATGATAAAAATGACCAGTTTGAAAATAAACACCACTCGCATTAGGTCGTCATAAATACCTATTTAATTTATATCGTGACACTAAATTTAAAAATAAGTACAAAATAAGTATTAGGCGTTTGCTTTGAAAATACTCAAAGAGGACTATAAATTTTAAGAGCACATACTTTTTAAGTTGGTTAGTTTCAATTAACTTTACGTGAGCTTATCGTTAATCGATACTAAAATCAATCACTATGTATTTATTAAAATTGAATGAATAATTTAACCGTAGATTTCACTCATGATTATGCCTCCTTTACCAACGTTGTAAGATAGCAGGTCGTAGAAGCTCAGAAAGAATCTGAAATCAAAGTACCTATTGTAATTTACTTTCATAAACGAATACAATTTATTAGTACCTACATATTAACATAATAAATATTTGATTTTAAAGTAGCTTATATTTACGAAAGAATAATTGTTAATTAAAAATTAATCTATTACAATTTAAAGTAATTATTGCGTTGCAATATCTTAATGAACATCAATTTTCAACTTTTGGAGAAGCTATTAAAGTGAACGAACTTACACAACAACGTCAAATACACATTATGAAGGTCAATTGTGGGTAGGTTTGTTAGTCGCTTTTACAATAAATCATTATCCGAAACTACCAATTCCGAAATTACCACATTCTCGATAATATTATTATACAAGAGACATTTATAAAAGTAATGCAATTAACCGAAATTACACTGTATAATCAAAGAAACTTAAATTCGTTTTTAACTAAACAAATTAGATTGTATAAACTCACTTATGATTAATTAATTTGAATTAAGATTATTAGGCGGTTTTGAAACATTATCTTCTTAAAAACTATCAAATAATAAACATTTAAATATGTATATTAAAATCATATTATTATCGATAGTTAAACTTTAAAAAGCTAAAATCGATAAATTCCTTTGATATTGCTTATATGCATGTTTTCATTTTGAATTTAATTAAATCATAATGACTAGTACAGGTTGTTTCTATATCCTAAATATTAGTGTTATTAACTGTGGGTTTTATCACTTGTTTGTTTGATCTTCATGAGTACCATGAAATTCAAACAAAGTAACTGTTGACTGCTTCATTGGTCTAGTGGTCTTAAACGATAAGAAATTAAATGTCACTTGCTGTAACGGTGAGGGACAAATCGTGAGAAAACCTGAATGCCTGAGAGTTCTTTATAATGTTCTCGAAGGCATGTGCCAAAGTCAGCCAATCTGCACTTGGTCAGCGTGGTGATGGTGTAAGGCCTAATCCCTCCCATTCTTGGAGGAGACCCGTGCCCAGCAGTGGGACAAAGCCTTTCATTGTGGTGTATGGAATATGATTTGAATTATTATCGTGATGTATGTTTATATTACTCATAACTTCTTACCTATCAGGGTTAATTCCTAGTTCCTTTTCAATAAATTCTGACACTTCTTTTGTTATTACTTTATTGTATTCCGGATTTATGTGTCCTATTGATTCCAAAGTTGCAATTGCACCAGGTGACTTAGATTCTCCACCAAACGACACGTGACAGTCACCTGATACTACGCAAATAAAGTTCTGTAATTAATTTGATGAGTTATTTTCGATCACGGGAGTTGCTTGCATAAAAGAAAAAATAATATAATACTTTGTACTTCATTCAGCACCCGCACTAACAAAGTAACGTAACCAGCGTATATGCTTGAATTAAACTTACTTCGTCCAAGCTGTAGTCTACTAGAGAGTGTATTCTGGGATCAATATAACCCATAAGAATGCTCATGAAAAAAAAAACCGGACCTCGACTAGGTTAATATGCGGGGTGGCAGGGGCAATGCACCGTCTGCTGCCAAATCTGGGGGGACCACAGGAAGGAGTTCGCCGCCT
Source organism: Carterocephalus palaemon (assembly GCA_944567765.1). Taxonomy (NCBI): domain Eukaryota; kingdom Metazoa; phylum Arthropoda; class Insecta; order Lepidoptera; family Hesperiidae; genus Carterocephalus; species Carterocephalus palaemon. Next base: position 9,678,435 of record OX155637.1, on the reverse strand, counting down.
CTATGCGGGAGTCGTGCGATCGATGGCGCTGTACGGCGCACCCGTGTGGTCGCATAGATTGTCGGGCGTCCGGCGCCTTAGAGCCAAACTAAACGGTGTGCAGCGCCGAATGGCCATCCGGGTTGCGCGGGGCTATCGCACGATTTCATTCGAGGCGGCAACTCTACTGGCACGTTTTCCACCTCTAGACATCCTGGCCGACATGGACGCCAAGGTCTATGCCCGAACTCGCGGAATTCGCCAGAGGGGGGGAGACGTGTCGGAAGGTGAATTTGGAGTGCTCAAACGCCAGGCGCAAAGGCAAGCTCTCGTTGAGTGGCGCGTGCGTCTGGAGGAGCAGGGATGCGCGCGTCAGCGGGTCGTCGGAGCGATACTGCCTAGCTTTGATTCCTGGCTGGGAAGGAAGGAGGGCAGCGTCACCTTCCGGCTGACACAGGTGCTAACCGGGCATGGCTGTTTCGGAGAGTACCTGTGTCGGATTGGCCGCGAGGCAACAGCAGAGTGTCACCATTGCGGAGGAGAACGGGACGACGCACAACACACGCTTGTGGAGTGCCCGGCATGGGAGTCCGAGCGGCGCGCTCTCGTCCGGAGGATTGGGACGGACCTCTCCCCGCCAGCGATAGTGGCGGCTATGCTGACGGGGCGTCGCGCCTGGAAGGCAATGATTTCCTTTTGTGAAACCGTGATGGTGCACAAAGAGGCTGCAGAACGGGATCGAGAGAGGGCAGACCCCACACGTAGGCGACGGGGCGGTGGTAACCATCAGCCTCGTACGTCTCGTCCATAGTCCCGGGCAATGGGACTAAGCAGTCGCAATGATCAGGGTGGGGGCCCTGGTCGTTTGTACGACTGAGAGAAGAGGGCAGGTGGTACCGTAAACTGGCCTACCTGCGGTGAAGGATGGGGAATACTCCCATGAGAAGAGCCTTTTGGGCGAAGCGCAAGTGAGGCACCGGTGCGTTCCCTAGGAGATCCCGGAGCCTCACTATATGCGCAGGAAGGCTGCCGAGGGGGTTTTAGTGAATAAAAATCTCACATACCCCGGCCTCCCCCCAGCGGTCGGGCATCTTTCGAAGATTTCCCCCTCGTTAAAAAAAAAAAAAAGGTTAATAAATTTGGAAACGAAAGTGTTCCAATCGGTCAGATATAGTGTGCCCACAATTTTTAGGCTAAAAAGGTCAATACAATATTATATATAGCAGAACTGAATAATCTTTTGCTATTTTCAAATAATAGGCATGCCCAAATAAATATTCCTAAGAAACAGAATGCGACAATAATATAAATAGGACTTACGGCTGCCGGTTTCCTTACTGTTGTTGCGAGAATAGGAATTATTTTATCAACGAAATCTTTCGGAATACTTTTAGTAGGAATATTAGTTAAAATTCTAAAGCAGGGCATTTTGGGAATTTAGAAATACGTATTTTATATCGAAATGTGTTTTTCTTGAGGTAAGGCTAGGAATACAATGACAATCTAACCGTTTTGGCGTCGGTACAACATATGTATATTGTTATCAGTAATACATTTATCAGGCGTTATCAATATGCATAAACATTATTACATGAGATAGAAGTTAAAACATAGCAGTAGATGTGTGAATATGTGATTTAGTATTTTTATTTAATGGTACTTATTCCGCAATGTGCAACATTGAGAACATTTGATGTGTTCGTACCTACCTACATATAAATAAGTGTAGTATTTGTAGGTGGTAGAGCCTATAGGGAACCAAATAGGCTTTATATGAAAGCTAATCCATATCCATACTAATATAATAAATGTGAAAGTGTGTTTGTTTATTTATTTATTTGTTTGTTTGTTTGTTTGTCCGGCTTTCACGTCGCAACGAAGCTATTAAATGGTATGGTTTTTGTGTGTGGAGATAGTGAGGAGGGTGGAGAGTGACGTAGGCTACTTTTTACCCCGGTAAAACATCCCCATGGGAAGATATCGATGTTTTATTATTTGCTAGATATTTGGTTCCGGTTGTTGTTAATAGATGGCGTTAGTAAAATTCATTTGCAAGTTCTGAATCACGCTAACAAATGATACATGTAAATTAATTAAGTCATAGGCAACTAATAAATTGAATTGAATTTTGAATTCGCGCTGGATAAATTGTTGTTTTGGTTTAAAATTAATATGGTAAAGGACATACGCTTTGATTTTGGTTTTGGTTCGCTTATTGAATTGGTTTTGTTGACTGTTGTTGTTTTGGCTTAAAATAATAATAATTTATGTCGTCTACTATGGAACTCTCAGAAAAAATCAGTCTCACAGTAAATATGAGGGTTTATCTGTACAATGACATGAATGCTGGAAACTATGCTGAAACACTCTTGAAAATTGGAGATGGGCGTTTCTGGAAACTGATGCCGAGGGTTGTGTGACACTAACGGAAAATTTTTGTAACTTAATACAGAGTAGGTAATTCAGAACTGATTGCAAGTGTTTATCCAGGTTTACAAAACAATATATATGAAGATCAATATCTATGTCTAGCACCTAAAACGATATTGTAAACAAAATAAATTCACACATATTGAGTGAAGTAGCAGGAGATACGACAGAATATTTATCAACAGACACAGTAATGGACACAGAACAGACTGGTGTACCACAGATGTGTCATGTATGATAAAAAAGTCATTGTTAATTCCCTTTGACCACGCGGGCGGAGCCGCGGGCAAAAGCTAGTTGGTTCCATATAGAGTTCGCCCGGGGCAGTACCACCGCCCGCCACGGCACCTAGTACCATTTCTGTCGTGTAGTAATTGTTTTTAAAGCAATTATGGTCCGGTTGGAAAGGTGTGGTTTCCGGTTACACTTCTTTAGAGGCGACCATCTTAGTCCTCAAGGGTAGCAACACATCTGTGACTGACTTAGAACGAGACTCCTACTAACAAGTACTAACTGGACCATTACTAACACCAACTAAGAGGACTTACTATCACTAACAGTCCTCAGTTCTCATACCTACTAATGAACTGACCAAGTAATGTTCTAATTAACTTTCTCAACTAATTGGACTAACCATCCCAGTCCCTAATTGAGTCTTGTTCAAAGTCAGTCACAGTTGTCATGGGCGGCAGCGAATGGGTGGTGCTGCAAGCTCGTTTGCTATCCTGTATCCATAAAAAAATAAAAAAAAGGTGTCAGGGCCCGTGGCACATTGGCCACTGCACTCAAGATTCTTGTTTCTATATTACATCTATACATATACATATATAAAAATGTTATGTTGGTTTGTGTACTCTTTAAAAACTCAAAAAGTTCTGCACCGATCGAGCTGAAATTTTAGCATGATATATAATCCGCATCAAGGATTGTTTTTATCTAATTTTTGCATCAGTCACATATCCGCGAAAAATATTGTATATCCACAAATATTGCATAATTAAACTTATATGACATGTTTTCTTTGTTTTGTTTCTCATTTCGCAACCATTCAAACACAATGTGCCACAGCGAAGCGTGGCAGGGTACAGCTAGTACATGTATAACGTGTAAAATTGGTTCCGTGGTTCATTTAATTAGTATTTACACGTTTTATCTTAAATCTATTTTAATTACTACTCACAATTATAAAATTGAAACATAGTGAATATAAAGTAAATTAAATACAATAAATTCATGAAATTACATTAGAATTCAATAAAAAATATATTATTTAATCAGTCAAATCAAGTTAGAATATTTATATATTTAAATTTTAATTTATTATAATTTAATCAAAATTATTAAGTAATAAATTAAAATTATAATTTAAATTAAAATCAAAATTAAAAACATTTAAAAACATTAAAATTTGTCCGGTACTAAAAAATGTGTAGTTGTGTCGATGATGTCAATGTCGCAGTATGGGTGAGGGTGCCATTCGTACTAGCTGCGCGTAGCCTCTCTATAGCCTACGGTGACACAATTATCATCAGTTCACTCGAATGCTTAGTGTGCTGTGATTTAGATCTATAAAAAAGTACCTGTTCTCGAATGTAATTCAGCGGTAAGTATGAAAGTATGTGGGGTACCATAAGCATAATTCATTCATGGTCTTCAATTAACCATCCATCAGCTGAACATAGACACTACACGGTTTGTCAAAATAAACTTTAATATATAAACTAACTGACCCCGCAAACGTTGTTCTGCCATATGAAATGTCAAAGTGACGCGACACTTCATGTTAAATATTGTTCATACAAAAATACTAAAATCGTGTAGTGTCGTTAAAAATCATTTTCTAGTGGACAAAATTGTGAATCTAAACCATTCTCGAATCCTCTTGAACACACACAAAAAAATTCATCAACGTCTATCCAGCCGTTTATATAGGAGGAGTTCAGTGACATACACACGCACACAAGAATGAATATATTAAGATAAGAAGATTAGTTTCACTTTACTCAATAGAAAAAATCCATTTAGTGCGTTAAGATTACATATGTATGAGCAATCCATTAATGAACTCATTAGTAATTTGAAACATGCGCTCGATTTTCTCATCATCGCTTGCTCATCTGACCCAAATTTGCAATAGTGCGAAATCCTATTTTTACTATCATTGTCTAGAGTTGTACGGTATGATGTAACTTATTTATTAGGTTCACTGTTATTTGAGACTCCAAGAAACATGGAATAATTAGAATGGATACGGTAAATACGCAATAAATATTCGAATCTCGCTAATTGGCTAGACTTTTAAAGTATTACCGCTAACCCACAAAGCTTCCTGCCGTTGATAGTTGACTTTAAAAGTCTATGTTTTAATTTACAGCTACCTCCCATAGACTTCCTACTGGTGGGTAGGGCAGTTTTCTATGTTTTAATTTACAGCATAGCTACCTCCCATAGACTTCCTACTGGTGGGTAAGGCAGTTTTGCAGGGTATGGAAGGTTTTCAAGCCACCCGAAGGTCTTTGACAAAATTTAACGACCGTTTTTATCATTGAAAAAAGCCGGGTCCAACTTCTTAACGTCCAAAACACGGTAGCGCTCATAAAATTTTGCCACTAGCGGTCCCATCCACAGAACGACCGCGACTCGTTTCTTGATGGGCGGAAGTTCTATGTGGCGGTTGAGGGCAAGACCTTGTAGTGTTATAAGTGAGAGAAGCTAAACTGTAGTGTTATAAAGAAAGAGCTAGAGGAATTTAAATAATAAGAATTTTAAATAAAGAGGATGTGTAAAGAAAAGGTATTAGTAAATAAAACTGTAGTGTTATAAGAGAGAGAAGCTAAACTGTAGTGTTATAAAGAAAGAGCTAAAGGAAAGTAAATAATAAGAATTTTAAATAAAGAGGATGTGTAAAGAAAAGGTATTAGTAAATACTACAACCTCAGACCCCCGTCCTATATGTGCCGGAGTTCCACAGGGCAGCAGCCTATCACCCTTGCTATACGCGCACTATACCAACGACATTCCCACTCTAGAGGGCCACCTCGAAGAGTGGGAACGAGACGTCGTACTCGCCCTGTTCGCGGACGACAGTGCTTATTTCGCATCGTCGCGTAGCCCGCTGCTCGCGGCCCGCCGAATGCAGAGACTCTTGGATCTGCTGCCGGACTGGCTGGACAAGTGGAGAATAGCCGTCAATGTCGGAAAGACGGTCTCGCTACTTACCGGCCGCAAAGTCAAAATGCCGCCGACGCTTAAGCTGCGTGGAGATGATATAGCTTGGCAGACCTCGGTCAAATACTTGGGATGTAAGATCGCTCGCTGCGAATGCAGCCCATGGTGGAGAACGTTCTCCGCCAGGGCCGCGCAGCGCGAGCGATGCTCCGACCGGTATTAAATTCCAAGTTGCCCACCCGGACTAAACTGCGGATCTACAAGATGTATATCCGCTCCAGGCTTACTTATGCGTCGCCGGCATGGTACGCATTGTTATCCAAGACGTCACGCGCTCGGCTGCAGGCCCAGCAGAATATCAGTCTGCGAGTCATTACTCAGGCCGGCCGCTTCGTCAGGAATGACGTGATCGCGCGTGACATGAAGGTACCGTCGCTGGAGACCTTCGTGGGGGACCTGGCTAGGCGTATGTTCGCCAGAGCCGATAATGGTCCCCACAGGGGACTCCACGGGATAGCCCCGCTTCACGCGCGTCCACCTGAAGGGCGGCCGCTCCCTCGGGAGCTCCTAAGGCCAACGGACCCCGACCACCAGGGGTCCGGTAGTGACTAGCAGACAGATAGTCACAGGCGACGGGAACTAATAACGCAGGCTTATTTATTTATTTATGTATAATTATCTATTAGCATGCCTAACGGCGCGCCCAACGGCGCAGCCAAATTTTTAGTTGTTTTATTTTAAAACAACGCCGCGTGTTCGCTGGCACGTGAGAACTGCCCGGGCAAAGGGGACACCCCGCTAGACCCGTAGACCCTCCGGTCGGATAGCGCCTCAGGCCACCCGACGTAGGAAGCAACGACTTCGATTCGACCGCGACCGTCGTTGCTTGACTCGGTCAATGACATAGAATCGAGCGCGATGATATAATATCGATATTATATCTATTGCTATGGATGCTAAATTAACATTTATTTTAGATGGATCTTTACTGATATTTAAATGGGAAAGAGTGTTTGTTGGTCAAGACACTCTATCGTAAACACGTTTTTTATAAATCACGGAACCCTATACTACTATGCGAGGCCGGACATGCACTTGGCTGGTTTTTATTTTAAATCATGTTTATGCACGGAAAACGATTTAATGCGGGCGGATCCGCGAGTAGAGTTAGTATTAAGTATATTTAACAAAATTAACAATCTTAAACCATAGTTACACCTGAATTTGAGATTATTATAATCCAAAAGCTGCTTTTGGTCCTAGATTTATATCGAGACCACGTAACCTGTTGCACAAGGTACAAAACGCCTGTCTCAGGTAATGTTTTAATATATCACCCCGAGCACATGTTACGCCATTCTTATACTCTGTTAGAATCCTGAAAATGGACTCTCGTTTAAAGCTTCACATTGCAACGCAACGTTCCTATTTGGAGTGATAAAACACGAGGAATCCATCATACATACCTACATGGGTATTTATATGAAAAACTAATGTTTAATTTGAAAGAAAGTCGATATCTTGATCGACTTATACCACTCACATTGTTCAGCCGCATTTCATGACAGTTTTAAGTACTCCGCTTCCAAATGCTGGAACAATTTGCCACCACTTCGTAATCTACAAACAGTTTATGAACATGCAACAACAACATTTTATGAACATGCAACTAACAAAGGGATAGCGGTGTATTCAAGTCTTCCCTTTTATTGTATATATTTATCATATTTATCATTCGAATTCTTTTAAAAAAGGGATAAGAAAATTTATATTCACGTATTTATAGGTACAGTAGAACCTCGTTAAGTCGAAACTCGATAAGTTGAAAACCTCGAGATCTCGAAAAAATGTTTTGTTCCCTTCCCTTCAAACACCAAAACCTCCATTACACGAAATCTCAACCCTCTATTAGTCGAAATAATCAGTGAGTCCCTCCAAGCCATTTTGGTGCATATTTTCTCTCCATAACTCGAAAAATTGTATTTTACCTCTGTATCTCGAACATAGCAATTTTTTATTTTACAACCTCTAGTTACAACTCGATTACTTGAGACTCTCTATAGATTAAATAAAAATAAGTTACCGACTTTATGAATTCGCCGACAGTGTAAGTACATCATTGTTTCTTAGAAAGCAATTTATGAGTATACAATGAATAGAATTATCACGAATTTATGACCCACGTTAACACGTGTTTGCTTACTTGGCGTCAGGTGTTTCATTTTATTAGTTTTGATTATATCGACTTTATGAATTCGCCGACAGTGTAAGTACATCATTGTTTCTTAGAAAGCAATTTATGAGTATACAATGAATAGAATTATCACGAATTTATGACCCACGTTAACACGTGTTTGCTTGCTTGGCGTCAGGTGTTTCATTTTATTAGTTTTGATTTCATTAGAATTTTATCGAAGCAAGTCATTTGTTGTCGAGTAAAATATTGTCAGAAGTAGTTTGGTTCTACTGCAATACACATCAATTTATACAACAGTTTATAAATAAAATTGTTGCAACCTCTATAAGTCAAAAACTCTATAACTCGAATTTTTTGGCGTCTCCCTTGAAGTTTGACTTATCGAGGTTCTACTGTATAGCTAATCTCAAAAACAACTCTTCCGTATCCGGATATACCGCATCTATAGATTGTTACAAAAACACATCCATGTTATCCATTTTGCGGATTTTCCACTAGTCTTTATTATGTCTTAAGTATTGGCTATTGCGCTGACTATTGATTAGAACGATGTTGATAGCTTTATTTACGACCTATTGAGAAATATATTACCTAAAACGAGTCAGCATTAATTTTCAAGTAGTATTTTGCTGCGTTTTATGACTTGAATACCACCATCACCACCACCAGTAGAATTCCGAAGTAGTTATATGACACTAGATTGTTTTTGTTTTGATAGTTGTACGTTATTATATCAATACGTATGTACTCTTAGAATAACTAGTATTATGAAGCTAGAAACAGAAATTATGCTCGGTGTTTCCTTTGGCGGGCAAGACACCCTCGGTAAAAATAAGTTGTCATGAGTCATGACGATAATGGCATGGTTTTGAATACATTATGTAAGATTAATCCCGTGCCAGTTGATTTTTTCAAGAACAGAAGATGTCAGATTAACCTCATGTTTAGTCTTATGACTTACGCAAACATTTTAGTTACATGCGTTTCCTTCAAATTGCGTGCGCGTAATTTTGTAACTGCCTTATTAATGCGGTAGCTTTGTTTACGTAAAATCATCTCCATAGAAAGCTGGCAAGTCAGCACTGTGAATTTATTAATATCTCCTTACGTTTTACGTATATGATAATATAATAGTTCTTTTCTTACACAACTGGTATTATTAACCGGAACTGTTGCGAATCGCAAAGAATTTTGTTTGGAAAAACAAATATGTACTTACATAATTTTGTACCCGCTGGAGCCCATGACAACTGTTATAGAACTTGCTCAAGTCGCTCAAAGTCGGTTACAGATACGGCTACCCTTAGGGCTAGTAATAATATAGTCGCCCCTAGATAGGTGTGACCAGAAACCAAACCTTTCCAACAGGACGCAATTATTGCTTTAAGATATTTACGAAACGACAGAAATGGTATGTTGTTGTACCATTCACTATACCATATCAGTAAAGGACACGTTTATCTTTCCATACAACTTGGGCCATGAGATGTACCTCGGGTACAAAAATTGATTTTTGGAGAAAAAATGCGTTATTTTATTAAAAAATTAAATTAGATTTTTTACTGCATTTGTACCACCTAAAATTAACTTTAAAAGATAATTTATGTATTACAACACTGCAAGTTATGGCAATCTAATTCAATCTATCATAACACTAGCTTTTACCCGCGGCTCCGCCCGCGTGGTCAAAGGGAATTAACAATTAGTTGTTTATCATACATGACACATTTGTGATGGATGAATAGTGACAGTTCCACGATTAAAATATACTAAGATACGAACTTGCAAATGAATTTTGCTAACGCCATCTATTAACAACATCCGGAACTAAATATGTAGCAAATAACAAAACATCGATATCTTCCCATGGGGATGTTTTACCGCGGTAAAAAGTAGCCTACGTCACTCTCCACCCTCCTCACTATTTCCACACTCGAAAACCATACCATATAATAGCTTCGTTGCGACGTGAAAGCCGGACAAACAAACAAACAAACACACTTTCCCATTTATAATATTAGTATGGATTGCGTTTCGGTTGTTACTAAATCTGTAATTACTCTATACCTAGGGCTGCCATCTCTAAAACCTGCCCCCCAGGACCGGAGGCGTAAGTTCCCCGGATTTTGGAGCTTTCGGCCCGGACATTTCAATACTTTTTTTAACCACTTACAACTTCATTAAAATATATTTTACTCCATACTCGATAAAAAAACAACTTTAATTTTAAGCCTCTTTTGCATGAAATAGTATGTTTAATCGTTCTTGTGACGTCAATTGAGTAATTTTGCTTTATTTTTTTCCCTTAGGTATTAAATAAAAGATAAACAAACCCAATATTAGTTATTCAGTTAATAAAATTAAATGAAAACATGTTTAACTTTTTATTATTTCGAACAATTAAGAATAATAATATTTTCTTTAGTTTTAAAAGAACTTAAATCTTAAATCAAATTCAGAAAGTTATAACACCTTATACTAGGAACTCTTAAAGTAATAACATTAAGATTTCTTAAAATTTTAAACTTAAATTACTACATTATTAATTTTAACTTTTTGGTAAATAATCACATAATGTAAATAAAAAAAAATAATAAAAAAAAAACAAATACAGTTGTTCTCTATTTAACTAAATTAAATCAGTCTTTAATTTGTATTTATTTATGTCAAATAATGCTTTTAATGTTTTGGTAATTCTTAAAGTATTTTTAATAACATCAAAATGTCCTCAAATTTTAAAATAGACTATAATCTATATATTGCAGATAAACAAAATTTAAATATTTCTATATATTGCAGATAAACAAAATTTACTGTTTACATTAAAAGAACTGTGTAACTGATTAAAATTTAAAAGTAAACTACATAGAGTTTTAGTTATTTGGCAATTCTTAAAGCAAAAACATTAAAATGCAAATTCAAATTTTAAATAGACTAGATAGAATTAAAACTTAAATAGCTTATGTTATGAATTTTAACTTTTTGGTAACACTTAATTAAACGAATACAGTAGGTAGTACTCTTAAAAAAACTAGTGTCAGTTACAGTCTTTCAGACAATTTATGGTCAATTTACATTTAAATAAATAAATAGAAAATATCTTTATTTCTTAGAATCTATTCTAAAGAATAGAAGAATTATTTCTTCAAATTCGGCGCAGAGGTTCTTTCTATAACGTAAGCAGGGAATAAGAAAGGTTTTTAAGAAATTACCACGGTAACGAAGTCCCGGGCATCAGCTAGTCTACTTATATTTATCGGATTTACCAATAGCTTTCAGAACTTCTTTTTTAGTTAATAAAAAATTATAGAATTCGGTGCAATCCTTATAGCCTCTAAGTTGAATTTAATTTTGAGTAGTGACAAGACTGTTTCATTATTCAATGCATTCCTTTCTTTTGTCCACTGTTGCGTCATGAGAGAAAATATTCTTTCAACATGTGCATTATGCGCAGGGATGCAAAAAAAATATTGAGCTATTTTTAGTAATTCTGAATATAAATGGGCATTTGGTGTTCTAAAGAATTGTAACCATAGTTGATTAGCATTTAAAAGCTTATCTTCTGCGCTGAGATTTTGGCAAAAAGATTTTAAATTCACCCACTCATCTATCAATTTCGTGTCGTCAATTGGTATATTCTTGTTTGTCAAAAATGCAATAGTATCTTCGGTAATAGCCCATTGAGTCTTTTCATTTATATTCGGCAAAAACATCCAGTCAAATTTATCAAATTGTTGAAGAGGCTGATTCCAATCTTCAATGTACTTTTTTATTTCAACAGTTTTTGAACTCTTCTTTTATGTTCTCGTCATGTTTGTTTAAAATGCTTCTAATACTTAAGGGCACGAAGCTTTCTTTGATTCTATCGTCTAGACTTTTTGTTATAGATCCAAGAATGTTTCGAACCTCTAAGACGGAATTGTCGCTTTTTTCTAATTTTTCTATTTTGCTATGCAATATATGCATAATGGAGTGGACTAGAAGCAAATAAGCCTCTGACAGCGGATTTTGGAAAAAATCTTTGATCACGACAGGTGGTTTTTGTATATTTTCGAAGTAGTCTTTCAGTGGAGTGAAGAGCTTCAGAAATCTTTCTATTGCAGGAAACAGACTAAGCTATCTAGTTTTGGAATGATATAGAAGCTGTTTGTATTCGACATCAGCTGTCTCACAGAACTCTTTGAGGGATTCGGTTCGAACTGTGTATATAGAAAAATAATTATAAATTTTCAAGACGATAGTCTCAGCGTCCACTGGCAGTAAGTCACATCCATGATGAATGGCGTTGTTTATAACGTGTGCAGAGCAACCAACACAAAGCAAACTATAACTAGTTATCTCCTCCAAACGCTACACACTTAGACAAAAGATCATGTTTTCGAAGTTGGTTTATGATCAATTCAGAAATGGTCTCGGACGTTTCATTTACGGTGGTCTCTACTTCGAGGAGTTTCGTAGTGATTCCTTCATTTCTTACATCGAAATATTGAACTACCAAAGGAAAAAGTTTCTCACTGCCATGGTTGCTAGCATCAGTAGCCAAACTTAGAAACGGAATGTTTTCTAAGTCACTTTTTAATTGGGCAATTGAAAATTAACCCATAGTTTTTATTTAGGTACATAAATTATCTGGGATCTGATCGAAAACCCGGACTTACATTTTAGTCCGGGTTTCACCCGGACTAAAATTAAAACCCCGCCCGGACGCTCCCCGGACGCCCTCCAAACTATGACAAATCCGGGGAAACCCGGACGGATGGCAGCCCTATCTATACCCATATATAAAATATACAATAAGCGCATTGTATTAATAAACTACCTTAAGAAACAGAATCATAGTATCCTATATTGATTTAAATATTCTAATAATTAACATTAAAGGCTAATTTTTTCTTGAAATCGTTTTTAAACTAGTAATAATTTGTAAATTGAATACAGGTTAATAGACCTATAATGTGTGACAGACGTCTGTCACTAAAACTGAAGTTGGCAAATGACATAAACAGTGCAGAGTAGTTACTACGTAGTATCCCTTATTAGTTTGTGGTTACTACTATGTGAAGTTTTGTAGGTACGAAATGTTGTATTTTTTATTATTTTATTACAAGCTAACTATAAGGATTCAAAAAATAATTGATCGACCATTAGTTTTAGTATATTGTAAGGAATTTTTACCAATACTTTGTACCTCGGTACATTGTTTGGCCCAAAATTGATCGTCTCCTTTGCATGTATCACCTAGGGGCGCACATTAAATAGAAACTTCTAACTAACTAACTATACAGTGTAACTAACTGAAGGTACACAAACAATTAGTGAAAATGTGTATATTGCTTAGGTCGGGAAATTACGTGTATTAGTGGACGCAAAGATTTTGGAAATATGAAGTATTCTTCTGGTCAATACATTTGAATAATGCCTTAATGATAATCTATGTATTCTTAATCTAACATAGTGAGAACTACTCATCCTGCTACATCAGCCTTTTGAGGTCCACTGCTGGACACAGGTCTCTCCTAAGCGACACCACTCCGACTGTTCCTGTGCCTTCTAAATCCAGCGGTTTCCCGTCGCCTTTTTCTGGTTTTGTGTCCACCTTGTCGAAGGGAGACCTGTAGTTCTTTTTCCTGGTCTCCATTCGAGGACTTTTCTTCCCCACCGGTTATTAGTCGTTATCTATATAATAAAAATGAATCGCAAAATGTGTTGGTAAGCGCATAACTCAACAACGCGTGGACCAATTTGGCCAATTCTTTTTTTAAAATGTTCGTTGAAGTTCAAGGATGGTTTTTACGGCGAGAAAAATTTGGAAATTCATCCCCTAAGGGGGTAAAACGGGGGTGCAAAGTTAGTATGAAGCTTTGCCGTTTTTGAATGTGTAACGCGAGCGAAGCTGCGGGCGTCCACTAGTTAAATATAGAACTACTATAGGTACAAAGGTATATTAGGTGGAAGAGTCAATACAAATCCTGCTAAATTTAGCAGGATTTGTATTATTGAAAATTAGGTACTTGTTTTAATTAATAATATTGAGATCAACATAGGCCGTGTGAGACCGATAAATTTTGGGAACTAGCTATGCTAGGTTATTTAACCAAACATTGTTATATCATTATTTTACTTTTATTTTAGTATTAGTATTATTTTAGTGGTTTCTTTGACCAAATTCTTAAAGGTTTTTAAGAAAACATATGTCTATGTATTTAATAAAATGTATTTTTTGTTGATTATTCCAATTTTTACTGTTTACATACGATCACGACTCTCATCTGGTTGCTTAATACCGTATCTTCATTGTTTTTCTGTATAGTACAGTGGTTAGCTGGTAGAGAATGCATTATGCATTAAGCTCGCCATTTGTCCCACTTAATTAGTTTTTAATGTGGTTCAATAAAGTTTAAATAAATAAATAAAAGTTGTAATTAAAGTTGAGGTTTTTAAGTCATTAAACAACCAAATACAAAAGTTTCCGATTCTCTTCATTAGTTCGATTTCATTTCAATCCCGCTTTATTTGATGAATCATACATTTTGTTTCATTAGCTTTGTTTTTGATGACCCTGTATTCATATTTGCCTTCAGTGATTGATGACGTGTTTGCTTTTAAAATGGTGATGTGGTTTATTGTGATTATTGTTCTTTTTTTTTTAAATTGAGGGTACCTCATCTACATCTATATATAGATACTATAAAATATAATAATGGCTCGTTGTTCGTTAGTCTCGCTAGAACTCTAATTTTTCCGCGGACAGAGTGCGTGCACAGTTATTTTGATATGAATAAAAGAAGAGAGATAGATTCTAGGCATCGAACGTATAAAAGGTAGATAGGCATTAGTATGTGTTCTAAAAATGGCACACCAACTTCAATCAATTTGTTGCACCCTATACTTAGAACACTGAATAGCATAGAGGTAACATATTATCTACTTGTTACCTAATATCTATGAAAGCGCATGCTAAGGCATGTGAAGTCTGCCAATCCGCACTTGGCCAGCGTGGTTGACTAAGGCCTAATCCCTCCCACTCCGAGAGGAGACCCGCGCTATGTCCGTGTTGCGACGTAGATGCCAATTGAAAACATTCCACAATCTATAACACATGAAACTAAAAATACCACAAATAAATTAATAGTTTGAAAAAAAAGACGGGTTGCACTCCGGGAGTGCCGGCAGAAGTGAAAACTTGATTATTAACGTTGAGCATGTTTGATATTTTGGAATGGTTAGGGAATAATTTTGCACCAATTGCTTTATCAGTATAAAAGTACTATCATTTATGTGGTAGAATACAATATTCATTTATTGCGCTATCGTACACAAACATGACAATTTATATTACATTAAAAATTTAACACTTTAAAACTATTGCAATTATTTTACATTAAAAAGTTTATCTCTCCGAAAAATCAACTTTCATCCATAATTTCAACGACTTTTTCCTGCCTAAACGAAACAGTAGGCCCAGGCATACATTTTCGCCGCGCCGTAGAGAGGGGATAGCTGTCTACTCTCCATCCGTCTTACGCTTTTTCGATCAGGTCACGTGTCCTGACGCGAGTTTAAGATTTTATACCCATTACAGAAAAGTGCTCAACGCCGCTAAAGAAGTTTTCACTTCAAAAACTAGAACAACACGCTTTTATAAATGCACGTAAAAACCAAAAATAAATTATGGATCGTTGAAGTTGTCTCTATTTCTGGGCTGAAGTGTAAACTATGTGCTTTTAATTATAATATTTGATTGTAAAAGCGTGCCCCACGCTTTTACCGCCCTATTGCGTACGCAAAGTCTCATTATTTTTCTGAGGTGTAAGTTAACTACCGAAGTGTTAAAATTATTCCGAATCACACTCAGAAAAAGAATGAGACTGCGTACGCAATAGGGGAAGTCCCTTCGAGCAAGAACTTTAATTGGGCTAAATTACAAAATGTCTTAATTGTTACTTATTATTAATTGTTCTTATTACTAAGCTTTTACTGGTTCTAAATTTAATTTTATATTTATGTTTTTTGTTTTATTTACAATTGTTTTTAATTACTTTTTTTGAAAATTTAAAGAAAGACCATAAGTTTAGTTCGAATACAAATTTCCGCCTGCTTGCTTTGTGATCGGTTTTTCTCAGTTATTTTAAAATAAGTTCATAGTTGTTATGCCTTGTTGGAAGCTAAGAAAACGGATATGTTTTTAAAATAATCTGCAAGCCAAGTTTGATATAAGTTTTTTTGTTTTTAAGGCATTTTAGTGGACAAAAATCTTAAAAAAATATTGAAGTAATATCGTTAATCGTCTCGCATTTTTAAATTTGGACCGATAATTGTAGTTTTAATGTTGATAAATAACCATTGTTTAATTGTTTTTATAAATCAGAAGAAAAAAAATGATTTTAATTGATACTTTTTTTTAAATAAATTTTTTATGTTGCATTTCTGACCTATTTTGAAAAAAGCTAAAAAGCTTGATAACTCGAAAACGGTTCACTTTTGCATAATGCATATGGGGGTTAAAATTATCACAAATAGTCACCCCTATCACCTCCTAACGGGAATACGTCGAATTACCAATAACCCTGTATATTAGAAGATAACGCTTTCGATTATAAGAACATCCCCGAACACTTATAATGGATAGTTAAAAATACATAAAACCCTAATTTTTCATGTAGTAGTAGTAGTATTGGTGGTAGTGGTAGTGGTAATGGTAGTGTTAGTGGTAATGGTAGTGGTATTGGTAGTGGTAGTTGTAGTCCACACACTTATATGAAGTTCTCCCAAAATACTCAGTAAAAATTATTTATATGGCAAAACCACGTTTGCCGGGTCTAGCTGACCCGGTAATCATCAACATCATCACAACCCTTTCTTTGTCCCACTGTTGGGCTCGGGTCTCCTCTCAGAATGGGAGGGCTTAGGCCTTAGTCCACCACGCTGGCCAAGTGTGGATTGGCAGACTTCGCATATCTTCGAGAACGTTATGATGAACTCTCAAGCATGCAGGTTTCCTCACGATGTGTCCTTCACCGTTATAGCAAGTGACATTTAATTTCTTTAATAGCCAGCTAGTAAGCTATATAAAAAAAACAAGCTGACTGATTATTAATCTCGCTTTCTGTCCAACGATCTCTTTTTGTAGCGTCGCGTGACGTCGGTTTCCCACCGCACGAACAATGCAACAAGTAGGTAACAATCGCAAGTCAGTGCTAAGTTCAAGAACATTTTTCCCACGAAGTTGTAGAATATTACGTAGAGGTATAAATACAATAATAATGTATTAAGTTTTATTGATGTGAAACATCTTTAGGCGGAGGGTAAACCAGATTTTTGTCGTGGCGAGCCGTGGCGACGCTTCGCCACGCTATATTATGATGGAATGTATATACTATATTATAGTTCCGACTAATGACAGTCGGACAGTATAATAATTATTTTATAATTATTAATAATAATTATTTAATTAAATACAATAATATTAATAATAACTAATAATAATAAATTTTTTTGATGTTTTTTTGTTGTTTTTTTTTTGTTTTCTTTTTTTTTTAATTTTTTTTCTTATATGTTTTAGTTCCTGTCATAATCTGTACTTTTGTTCCTATTACTTGTACAAAATATTTTCTATGTTTCACATCTGCCAGGCGTTCCGTGACGGCTCACAATTTTTTTTGTGTGTAGATTTGTATAATGATTACTAGCTGACCCGCCAAACGTTGTTTTGCCATTATTAGGTATATGTTTCAAATACCGAAAGTAAGGAAAGTGTTTTCTATTTAATATTACTCTATGATTGGCGTTAACCGTGAGAGATTCTATAGCTAGGAAGCGGGTTCTTACGGAGTGATGAGAATAGTAGGTTAGGTATTTGAGATCAAAATATTCTGTCCATGTAAAAATTACTACGAAAATTATTATTAACACAGTGTGCCGATCGTGCGATAGATGGTATAGGTACATACAATAAATATTGAAGGCCTCTATGGTATTTCTCGTGTCTATAGGCGATGGTGACCACTTACTACAAGGTAAGGCCTAAGGTGCTTATTCGTTAGGCTAAGTTGTTAAAAAAATTAGTGAATCTCATCCACTAAAATTCTTACTCATGTAGCATTGCCAAGATGAATTTGTTACACTGTGGGATCAACTTGAGCACAATACAGGTCCTTATTTTACAAATGGATCGGTGCAATATTTAATGTAACCTTAAATGATCGCGGTGGGATTCACATTTATCTAAGAACCGATAACGCTATCATTACTAGCGACATTACATCGGGATCATTAGTCAAACAATACATCTTGCATTATGGGTAAGTATTGCATTGGAGCGATCGTTCCTCATGTACACGTAACCGGCTTTCTTCTCAAATGTCATCGGGTACAACGTTCGAACGATGCAGGAGAACTTTGAGGTCTGCTGCCATTTTTGGTCGCAATTTATGCGTTGTGTGCGTTAATCACTTGTGGAGATTTGTATACTGCGTGGTTGCTGTGATTATTGTATTGACATTTAATTTTGTTTCGGTAATTAATTCTCCACAGCTTTGGTTTGGAGACCATTAAAATACAAGAGGATTTTTTGTCCCATTGAGTGTGTTACTCATGAGTGTGGCTTAACGGGGGCAGCTCTAATGATGGTCAATAAGATTATTTGTTTATGACAGCTGTATTAATGTATGTATTTGCACAGTTATCTGTAAATATTGGTTTCTATTGGTCCAATACCCGCCTTTTAAATCTTTTGATTATTATTGCACATTGAGCTCGAGGTATTTTCTAGAGTTCGTTCGCTTCGATTAATGGTGTCAGTTTCCACATGTAACAAATTGTAGGCGTCAACTAAGCAATTGAAAATGAAAATGAAATGAAATGTTTACGTAATCTGCATTAAACAAAATCGGTTGGCCGCATTTTTGATCGTTCGTACAGATAACCATATAGACGTAGACAGTTACCCGCGACGTGAATGATGTCTAGGTTTAATACAATGCCCACAATCATGAAAAATCTATTATGCTAATATTCATAAAACGTCTCGTCTAAATGTCTACTATTGTTTGGTTTCAAAGCATTCAGGTCAGGTTACGCCTCAAAACCAGAAACTTTAACATCTTACACTTACTTACGTTGAGCCTTAAGAATTCCACTGCGGTATCATATTAGCAACCTCTTATGGAATCGCGATATGCCATACCTATTAAGACAGATACTATTCTGTAGGTACCTTTTTCTGTGTATGTATACGAAAAATTGGCACATAGAGTAGACGAACTTAATGACTAAAGCAACAAAATTAAATACGCTTTGCGTAATTAATTTATTCATGAGTTTAATATAGCTACTTATTAACTTTTGGAATACATAATCTGCAAATTCAGATTTGGTAAGTGTATTTTATAATAATATTCATTAGAATAGGTTACCTTTAATTAACACATCATAAATACGCAATGATATTTTAACAAAAATACGTCATGTTCATACTACACGCACGACACATACATACATATTTAATAATTCTATATCTAAACACACGCTTTAAGTGCGACAGTAAATACACAAAGCGTAAGATTGAAAAAGACAACTATTTGTAATCAGTACAGTAAGCGCGCGCGCTCACAAGACAGGTCACAGCTCGAATGATGGTCATAAGTGAGACCAATTCACGGCACGTATTTGGTGCGTTGCCCTCTTGTAATGTATATAATATCATTGCATATAGGTAATTACGGTCTTTGTAAATATAATATCATTGAACATAAAATTGAAATTGATAGGAATCTATCTATTTGACTGAGTAAAAATGTCAGAGCAAGTTTTTAGGAAGAAGAGGTCATCCGTTCATTTGTACCACAAGCTCTTACGTACAGTTTAAAAAATATGTATTAAAAGGTAGAATTTGAAACTACTGCTACTGCGAGTTTTGAGCATGAAAGGCACGTTTTTCGTGCATGAGGGGTGAAAAAAGTCTTTACACGAATTTTTCTTCAATGGAGAGGCGCTTATGCGTATATTTGCGTAACTAACGTAAGTAATATTTAATATTTATTTATAATAATATGCGAAACTCAGTTTAATGAGCGTAGTTATAAACAGTGGCGTTATGCTGCAGTATCTATTTCGGATTGAATGGACAGTTACTATCTGCCATATTGTCCATTAAGCGTCACCGAACAAGAGCGTCAAAAAATGAAAATTTCATAAACACTAAAAACTAAAAACACTATTTCCTACTCTATTCCAATGCTGGTGCCCAACGTGGGACCCGACCGTTTTGTATTAATATTTTTTATGTTCTGACAAATGTTGCGCTGTTATCCATGCAATCATAGAAATTAACGAACTTACAAGAGGAATGTACCTAATGTTTAACAGGGTATTAAAACGAAGTCTACTTTCGTAAACTCAGAATGTAAAGTTTATACATATTAAAGTATGGTTTCGGCACTCGATCGCCATAAGCCGCTCGGCACGACGGTACCACTAGTACCGAATACCGAGAGTCATGTATAATTCGGGTATGTAAAGAGATTCTCAGCATCAACCAAGCTTCTGGTTTTTGCGGCACTGAATCTTATGAACGCTATTCCAAGCTTGTAACTTTACCTGTAATTTTCGTATGCCAGTAACCTCACTAATTTTATTTGAGATCACTTTAAATGAGTGCTCATTAAACCTCTCATTATCTGAAGCACATGTTTACTTTAAATAAATATTTCGGGAATATTTTTGGCTGTGACAATATGGTTACAAATATATGGCCGTACATATAGGTAAGTACGTCCAACTGATATATTATTCCTATTTATAGGTAGTAGGATAGGATAGGTTTGTTCTCAATGTGTCATTCTACTTTCCAATACTGGGTTTTAGCTTTTGAATTTTATCTCGTGAACAAAATTAAATATTAGTTAGGAATCATCTTTGAGCATGCAAGGACATCTTTATTGCAGTCCGCAAAAAATAAAACAGTCGAATTCCACAGTACGGAACATTACAATCAAGCGAGATGGTTCAGACAGAAAACAATGGCAGGAACTTATAATTTGATTCGACCTTCATCCCGAGTTTATACAAGGTGCGGAAACATTAGTATGCAATCAATTCTAGGCTTGTGCATGTGTGTTGTTACCATTACGAGTATGTTAAGCCTATTTCAGTTTGTTAGATTTTCAGAAGTAAGATTTCAGACGGATTCGGACGTGCAATTTATATTTTCAACGGACTTCAAAAAAAATATCCAGGTTATGGAAGTTTTGGTTGAGTTATTCATGTAGGTACGAGTATGTTCATTATTTGTGGATCAATTTTGATAATATGTACTTATTTTGTTTGAAAGGGTAACTCTAGTGGTTGACTATTTATTAGCAAATGAGAATCTCTCACACAAAAAATGAATCCTTAAAACCCTAGAAAAACGGAACCCTATTAATCTACCTCATGTTTCCATCTGACAGTCTTAATATGACTCTATCTCTTGAACGGAACCATAAGAACCAAAAAGCACCGCTACTTCCACCTACGGAACCATAAGAACCAAAAAGCACCGCTACTTCCACCTGGACCAAACTTTTATAAGGCATCAGCCGTATTTATTTAATAAGGGAATGTTTTGTATTTTGGATAGATGTAAATGATATCGTTAAAGGTCTATACATATAAAAGCGAAAAAAAAACTGATTAGGCAAAAAATCTCGAAAACAACAGTAAAGAAGTTTGTATAAGATTTCAGGCATTTTCAATATTCTACCGATAAGTTATTGTGTTTAGAATACTTTGTAAAAAATAACGGACGTACAGATTAAATCACACACTTAGGTGTTGGAATAAATGAAGAAGTTTGTACAGGAGATAAATCATATTAAACGAACATTGGACTTCTAAGGAACAATTAAGGGGCGATCTAAAAATCGTTGTCTAATGTGAAAGTGTTCAATAGACTTCTTATCCATAACTATATACTATATAATGTATGGTGATCATAATTTTTAACATGCTTTTATTAGGTCCACTTGTATGTAACTCACAATGTAAGGGAATCTTAGAGAGCGAATTTAACCATCTTCCAAGGATCGTAGCGTAATGCAAATTGGCAGCTGTATGTACTTCTGAGACACATTCAATAATATGGTACTGTCGAGCTGATCTGATGATGGAGCCGGAAGATATTAGCTACTTTAAAGTGGAATCTTAGAGAGCTAATTTAACCATCTTCCAAGGATCGTAGCGTAATGAAAATTGGCGGCTGTATGTACTTCTGAGACACATTCAATAATATGGTACTGTCGAGCTGATCTGATGATGGAGCCGGAAGATATTAGCTACTTTAAAGTGGAATCTAAGAGAGCTAATTTAACCATCTTCCAAGGATCGTAGCGTAATGAAAATTGGCAGCTGTATGTAGTTCTGATGACAATACAATAATATGGTACTGTCGAACTGATCTGATGATGGAGCCGGAAGATATTAACTGGAACTTCATGATGGAATATCGTATCATAGTCGTGTTTGCACTTGTGGTAAGGTCTTGTAATGAACTTTGACCACGATTAGGTTTCAAGGTCTCACGACTTCTTTTTTAGTTGGATTTTTTATAAAAGCGTGTTTTTTTAGTTTTTTTAAACTATTAATTTACTATATTATTATATTTGTATCATTACTTTTAACTTGACCAGTTTTGAGTTGTGACAGCCCAGTGACTATCTAACTCGCCTGTCCTCAAGGAATTTGGGTTCAAATCCAAGTTGCACACACTAATGTATTCATTAAGTTAAGAGGACTACAGAGGCTAAACGCGAGTTTTATAAACAAGATATCACACGAACCATTGCAGAGAATCAAATAAAAAAAATATATGGTATTCTTGGGGATATATGTTAGATTGCTACGGCCTTCAAAACATAATACATTAATGTTGACTCGATAGAAAAAAATCACGAAGATACCTCTAAAATAATCTTCTAAACAATCAAATCCCTTCTAAAATACGTGTTTTTTTTTTCAATTTAACATATATTTTTCATCACAATAAATACAATATATCAGTTATACCACTTTTTAAATCCATTTTGTAGAATTTCCAAAAAACCCTTGTTCTCATTTGCGCAGAGTTTTTGAACATAACTCGCGAGCATGTGTGTGTAAACGCCGTGTACCGACAGTCGCGGCTGAGGCCTCTTGCTAGACGGGCGTGTCGCGCTTTCTGCCGCAAAATTTCTGCAAGATTCCAACGTTATTTCATTACTTTTATTGATTGGTTATTACATTAGGTTAATTTATATAAATAATTTAACGTTATAAGTATTTTTTTAAGTTAGAAGGGCGTAAACGGACTCCTATTTTGTAAATAAACATGGGAAATAAATCAAAAGTGTTCATATAAAGCAAACGTCACACACATGAATGACGTAAAGATTTAAATTTTGTCAAACATTTATTAATTTTCATTGTTCTCTGCAATCCTGCAGAGTACAAAAAGATAGATACGTACACAGTTTTTCAACCCTAATCGTATAGCTGTAAATGGCGTAATTGGAGTTTGCGGCGAGTAAGAATCTCGCTCCAGAGACTCGGGTTCAAATCCCAGTTACACTTCCTATCTTTTTCAATTTTTTCTTTATTTTTTATGACTTTTTTTTTGTTATTATTTTATGCAAATGAAATAAAAAGCTAATAATATTTATATATGTCATAATATGTATTTATTACAGGAAAAGAGAATCCAAAGATAATATCAATAACGGGGAAATTATAGACATTAGCAGTGAGTAAGAATCTCGCTCTAGAGACTCGGGTTCAAATTCCAGTTACACTTCCTTTCTTTTTCAATTTTTTCTTTATTTTTTTATGACTTTTTTTTTGTTATTATTTTAAGTAACTAAAAAAATTGCATAAATCTAATTTCATTACGTTGTCGTACCTTCCTATAAATTTTTTGTTAGGTCAATTATTACTTAAAATAAACGCCATCTACTGAAACACTTCCCCGTATAAGCCGCGCAGATAGAGAATAGATTTGAAAATGGCGTCCTCTCGCATGCGTTCTCGCTCACTCTCTATCGCTGTCTATACTCACACAGTGAAGTACGAGCTGCAAACAAATAATCAGTCGGGATTCGCTTTCTAAGCTACTTGACGCACTCCGAGTAATTGTTGTTTTCGTTGATATTGTTGTTTTTGTTTGCGTTACATTTGATTGTTATTTATTTTCGTTAAGTTTTTGTTACGAACGTTGACATTTTGTGATGTAATTGAACAGCAACACCGAAGATGAAAGTGACGACTCTGAAGACCAGGACTGTGAAAGTGACCAGTCCATGGAAGATTTTAACCAATTCATGGAGGGAATTGAACCAGTAATGGGTACAGATACTACAGATGACCAGGACACTGCTGGACCAAGCGGTTTATAAAACCTTTGATACCATTCCCATCCTATTGTTCTTTATTTTTATAATCTGATTCTGAAATGTCACAATTAATAAAGGCAAATTTTACAATTGACCAGTCCATGGAAGATTTTAACCAATTCATGGAGGGAATTGAACCAGTAATGGGTACAGATGACCAGGACACTGCTGGACCAAGCGGTTTATAAAACCTTTGATACCATTCCCATCCTATTGTTCTTTATTTTTATAATCTGATTCTGAAATGTCACAATTAATAAAGGCAAATTTTACAATCCAGTGTTTTAAGTACCCTTGCTTGTGTTGTGTGTTGTGCTTGTATTTTAAGTGCCATTTTCAGATCTATTCTCTATCTGCGCGGGTTATACAGGCGATTAATACAGTACCTCATGACATGTCATTGTATGCTCTGTAAGGTAGTTCTGAGGTTTTCCGTTAGAGGCGCTGTTGTCGTTTGTGAGAATGTGTGCACCGATTCTCAAGGTCATTTTGCACCACTAGGCGCCTTAAGTGAAGTGGACGCCCGCAGCTTCGCTCGCGTAGAATTAGACCCATTAACGACGTCTACCCGCCTAACGACTTCAAAAACGGCAAATTTTCATACTAACTTTGCACCCCCGTTTTACCCCCTTAGGGGGTGAATTTTCAAAAATCCTTTCTTAGTGCTCCCCTACGTTATAAAAGGAACCCCTGTGCAAAATTTCAAGTTTCTAGCCCTTATGGTTTAGGCCCTGCGTTGATATGTCAGTCAGTCAGTCAGTCAGTCAGTCAGTCAGTCAGTCAGTCAGTCAGTCACCTTCTCCTTTTATATATATAGATTAAAAAGTTTCCTGCTGTAACTGAATCATCAATGAATCTTAGAAATAGAATACTTATTTAAAAATAAACTATTCTATTACTAATACATATTCGGGCAAACACATATTTGACAGAATATTCTTACCCAGTAAAAATTGTGAAAGAAAATTCTGTACAAGAAAAGTTTCGAAGCATCAAAATCATCTAATTCCATTCACAAACACTGACGCAATTAACGTAACTACTATTACTCATATGGGTTATAATCAAGCATATGAAATTTAAATGGGAGGGCCCCTTCGAAGTATTTTCTACCAATTACTACCAAACACATTAATTCATGAAGGATGAAGTTATCGCTATAGGTACATACATACATACAGTCGAACATAGAACCACCTGCTTTTTTTCAAAGTCTGTTAAAAATACCGAATCACAGCAAATTTCCGAATTAAAACTATATCTATCGTAATTTAATCGTAATAGAATTCATAGATTGCCTTGTTTTTTATTACATTCTAAGAGGTCACACAGAGTGTCGTTGTGTTGATTTCGTAATCTTTGTATGTCAATGCAAACCCATTCTTATATCTTTCAAACGAACTTCTTGGGTGTACCATTTAAATAACAGATTCTTAATTTGTACGACTCATAATAATACATTGCTTAACCTCGTTCAGCAAACAAGTTATTAAAAATAAGCATTATAATTCAATCGAATTTAACTATGTAACACAAGTAGTAATAGTCTTGCAGCCATCGCCTGTTAGATGGCTGCAGGACTATAAGCTAAATCTTGCGGTTTTATATGTTTAAGGAACCTTATCTCAAAAACAATTTAACAATCGGAAATAAATGCTTAACTACAGACTACAATTATACATTTTTACCGAGTTAAAATCATTTCAAAAATGTGTCCTATTAGCTAAATTTTACTTTTTAAAGTACCTACTAGAAATGAGACAGATATTAATAATTTATATGTGCATAAACTTCTACATAAATGTTCAATAAAATATCAGAATTTAAAATAAAAATACGTATATTTACCGGTTAATATTATGGTTAATATTATGCGTTAAACCATAAAATCACGTGCCTAGTGTTGTCGGGTAGGTTGCGGTATGTTAATGTCTTGGTACATTATTGATCGAAGCTTGGCGCCGTCTTATGCAAGCATTTATAATAGCAATATGAATATGTTACCTTATTATTATTCTATCACCTCAACACAATCTCCTTGGGTTCCCATTAACTTCTGTAGATTTTCACCAAAAGTAAAAAAAAGCCAAACTAGATTGCTGGTACTAGCCAACGTAGTTTGGCTTAAGCACAATGTATGGCTATCCCTTGATAGATTCAGATTCATTTATTTCATTGTATGGTATTTGTAGACGCTTAATGACCGTCATAACATTTTTTTTATCTACCGCCGGTTCAATGTTTGATCAAGGTACATTATTATTGAACAAGTGGAGCTATAGACATATCTTACCAAGCGATTTTATCAAGGTTTAAGTAGTCATTTATTCCTTACGGCTAGTTTAAATATTTTTATTTTATATTTTTCAAGATAATGTAGGGTCTTTATGTTGTCACAGTCATAATTCCGTGCATTTAATGTTATTCATGGAACACATCGGCCAATTGCGACCCGATTTAACCTTGTATTCGGTCGCACGAACGGTGATTTCACTTTCGTATGACTAAAATGTACGGCCACTTTACGCTTTGGTGTAATTACGTGTAGTGAAAGAAATATCAAGTAGGCTCTGTGCGTGCCGGTTGCGTAATCTAAGACTGGACCATACAATAAAGAGTCGCTTAAAGTGGCCTATGCCTGCCCATAGTGCCCATAACCTTGCGTACCTAGGATATTACAAGCGTGCCATAAAATAACAAAACATGTTAGTAAATAACATAGTATCAACATGGGCATCAAGAACTGTTAAAATTACAGTTTTTGGGGTTTGACAGCACCTCTATCCAAAAATAAACTCACATTTTACGTCAGTTCTTTAATTCGAATTTCGAATGAATGAATCTTGTAAACCGCAAAAGCAAATTATGTCACACACATTGGTCACTACCATTGATCGCATGTGTATCGCCTTGAATTTTAGATAAATTATCCAACCATATTTTATTGCTTTTTACGAACCCCAAGGAAGATGCTAGATAATTTATGGTTAAGTGGTTTTGATATATTTGATTTTCTTATTGACAAGTTTTACTTTTAAATTAACTGATATTTATTTAACAAATATGAGTAACTGTGATCATAATGGAGCCAACCAACCTATGTCAAAAATCCTTGTAAACACGTATTCAAATGTCGTAACTAGTTAACGGAAAGGATTCTTAAGTACTTTCTAAGCAACTTTACGTGCCACATTCATTGTGTAACGGCTTACGGTCACCGCGTGGATGTGGTCAAAAGGTTCTACACTCTATAAAAAAAACCTTCTGCATAAAGTTATACATGTTTGAGAATACGAGAACATATTGGACATTAAAGAACCCTTCTCTTGCAATTGGCTAATGATATTAACTTAAAACCTACTTTAAACCCAAAAAGTAAGGAATAAGAGCAAATATGATTTAAATAAACTGGAAATAAACTGCCGGCTTGACTTCAACATAATTATTACGTGAATAAACGAATCAATCCGTATTTTATGATTTTTTCATGCAACTTTAAAGGGACCACCTTTATAATATGTCTTACCAAACACAATAAGTATAATAAAAATCGATTTATGAACGACGAAGTTATCGCAGTGCATAGGTATATAAAAGAAAATACAATACAGTCAAACATTTCCTCCTCTCCTGCTCCTTTTTTTCGAAGTCGGATAATAATTTATGAGTATTTTTGATGATCTCGGTCGGTGAATTACGTTTTAGTTTATAACTATATTATATGAAGAAATAAGTGAAAAATGATTTATTAAGCAACCAACAAATACAATAGACATGCCATTAGCTCCCACACTAGGATTCCCTGTGTTGTTTGAAGCTAGGATTCCCCATTTCGTAAATACATAAATTAATTCAATGTAATGTATAGAGGTAGCTTAGCATACAAGCTAATCTTTATTTAAATTTTATCTGAGCAATGTTAACAAATAGAGAGTATTTTAAATCTAAATGACATAAAGTGGTTTATTAAAAGCAACCTTCAGTACACATAGTTGAGCCCGTTCCCGTTGAAGAAGGTAAATACTGCAAGCAGCTTCCCAACTTAATATGCAGTAGCTTAATACTTTCACATAAAGCTGTATACATTATTTCTCTGCAAACGGACTTGGGTGTTCGAATAATATTTTCTTCTTATATTTTTACTTGATTGCGTTGAATTCGTACGTATGTACGTGCGCAATGAAAACTTTTCAATAAAGCAATAAATAATTACCATGTGTATGCTTTGCCAAACCACGATCACATTGGTGTATTTGCT
The DNA here is from genome assembly GCA_944567765.1 of Carterocephalus palaemon. Classification (NCBI taxonomy): domain Eukaryota; kingdom Metazoa; phylum Arthropoda; class Insecta; order Lepidoptera; family Hesperiidae; genus Carterocephalus; species Carterocephalus palaemon. Next base: position 9,650,003 of record OX155637.1, on the reverse strand, counting down.
TTAACAATATATGTCAAGTTAAAGCATGAGACATCGACGTAACCGTTTCGCTTGGTTGCGTTAAGGACAAAACAATGAGAATGATAAATGGCCGCTCTTCGGAGCCGAGAACCAAAGCTCTTTAAATTATTTATATAATCATAATGCCTACCAACTAACTCACTTTATGGTATTGATAAATTTAAATTTTAAAATAAAGCATTATTTTTGTTGCTTTTATGAAAATTTTCCAGTGTTGCTGTAGGTTTACACTTACTAAAAAAACATTTAACGCGCAAAACCTGTACCAACATTTATTTGCCAAATAAACCGACTCTGTTGGGGCCATAACTCGCCAGATTCATTATATATATCAAACGCGCAGGGAAACCGAGACATGATGCAGTCGTAATTTTTTTTAAAAGAGGAATAAGTTGATGTTTAGATTTAACATGCCTATCTTTTAAAATGATAATTTATTGTTTAAGTCCTTTTTTATTGCATCTAACATATCTGGTTATAGAATTAGATCATGATTAGGTACTATGAAATTAATGAAAACAAACTTCTAATTAACTGGCAATGCATTGAAGATAGATACTCAAAAGATTCATTCAAACTTTTGCCTTTGAAGAAAGTTCAAGCAAAATTTCAGGTTCGCCTTTATGTGAATAGCCCGGACGTAATTAATCCAGAACCACATATGAAGGACGACTATGTAGTCATATAAAAAAGTAATGGTTGTCTGTAAAGTAGATTTACGGACGATCATTTTATGTGATAACGTCATAAGAAAACATCTTTTCACTTTAATTCAATTTATAAATCGGACGGATCGGCCCACAGATATCTGTTCTGTGGATCGGCCGATGGAGAAAATCAACCAATTATTTTATTAGGTGACTTTAGATCAAAAAACGTCACTATAGGATAACAGACAGGTCACTAAAATAAACCCCGAGAAGAATTCTTCCTAGTTCTGGAGCAACAGGATGTATGAATATTAAACTTATTGAAAATGATGTTAATAAGTTAATAATTCCTGCTTCCATAAGCAGATGCGTTCATTTGCTAACATGGGCCATGCGTGAGGTTATAGTTATGCAGTAGCGTGGTCAAACATTTAATATTGACACGTTTGCTGCTAACATAGGGCATGTTTGCTGGCACCTTAGTTCAAACATAATACTAATTGAATGTTATCAGTATTAACGTTAACTATCACACTATGTACCTACTTGATATAGAGCTCAGATAAGTTTGGCAAACGCAATACGCATATTAGAAAATATTGATTGAACCTTGTTCCGTTTAACTCCAGTAATCGAATCTTAATGGTGTTATTTATGAGTAATGATCGCTTGTTTTTATAGATTTACCTGCTTGTTTTTATAGTTTTTATAGATTTACCTGCTTGCTGTTATAGTTTTTATAGATGCCTGTATCAGTGATTTTACCGCACACACATTTACGATTGCTTCACTTTGTCATTTATTAACACGAACCCAAGGAGAGAGGAAATACCTAATGCATCTTCGATGTGATAAAAGAAAACCTATACAAATATAAGTGCACACACATTATTTAGTCGCTAGTTCTAGTTTTGTAGTACGTATATACCTACACAATTAATATCAGTTTATTATACATGAAGCATAAACTTTTAACCCTTTTTTACGAAAATTACGTGGACGGAATTGTATGAAATGATAGTTAAGTTGATATACAGAATTAGTGCATAAAGCTCCCATTTTATATAATATGCATTGGATATATCTTTAATTATTAAAATGAAACATTACCAACCAACCAACTATCAAACCAAAGGTCGTTACCTTTACTTTACCTAGTAGTACCTTTGGTTTGATAGTTGGTTACCTGGATGCGATGGAAAGTTATTTGTCACATTGAACATGTCTCATCATCATTTGTTTCGGTTAAATCTATGATTATAATATCATACCTTAAATAATGTACAAAATGTAATATTTAAAAAGTGAATTATGGTCAATTTTTGACTACTTGACGAACACTACTTCTTTTTGATATGTGAAGAGAAAACTTTGTATTAATTCCCCCATTTTTTAAATAATGTACGAAGGAGGAATGTGTAATATGACAAAATAAATTTATGTAGTTCACTAGCTTTCCCCGCGACTCCGCCTGCGTCTTGTCTTTTAGAATTTCCTCTACAAGGGATATTTAAAATATAATAGTAAGTATAGCCATTATCAACGGCGAGCTACACCAAAGCATACCAAATAGCAATAACTAGCTTCACCCGCAGTCCAGCCAATCATAATCCGAGATAGCCAAAATCGATTCAAAATCAAATGATTATTGCCTATACTACTATTACTACCTATACTACTACCTATAGTATGAAATAAATCACTTTGATACATCATTCCGTTGAGGAGAAGAAGAACAAACCAGCAAACCAATAAACAATCGATTAAAAATATAATGATTATTACAGATGTTTGTCCATTTCCACGGGAAAGGCCCGCTCTCTCCAGGCCGCCCTCTCCAGGCCCTACACTACATTTAAGCCAAAATCGATTAGAAATCAAATGATTAGTATTACCTATACTACATACCTATACTACAATACTATAAATCTCCATCCATCACTCCGTTGAGGCGGAAAAGAAGCACTTTGAAAAAGATCATGATATTTGTTTTTCAAAATGTTTTATCAGCAATTATTATTCATGTTTAATAGCGTTGTTTGAAGAAAAATGTTTGCCATAGTTACGTCAATCATTTGCATATGTACGCTAAGGTGTCGAAAAACTATCATCATAGGTATGTAAGTTAAATCAATTTTTAAATTTGTTTTTTTAATGGAGGAGGCTTATTTAAATAAATACCTACTAATCTTCAATAAGTATTAACAATATAAATTATATTCAATTCATAAATAGTTTATTTACAGTTAAATATTTCAATGAAAGATTAAGTATAGTATTTATTAGTAGTAAATTTATTAGTAGATTAAATATAGTAGTAGTAGTATAATAGATTTAATTGAAATATGAAAATAATGTACTACGCATAGGTACTACTAATTTAAATTCATAATATAACCGAACTAAAATGTAGATATTATTTTATATTAATAATTATTGCCATAGGTGTTTGATAGAGGTGAAAAAACATTCAAAAATTCCATTATATACATACCAACCTAATAAAAGCGTGGTAAGTAATAAAAATTAGTGGATTAGCATGTTTTGTGGCTGGTTTTGTAGCATTGCGGTTAGATGTAGTACATTACATATTGGGAAATTGGTGTTTTGAGTGTTTGGCTATGAAGCTTTTGAGTCATGATGATTTGAAGATTTTGCAGTCTACAACTTGTCTTCCACTTCGTAAATAAACACTAAACTTTACAATACTCTAGCCGCCCGTAGCCCCGAAAGCTCCTTTTAGTCGCCTCTTACGACAGGCAGGGGATACCGTAGCTCGTATTCTGGTCCCGAGCTACAGGGACAATGCGGTGGGGCTATGTGCGCCCACCGCGGCGCCCACCGGGGCGCCCACCGCGGCACCCACCGCGGCGCCTTCGTCTCCGAGCTGGGTCGGCGAGTTCCCTGGCCCGTTAGGCCTCCTCCTTTGCGGTCATGACATGGTCACAGAATGTAACCATACCATACGTATATAATACCTAAACAACTAAACCCAAGAGTTATCAAGAGCCCGAGAGAAGCTTGGTAAAGAAAGTTATTCGTCGACTGTAACTGGTAATAAAAAATAATCAATCAATGTTATGGGACTAGTCTAGTAGGATAGAGAGGGAGACCGGTCTCTCTTCTACGGTCTCTCTTTATCACGGTTTTCGTCCATTGAAGAAGTAGCATTTTACAACATTTACGGCCAGTGAACAAAGCGACCAAATCTATTGCAATTTATAACGCATTAGTTTTACGCAACGAATAAAATGCGCGTAGATGGTTTACGAAAATCATCGCGACAAAGATGTGATGTGAAATGTTTCCGAGCAGGTAATTCATAACGATACTTCCTGTTTACTAGCCATAGGCGGTGATGGTGACATTCAGTGTAGTGTGTAGTGTTAGGCGGTAGAGCATATTATGTGGAACCAAATATGTTCTATATAGGCAGATTTCGCCCGGGGCAAGACCAATGGCATATTTCTACCTTGTTTTAATTCTCTTGAAGCAAGTCTGGTTGGAAAGTTAAACTTATAGACGTGGCGACCAGGTAGCAACGCATCTATGACTGACTTAAACGAGACTCTTCCTAACAATCACTAACTGAACATCTATATGTTTAATAGGAGAAGCTGACTGACTGAATGACTGACTGACTGACTGACTGACATATCAACGCAGGGCCTAAACTATAAGGGTTAGAAACTTGAAATTTTGCACAGGGGTTCCTTTTATAACGTAGGGGAGCACTAAGAAAGGGTTTTTGAAAATTCATCCCCTAAGGGGGTAAAACGGTGCAAAGTTAGTATGAAACTTTGCCGTTTTCAAGTCACAGTTTGCCGAAGTCAAGTGGTAAACCCGAACGCGGGCAGACGTCGTTAATGGGTCTAATTCTACGCGAGCGAAGCTGCGGGCGTCCACTAGTTAATAATAAAAACTAACAGGAAATTAAAAATCCCTGAGCAACTAACATTCTTATTAACTTTTTCTGCTAAATAGACTTATCATCCTCGTCTTTGAGTCTTGTTCAAAGTCAATCACAATTGTAATGGGTAGCAGCGGACTAGTGGTGCTGCAAGCTCAATATCTTTCTTATATCCATAAAAAAGATTTGTACTTTCAGGTTACTGGAGTACTTACTATGACAGTCATACAGTTAGTGCATTGACTGTAACTATTTTATTAATATGTAATTACTGCCCAGAATTTTGTTATCTAGGTATATCTAATATTAACTTTCCACTAGTGAAATTTAGTTCTGTGCGTTTCAACGTCAAATTATGTAACATCTCATTACAATAAAACCTCGTCTAAATATAATTCAATTAATGTCATTATCATAATGATGATGCTGTAGATATTGCTTGCATAAAATATTAAGGTATTGTTTTCACTTGTTGGGTTACATGAGCATAACATGTGTTTTATACGCTCTCTAGTTGCGAATGGACTTTGACCGTCTTACTTGTAGCTGATGATGACCGCGTGAAGATTTGCTGTTTCGCAAAATTGACAAATGTTATCAACTTATCACTATACATTATGCATTGCACAGGCGACTGTAGAAAAACACATTGCAACCCATTCATATTATTATGAAGTAAAAAAGAGATAAATACGTTAACTTCAGTGAATGCAATTGGCATATTTTATTGCCATTAGATTCTTTAAGAATATGTCGGCATTTCGCTACATGACCGGATTCGTAACTATGGACAGGACCGTTCTTCAGTCAGGTGGACTTTAGTCTGAAGACTTCGGGGAACCGCTTGTTCAAAGACACAGAACGAGGAGTGACGCCGATTAAGGTGGGCCTAATAGGTAGTGTAAACATTTTTTATATAAATTTTTAAGATATGTGTTGAAATTAAGGGAAAAATAATGCTTACAACATCATCTTGTAATCTAGGCCTAGAATACTGAATTTTAGTTTTGCGATAGATAATGATCACCCCCAACACCATTGTCCCTTTGGCCCACTACTTACTGGACACTATACACAAAACTTTCTCTTGTACTCTTGTATGTTGTCAATACACTGTCATATCTGAACCAACCTGTAAAATTTAACCCCAAAGAATAAAGTGCAGTAGATACAAACAAACATATGAACAAACACTGCAATTTAAATAAAAGCTCTTAGGAAAACGATGAAATCTTGACGTAAATAATAAAGACAACAAGGGTCATAATTTTTAATGTTCGACTTATTAAATTAAGTAAACACAGAAAATAAAGGCGGCACAGTAATCATGTTCTAATCTCACGTGGCATTAACAACACATGTATGTCAAATTTATTACATAATAAATTTATTCATAAGCGTGTCATCGTCTCGCGATGCCATGAATGATTAACGGTGTTCGGCTCAAAGGCAACTATACGCGAGGTGCTTGACCGTCTTTACTCAATGCTCAAGTGACCAACATTTCTTCACTTAGTTATTTGAGATGCAATCTTTAAACTATTAAACGAGTTAATCAATCTTTCATTGAGATCTAATCAGCCAGTAAAACGTCTCAATCACTAAACTTATCTTCGATTTTTATTATTCAATCGCCAATTTCCAAAATAAATACCTTCTAATCTAATTGAAGTTAAAATGAGTACACATAAATATTTATTAATAATCAAATGTACCAAGGTTAATCCCTACTCTACGCATGTAAATAATTTTCGTAACGAGGCAATCAAGTCATCTTAAATATTAGCAGGCTTTCTGTAATGTACTTATGCATTTTGAATAGTTAGAGAGAGACGTTAATAAATTATGATATGAAAAGGCTTTTAATATTGGCAATTTATAGCTTGATTACTTAATTAGGTATACGCGCGGTAATAGGTCAATTTTAAATAGCTATGACACAGCGACGACTCATTATAATTTATAAGTATTCTTTTTAACTAAAGTCTTAAACATGCAATCATGACCTTAGGTATTTTTACACATTTATTTTTATGAAGCTCCGATATTTACTTGGTTTAAAATTCAGTTGTATACTTGAAGTATTACTTTACTTTACAATTACAAAAATTACTTGTTTAAGATAAAACTATAAGTCTGCAGAACAAGCAAAACTTAAGCAATTTTCTAATTATGCATACACGTAACAAGTACTTTATGTATGATGACTTGACTCCATTAGCTTTTTTGCGTGTTGGGCCATGCGCATGCAGGGTTCCGTAGTTAGCCGTTCTAATACTGGCTAATAAAACCTATGCTAAATTAGAAGAGGGACTTAGTAACGAATGACTCTATAAATGAAGTGGCTCTGTAATATCACATCCGTTTAGATCTCAAGTGTTTTTGGCGAAGCCTCTGAGAAAATCTAATTTCTAATTCTTCCTTCTTTAAGGCGCCTAGTGGTGCAAAATGACCTTGAGAATCGGTGCACACATTCTCACAAACGACAACAGCGCCTCTAACGGAAAACCTCAGAACTACCTTACAGAGCATACAATGACATGTCATGAGGTACTGTATTAATCGCCTGTATAACCCGCGCAGATAGAGAATAGATCTGAAAATGGCACTTAAAATACAAGCACAACACACAACACAAGCAAGGGTACTTAAAACACTGGATTGTAAAATTTGCCTTTATTAATTGTGACATTTCAGAATCAGATTATAAAAATAAAGAACAATAGGATGGGAATGGTATCAAAGGTTTTATAAACCGCTTGGTCCAGCAGTGTCCTGGTCATCTGTACCCATTACTGGTTCAATTCCCTCCATGAATTGGTTAAAATCTTCCATGGACTGGTCAATTGTAAAATTTGCCTTTATTAATTGTGACATTTCAGAATCAGATTATAAAAATAAAGAACAATAGGATGGGAATGGTATCAAAGGTTTTATAAACCGCTTGGTCCAGCAGTGTCCTGGTCATCTGTAGTATCTGTACCCATTACTGGTTCAATTCCCTCCATGAATTGGTTAAAATCTTCCATGGACTGGTCACTTTCACAGTCCTGGTCTTCAGAGTCGTCACTTTCATCTTCGGTGTTGCTGTTCAATTACATCACAAAATGTCAACGTTCGTAACAAAAACTTAACGAAAATAAATAACAATCAAATGTAACGCAAACAAAAACAACAATATCAACGAAAACAACAATTACTCGGAGTGCGTCAAGTAGCTTAGAAAGCGAATCCCGACTGATTATTTGTTTGCAGCTCGTACTTCACTGTGTGAGTATAGACAGCGATAGAGAGTGAGCGAGAACGCATGCGAGAGGACGCCATTTTCAAATCTATTCTCTATCTGCGCGGCTTATACGGGGAAGTGTTTCAGTAGATGGCGTTTATTTTAAGTAATAATTGACCTAACAAAAAATTTATAGGAAGGTACGACAACGTAATGAAATTAGATTTATGCAATTTTTTTAGTTACTTAAAATAATAACAAAAAAAAAGTCATAAAAAAATAAAGAAAAAATTGAAAAAGAAAGGAAGTGTAACTGGAATTTGAACCCGAGTCTCTAGAGCGAGATTCTTACTCACTGCTAATGTCTATAATTTCCCCGTTATTGATATTATCTTTGGATTCTCTTTTCCTGTAATAAATACATATTATGACATATATAAATATTATTAGCTTTTTATTTCATTTGCATAAAATAATAACAAAAAAAAAGTCATAAAAAATAAAGAAAAAATTGAAAAAGATAGGAAGTGTAACTGGGATTTGAACCCGAGTCTCTGGAGCGAGATTCTTACTCGCCGCAAACTCCAATTACGCCATTTACAGCTATACGATTAGGGTTGAAAAACTGTGTACGTATCTATCTTTTTGTACTCTGCAGGATTGCAGAGAACAATGAAAATTAATAAATGTTTGACAAAATTTAAATCTTTACGTCATTCATGTGTGTGACGTTTGCTTTATATGAACACTTTTGATTTATTTCCCATGTTTATTTACAAAATAGGAGTCCGTTTACGCCCTTCTAACTTAAAAAAATACTTATAACGTTAAATTATTTATATAAATTAACCTAATGTAATAACCAATCAATAAAAAGTGGTATAACTGATATATTGTATTTATTGTGATGAAAAATATATGTTAAATTGAAAAAAAAAAACACGTATTTTAGAAGGGATTTGATTGTTTAGAAGATTATTTTAGAGGTATCTTAAAAGGTTCAACATTAATGTATTATGTTTTGAAGGCCGTAGCAATCTAACATATATCCCCAAGAATACCATATATTTTTTTTATTTGATTCTCTGCAATGGTTCGTGTGATATCTTGTTTATAAAACTCGCGTTTAGCCTCTGTAGTCCTCTTAAATCTTTCCTTTTTTATTTAACATTTATGTTTTTGCTCGGATCACATCTATTCGACGGCCCGTTGGCGCATTCGGTAGTGGCCCGTTGAACACTTGTGTTTGTTCTGGGTCTGATGTATATATTATCTTATTATAGTACGCATTTAAAAGTCTCTGACACCCAAAATACAGACTCGCGCCTAATTTGGGGTCACATGGCCGTGTGTGAGAATGTCCATGATCCTTATTATTACAATAAGTGTAGGTACTAAATATATTTTATTGACCTACAAAAACTAACATGCAAATATTCTCTAAATCAAATTCTCTGTTGAACACGTCATAAACGTCGACTTCGACTGTAAACAAATGTTACCGCCAGAGATGCATACATGCCTATAGACGTGCTTTAGACTTTAGATTAGTAGTTACGAGTATTTACACACATTGAACATTTCGTAAAGGAGGTGCATACGGAGGGGAGATACGCAATGCATCTTAATGAAGCAATAACCTCACCGTTCGGGGTAGCTAAGTCATTACTTAAACCTAATCTGTAGTCATTACTACAGATTAGGTTTACTTTCCCTCCATAAATTGTATTCACTTAAGTTTTAATCCACATTCCTTGTAAGAATCTACTTCCATAATGTTCCTGCATATAAACAAAACTCAATAAACATATTACGTATCCATTAACTCTTCTTAAAGAGGCTATTTGAGATCACAGGAAATTGAAATACAATATTAAAAATAATTTAAGACTTCGTGGTACGGTGGTTTGTGCGTGCGACTGTCGAGCCGGTGTCACAAATTCGAATCCCGGCAGGGTAATAGGTCAAGTTTATCTGCAGATATATTATAACGCGGAAATTTAATTCGTGACACCTCTTCTAATTACTTACCCTATTACGTTGAGAGTAAATGCTAAATTGTCGAGTCATCGTCTCTTACGTCTATTTGTCAATGAATCATGATTTTACGTGACGATTGCATAACGATATGCGTGTATAGTATATCAAGCCCACGAACACTCGTTGGCGGCAGTGAAACTGCATTTGAAGAGTCAATACAGTAAACTGTCACAGGCAGTGTGCTTACGTCACCGATGCACAACGTACAGCCAGTCTGGCTCAACCCACGATGGAAAGCTCACGAACATAGTCTTACTATAATTACGAAAATATGTTTTATGCATAAAGACAAAGAAAGAAAAAGATAAATCTTGATTTGGAGAGTTACATTAGGAATTTATCTCGGAAATATGCGAAGTAAGCTTCGCATATTTGATGCGCGGATTCGCAAAGTGGGACGAAATAAATACGTTATTTTTTATTACTCGAACTCGAACGATTCGTGAGTGTCTATATTCATAGTTGAAGTTACCGGCTTACTCACGTATAATAGATCGAAACTAGTCGGACTATTTTGGACTTAAATCACACGTGAGTAAGCCGGTAACTTCAACTACGTTATTTTTTAATTATTTCTTATTGCAATGACTGGTAGTTGTGGGTTGAACCCACCTACTACCTCATGCATTATTGATAATTTGACAAAAAAAATTGACACGTATTTTTATGTAGTACAGTAAATTTAAAATAAAAAGACAGTATACAAAACCATAAATGAAGTATAATAAATGAAAAGGTTGAGAACACCTGCGGTGACCCGCCGTGTTTGATTATACTTGAGATGCGCGAGCGCACCGTTCCGTAGTGATTGTCCAAGTGCCAGAGGGCTCCATTATTGAAGACATGCACCTCCATAGCTTACAAGCATGTATCGCTCGTAAATCAATCAGTCAAGTGTATAATCCTAAATGTCACTTATTAAAATTTTCGATACTTACATGTCATGAAACAAGCACTATTCTCTTTTTGATTCATATCTTGGTTTACAGATATGAATCAATAATTATACCGTTAAAAATATTTTTTTTAAAAAGCTTTTTATACCTTTTTTATTCTTTTCATGCATTGTCATCGGAACCAAATAAATGTGTGCCAAATTTCAGCTCGATAGCTTCAGTGGAAGTGGGTGAAATATTGATTGCAAGATTCCAGGACATACATACTTACAAGATACATACGAGTGAAGTTAAATAAAAGCTTTTAAAAAGAGAAAGAAGAATGTTTAATCAGTAATTATTATGTTGTCTGATGCGAATAAAAGCTCAACTTTTATTTTTATCAGACAACATGCAGCTCACCCTTTATAGCTTGGAATAAAAATTAAATACAAAATATAAAGGTCAACATAGAACATAAATCTCATCACACTGTCCCACTCAACAGTAAGTTGGCGTCTATATTGCATTTCGTAGGTAGGTATATAAACGAATTGAACGCATTGAAGCAGGGTGGTGCAATATGCTCTGGAGCCTCTAGACCTCTCTGTTCCCAACAGTGGGACATCTATGGGTTGCGGTGTAGCTAGCTGGCAAACAAATTTATTATTATTTCATACGTTTTAGTTCTGAAGTCGGATTTATGTTTATTTTGACATTATACATAGATTGGGTTACACATAAATAACTATAGGTACTGTAAAAAAAAATTTTTTTTAAAAAGCTTTTATAACTTGACCTTGAAACCTAATCGTGGTCAAAGTTCATTACAAGACTTTACCACAAGTGCAAACACGACTATGATACGATATTCCATCATGAAGTTCCAGTTAATATCTTCCGGCTCCATCATCAGATCAGTTTGACAGTACCATATTATTGCATTGTCATCGGAACCTAATATGTGTGCCAAATGTCAGCTCGATAGCTTCAGTGGAAGTGGGTGAAATATTGATTGCAAGATTCCAGGACATACATAGATACATGAATGAATGAATACATACGAGTGAAGTTAAGTAAAAGCTTTTAAAAAAGGGATTGCGAAGGATAAAGGTTGCATTAGGTTTTTTACCTCAAAAGATATGTTTTTCAATGAAAAACACAACAGACTAAGCGGCTACAATTAAAAAAAAGTCTGCGTGTAACCTTTTCGCGCGATTGAAGTAAAACTTATCAGGTACTTGATTTTTTTGTTACTTTATAGATATAGTTTAGGCCCTGCGTTGATATGTCAGTCAATCAGTCAGTCAGTCAGCCAGTCAGTCAGTCAGTCAGTCAGTCAGTCAGTCAGTCAGTCAGTCAGTCAGTCAGTCAAATAGTCTATACACTACACGGTCAGCTGAAAAAGGTTTAAGAAATAATGGTTTAGTTTATTCCTTCAAAATTCTATAAACATTACTTTTCAAACATGTCGTGGACGGGAGATGCATCACGAATTAAGAATTCACAAAGTGAAATTCAAATGTGAATCAAGGCAAGGAAAACGGCGGTCCCGGGAGTCAGTACTGACCGACCACAAACGCGCGATAAGGAACTTCGTTCCAAAAGTAAGAAGTACTCGTTTGATTAAAATAAATTAATAGTTTAAAATAAAATAAGCGTCAGAAAATAAGCGTCACATCCGTCAGAAAATAAACGTCAGAACTTCCGTCAGAATCAAAAATCTGAGTTACTCCCTAGTCGCGCCTAAAGAAGTTTTACTTCAATAATTTTATTGTAATATGCTATATATGTTTTTAATTTTTTTTTTTTAATTTGATCTGCAAAACTATTGTTTAACGGTATTTCGTTAAACAGTAGTGGTTTTTAGTTAGAGATAAAGAAGGGAAGATCAGAATAAGAATGAATAATTCGGTGAATGTTAGCGTTTTGATTTATATAAGGTGTGCAAATAATACAATTCCAAGTATAACTTGAAGCCGCCGAACCCGTGCCGGAAAGCATTGCTAAAGCCGAGCAAGTATCTACTCGTACCGGTGCTCGTATTAGTGCTTCAAACTTCTCTGTATCTATACTATGGAGCTTGCGGAAAGCAAGAAACTAGTTACTCTCTCACACTGTAATTACTCTCGAACATACTCCAGAGGACATGCATTATCTTTAAAATCTTTACTGTATAGTAAGCTGAGGCGTAGGCCTCAGCTTAGATTTTTTTCGGACGGATAAACAGACCACCAGATATTTAGAAAATAGAATTACGAGTAGGTACTTTTAACAAAAGCAGAATTATTACATAATTAAATAGATTAAATGTAAGTTTTATTGAACTGACACTCGGGATAGCTTAATCACTTTTTAACTTTTTAAGACACGAGACGTCGTGTGGTTCAGTGAGCTGCTTACAGCGAGAGAAAAAGTATCGTAAGTTCCATGAGGCATTTCAAGGTATAGGCATGAATAAATAGCTAGCTGTGCAGTGGTTATTCGTCCATTAGTACCCGATCGATTCCCGGGATTACACGTGGAGGGTTCCCCTTCCAATATGCGACGCAAGGGAATGGATTTAGTTACATACATTTGAGATTGTACGTGCAAATAATACAAAATTTTTTTTTTTACTACTCGTCTTTTACTGAATTACTTCTAATAAGTAATGAGCTAATTAATAAATTTGTGAGAATTGATTAATAGGTAATATAATAGAGTTGATGAATTAATTCTACATTTTTCAGCAGGATCATGTGTCTGAACACAACATTACAATATAGGTACCGGCACAGGCCAGTCATGACAAACAGCTAGGTGACCTAAAAGGAAGCCGATATCCTTCGCCGTTGACTAACACATTACCAGACATTACCAAACGCACATTTTTTGCAAGAACAAATATATTGGCTGTGTACTTGGTAATAAGTCAATGTCATTTGCTAGTGCCAAATAGGCTGCATAACGCCAGTTTTAAACTATATACATTGTTACATGACGTGTATGTAGACAAATCAATAATAATGTTTACACGTGAATTAAAAAAAAATTTGAACCCCGTTTTACGAAAATTACGTGGAGTGAAGTGTATGAAATTTGGCACAGCTAAAGTTTATACTCGTATGTAGAAATAGTGTGCCAAAAGTATTTTTTTGTAACATTAGTGGACACCCGGAGCTTCGCTTGCATTGAATTACATCTAATAATCGATTTATTTATTTATGTACCAACCGAATTATATTTAAGAAAAAAAAATTACCACCCCTTATCCTAAGAGACCATCATAAATCTGGAAAAGCCTAGTGTTTACTCCAAATAAATGTATCCAGATGACCAAAATGTGTCAATAGGTATTCATAGTACCAGTATGTCTACGAGTATATTAATAAAATTATACATTAAAAATAATTATATTTTTTAATAAACAGCTTTTATTAAACAAATAAAAATGTACTAAAAAGTAAAAAATAAGTTGTTGCTAAAATTGACTTACACTGAAAATAACTATGCTATAAATTTTGGGTTTTAACCAAAATATATCTTTGACGTAGGTATTTCTTCATGGTAGATATTTCTATATTAATATTACTATAAATAAAGCTTTAATTAAAGGAACATTTTTTTTAAATATAAATCAATGAACGTAAGTGTTATAAAATACTTACGTGCACACCAAATCATATGGCGCATGGATCACTGCATCTTACGAAACTATTCAAATAGCCTATCTGGAAAATCGGGTCAAGTTTGGACGGTCAATTGTGGACACCTACGTGAATACCCTTCGTACATATTCCGTTAAATTTATTCATAGTGAGAACTGTTTTGCAATAGCGTTGTCAGACAAAACAGACGCCGCGAGGTGTCGCGATACGATGGAATAATTATTAAGTTTTAATTATTGCATGCTGCTAACCACGTTTCCATACACATCATGGCGAAATTTGGAACAAGTGTAAATTTTATTACAACCCTAATGGCCGCTTCACTTGCGTGAAGTTAGACATAATAACAGTTTCCATCCAATTCATTACGGTGAAACCATAAATCATGTGACATTTACTCGGGAAAAAAAATTACCTTATATTATTATTCATCCAACTAGTAAATACTTCTTGCAAATTCTGTTAAAGTTGCAATGCTATTAACATTAAGGGATTTTAATGACAAAAGTTCATCCAGTCCCAAGAGCTTTCTAACTTTCTAACTTTCCGGGAATGCCTATAATGTTAACCCAAAATATATATATTTAATGCATTCTGTCTTTTTGGTCTTCGGTAGACACAGACAAGATGCGTTGAAAACATAAGGATCCAAAGCACATAAGGACGGAACTTAAATGCCAGCCATGAAAGTCTTCACCTTATTAAGTACAGCAAGTTCCCAGACTCTGCACCCCATTCCTTTAGTTGAGGTAGAGAGACAGACAACACAATTAACTGCAGCGATCTGTTTGAATATTCAAAGCCTTTGACATCCATTGCTAGTGCCGAGCTCAGGAATCTCGAGTCCTCCTTAAATAGATAGCTAAATATATACTAATACATATTATAAAGAGGAAACATTTGTTTGTAATGTTTTCACACAGAAACTACTGGCCCGATTTGAAAAAATATTTCACCATTAGAAAGCTGCATCTTCACTGAGAGGCAAAGGCTATAAACAATTTTCGAAAAAAATAGGAATCCCTAGTAAAAACACAATAATATAACCCAAGGTGTGAAAAAATTACCTAAAATATTATTTACATCGCGTGCGCTGCGAAAACTATTGATGATAGAATAAAATAATATTTTACCTACTACGAGTTTGCAGAACACATCATTATTTGCAAAAAGGAAACTGATTGCTGTATTTACTGTTTTAAATAAAGTCTTTCTATTTCTATTTCAACAGCATATGTCTATTATAGTTATGCCACAATAAGTGATCGTATATTTTAAAAAAAATATTGAAATGCCGTCGCTAGAAAAGGCACTATATTTGTATCTTGGTATTACTCCTTTACAAAATAAATTACTTCATTTTCAAGAATGCTTCAATACCTTATTACAACTTTTTGAATTATTCAATTCGTACATTCCAATCGAATGATATCACGAGTTTAAAAATGTAAGTGTGTATTAGAAATAAGTAAAATTATTAAAAAACATTTTATTTAAAAAAGCTTTTGATGTGAAAAATTTTAGCGCATGAGGGTAAATTTTTTACGGATCAAACGGTTATGACGCATTATTGTATCACGGATCTGACGCAATAATGCATCACGCAGCATGCAGTGAGATAGATTTTTTTTTTGGGATTTTATGACATATTTACAACCAGTCAAGTCTTATGCGAACGTCGCACAGTACAAGTCAAATCCAAAGCTCCACCACAGACTAAATACGAGTAAAATACAGATACAAAATCCAAAACCAAAGATATACGACAGACTTAAGACAAAATACAGATAAAAGATCGCTAAACGGAATCGTCATTTAGAGATACCGTGCGGTGCGAACATAAAACAAGTAAGTGTATATGGCAATAAGTTTATGCCGGTTATTTCCCCAAGAATTAAGTTCGAAGGATAAAATTCGATCGATAATCTCTTTGAAGAGGGTGGCAACTAGATGTAAACGAAACTATTGTTATGTCTAATTCCACGCGAGCAGAGCTGCGGGCGTCCACTAGTTTAATAAATATATATTGAGTACATACTCAAGTGAAGTCAAAGTCATGACTGGTTATTGATTGGGTTGTCATATTTTCATCGCACCACCTAAACCGCTGGTCCTAGAAATATAAAATGTTTACTGTAGGCTCTCTTCATAATGTAGGCTGTAATGTGTAGTAGGTATATACTACGGTATTGCGATCCAAATGTAATAATGGCAAATTAAGAAATTACTTCTGATTAAATTTTTGTACCTAATAAAGACCTGATAGTTATTAGATTGTGGGAAAGCATAATTAATACATTTTCTGGTACTTGAGTACAGTTTTTGTACAATAATATAGTAGGGATACGTTGATTATGATGTCACTTATGCCAAGGAAACTCTTCATAAAATATCTCTTCACTCTCTCTATATATATCGAGATATCTAAGAAGGTATAAGCTACTTCTTAGTAGTAGGTGTATAGCAGTTGCTAATTATTATTTCCAAATGTTTCAATCTCATGTGTATGATTTTAGTATTTGAGGTTTATGGAATCTTTAACCACGGACACGGGTGTTATTGGAAATTTTCTTTCGCCGCGTTCGTAGCTTTGCTATGCAAATTCATCGGTCATCTTCTAAACACAATGATTACCCATATCAAATAACAATTTGATTCGATATATTATTAGCTAACCTGTAGAAATTATTTACAAGGTTTCCAAAAGTACAGAATTACTTAGGATATTCTCGGAATATTCGGGGTGGTATTTATTTATACGAGTAGGTACTTTTAGCATGTAAAGCGAAATAAAAAATTTACATGTGTCACTTAGACTTACCTAGTTGTTTTATAGCTAAATTTTTTATCCTAAACGTATGGTTTGTATACTTATACGTTGTTTAAGTTATCCACGTATATCTATATTATGTACCTTCGAGGTAATACAGACGTGATGTTATGTTATATTATACCTTAATGCAAAAATATCTGTGACCCCCTGTGTGCGTGTAGGGGGCTATGAGAGATAGATACAGATACTAGCTGCCCGGACAGAATTCGTTCTGTCAAAAGTTAATAGTAAAAATTGAATAAAGTCCACGCAATGTTTAGTAGTAATTAGCCGAATTGGTCCAGCCATTCTTGAGTAATGCGCTGGTAAGCGCATAACATTCATTTTATTACAAGCTTTTATTTAACTTCACTCGTTTGTATCTATGTAAGTATGTATGTATGTCCTGGAATCTTGCAATCAATATTTCACCCACTTCCACTAAAGCTATCGAGCTGAAATTTGGCACACATATTTGGTTCCGATGACAATGCACGATTCAATAATTTCCGCCATTTTTAATCCAATATGGCGGACGTTACAAAATTGCGATTTATAATTTTTACAGCAACCCCTATGATATGGGTATCAAATGAAAGAGCTCAATGATCAAAATGCAATAAGTAAAGTAATGTCATTCTAAATTCAAAATGGCAGACGTTACAATATGGCGATTTATAATTTTTACAGCAACCCCTATGATATGGGTATCAAATGAAAGAGCTCAATGAGCAGAATTCAATAAGTAAAGTAAAGTCATTCTAAATTCAAAATGACGGACGTTACAAAATGGCGATTTATAATTTTTACAGCAACCCCTATGATATGAGTATCAAATGAAAAAGATCAATGAGCAAAATGCAATAAGTAGAGTAACGTCATTCTAAATTCAAAATGGCGGACGTTACAAAATGGCGATTTATAATTTTTACAGCAACCCCTATGATATGAGTATCAAATGAAAAAGCTCAATGAGCAAAATGCAATAAGTAGAGTAACGTCATTCTAAATTCAAAATGGCGGACGTTACAAAATGGCGATTTATAATTTACAAACCACAATATTAAATGTTCCAAGAGAGTAAATAGAAAACATTATAAACTAAAGAGAAAGTTATACAAGGATGTTACAAAAATAATTTTTAAAGTTACAAACATCCTACAAGTGAGAATTACATAAAAATTTAATAGTATGTACATAAGATTTAGAATACGTAACCAAAACTAATTAACAAGTAAAAGGACATCTATAAATACTAACTAATTTACAAATTCAATTGCAGCCAAATAAATTACCATAAAATGGTAAAGAAACATATAAAGTATATATAAGAAATAAACAAAGATAAAAATGATGAAAAGAATGAAGTAAGATGAAGAAACTGATGCGTTGAAAAAAGGTACACCAAGTTAGAAATACTACAAGATGACGTACAATCTCAAGTGACCGGGAACCCTCGTGTTGTAATTACCCTTACCTCTCTACACGGACCTCTTGGGAGGTGGACCACTCTTTGTCCGATACTCGTGGGACAAACATCCCAAGTGCCAAACACCCAATTTTAAATATCATATTTCTTCTAAGATTTTAAAAGACTAAAAAGTAGAAAATCATATTTATACAGTAAAAAATATTTTTTAATAAAAAGCTTTTATTAAACAAATAAAAATGTAGGCCCAAGCTTTTATTTATAGTAATATTAATATAGAAATACCGTGAAGAAATACCTACGTCAAAGATATATTTTGGTTGAAATACCTTTAAACCCCAAAATTTATAGCATAATTATTTTCAGTGTAAGTCAATTTTAGCAATAACTTATTTTTTACTTTTTAGTACATTTTTATTTGTTTAAGTAAGTTTCTGGAAGGACAAAACGTTGATGTATCTTTCAGCTGCCTCGGAATTTTTAGACAACTCCGGTTTGCCTAATAAAATCAATGGACCACAGGCTGGCATGCTACCTAAAGCGATTTAAGGACGGTAACTAAAGGTTAAATTTTTTTTTTTTTTTTTATGGGAAAAAGATAGCAAACGAGCCTGCAGCACCACCCATCCGCTGCCGCCCATGACAACTGTGACTGACTTTGAACAAGACTCAATAAGGGACTGGGATGGTTAGTCCAATTAGTTGAGAGAGTTAATTAGAACATTAGTTGGTCAGTTCGTTAGTAGGTATGAGGACTGGGGACTGTTAGTGATAGTTAGTCCTGTTAGTTGTTGTTAGTAATAGTCCAGTTAGTACTTGTTAGTAGGAGTCTCGTTCTAAGTCAGTCACAGATGTGTTGCTACCCTTGAGGACTAAGATGGTCGCCTCTAAAGAAGTGTAACCGGAATCCACACCTTTCCAACCGGACCACAATTGCTTTAAAAACAATTATTACACGGCAGAAATGGTACTAGGTACCGTGGCGGGCGGTGGTACTGCCCCGGGCGAACTCTATATGGAACCAATTAGCTTTCATATAAAACCTATTTGGTTCCCTATAGGCTCTACCACCTACCAAATGGCGGGAGCAGTCAGAATTGATAATCAAACACGTTCAGTGTTGTTATCGCCTAGCACATGGCGTATTTCTAAATGGCCCGGCAGTTACATAAGGCTGATACCCTATGAGGACATATAGGTTCTAGTCACACGCCATTTGTGGCTGTGATGTGCCTACTCTACCCGCTTACAAGTGCGGGAGAATGGATTGACACGAATACTTTATGCATGCCTTATCAGATGCATTATAATAAAATATGTTTCTACGGTTATGTGATTTCTGATTCCTGCACTTACATTCACACAAGTTCCCTGGCGCTTTAGTTAGTCACTCATATAGACTGCCGGTCGGTCCGGGTTTGTTTCTCAACCAAGAAATCTAGTGAATTACTAAGCAGTAAAATTTTTGTGTAATACTAATTGGATTTTAACGTCACGCGTGAAATTGTTTTGATCATCATTGTTTTTACAGACACAACCGGTAAAAACAATGATTTATGGTGCGGGCGTGACGCCTACTCTTATGAGTTTAGGTCTTTCTCTTAGAACCGTTGATAACGTTTTTTTATTATTATTAGTTATTAGGTACTAGCTGATACCCACGACTTTGTCTTCGTAAATTTTCTAGTATGCTACTAAACGAGAACAACGAGAACACTGAAGGAAATGGAAATGGACAGGATGATGAGGACGAAGACAGATAAATGGAGCAAAACAGTAACGGAATGGTACCCTAGAAATGGTAAAAGACATAAAGGAAGACAAATAAAAAGATGGGAAAATGATCTGACGAATGGTTGGAGAAGAATATCATAGACGGACACAGTTGGAAGGAAGGTAGAGGAGTTAAGATACATATTATACTAGTGGACGGGCGTCCACTTCACTTCCTCTCAGGCAACATATACAATCAACATTTTATTTCAAGTGAGAGTACATAGCTTGGAATCACTAGTTGATTATTTTCCCTCATATTTCTTTCCTACTTCATCACCAACCTTGATCACCACGATACCTCTGCTGTATGTTGTTAGGGGTTGGGTATCTTGCTGATTCCATATGTTGCGTCAGCACTAATTTAATGTAAGCGTGTTGCTCCAATGCGGTTTGGTGGAGAGGTTAGTGGCCAACCCAGTGTCGAATGTTCTCATGTTACCCGAACGTTTTCTACAAGGCTTAATGATTGTTGTATAATTGAAAAAAACCGGAACCGATGGCTTAACGTGCACACCAAAGCTACAAAATTTTGCCACTAGCGGTCACCCATCCATCCACACATCCTACCGCGCCCGACTTTGCTTAACTCGGTTGCCCATTTACAATCGACGCCAGACAGGGCAATAAGCACTTCAAGGCACTTTTATTTTTCGACAGGGGTGGATACACCTTATTATTAAACATTAGTTATATTATTTTAAGCTCTGTCGGTATATTTAACAAGAAATATGATCAAGAATAATGGTCAGTGAAGTTGGACGGTAAAATTATCACCTACAACCACTCACCCCTAAACTAAGCTTCCTATTGTTGATGTTAACTAGACAAGAAAATCCTCGACTGATTCTACGTAAAGGATGAATGTTTCTGAGTCTTTCAATCTAACATTGCTGTGCAAAATGGTAGAATAGAATATCTTTATTTGCATAGATGTGGATTGGTTAAATAGGTTGTTAAATTATTATAAAATCCCACTACTATTTTGAAAAGTAATCTAAATCATAAAAACATTTATCTACAAGCCACCAGTGCAGTTGTATTTTAAACTTATTGACTGTAAGGTTCATTAATTCGTGAGGCAGTTTGTTTTAGATTTGGACCAACATCTTAAAGGACTTTTTGAGGATATTTCATAATAATAATATCTCCTCCTATGAACTTTTAACCTATTCAGATCAAGTCAGATAGGTTTATGTAGGTTTTTATTAAATATTTCTCCAATTGCTGAAGACCAGCATTTCTAATAATGTGACCGATTTATGTTTCGGTGTGCATTTCATAGTTGTACCTTTGTGTTAATTGTATAAAGTTTGATGTAACTTTCGTATATTAATCTTGAAGTCAAATTAATTATATTACCTTTGAATTTAGGTACATACATAGGTACATTTGACTTTATTGGACAGTAATGACTTACATACCACCCTTCTTCCACCAGTAATACTTTTTTCTTTAGTGTGTGTACACTGTACGGTATTTATATTTACTACAATAATAAGAAATAATAATTGCTAAGCGGCTAATGACTGCCATGGAACGTACGCTTAGTAACTTACGTCTCTCTTATAGCCACTGCTGACTAGAGCATAGAGGGAGATCTAGAGCATACTCCACCATGCTGCTCCAATACGGATTGTTGGTGGGGTTAGCGGCCATGCCAGCGTAGAATGTTCTCAAGCCACCCGAAGACTTCTACAGGGCTCAACGATTGTTTTTACAATTGATAACAACCAGGACCGATGGCTTAACATGCCCTACGAAGCACGGAAGCGCCCATACACCGACCACGCCTGATATTGCTTAATTTAATCACATTAATGAGTCTGAACACTTGGAATTTAACATTTTATCGCTTAACTGTCGATATACCTACGGCACCATGCATGCATTAGTTCGATAATGCGGTTGAAAGTTAGACTTCCTTCTTACGATTCATTACAGCCTGACGTAAATACCATGTACCAGCATGGCAAATTTTATCTATACTAATAAACGAAAAGATTAAATTAGTTATTTTGTAATGTTTGAAATAAAGAAAAATACTAATGATATCTGAAAATAATGTTTTTAAGTAATGTATAGTACCTACCACTATCAACAGACAAAAACTCTTCTGGTTTTGTCTATCTATCACCAGTATAGATAAAACCAGAACAATATAAAATATATCATATTGATCGCGGGCAACCGCAAGTTTTAAAAAAAAATTATGGCTAGTAACAAAATTTAAAGATGTACATGTATCGATTCGCCATCGCGAAATTTATCATGAGGTGACTACTACTCTAAAACTAAAAATCATGAGTTTGTGGACTCATTGGTCGATAATATTTTTAAAAAAATTTGAGCCGTCACGGGACGCCTGGCAGATGTGAAACATCGAAATTATTTTGTACAAGTAATATGCACAAAAGTACAGATTATGACAGGAACTAAAACATATAAGAAAAAAAATATATTAAAAATATAATGATAATAAAAAAAAAACAAAAACAAAAAAAAAACAAAAAAAAAACAAAAAAACAAAAAAAAATTAATTATTATATTTTATTAATAAAATAATTTCCGACCGTCATTTGTCGGAACTGTATAGTATATATATTCCATATTCATTCGCCACGCTCGCCACGCCAAAAATTTGGTTTGCCCTCCGCCTAAAGATGTTTCACATCAAAAAAATGTTAACATCCCTACATTTCGTAAAGGAATCAGTATATATAAAATTAGGTACTTATATCTGAGACTTAAAATGTTGAATAACGTTATACTTACGAATCATAAATGTAAAGACTACGAGTATCTATAACTCGTATGCTATATTATTACTAAAGAGCAAATGGAACCTTTGAACTGGCTCATCTCTGGTCACGATTGAGAAAATCGCGACACGAGCATTGATCCTTAGCCGCACAGGAGTGTAGCAGCAAAGAGAGGGGCTTGTTGATAAATACAATGCGCACGCGCGTTTGAAGCAGTCGCGGCGGCGTGTTCCTCAATATCAACATGCGGACGCTGACGATTACGGTGGGTGCAGTGATGTGCTGTGATTTGAAAAAAACAAAAACAAAAGTGAAATAACATAAATTAATAATGCCCGTAATAGTGTTTTAAAAAGCTCGTAATTAAAGTAAAAATAAACTTTAGGTACCGTAAAATAATTACTATAGTTTACGCAACGATGCTTAAAAAATCTAAATTAATTATATTTTGAGCATTATACTGTAAGTGAATTAAATGTTACAAACCTAAATAGTTCGTGCATTTCCTACGCATGCGTGTTGCGGATAAGTACAAAGCGGACAAAAACTTATTTTATTCATTTAATAATTTTTTTGAGATTTATGAATGCTTCGGTGTTATAGGAAAAATAAAAATGTTGTTAATATAAATTAAAATGTCAAATGTCAATAAAGAACACTTTGCTCCCGTTACTATATTTTTTCCATGGAAGTAATAGATCGGCCTTGCGTACTATCTTAGAAGTCTTAGATCCATGCATTTTTCTAATATCTAAGAATGTCATCCCATGTCTTAATTGAATTTGAACTACCTATTTCTTTTTACTTTGCACCGTAGCCAGGTCATAAAGCTAGTTTAAAAAAAATAAAAAAGGTTTAAAACTTTTATTTAGATATGAACTTATTTCCTATCAAAACATATCAGAAAATAATCATATCAGTCTATACATCCCTATTTGTAAATTTTAATAAGACATTTTGAGAACATTTGTCAATGTTATTACCGTGTTATTAACTATATTGATAAACAACGGAAAGCTTACGTAAAGCTTGCATGCAACGCATTGATATTTCCATTCCATAAAATATTTATATAAGAAAAACCATAAATCAAACATGTGAACATATAAAATCGTCCTAGTGAAACCTTAAGAACTTATAAATATCTGCCAATAGCTTATTTGTTACATTTTACATAGTACTAACTGCCAGTAGGTACTAATACGAAGATAATTCTAACCTGAATAGCGTGTTTATATTAATATCTTAATAGGTACTTAGAAATTAGGTTAAATGAGTCCAAATCTAACCTGGGGTGCAAATATGTAACGTGTACATGTGTGCATGTAAACGTTGAACTATTTTTAGTTTTGAAAGTCATTGTAATTGAGAAAATTAATTTCTCATTTTTAACTATTACAACCTTTTTAACTTATATTACCATTTAATTCTAAACTCAAGGAAGTAGTAAATATAAGGGTGAATTTAACATTTTCAGATTAAAATTATTTATTCACGAAGTTTATGAATATGGTTTATCAGCAACTAAAATTCAAATGCAAATTACCATTATCATAGTCGTCGTGTCGGACGGTGAACGGTCATAGACCTTTAAAAAATGTTCTATTGTGTCTATTTAATCGTCAGCATATTTGCTGTGTTTTGAGATTAAGTAATTAATGAACATATTTTTATTATTGATTTATGTCTGCACTAGCTTTTACCCGTGGCTCCGCCCGCGTGGTCAAAGGGAATTAACAATGAGTTGTTTATCATACATAGATAAGAATTTTACTAACGCCATCTATTAACAACATCCGGAACTAAATATCTAGCAAATAACAAAGCATCGATATCTTCCCATGGGGATGTTTTACCGCGGTAAAAAGTACGCCTACGTCACTCTCCACCCTCCTCACTATCTCCACACACAAAAACCATACCATATAATAGCTTCGTTGCGACGTGAAAGCCGGACAAACAAACAAACAAACAAACACACTTTCACATTTATAATATTAGTATGGAGTATGGATTAAAAACCACAAGATTATGAGTTAGTGAGATATATAAAATACCTAATACCTTAATAAAAATCTAATAGGTAATCTAATCTCATACATGGTTATGATGATACCTATTTATTTATTTATTGAATCTTTATTGTACCTAAAAAAAAATTAGGGACAAAAGGCGGACTTAATGCTTAAAGCATTCTGTGCCAGTCAACCTTTGGGCAGTCATAGTACAGCGAAGGCGGTATTCTAATCAAGAAATAGGGGAAAAAAAAAATCATTAAAAACAAAATAATTTAAACCAAAAAGAAGAGAAAAAAAAAACAATTACGACATAGATTAGACCTATGGTGTGGTGTGTTAATAAATACTTTTTTTCTTTCAGTTATGGGTGGTTCTTGCCATCACGGCTTCAGTAGCCGTACCTATTACAGAAGATGAGAATTCCCAAATATCTAGACAAAAACGCTCACCTGGAGGATGGCACTCACCTCCAGAAGAAGTTTGGAAAAAGAAGCTCGTCTGGAAGGAGGAGTGGAAACAAATCTGGAAAACTGTACAGAAGAAAATATGGGTTGAAAAATGGAAGCAAATTCAAGTGCCTGTATGGAAGTCAATAGAAGTTCCAGCATGGAAAAAGGTGTGGAAGCCTGTTTGGGTACCTATCCATCATGAACACCATAGTTGGGATTGATTTTGATAGGTCAATTACATACCAATGTATATAAATATTTACCACATAGTCACTTATTAACTAATCGTTACCGAAAACCCAATATTTTTTATATTATTTTGTAAATAAGATATACAATTATAATTTTTTTGATCCGACCAACTGGTAAGTGTTTTTTGGATTATTTTGTACTATTGGGCGTACGCGAAGGCGAATGTTTTCGTATGGCGACCACCGTTAAAAATATTATTAATTTGCGAATGCTGATCTTTTTCTATTTCACTTTACGTGCGCCTTAGGTAGAAAACTGTTTTTAAATTAGCAAATTTCTGTAATTTTGAATTCAAAATTTAGATGTGCGATATTTAAAAACAGTTTAACTATCCATTTACCTCATATTGCATAGTGGAAATAATTCTACATGTTTATTATCAGGTGGATGTAGTACTAATTTTCCAAAAAATATACTGTAATGTTGTTTTGGAACATTATGCTCTATTTTAAATGATGTGTGTAGAAAAAGTTGTAGGTCCACAATGCAGTTTCTGTTATAAGGAAATTGAATTGTGACTACATTTTTTTCATAATTGAGAGGCTACTGTAAGCCGAGCTTAAAGACAAAATTTAGTCTCTTTACTAAATATAAGTAAGTTTTGATATTGTTTTTTACTTTTAGTGAGGAATTTTTTTTAAACTAACATTATATTCCTTCCATAGTAAAATGTAATTATAAAGCAGATAAGATGTAAAAGCAATATTACGTTTTGAAACTATGGGTAGCTAACTTCTTGTAACCAAAAATAATTCTAATATTGTTTGGAAAAAATCGAAATAAGTATTAAGCTTTAAAGTCAAGTTAGACGAGGGTCTTGGGGAGGTGAAATGTCTGTAATGTTGTTTTTTTTTGTTATATCTACAAGTTTACCATGTCGTTCAAGTTTATTTTTAATAAACAAAATAATGAAGAATAAGCTGTACTTTTATTTTTAAATATCTAACCCCTGTAAAAGTCCAGAAACATTTTTCAACAATTATTTTAATTTATATGTGTAGATTAGATATTTTTATTGTTTACTTTTTAGAGGACATTGGCAAAACCTCTTATTTGTTGAGGCCCCTCAAAAGGTTCGACGGACAAGATTGAAAATTGGACCTCTCGGATTCGTGCCACCATACGAAGCCGCGGCGGACATTTAAACGATGTTATATTTCATTAATAAAGGCATAAATGGGCCTTTCAAATAACTAAAAAATTTCGTTATTATCTCATACACATCTTGTTTTATTCAATTTTAAAATTGACCCGCCCTTAATGGAATACCATACCTACATCAATAAAAATGTGCGTGGGATGATTTCTTTTCGGGGCTTTGTTGTGTCTCCTTTATATTGTATTTTGTACTATACAATAGCCAATAATTACAACGATTGATATTATTGACCGCGTATTATGTAATCCAACCTAGACTGTTGCATTATAAAATTAATGATTCGTCTAGCTAGAACATGAATAAAGACCTAGACGACTCTTAGGCTTGAAACTGTATACAAGTTTATCTCACGTGCCATTTTAATGGCACTTTCACTGAATATTACGGTTTCGTGAATAAGGCTAGGTTAGTACGACATAATGTTTATGCAAATATTAATAATGATATCTTAATATTATAAATGAATACCAAAGTTGAACCTGAAATTATACCTATGGTTCACATTTAGTCGGATTCGCAGAGGTCAGAACATAAAAACCTCTTGACCTGTAAAAATACCATAAAGAACTGTTTTTATTACAAAGAATATCTACCTACTGTTATTTCATGCAAAAATTCTACGCCATCAATATGTACAACAAGGTAGCAATATATTGTTCGTGTTTATTGCTTTATAGCGTTAGTATTCTGTATTGATTTTCATAATTATTTTATTATTTGAAAGGTTTCACCTAACTCTCACCTAATCGACTAATGTACGGTTTCTGAGGTCCTTTTGTCGGCAGTTTAGCGGTCACCCATCCACAAACCGACCGCACCCGTCTTTGCTTAACTCTTTCGATCACAATGAATCGACGCGAGCCATTGGAGCCATCAGGGCCATGTACGCTACAATTTATCTTGGCGACTTTAATAAGAAGCATCTTTTCTCTTGCAGTAAAATTTTTACTGTGTTTACCGGATTCCATTATTTGTTACAAAAGAATATTAAAAAGACCACCAGAGCGAATTAAAATCACGCGCGAGATTAAGACCAGACCAGACTATAAAATACCAAACTAAAAGTGAATGACGATTACGGTTTTATACGTTAGAATTGTAGGTATTGTTGACATTTGACTATGATGCACAGATGCTAATAAATACCAAATTACAATATTTGGTAAATAAAACAAGGTATTACACTTACTTACTATAGAAAAAAAAATTCTTACAAATAAGACTATTCCTAGGGTACAAATTACAATGAAAATATCTATTTTAAACTTGATATTTTGAAGAGACCCACATCTAGTGGCAGTTTAAGGTACTCGTTATCGGATTCATAGTTATTATAAGGTTCTTCGCGTGTTCAGAAATGAAGAGTTGGGCCATGAAAGAGTTGTTCGGACGGCCTAATAACTCCTGTCAATCAGGTTGGCCACTTACTCCTTCACCAATCTGCAATGGAGTGGCGTATGGTATTGCTATTTTGGTTACACTTATGCAAGTATTATTAAATATTATGTATTTTATTGATTCATTTTCATTTCAATAAATATACTGTGGGTCCTTTATCGTGGTTTTTGGGATACCACATTCAAAATGCCTGTTACTTTTATGAATCTCACTAGAGATGGACGCTGCATGATACTTTTGAACTAACTATAGACATCTGATAAATACACGCACAATGTTTTTGATTCTTTTCAATTGAATTTTCTCACGATTAGAGTATATTTACTTTGTAATTCAGTGGTGTATTTATCTTTTCAACATGTAACAAAAACGTCAAATTGTACGTGTGCATAATAACAGAGTTCCGTACAGAGGCTCTCAAAGTTCCGCCTATCGCCCACTTTAATATTTAATCATTGTCAGTATGAACTTATACATATTTTTGAGTTTAAACTTTATCGAAAATTTATAATGCAAATATTAATTTTAATAGAACAAAACCTCCTATCAGTTAATTTTAAATCCCATACCTTTCTCTGGAGGTAAGGGCAAAGGGTAGGAAACAATTTGCTACGTTATTGCAATATTCTCTTTGATATGCGACGTCTAACACCTTTTAAGCAATTAGCAGAGAGTTTCCGCGTGTCTCAATGCGGAATGAGCTCGTTACAAAGATTTGAATCATAAGAATCAGACTGAATTATACATAGCCAGGTTACAAGTATTATGTGACCGTCTTTGTAAGTACGAGATCAGATGGTTTGGGGAACTTTGGTGCCCATGGTATAAATAAAAACCTAGTGCTAAGCTATGATTTGTTTCTTTTATTTTATACTAACTACTAAATAGATAAGTATTGTTTTAACATCGATAAGTTCTTACTAACTACTACTTCGAATTGAAAAAATATTTTTGTGTTGGATAGTTAATTCATCGATGAAGGCTCTAGGCTACAACCAAAAGGAGTGCCGCATCAATAAAATATGTTGCAAAATCGGGAAAAATTATTCCTTTTGATAGCATTCGTTGCGTGCGCCGCGTAAATGGTTAAAGTTATTCACAAATCATCTATAACGGAACTGTTAACCATTAATAGTTCTGAAAAGAATTCCGCGACTAGCGATCTTTTAAGGTTGACTCACTATAACCTTTTTTATGGCAATCAAATATCAACATATAATGTTACACCAAGGTGTAGGAACCTACTAAGCACCCTTCGATTAGTAGATGGACCGTTGATATATGAAAACTACGGGATGCCGTGGGATTCGAAGAGTACGGTCTGCGTGTATTTGCTAATGGAAGCCTATGTCCAGCAGTACGTACGTGTAGCGTGACGTATCGATGGATTGCTACTACTAAGAATGGATAGGTAGGCTACAAGTTACATAGTTACCGAGTGTCACAAGATATTTTTACCGCGGACGAAGTAGCGGGCAACAGCTAGTTAATAATAACAGCCATAGACCAGGCAGGCGCCTAAAGTCAAAATGCCAGCATATGTGGTAGCACTATTGGTATGAAAACAACAATGTACATTTGTTTTACTTGTACATATTTATTATAGTACTTAATTCAATCTGATAATGTAATTGCAAAGAACAATGAATAACTAAAATAATAATTTTATAGACGGAATTTAAATATTAACTCTCTGGTCAAGGTGTATAACATAATCTTCCATGAAACACAGGAAGCATTGTAATTAGCATTGTTTCCTTGTCTACATCAACAAACAAAATTTGCTATATGATAAAATATCGTTGGTCTAGTGCTGTAGCCGCGACTGCTATGCTAGAAGCCTTAGGTTCGATCCCCAGGCTACAACTATTGGGAATATAGGCTATTAGGTTTTCTTGAAATGCCCGGTATAGGGATTGCAATCCGGAAACCGAATCCAGTATTCTGGTGGATCCAGAATCACTAAACGGTTACCGGATTCGGCGACGGGAACCGGTGCTGCCAATTTTTGAAGAAAAAAAACGTGTCTTTGGATGATTAGGTACCTAATTTAGCCACGTCGTGTTTGTGCAATTGAAAGTGAAAGTTTTCGAGGAGAATACTTGTCTGCTGTTTATGATTATTTTGTTGTCAGTAAAGCCGCCAAGTGTAAAGCTGAAAGGACTTTTCCGGCCGCTGGCAATATTTGAAGTCATTAGAAGTCACGCAGATCACACAATAACGTAACATAACTTCACGCCTGTTTATCCCTGAAGTGATAGGCAGAGGTGACCATGTAACGATTCACCAGTTATGTTTAAGTCAAATGCATCACGGAACCTCTTGCTATACTCTCTATACTATACACCGGACACACATACAGACTCCGAGCAGATATCTTATTATTATTTTACTCTTGGGCCTATTCATAAAGGCGCTAGAGTAAAATAATAATTTAAGGCAAGACTGCAAGGTTCCCATTGTGTTTGTAGCATTCATTTTTTTGTAAATTTTCAAAATTTTTAACTCAAATATAACGACATTCCGCCCTTCGGGGAAATACACGTTATGTAAAATTTTGTTCGATTTAGGACTGATATTCTCAAAAGCACAATAGATAGGAGCTAAATCAATGTTCCACTAATTTAATTCACCATCTCAAGATTTTCACTTGAGAACAGATGACACTGGGTGGGCACTAACCCCTCCATCAAACCGCATTGGAACTGCGTAGACTAGACTTCATTCAGCTGTGTCTGCGGGAGAGACCCCTGCCTGCCTAAAAGTGGGACGCCATTGTAGCTTAGCTAAGCATAGTACCAAAAAAAAATTAGACGTGTGGCACTCGGAGACTGCCGCGGTAAAGCTATTGCATAGCATTTTTTATCAACTTATGCAATTATAATTTTTTAATACAGTTGCTCAAAAAGTGGCATATTACAGGGACGTATAGCGTTCGGGAAGTGAGCTATTACACACTCGTGCTTTTTCTTTACCTTTTCCGAACTCGTGCGTTCTCTTTCCCAACTGTCAAAATAATGTCTAATAAAAAGAAAAAACCAACCACGAAAAAAAAAATTCATAGAAGTTTTTATGTTTCATGCAAATATTTCTAAAAAGAAGCTACTAATTTGTTTCAATATCAGATTTAATGATTTGATTCAATGAATTAGGTTAGGTTTCATTTCATTTCATCTCATTAAATTTCATGTCAATAAAAAAATTCTACTGAAGACTTGGCTGTATGAGCATAGTTCCCTTTGCCTACCCAGAATGGGTGAAGAAAACAAAAAAAAATCTCTGCAATACTCTGTATTCTTTTACGGTTGGCGGCGCCATTTTCCAAAAATGTTCGCTGCGAGTTTAGTTTGTGTTTTTATTATTTTATCAAATTGCTTCATTTTTTCGCAACTGTATTAAAAATAGTTGTTCAGTACACGTGCGGAACCGTCATTGCAACTTGTTCCGACTGTCAACCCTCGCCTTCGGCTCGGGTAGACATTTGTCGGAACTCTTTGCAATGACAGGCTTTCCGCACTTGTAATGAAATATACTAATTTATTGATTTTATTTATGCAGTTTTTTTTTCCTTTGTTTTTTATTGAGATTGCGGGGCGAAGATTACGCATGCGCAGTAACGCCGATACTACTAACTAATGCCACCTAGAGGCGAGTTGCTGAACTAAAGAGACGCGTGATATTTCAAAAAGTCATTAAAAGTTCTGCTATTCATCGATAGATGGCAATATCACCGCTGCGCCGGTCGGAGTGGGGGGTGTTAGGTTATTTTCGTTACGGAATTTCTGGATTCGGTATCCACGCTCAAGGCCCGCGATAAAAGCTATGCAATAGCTTAAAATTCTTAGAGTAAGGCATTCTCTCTATATTAACTACTTTATACTAATAATTACTTTACCAAATATTGTGCTTGTTTATATGTTCCAGTTACGTAGAGATGTTACGTAGGTATACCAGTGATGAGTCAGTAAATAATATCTTCACAAAACAAAACCTTCAACTGTTGTTGGAACAGTTATTCAATTGCCCTGAATTTTAGGGCAGACCTAGCCCATTCGAAGCGTTGCGGAAACAATAGGTGTAGCAACGACCACGATCACCAGCCATGATTGCACCAGAGAGGTAAAGTAGCGCGTCCATTCTAGACGCCGTCGCATCATACGGATATATGAGAGCACAACGTACCTACTCTCCGTGGAAGAAAGGCATATTAAGAAAATTTTTGCAGGAGCAAAAAATGGTTAAAATATTAATAAAAATATCAGTACACGCAAAAGCATGTTTTATACATTCATTAAAAGATAAAAATATATAGTACCTAGAGTAAATATATACATATATATTTTAATATGTAATGTTATCTTCTATATTATAAAAATGAAACGCAAAATGTGTTGGTAAGCGCATAACTCAACAACGCCTGGACCAATTTGGCCAATTCTTTTTTTTAAATGTTCGTTGAAGTTCAAGGATGGTTTTTAGAAAAATTTGAAAATTCATCCCCTAAGGGGGTAAAACGGGGGTGCAAAGTTAGTATGAAGCTTTGCCGTTTTTGAAGTTAGTGAATGTGTAACGCGAGCGAAGCTGCGGGCGTCCACTAGTTCAAAATAAAAAGTATTTTCATTTCTATAATTATATCAAAGTATTTATGGCACTCTATTATTTAGGTAATTCAAAGTATTAAAATAATAAAAACTAAAATCAGTCTCAAATCAAAATGAAGAATTAATAATCTATAAGTAATTCTATATTATTATTATGAGGAAACATTTGTTTGTAATGTTTTCACACAAAAACTACTGATCCAGTAGTTTTTGTTTCAATCAATCTTTCTTTATTGGAAAGCTGTATCTTCACTGAGTGACCAAGGCTATTATATTACTAGGTGTAAACGAAAGTATTGTTATGTCTAATTCCACGCGAGCGAAGCTGCGGGCGTCCACTAGTATGTATGTAGTCGTTTAAAAACAGATCGGTTTGAAGAAACAGTTTGAGCTTCTGGAATTATTATTAATTAGATGTTGCCCGCCGAGTTAGAAATAGCTTATATCACCCGGTTATATAGAAATAGCTTATATCACACTAAAGGACATAGGCTTCCATTAGCCACTACACCCAATAGGAACACCACCGTACTCATCGAATCGCACGGCTCCCCGTAGTCATCCTCAGGTCCATCTAAAGGAATGCGCTTGTAGATATTGGTAAGTGATAATATTGAAGTAATACTTCTTTAGGCGCGACTAAGGAGTAGCTCTGATTTTTGATTCTGACGGAAGTGACGTTTATTTTCATTAAATAATAAAAATAACAATAATAACTTGTAATAAGTTTTACTTCAATCGCGCGTAAAGGTTACACGCACACACTTTTTTTGGTGGTGCCATTGATAAAAGCTATTCCTATTATGTATTATTTTAAAACATCCCTTTTTATTATATGGTCTGTAGTCCGTGGTACAAGTAATGAATTTAAGATACAAAATAAAAGGACTAAGTATGTATGAAATTATAATATCAAAAAGATAAGGTATGTACGAGAAAAACTATCAAAAATGTAGAAGGAATGAGATGAGGTAAACTAGTAAACAACCTAAGTAAATAAATAAATAAATACCATGAGAGAAACTAATAAGTAGTATGGGTAATGTAAAATGTATTAATTTATAAATGAAGTGAAATACAAAGAATTAATCTATTTATTAATACTACAATGGTCAAGAGGGGTTAATGGCCAATCCAGGTGCGATTGATCTCAAGCCACCGAGGCTTAAAAATACCGGGATTCGTATAGATAGGGTACACATAGGATACACATAGATACAAATTTCCGGTTTGTTAGCTTGCTAACTGACTAATCGCTACCTGGGCACTAATATCCTTTCTGAAGATTACTGCGGGTTTCTCCAAT
The DNA here is from genome assembly GCA_944567765.1 of Carterocephalus palaemon. Taxonomy (NCBI): domain Eukaryota; kingdom Metazoa; phylum Arthropoda; class Insecta; order Lepidoptera; family Hesperiidae; genus Carterocephalus; species Carterocephalus palaemon. The sequence continues at coordinate 9,615,672 of OX155637.1, read as the reverse complement.
AGGGAATCCCAGAAATTGACATGTATTGGTTATTTGCATAAAAGCTAAATAACCGCCTAGAAAGCGATTACGTGTTTAATTATCAACGCATCGTTTTAAAATGATTATCTCGATTCTAAAATGAAGGGGCAACGCTTTCTGACATCACGGTAACGCATGATACTTACTACTTGCACAAATTGTGGAGATTTTCCGATAACCTAACGTTACGCAATGGCGTAAGCAAGCATCATAAAATTCTTGGAGAAACTGTGCCTATTCTTTACTTTGTAAAAACAGAGATATAAGTCAGAAAGGTAAATAATTGTACTTAAATACCTAAATGGAAATCAAAAGAAGACTCAGAAAGTATAATATGTACGAGTATGTAGATTTGGCGATGATCAAATTGGATTGAATTTGCCGTTATGCTATGTACTTTATGGAAGTACTTTATGGAACCTACACGTTGAAAGATTTTTAAGCACGCTATTTTTTCCTGTTAAGACAGTAAATATTTACCGTCAAAATACAGCTTAGTTATGACACTGGTTGTGCCTAAAGGCGTCATATCTGTAATCTATGCACCGCCATGGCATTGGCCTCTTTGAGACACCCCATCTTGGACGACGTTGGTCGGCTTACGACTTAGGTAAGCCATTTTCTAGTTGCTTTTGTGGTACGGCCACAATATTTTTTGGTACAGATCTCTCGCAACGAATCTCTCCTCCTTCCCCCATAAATTAAATTGCAGGAGCCAAAAGCGCGCCAACACGTCATTAAAACACATCAATGCTGAGGGTGTCGCTGTGATTTAGTGAGTATACCTACGTCCCCTGTTCATTACAAAGTCAGATGGAATAGGTAATTGCATTTCCCAGTGTTAAAAAAACTTCAATTAGCGTTTTTATTATCCTTCTGACCCCATTTAACTGCCTCTTTAGTCTAGTGTTCGCAAGCGCAATTTCTAAGCTTTAATATCTAAAGCCTAATATCGGATTTCTGGGTCAGGCAAAGCACAACTTAGTTTTTCATACTTGAAACTACTGTTTCCTAGTACCTGTATACTAGACTATCGGTTTTGGGTCTGCTTTTATGGCAATAGGTTTCCTATACTATAAAATTACTGGTGAAAAGAGGGTATATCTCATATCTATCCTTTGTCTATCTAGCTGTAGGTACTTTACGTATGCTTTGACCATTGGTTGATGCAAACTGAAGTTATAAAACAATCGTCGGTGATGCTCGTAAATAAATTGCAAGCCACTTCCAGCAGCTTTCATAGTATTGTAATAGTGATTCTATTCACAGCGCATTCACACATTTTCTCCGCAGCAATTGAGGGGCTACATAGGTAAGTATACTCGTGCACATAACTTAATTCCACTTAATGATACGTATTTATAAGCAGCTCTCCCAAAAACTTTCACTATCTTAAGCTGCGCTGATGACTTTGTCCGGTTTTGTTTACTTACCATTGTCACAGGAGTTGATTAATGAATGGATGTCAACCTCAACAAAAATAAAATTGAAGAAGCAAAATATACCTACCTACCGAAAATAGGATAACTTATAAATGAAAAAAAAAAAAAACGAGTGTGCTATAGACTACACGACTGACGTAAAACTTCTTTAGCTCCATATATATATTTATATATGTGTATATGTATACAATACATATACATTCTAAAATTTTCAATTGCAATTACGAAATAATCAATAAATCACCTTTCGCAAACGAATAACTGACTGACCTATTATAGAAGATCAACTTCCGGTCGCCTCGCCCCGATCCAAATTCCGTAACACTCTCGTCCAGCATTCATCAGCTTACCGCCCAAGTCATATTGTATAATTCATCAGCTTCCGCCCAATACAATATGACTTGGGCGATAAGCTGGTGAATGCTGGACGAGAGTGTTACGGAAATTGGATCGGGCGAGGCGACCGGAAGTTGATCTTCTTATCTCATATCTTCCTTTTTATGCTAGAGAATATTACACTGGCGACGTGGATGGGATAGTCAGAATGGAATTCTCAGGAATTATAAGAAATGTATAAACGCATATATCGGGGGGTAGACACACAGAGGGAACCTAATCTAGACACACTAGAACTTTACTGTGGTGACTGCTCGCAGTCGAAGATGTCATGCCGTCATCACACCTCTCGACTACTGGCCGAAGACTGAAGTTTAATTCCACACCGACTGGATTTCTGGCGGACTACCACAATACGATTCATTCGTTATATTCTATGTCGCACCTGCAAATTGTGGAATGAATGGTGATATGGGGTTCTTCAAAAAAGGTGTAAAAAGAGCCCTCCTTCAAGACCAGCGATGCATTAGCGACACCTCTGGTGTTGCTTGTGTCCATAGTGGACGGTGACCACTAACTACCAGGTTTTCTTGTTCGTTAGGCTAAAAAGAGAAAAAAGAAGATCACTGATTTAAAATTAAATGTTAGTATTTGCAACACTTCTAATGACGAGAGTACGGACGATTTAATCGCAGAGTTATTCCGGTGAGGTCCCAACCTCGGTTACGTGTACTTACGTGACCCCTCACCGATTCACTTCCTCGGCGTAGTGTTATCATAAACAACCTGGAATACCTTCGTAACTTAGCTGGTATATTTCGTCACACACTGACATTTTGCAATTACCCACTCGATTATGCAGCTTAGCTTTCTAACGTCATTCACCTAGAGTCGTGAGATTGACCTTATGGCATAACACAGGAGAAGTCCTCAGTACTTAATTAAAACTGTTTTGACTGCCTAGTTGGTCTAATGGTCGTAAGTGCGACTGCTAAGCTAGATGTGCAGGGTTCGAGCCTCGAGTCGGGTAAATTATTATTGAATTTTTCTAACTTTAAATAATTTATACTAGGTATTAGCTCGGATTCTGGATTTGTGCCCACTAGGTGACAATGGCCCACCACCACATGGGACTTAAGTATAACTGGAGAAAAGTGGGTGCAATACACACCTGGCGTGATGATATTTTAAGTAAAATCTGTTTTTAAAGAATACGAGTAAATTATAATAATAAATATTTGGTAAATCAGGTATTATTATTTGATTATAGGTACTAGTGGACGCCCGAAGCTTCGCTCGCGTAGAATTAGACCCATTAACGAAGTCTGCCTGCGTTCGCGTTGCCCACTTGACTCCAAAAACGGCAAAGTTTCATATTAACTTTGCACCCCCGGTTTACCCCCTTAGGGGGTGAATTTTCAAAAATCCTTTCTTAGTTATAAAAGGAACCCCTGTGCAAAATTTCAAGTTTCTAACGCTTATAGTTTAGGTCCTGGGTTGATATGTCAATCAGTCAGTCAGTCAGTGAGCTTCTCCTTTTATATACAGGGTTATTGGTAATTCGACGTATTCCCGTTAGGAGGTGATAGGGGTGACTATTTGTGATAATTTTAACCCCCATATGCATGATGCAAAAGTGAACCATTTTCGAGTTATCAAGCTTTTCAGATTTTTTCAAAATAGGTCAGAAATGCAACATCAAAAATTTATTAAAAAAAAAGTATCAATTATAATCAATTTTTTTCTTCTGATTTATAAAAACGATAAAACAATGATTATCTATCAACATTAAAACTACAATTATCGGTCCTACTTTAAAAATGCGAGACGATTAACGATATTACTTCAATATTTTTTGAGATTTTTGTCCACTAAAATGCCTTAAAATCAAAAAAAAGTTATATCAAACTTGGCTTGCAGATTATTTTAAAAACATAACCGTTTTCTTAGCTTTCCAACAAGGCATAATAACTATGAACTTATTTTAAAAATACTGAGAAAAACCAATCACAAAGCAAGCAGGCGGAAATTTGTATTCGAACTAAACTTATGGTCTTTCTTTAAAATTTCAAAAAATGTAATTAAATACAATGCCCAATGTCAATAAAACAAAAAATATAAATTTAAAATTAAATTTAGAACCAGTAAAAGTTTAGTAATAAGAACAATTAATAATAAGTAACAATTACGACATTTTGTAATTTAGCCTAATTAAAGTTCTTGCTCGAAGGGACTTCCCCTATTGCGTACGCAGTATCATTCTTTTTCTGAGGTGTAACTTAACTACCGAAGTGTTAAAATTATTCCGAATCACATTTGCAGGACATCCGTCTTGCTAGTATATCATGTTTTGCCTTATAGCTAAAGGCACGTCTTCAAGCATTTCATTTGTTAAAAAAATTCGTAAGCGAGCAAAAGTGGTTCATCGATAAATTCTTGCACATATTGCACATAATGCAGATTACTTTGAATACTTCGGTAGTTAACTTACACCTCAGAAAAATAATGAAACTTTGCGTACGCAATAGGGGAAGTCCCTTCGAGCAAGAACTTTAATTAGGCTTAATTACAAAATGTCTTAATTGTTACTTATTATTACTAAGCTTTTACTGGTTCTAAATTTAATTTTAAATTTATATTTTTTGTTTTATTTACATTGGGCATTGCTTTTAATTACTTTTTTTTGAAATTTTAAAGAACGACCTTAAGTTTAGTTTGAATACAAATTTCCGCTTGCTTGCTTTGTGATCGGTTTTTCTCAGTATTTTTAAAATAAGTTCATAGTTATTATGCCTTGTTGGAAAGCTAAGAAAACGGTTATGTTTTTAAAATAATCTGCAAGCCAAGTTTAATATAAGTTTTTTTTGTTTTTAAGGCATTTTAGTGGACAAAAATCTCAAAAAATATTGAAGTAATATCGTTAATCGTCTCGCATTTTTAAAGTTGGACCGATAATTGTAGTTTTAATGTTGATAAATAACCATTGTTTAATCGTTTTTATATCTCAGAAGAAAAAAATAGATTTTAATTGATACTTTTTTTTAAATAAATTTTTGATGTTGCAGTTCTGACTTATTTGGAAAAAAGCTGAAAAGCTTGATAACTCGAAAATGGTTCACTTTTGCATAATGCATATGGGGGTTAAAATTATCACAAATAGTCACCCCTATCACCTCCTAACGGGAATACGTCGAATTACCAATAACCCTGTATATAGAAGATACGTTAACGAATAGGTAAGTAGTTAAATAGATTATTGATTTGTTTTGTATATGTATTGTAAAAGTAATATTATTTTAGTGAAAAACAATCGGTATCCATAGCTTGTTCATAAAAAACCATTTCGCGCTAATGAGTATCCCGTACTGACTCAAAATGCCATCGGGAGAATTATTCAGATCTCTCTACCGTTACCAGGGGTGTCATTAGGTGAAAGTTCTACCTAACACATAGAGAATAGGGTAATGTTGGTACTAATTATGCACGTATGTATGTATGTAGGTGATTACAAAACGAAAGTTGATCGGCTCTAGGCCTAGAGCTTTGAAATATCGGCTACCATTATTATGTTGTTTATGCAAATTTTAAGTTATCATATTGTAGATGCCTATTTCTGTACCACTAGCAGTTGACCTCAAGTGGACTAGTTACCAATTTTCCACATACAAATCTTATTGTATCCAGTTTCAGCTAATGACGAAGTGATTAAAGACTAATTACCAACTGCCACTGTTACATAAATTGCACACTTGCTAACAAACAATTTGGTATTTCCACAAATTGTTCGCTCTGAAAGACTTTCATATTTTTACTCTACGCGCAAAACAGAGAGAATACAATGGTGTTAGTGTAGGAAGCACATCGCTCTTGGAATAACAGGAACACTTACTACAGTTGTTGGGTCTTAATCATAAATTAAATCAAAATCATCAAGCAGTAACAGGTGATAAAAAGGAAGGCAGCGGATCTCCGCCGGATTCAGAGGGCATAGCGTTGGGCGAGTCGTATTGGGGAAGGCTTACCAGCAGTTGAACTTCAAAGTTGACTGGAAAACATATTTATGAATGTAATATGATCATACTATTTAATTTCGTCAGCAATGATGTAAGCAAGTCATACGTTGCTTAATATATTAACGTTGTCCTAAAAATTTAACACATACCTGTGGCTCCTATTGTAGCGGAGAAAGCTGTTACCATTATTGTTTTAAGTCAGAACTGAGAGTTCATGGGATTTGTACATTTCTTCGAAATACATTTAGTTAGGAATTTAACCTGTACTTATTATTAGTCTTGATTTAAAACGTCGAAATAGATGCATAGTTGCTGGACCGGTAATTATCACGATTGGAAGAAAACGGCATTTACTTGACCTGGTTTGTTAGACAATTGAACCTGTATTCAATTCGCCTAGGGCGATATACCACCGCACCGCTTCTCCTGTTTCTACTGTGAAGCAATTTTTGTTTTAAGCAATATATTTTTCGCGCGTAATGGCAATGGTGTGTTAATATTGTAATATGTATTTTATGTTGTTTACATTTCACTAGACTCACATCAAACTGGACTCTGTCTTTTGAAAGGCTTGTGGGATTGAGGCGTAGGTAACCTCGATTTGAATAAAATATTTTTTTTGTACATAAATATTTTTGAGTTTACTAGCAATATTTTTAATAAATCTAGCGATGTTGCTGAGATTCGTAATAATAAATCTTTATTTTATAATGGCATACCATACATTTAAAAAGGTACCAACATCAGTGGGCCTCAAAACCCACGACATTACTTACGTAACAAAAGTAGTACGGTCATAAGCAACGTTAACGATGGTGGTACAATTTTGCATTTTGTTAACAATGGAAATTATCTCTAAATGACCGCTCTACATTTTAACCTGCCTTTGTGCTTGAATCCCAAATGTTACAAACGCTTTCTTGTTCATAGTTTTATACGCACTCAGTAATATTATAAAAATTTCATAACTCTCCATCGTGCTTTTTATGCTATAATTCACTAGCGGCCATTCTTCTTACTGCTGAGGGGGCCTGGAGTATACTTGGCCAAGCTGGTGTTGTTGGCGTGTGTGTTGTACATTGCAGGATGGTGATTATTTATATGTCCTGAAATTACAGAAAGTTAAATTAAGCTTAGCAATAACTTCCAATCAGTTCTGATGAAGTAGGAAGTATTTCAGAAGTGGTTCAGACCTGAACGAGCTGCTTTTTGTTCAAAAGCAGTGCGTTGTGACAAAATTCCTTTGACAAGAACGACTAGAAGTCCAGGCTTAATGATAAAATAAAAAAGTGTGTGCGTGTAACCTTTACGCGCGATTGAAGTAAAACTTATCAGGTATACTTGATTTCTTCTTTTATTACTATTTATTGATGAAAGAGTAAAATGTGCCTGGGACTCCGCCATTTCATTTAATATTCACTATTTCATTTTATATTCTACTAGTGGACGGCCGCAGCTTCGCTCGCGTGGAATTAGACATAATAATATATGTTTATTTTACACCCTTACAAATTTTTACAAACTTTGAATGCCATATTTATTTATATCTAATCAACAGCCTATAATAAAATTTTATGCTTCTAGTTCTGAAAATGACAAAACTTTCATAGAACCTTTCAACCCCTTATAACACTTTTTTTCCAAATAAAAAGTAGCTTATGTCCTTTCTCTAGACTATCTGTGTACCAAATTTCATTTAAATCGGTTCAGTAGTTTTGGCGTGAAAGCGACACAGACAGACAGACAGACAGACAGAGTTACTTTCGCATTTATAATATTAGTATGGATGGATTTAAAATTCATTAATATCACTTTCACATTTTATTAATATTTTCATTTGATAAATAGAATAATTGAGAGTAGAAAATTGAAGGTTACATCAGCACATGTCAATATAACGGGACACCCGGATGGAACAAAGTTATTGGATATATAAGTAATTATAAGTTATTGTTATGTATACGTTTATTGTTATGTAAATAAGTTCTACCACCTAGCTATTCAAAACAAGCAGCAAGCGCATCGTATACAGGTTCTACCACCTAGCTATTCAAAATAAAACAGCAAGCGCACCGTAAATAGGTTCCACCACCTTTGTTTTTTTTGTTTTACGAGTGGGAAACCTTGAAAAGGTACCCGAACGTCGTGGGAGCGACGCCGGGTTATGTGGGACTTTCACCAACTAAAACCCACTCGGTGGCCTACGCCGGCGCTACAGGAGGGCTCCTACCACCTAGCTCTTCAAAACAAGCAGCAAGCGCACCGTATACAGGTTCTACCACCAACGCGCGATATTGAACTTCATTCCAAAAGTAAAAAGTACTCGTTTGCTTAAAATAAATTAATAGTTTAATAAGCGTGACATCCGTCAGAAAATAAACGTCGTCCGTCAGAATCAAAAATCTGAGTTACTCCCTAGGCGCGCCTAAAGAAGTTTTACTTCAATAAACATTACTAATAATACCAATTGATACGAACTATTGGTACCACAAAGTAATCGATACAGGGGAAACAGCCCAATGGCTGTCGAACTCGCCTGTCAGTCCAAGGTTCCTAATCAAATCCAAGAAGCACGGCAAATCTATTTTTTTTTTTAATTATGAACGATATCAGATGTTAAATGTTACCTGCTGTAACGGTTATAGAAATCATCATATGTAAGCCTGCATACCTGAGAGTTCTTCCTAATGTTTTCGGAAGTCAGTCAATTCGCTCTTAACGAGTATTGTGGACCATGGCCTAACCTCTCCCATTCCTAGAGGAAACCTAAGCCCAACAGTAGGACGAACAAGATTATGGTGATGGTGGTAGATAAACCGATAAACACATATTTAAATAAATAAAATAAATTTATTTCGTCAGCTTTTCAAACAACACCTAAAACAATAATATTAAATAAAATGAAATAACAGCTAAACGATAACCAAGGCACTCTGCACATGGCCGTGACAAAACCCAGCAGTTGCTGGTTAGTTCGGGATAGTGATCCTATTAATTGGCTTTTAATTTTATATCTCTTTTTTACCTATTTGTAAATGTTGGTTTATATGGTGGTTGGTTTTATTCAGTCAGTCATAATACATAATAATAGAGCTTTTTATTTTGAATGAACGCAATCCAGATTTGCGATTACATCGTCACAGAGTAGATGAGCGATCTAGACCATGGACCGGACGACCAACGGGTGTTTTGCCCGACACAATAGGGCTCGTACGTTTTACAGATAACATTATACTGGTGGTTTTAAAGAGTGGGAACAAAGGTAACTATTGTTATGCCAAAAAGTAAGGAATGGTGCTTAGACTTCTATCTTTTCAATAACGATAAGAAACAACACAAGAACAAATGTAGTCAAGGGTGAGTTGGATACCTAATAAATACGAGTATGTATTTAATTATCATAACATCATGCGTGTTTCCCCGAGGGGGTATGCAGAGGTATTGAGTACACCCATTTTTCACCTTATAGCCCTCGGCTTACAGCAAAGAATTTTTGAACTTTTGTTGATTAAAACTCTCAGTAGTATCACTGAATAATAGTACAAGGTAGTATCTCGCAGTCTGGAGTTGTGCCCACCGTATTGTGTATATATTGCCAAAAGACTCACCTACACACACTTCCATATATTATGTGGGACCTAAATTATGACATATATATTCTATCTCTAATATATTATTACTATACTATATATTAGATAGTATAGTCGCGTAATTGAATTCATGTATTTTGTTTCTTTTTCTTTCTTTTTAATCCATACTAATATTATAAATGTGAAAGTGTGTGTGTTTGTTTATTTGTTTGTTTGTCCGGCTTTCACGTCACAACGAAGCTATTAAATGGTATGGTTTTTGTGTGTGGTGATAGTGAGGAGGGTGGAGAGTGACGTAGGCTACTTTTTACCGCGGTAAAACATCCCCATTTGAAGATATCGATGTTTTTTTATTTGCTCCAGTAAGTCAGTTTACGTACACTTTATCTTCGGTCAGCTAAGGTTCTTCTAAGTATCTTTTAATTGTAGAACTGTCACTATTCATCCACCACAAATGTGTCATGTATGTTAAACAACTCATTGTTAATTCCCTTTGACCACGCGGGCGGAGCCGCGGGTAAAAGCTAGTTAGCGAATAAAAATTAGGGAGCGGACCAGCACGGTTGGCGTTACCACAACAATATGAAGCGGTCATTAATAAACCCTATCAGAACTGTAAGGGTTAAACGTACCGTTTCTGTAAATACTAATATCAAAAGGGGTCTTTATGTGGACTGGACTGGCTTGTTGTGTGTGTTTGTAATGTTTCTTTTGACTATATAGCGACATCTATCGTAACGTTAGACAAACGCAGTCAACGCGGACTCTTGCGCACGCAGAATGCAACACCGCCGTGCTTCGCATTGCAACTACCGCTCTAAACGGTTGACATGGGTAAATGTAGATGGCAGCACTAATATCAAAATAAAATACGATTTATTGAGTAGATAACACTTTTATCTATTTCTACGTGTATCTACTAGAGTACTGTCTACACACACATAAGTACCAGTAGATGTTGTGCGGTATGTCACAGAACAGTTAAAAGAGGTAGTGCGGTTATCTTCCCTTTAAATATCATTTTCTTCGACTCGACTATTTATGTATACTTATATTGAAGATTTTAAGAAGCTTGGTAGTTGCGTTTGTCAAAGCAAAACTTACAAACAGGAAAAGTTAGCTAGCTTGGCCGTTTGCAAGGACCATTTATTAGGTTATAAAATTATATAGTTTTGTTACAGGATTATATAGTATCTTAGACCCTTAAGGCTTGTAGGAATCATTTTAACGACGATGCCGGTGACTTTGAATAACCACAATAGAGGGTGAGGCGAAGTTGTTGAATTCGGCCTGGTACTTTATAGGGCTCGTATTTAAATCCCAATGTTATCTATGACTATGAATGAGAGATTCTCTGTATCTTTTATGGTTTCTGAATTCTCCATTTCGGCCACATTACAGAGTATAGAATAAAGAGCTATGGTAGAGTTTTGAATTTAGAATTAGTAGAGACAATGAAGCCAAAATACTGTAGTATGTTATGTTAAATAAGTAAATGTTAGAGTAAAAAAATAGAAATATCTATTCAAACACACCTTAACAAACATTCTATACGGAAGTAGATCAAAGCAACAAATATATAGGTACCTAATGCTACAATTTGACCAAAATGTCAAGATCTGAATAATTTTCCATGTAGACGGACTTAGGTACGTGACCTCGTTTAAACTAATTGGATGTGAGAAGCCGACTTAACCCATCAAGCATCGCTTCAGGTCCATGGTTTTCTAGTGCATATCTTATTTACACGTATTCGTAGTTGCCTTTTGTCCAGCTATTTATAGGTACTTATGCACTAATACAAAAAGGAAGATTATTTATTACTACAATTTTATGATTATTTTTTAAACTCGCTAAGCTATAGGTACTGGAACTAAATTATGCAGCGCCTAATAATTTATTACATACTAGTGGACGCCCGCAGCTTCGCTAGCGTAGAATTAGACCCATTAAGGACGTCTGCCCGCGTTCGGGTTGCCCACTTGACTTCAAAAACGGCAGTTTCATACTAACTTTGCACCCCCGTTTTACCCCCTTAGGGGGTGAATTTTTAAAAATCCTTTCTTAGTGCTCACCTACATTATAAAAGGAACCCCTGTGCAAAATTTCAAGTTTCTAGCCCTTATAGTTTAGGCCCTGCGTTGATATGTCAGTCAGTCAGTCAGTCAGTCAGTCAGTCAGTCAGTCACCTTCTCCTTTTATATATATAGATTAGGTACCTACAATGATCAACTGTGTCAATTATGGCAGATAGGACTTTATTGGAGGTGTTTGTGGTCCTGTGGTTCGAGACAAAGTCACCCTCGATATTAAAAGGTAGGTTACGCCGTCGGTCCCAGCCAGTTGTACCTAACCGTACGACAACAGTTGTAAAGTCTAAGAGAATATCGAAAAACTTCCTGTAACAATCGTGTAATCCCACCGCCAATCCACGTTAGACGAGCGTGGTGGAGTACATACGCTCAATGACCTTGAGTGGTACGCTAACCGGTTGAAACCTTAAACCATGGAACTTTACAGGCAGACG